>OZ020305.1:57065676-57708009 GCA_963971305.1 Arcuatula senhousia
AGAAACCTTCTTTCAACTTAAAAATAGGGCATCTAATGAGACATTAAATGATACCCCGCCATGATATTCATCAATATATAAATATGTTTGTATATATACTATACATTCACTATATTTAGAGAGAGAGAGATAAGAAATGAGTTATTTTTCTTTAACCAGAAAACTTCATCTTTGTCAAATTCAAAAAAATTATCAAGTCGCAAAACTTCAACTATATTTTCGGTTCATCCTGAAAAATGAACTTGACCTGTAATATATTGTACTTTTACAGCAAATATCATTCAAATCCCTTGACGTGTTTTCAATTTATCATCTGGAAACCTTCGGAAACAGAAGGACACCAAACACAAAGCAACTTTTGATTGCCCATATTTTTTTTTCAAATGTGGGAAGTACAGAATTCGTCTACACAGTATTAGAATAAATGACTTACCCGTAACAATGGAATGGCAACTTTGCCAAGGAATTCTACTTTTTTATCACGATCTTCATCATAAACAGTCACTTCTAATATAGAATGTATATCTTTAACATTACTGCAAAAAACAATATTTGGACTTAATGGAAATCATGAATAATACTGATAATGGAAGATTAAGAGAAAATAATTTCAATATAAAGTACAAAAAAATATATGTTACAATCAAAGAATATTATAAATGCTGTGACAGTTCACAAAGGAACATCCCCTGTGTTTCATATTGAACTTTATATTGGAAAAATAAAGAAGGAATGTGTCCATGGAGAAGTCTGATGGATCTGAAAGTTGCTAAAGACATACAGTTTGTCATACTGAACCATTCTACCAAGTTTCAAATCATTCTTTTTCAAATTTTCACAGTCATGTTCACATATTTTCACATTGGCCTAAGTCCCAGGAAGTAGATGTCCGACAGGTCTGAAAATTGCTTAGGACGTACAGTTTGTCATACTGAACAAGCCTACCTAGTTTCAAATTATTCTTGTGTAGGGTTCCTATAAGAAAAGCTTGAGGGAAATTTTCATAGTCATGTTCACATATTTTCACTCGGCATAAGTCCCAAACAGAAAGAAGATGTCCAAAAGGTCTAAAAATCCGAAAAACAGGAAGTAGACGTAGGACAGGTCTGAGAATTGCTTAGGACATACAGTTTGTCATACTGAACCATCCTACCAAGTTTCAAATCATTCTCTTGAACCGTTTCTGAAAAAAGCTTGAAGGAAATTCATACGGACATACGGACGGACATTCTTCAGGAAATACTCCTTATGATGTACATGTGCTTCTTCATGTAAAGTTTCATCAAAATCCATTCATCAGAAAAGATCTGAAATAATTGATATATCAAACAGTAAAAAAAGGACAAAATTTACAGACTTAAATAAAAATCTTATAATCTCCTTACAATGTAAATACTTTATTCCACTCTGGATTAAGGGTTTTATATTCTGTTTGTGTCTGTAGCCTGGCATTATCTAATTCTAATACACAAAATGGATCACTGGTACCACCAAAGTCTGCAGCAAGAAGTCCCTGAGCTCGAAATACTGAAAATATATGAAAAGGTTTCGTTTTATTTTAGTCTGATCTGGTGCCATAAATATGGCAGGGACATTAATATGGAAAAATTTTCTTTACACAAAATCTTGTCTTGTAAAGCACAAAGCCCCTAGACTGAACTAGAAAATGTGCTATTAGCCATAAAATGGCTCTCCCTTCTTGAAATTTCATTCATTCCCAATATGTATTACCTGGGATAAGGTCCTTAACCAAAAAGTTAATCAAAGTCTTTCAAGCTTTAAATATTGACCTAATTTCTAATGGATGATGTCGTGTTACCCAAGATATTATACAATTAATGACTTTTGGTGAGTTGACATGAGGATTTATCAACCCCAAGTCGTGAAATATTCACTGAGGCCAACAACCGAGGTGAATATAACCACTTGGGGTTGATAAATCTCATGTCAACTGAAACCTAAAGTCATCAATTGTTTTATTAAATGACAGTTATGCATTTTCAGACATAAATTTGACAAATTTAGCAACTTTAATTTCAAAATGTTGAAAATATCACATTTTTGGCCGGATTTCACGGAGTGAAAAATCCGGGTTATAAAATGGTGAATGTCGGGCGGGCAGGGAAAAAATTTTCGTAACAGTTTTCTCAGCAACTACTAATCACAGCCACTTGATATTTGGTATACAGCATCAGGGTGTGGTCCCATACCGTGGGATGCGATTTTAGGTCTGTCGCTCACTTACTTCCTGTTTAACGAAATCCGGCCATTTTTGACTTTGACAGATTTTTATAACAATATAATAGTTTCCTAGAAATCGGTTTCTTCCATGTCGAAGTCAAATAATACTAGACTTTTTGTACATTTCTTCATCCTCGGTACGAACTTCTGTATGAAATTTTGACACAATACCGGTATCATCAAGTTCACTGTTTGGAAGTGTTTCAAATTCTTCCGGTAGATTTTTCTCTTGTAGATATGCGCGAAAAGTACGTTCAGCTGTTTCCGTGGCCCTTCTGGTAATTTTAGCATCTTTCTCAAAAGAATCTTGTCCAAGGCTTTGGTCCAATCGTAGAAATAAACCTTTTATTAAGACATTTCAGCCATAGGCCTTCATCAGTTACACAAAATACTCCTGTGCTACATTTTGACTGTCATCTCAATAGTGTCAATAGTTTACTAGGGGCCCAACATTTTCAACGTTGTCTGATGCAATGTTTAAAGATCGTTTATAAGACACGCTATGATTGGTCGTTACAAACATTTTTATCCAATGAAAATAAGCCTTTAATTTTCCATTTTGTGGGCGGTGCTAAATCTATTTTTGGGTACACGCTAACATGACATAATACTTATTCCCCTCGCATGCATATATGTGCGGTGGACATAATGTTCTATTTCAGAAAGTTTAATATACTCTAAACCAATGAAAATAAAGACATTTTCTAGTCATTTAATAAATCTAGTTGTGAAATACCATTGACCCCAACATCTAGTATCCAAGTTATGGACCTTAACCAAGAACTTAACCAAAGTAATTCATGCTTAAAATATAAGTAGCAATGACCTAATTTCTAGTGGGTAGTGTTATGCTACCCAAGACACAGAAATATAGGTCACAGTGACCTTTTTTCTAGTGGGTGGTGTAATGCTACTAGTGAAATATCATTGACCCCCCAACATCCAGTATCCAAGTTATAGAACTTAACCAAGAACTTAAAGCAAAGTCATTCATGTGTGAAATATAGGTCACATTGACCTAATTTCTAGTGGGTGGTGTAGCACTACTCAAGACACATTAAGTGGTGACCCCCCAAGCTATGGACCTTAACCAAGAACTAAACAGAAGTGTTACGGACGTACGGACATACAATGGTAAAACTATATGTATGATTCACATACATGGTCAGGCCATATAACTGAAAATGTAACAAAAAAAAGATTTGTGATTTAGTGGGCAAAAAAGTTTGTGTATAGGAAGTCAGAAACTTTACACAAAATTCTGTCTCATGCAAGCAGCAATGAAAAGGGAAAAAATTTATTATATTATTGAGCCAAAAGTAGGTGTTCAATACAAATATATTTTTGTTGTTGTTGCTATTATGACCAACAACTAAGCAGTGATTTGGGTAGTGCTACATATCAATTGTACATTAGCTTAAAAATCTCAAATTATTAATATGATAATCATATATATATTTTTTTAGAAAGCTTTATTACTAAATAAATAATACCTTTAATCTGTAACCAGCCAATATCTTTGAGATTTTTAAATGAATTAAATAAACCCTGAAATAGAATTAACAAACGATTAATATAAATAAGAGAATTCAATTCAGTGCAGAAAAAACTTAAAAATCTTAAGATGCAAATTGAAACAAATCAATCAAATATCTTGGAATGCTGCGCTAAGAAGAAACTGTAACAAACTCTATTGGGACTAAAATCTACTTGAGAAACTCATTAACTTTCTCAATCATTGTGAAAAAATAGCTAAAGGGTTGATTGAAAAAATATTCTGCATTAAAATGCCAAATGACACTTGGGAATTAATCAAATGTGACTGAATAATTTTAGTTCACTTAAGATATGTGTTAATTTGGACTAGAAAAAATGCATGAATGGCAAAATTAAGAGTGTGCAATAGTAGCAAATATGAGTTATTGTTGCAATTTGACAATTTAAAAAATTAATGCAAATGGCAGCATTTCTATAGTGGTAGGTCGTTGATAAAAATGCAAGTGGTACATGAATATTGATTTCATTATTTGTGATTAATATTTAAATGTAGAACAGAAGCCCACAGAAGCTATATACAAAAGATTTTTAAAAATTATGGTCTTTAACATCATCAGGGGATAAAGTAAATTCTCAACACAATTTGTATTTGAATTGAACGTACATATTTTCTGATAGTTTCAATCCTTTCCGATGGATTAGTTGCATAGTTAGCGAGATCTGTAATTGTCTCGTTCCCGACTGTCCCACTGATGGTTAACAACAGTTTGATGACTCCACCTTCATCTTCTAAAGTCTGATCTATTGTATGAGTTACTTCCCTTTCTATATTAGATAAATCTATCACAGCCCTGTAAAAAAAAACACAAAAGCAAATGATAATACATTGCTAAAGTATTAGTCACAAATTAAGTTTATACAGTTTTTCATAGATGACGGCGGCTGCATATTTTGGTAAGATCTTTATTGACCTCATGAAAAGGCTAATCTGTTTGGTCATTGTTGTAATATATTTTTGGCTTCTGTTTTTTTTTTTATATCAAATCTAATGTTCTACCGGTTTTCCAAGTTTTTTACTCCTAGCGTGTCTGATGAAGGTTAATCCTGAAAAGCGCTTCACACGCAGTGAAATTTTGCATTGTACATTTATCAAAATCATTTCAATATGTGGATTGTGTTTTTCTGGCACATATTCCATATTCCTTCGTTTTTGATAATACTTCCAAAAACATACAAGACAGCACAAGAAACCTTACTGATTACATTAACTTTGTTTGTGTATTATTTTTCTTATAATGTATATGTCCAGTTTGTTTTCTAGTTGTCTTTATGTTAACTTATTTTGTTTTAATGTTTTGAACTTACAACATTCAAAGTCCCATTGAAACTCTTTTGCCTTTTCAGCACTTAAAAACCATCTATGTATAGATTTTGCCTTGACAGAATTAAGAATGAACTCCTTCCTAATGAATGGCAAATGACCATAAAATGACAGGTCTACAGATAACTTAGTCAGAATTATAAGCTAATTACCCATCATGTTCATGGCCACAACAAAAACAATTTACTCCTAATAGAACGCTTGATGGATAGGCAAGCTAGAACTGGACACAAACATCCGATAAAATAGAAGATGTTAGACAGGCAACACTTTCCTCATTAAGAAAACTAAAGGGTGTCAAGACAAGTGTTAATTGGAATGTCAAGGATAGAAATTATAGGGTGGTCTTCCAATACAAGCTTAGAAAAAATAAGTAAATTTTCTGGGTTTCAAGATGAAAATGTATCTATCAGCTAGAACTATCAACTAAAGCAACAAAACCATAGAAATATAAGGGTTAAACACTGGGATGTTTATGTGAAAAAATATTCAGTGAAAATGCATAATCAAATGGAAATGTGTCACCAAAACACATCAATCTGTACACCAGAGTGTATCATATATAGGTATAAATAGATGAAAGCACAGAAAACGATAATTTCTTTCTAATAACAAAGTAAGAGGAACCTTAATGTATATATTTTTTTAACTTTCTTGCCATGATAACAAACCAGACTAGAATGGCAGTCTTCCATGGAAGACGTATGTATGTCACCTGCATCTTAAAATATTCAGTAAACAGGAAGTTGATGAATTACATACATAAGATCGCTTTACACTACTAGAATACTGACAAAGTCAGAAAGGGCCCCACAGCAAAAAGTCTAAGTGTTTTCAAAATCATACTAACTTTAATTATAACCACTAAGGCATGTTCCATGGAATGTGTATGAAACTTCAGAGCTGTATTGTTAATAGCCTTTGAGTTTTATTGTTAAAAAATTCCAATTCTCAAAATCTGTGATTTTCGATAAAAAATGAAGTTTTTTCCAAAACTATTGAACATATTTGCACGAAATTTTAATATGCAAATCATGAAATGCTACTTAGCAGCTGTGCAAAGTTTCAGAACTGTATTGTAAACAGTTTTTGAGTTTTAGTGTTCAAAGAGTCCTATTCTCAAAATCTGTGATTTTCGATAAAAAATGAAGTTTTTTCCAAAAATATTTAACAGATTTGCATGAAATTGTAATATGCAAATCACGACATGCTACTTAGCAGCTGTACAAAGTTTCAGAACTGTATTATAAACAGTTTTTGAGTTATAGTGTTCACAAAGTCCTATTCTCAAAATCTGTGATTTTCGATAAAAAAATATTTCACATTTTTGCATAAAATTTTAATATGAAAATTATGACTTGCTACTAAGTAGCTGTACAAAATTTCAGAACTGTGGTGTTAATAGTTTTTGAGTTTTAGTGTTCACAAGGATTGTTGACGGACGGACAGACAGACAAAGTGAAAACTATAGGGCGTCCGCATCTTCGACGCGTGGCCCTAATAAAGTACTATAGGGGGAAGCAAAATGCCAAATATCAAGAGACTGTAGCATGTGGTTGACCGTGACAAAATATTTGGTGACGTCACACAGTGATGGAAAAGGGCAACAGGGGACAGATGCGGCAAGAAGAAAGTTCCAAAGTGATGCCTTAAGGTTGCTTACTAGTTGCAGGCAATATAAAATCACGAAATAAATGTTATTGTCATGTAACCAGACATTTACCTAAAAGTGAAACATTAAATCGAACTTCCACTTAAGTTGCATGATTTCCTTAATTTGTCATTTCATTCCATTTGTCAATTTATAATTACTACTAAGTCACACATCTGACTGAATTTAGAACTATTCCTATGGATTAAGACTGACATCATTTAAAGAAATCAATCATGGCACCTTTCAAGATTGTCTCCTCCTGGTAGCTATGTTCTAATAAGTTATTAAAGGGTTAAGAGCTTTTTTATGACTGTTTGTTCAGCATGATAGAATTAGTGAGGAATTTCTACAATTTTTACTTGATGAAACTGTTAGTTTATGTCTCCCAAGTTGCATTTGGTCCCATAAAGAGCTAGACAAACAGTCAATCTTGAGAGAGTTATTATCTTCTTTTCATTTATCACTATTGATACATTAAATAAAAGCTCCATCAGGCAGTGGAATGAAAAACCTACTGCTTGAGATGATAAAGTCCTTTAATGGGCAAGAGACACATTACAATATAAGCCTATGCACCAAGACAGGTTCATGCTCAGAGGAAATTTGAAGATTATAAGTAATTTCTCATTCATAGCAATTGTCACCAAGAGGTTAAAATTGCACAAATTTAACTCTGGGTGGTGGTTAAACTTTGATGCATGTTTTCCAGTCTTTTCAAATTATTGACTGCTTTCTCTAAATTTCATGGGAGTACTGGTTTGCCTTCAGAAAAGTCATGGATTAAATTATTTCTCCATTCCTTGATAGTTGATGTCTCCACTTTTGTTTACTTTGGCATTACAACTTTTGGCTAGAACATCTCTGGTGTGCCTGTTATGAACAAAAGTTGTGTAAGTTGTCCCATGAAATTAAGTTTGATGTAATTAGTCCACAAGTTTTCATGGGTAGATTTTTTTACTTTAAAATATACAAACCTGCCCATAAAATCATCCCGCCCTCGGGAATCGTAGTCATAGACTGAGATTTCTAAAAGAGTTGATTGGTCATCATACATTCGTAAATCAAACTGTTCTAACCAACGGGGACTCAATGTTTTCAATTTATGCTGAAATAGACAAAGAATGAAACTATTTAATGTTATGAAACATAATATATATCCCCAAAAATAAAATCATATATTGCTAATAATAACACAGCACTGTTGTATTACAATTAAAACTCTATAAGTCCTAACTAAGATAAAAATAGGTATAACAGAGTGACGTCTTGTTTTTTTTTATTATTGTAACTGCATTCTGATTTAGAATTTTCAAAGCCATCACAGGAATGCTGCATGCTGTTGTCTACATTTGGTATGGTAAAACTTTAGTAAATGTATTTCTTGTTACATCTCTGAAGAAGCTTCATGGTTCAGACTACAACATCATCACCGTCAAATTATCTTTTTTTTTAAATTTGGTTTGGTTTGTCTTCTTTTTTTGTAATATAATCTTTGAAGCATTTGAAAAGCATAAGCAATAATGTGAAGCATGATTTTTTTTGAAAAGGAAAAATTGTTTTGTTGGGAAAAGGGAGAGCACTTAAAAACAAAATAAATGCAAACAGTAAAGCCAATTTTTCAAATTTTTTCTTGGATTAATAAAAATTTCAGTGTTGCTCTTTTACATCTGAAATGGAAAAAAAAGCAGCTCAAAACGCATTTCATTTAGTGTACACAACCTAAAAGTGTTAAAATTAAGAAACAAAGAAATACTTCTAAACCCTCCTGCAACCTCAAGGGTTTAAGCTTTTTAAGAAATTAAACATACCCCTTGAAACACCTAGAAAGTGTAAAAATATCAAACTCCTGAATTAAAATTTTCTACATAGGTGAACTAAACACACATAGTATCAAGAACCTTCAAATAAACTTAAATACTATTGACACCATTCTCATCATATACATATTTATTTTTTTTTTTTTAAACTGATGTGTTATTGAGTTACTTTGTTTTGGATGTAGCAAGTTTAAACTTTGCGCAGTTCTTGATGACTAATACATTTTTCATCATCTTATTTCCATAAAAAGTACCATCATAATGATCATATAAGTATTTATTGGAAAAAGCTCAAAAGATAGTTTAAAACTAACAAAAATGATTCCTTTAACCATGTAATATTTTAATTTCCCCTCTTAAATTTATCTCAAATCTCTCATTAATACAAAATGCATGTCTATCGATCTGTACTTCATTCTGATCTGATAAAAATGGTATCAAATGTGATTAAATACAGATTCCATAAAGCACTAACTAGAAGAACCATTTCAGAATCCCTGTTCAATTAACTAAAGTGGTATAATGAACATTAAACGGTTGTAATAGTTTACATCCAAACTGGAATTAGACACATGTTCTTTAGTAAACTGAGATTCTGATATAATACAGCATGAGGTTGGCAATCATACATTAAAACTGCTTTGATCTTTGAAATTCAGTTTTATAAAAGCTCACTAAATTTATGTTTCAAAAAACATTCACATAATTTAATCTAAGAATCTGAAATGGTTTTTCAAAAACCTTTGCTAGATATATGCAACTGAAATCTGAGGTCATCTTTTTTTCGTACCTTAGTTTTAGATCTCATCTGTACAAATAAAAGGACAGTAAACACTGACGGTTGCTTACAGTATGCTCATACACATACTTAAAACTTCAGTCCTAATTGCCTTATGCAAAAACCTTCTTACAAAATGTCACAGTAAGTTAAAACTACAGGATGACATTAGATAATTAGCACTATTGAAAAAAAACCTATACAATGATGTGAAGTTTCTTGTGCATGTTAAAAGTAATCTGAATAATGAAAATCCCTAATCAATGGGAATTTTTTTCAATATTCCTTTGATTTTTCAAAATCTAGCAGAACGTTTCCATTTTGTAACTTACAAGAAAATGATTTAACTAAACAAATGTCTCCTCCTGTCTGAAAAGATTTTTTCACTCCTATGGAAACGCAAGAATCTTTAAAAGGGAGATTGATGTAATTGCATGACTGCAAAAGTGTCAGTATTGAAGAGAGTCAGAGTAAAATCAAAACTATGAACTTGGTTAAAAAACTTAAATTTAAGACAATAAAATGTCTATTACAAACAGTTCTATAATATGGCATAAAATTTCCCCATTTTACTAGGGACTCATTTCCAATTTATCAATAATGTATCTCGAAATGTATACATGTTAAAAATGTGCAGATTAAAAGATTTGACTTTGCTTCCATTCAACCTTGTACCAATGGTAAAAACAACATTGAAGCCCTATCAAAATTATTCTTAAACCTACAAAGAATCTGATTCGATAAGAAATGACATGAAGCTATTAAATTATGACTCTTTATGGACAAGTAATTATGAGATTAACCTTCCTGGCAGCCAGTGTCTAGATCAATATGCTGTAAGACCAAGAAATAACCATAACAGATAATCAAATACACAGAAAGGACTAGAGGTACCCATAATCTAATTCATCAATGAACTGTCATAAATTGAAAGCTTGGCAGATCCACTGAACTCATTAGTCCTTGTACAGAAGGGACGTGAGGTCGCAAAAACCTTTAATCTAATATTTAACTATCATAAGATCAAAGCTTAGCATATCCACTGAACTCATAATATCTTGTACTGTTAGGACATGGAAAGATATTAGTATCGATTTGCTTTTTGTTAATAGATGTTTATTTTGGTTAAAGTAGACACATCAATTACACAGCGGGATGGATGATGGTAAAAGTTTCTAAAGATAGTGTCAGGAATAGTGACTCTAACCATTTATGGAGTCACGATCTATCAAAAGTCTTAAATCTATTCCCTAATATCAGTCCTGGGAATTTTCATATGGAAATCTTAACTAAAATCAACCACTTGGGTATATAACAATACTTTGTTGTCAAGTTTTAATAAATCAAATTTTTGTTTTTCTTTCTGCAAGACAATGCTGGGAAAAAATCTAAAGTTAGTATTCAATCTAATAAACCATATAAAGTTTTTTTATTTGTATTTCCTTCAACTTCATACAATTCTATGACACGAGAATTCCATTGATTATCTTATTAGAGCTGCAGCTCACACACTAATTACTTTCCAGTTGACAAATTACCTTGCTTTTATATTTTTCAGTTCCTAATTTAAATTTAACGTAGGGATCGCTGAATCCATTATCATCCATTGCAATGAGATTGCTGCCCT
This sequence comes from Arcuatula senhousia, assembly GCA_963971305.1. Taxonomy (NCBI): domain Eukaryota; kingdom Metazoa; phylum Mollusca; class Bivalvia; order Mytilida; family Mytilidae; genus Arcuatula; species Arcuatula senhousia. Next base: position 57,076,672 of record OZ020305.1, read on the forward strand.
CTACCAGTACGATTGTCACGACACCAGTCCAGATTTGATTCTTCATCTTTTTAGCCGAATCTCCCATCCTCGTACTTTTGTTTCTACTTGATGTGTACTGTAAATAAAAATTAAGAAAAAAAAACTGTATATGTGGAAACTATCTACAAACACTAACATGATATCATTATCTAGATCTTTTTATTAATATTGGTTATTTTTTCAGCTGTCATCGAAACACAATATTGATTTTGTATTTGCCTTATTGAGATCATACAATACATTAATCTGTTATTGCATGATTTGTCCCATTTGCATTAATTTTACGCAGAAAAAAATTAACATATATAAAATTTTAATATGTAAAGGATCAAATCATAAATAGTTTCAACTAGAGATTTCAAAACATTTCTGTTTTCTTGGATTTTGTATCATGTTTTATTCAATATCTCATAATATCCTCCATAAAACAAAAGGAAATAATCTTTATAATGGCAAACTGAAAACAATTTTCTAACAATCATAAAAAAAAATTCACAAAAAAACAACAGAAAGTACTAGAAGAACAATAAACATTTTACAAAGTGGGTGACCTTGGATTTATTTTCACTGACAATTGTCTAGTTTTTAAAAGTACAATGTAACTTGACTTTCCCGAAAAATAAAATGAAGAACAACAAGTCTCCAATTGTTTAGTTACTTAATATGATGTTTTTCACAGTTTTATAACTTTCAAACAATGCAATTTTCTATATAAATGCTCATGGAACAGAACACCCTTTTCAAGTTTTGTAATGCTGAATTTTTTTTTTTTGTTATTTATAGATGTGAAAACATCTTATAAACACAAAAATGTCGCACAGTTCCTAAAGGGGCATAACTCCCACAAAAATATTAATGACTAATACTAAATTTTCAATTTGTCAAACCCTTACAAAAATATTATGGCCATGGAAATGATAACAAAATGTGAAGCAGGCACACATGAATGGATGTACCCCATATAGGTACATATATAGCTTTAATGAGTGATGGGGCAGGCGACAAAAGGATCAACTATAACCAACATTCTTTTAATACATAAAGTGTAGTAAAAAGATAGAATGAAATGAAATGTATATTGTATGTAGAGTGCCAGTGCCTTAGTGAAATCTAACTAAGTTGCATATACAATATTGACTAAAGAGTCAAAATGAGGTAATTTTAATCCAGATTCAATATGCATAATATATTTTTGGCAAATAAAATAATCCAAAAACTCATACAGCATAAGCAGAATAATGGAGGTCTCTTTAAACAGGATGAAGCACCCTTGTAGAATAACTTCAACTTCTAGGAAACTATAGTTTTATACAGTTCTGAACCAAATTTTCTGTAAAACTGTAGGGGACACACCTGGCATTTTACCAACATGAATTATCTTTATAGCAAAGCTAAAATGTAATTGATAAGGATAACGAAAAATAATTTTGTAATGATTAAAAAGTGGTAAAAGTGTTATTTTTACAATATTTTTCTTCTTATTTAAAAACAGCTAGTGACATAATAATGACTTTTTATTTTTTTTTCAAAAAGATTTAATCTCTGGCCAGTAGCTCTGAAGTGCCATGTCAATGTTCAATAATATGTTTTAGCTACGTCATGTATATTTGCTATTTCTATTACTAGTTTGCTAAGTAAACATTGTAGGAAAATTCTATCATGTGAAAATATTATCCAGGCGCAAATGGCATGTCGCCTCCCTAATACTGGCAAAAATTATGTTTTATTGCATAAAATTTATTTAAAAACACACAAAAAAATTCATGCCCCCAACCTACCCTTAACCTAAAATCCTGAATTCACTCCTGATATCTGTGATTCAGATAATAACATTTTTTCCAATATTGCATGATCAGTTTTGTGTGTGCTTTTGAAAGATTTTTCTGAAACTGTTGGGATTGAACCAAGAAATAAAAACACAAAAACTATAATTAGAAAAAAAAATATGTACAACTAAATGTTTTTTCTATACACTTCAAACAGTGCTCATACATGTAATACATGAATCTTTGTATATTGGAAAAAAATATCTTAAATCAGAAAAAAAGAAAAGTATTTGTACAACATTAATCAAGTTTGTTATAAATGGTTTTTTCTTCACAACATACCCATTTCTGTGCTCGCTAAATTTAAATTCACAAAAGATTTTGTGGGTGATTGTGATGTGCTTCTTGAAGAAATACAATCATTTCTTAAATGTTAACTTGGTTAAACAAAGAACACAAAAAATACAATATGGTAAGTGATTGTTTCGATTAGTCTTTGGCTGGTTGTTGTACTTAGATGATCACGTCAATATCCCTTTCATGTCTTCACAACCATGTTGTGTTTAGTGTTAGTACCGGCCCTAAGATAGCAATGGAAGAGGGGGGTTTTGCCCCATAAAACCACGCCTGGTTTAACCCACCATTTCGTTTGAATTTGAAATGCCTGTATCAAGTCCAGACCATTGCGATCTTCAATTTTACCATTATGACTTCCCTGTTTTGTCTTTTTTCTCTTAGACATTTGAGATTGATCCTTCAAGTTCGGTAGTTTTGTTATTACCAAAGAATATTTGTAAACATTATTTACAACATTTCTAAACCAAAAATTGACAGATAAGTGATGGGACCAAAATTCATATACCATTATATATAAGAACATAAATAAAAGGAATACAAACAAAGGTCACATTCTAAGCCCTAAACATATGACAATGGGATCAGTTAAACAGAAAATGGGTGCTACAATGAAATTTAACAAGACACCAAAAGGTCCTCCAAAATGGCAGATTTTCAGATATGAAGTTTGTGAGTACCTGACCTGAAATCCAATTCCATGATAATTGGGACATTTTGCTGATGCTGTATACCAAATATCATTAGCCTGTGGCAAGTAGTTGCTGAGAAAAACTGTTACAAAAATATTCCCAACTCAAGCACCTGCCCCCTCGCATTCATAAATTGAATTTAATAAGGGACTCATCAATTATGCGAAATGCTTTACATTTGTATCAAAATTATCAATTACCTGTCAAATGAAAAATAAGACTGACCTTCCAGACAACCCAACTTTCTCTGGGGAGAATATTCTGAGGGATTCAGAACAACAACATATGTGGCATGTCTCAGGTATATAAACACCTGTTACATTGATCGATAAATCAACATCATCTCAAATCTTACTTAATACTTTGTCTAATGACTCCTTGCATTATCACTGGTGTGAAATGACAATATCTGTATGTTTCACACAGTAAAACCAATCATGGCAGAAATGCGATAGATATTAATTTAGGAAAAATCATCTTTAGTTATTTCGGATGCCTGCTTGACCCTGTTTTAACAACAGGAGAGCAAACAGTTGCAAAAAAGTAAGCATGGTTCTTTCATCAGTGCTATACATGTAGTTGTTCTTTCTAGGAATTGAAGTTTTATTTCAACATTTTCTAGCAAGAAGAGCCAAAGCTTTAGATAATGCAGAAGACCTTGATAGGAAAAATTTGAGCAATTTTTAAAAATTCATAAGTGCCTGAACTTATTCTAATAGTAAATTAGTAGATCATGGAATTATCATGTGCATGGTGCTAATTTGAATTTACCTGAATTTGAAAAATACTCTAAAAGACAATGAAAAAACTTTTAATAATGTATAAAAAAATTCATGTGACAAGTCATTTAATGGCTGTAGATTTCCAAAAAGAATAATTTGATTTAAGTAACTTTTGACTGTTGAACTCAGCGTTAGGGAATTTATCTGACGTGCCATTGTAATACAAAAGTACAGTCTTAAAACAAAATTATTCTTTCTCTATCAGGTCTTAATCAAATTAACCTAACATGTTCTGTTCTTGTACCTGACTTACAATTGTTAGGGCATGCATAGTCTATTATAGAAAAAAAACTTCTGAGCAAAATATTGTTTGTAACTAATTTGCATAATTAAGACAGCAAGGTTGATTCATATGTCTCCATCAGGAACTGAAGATAGTTGAGGCCCATTAACCCATAGTCCTAGATTTTGAGCTGGGCAACTATTTTTTAATTATTATTACTGGTAAAAAAAATATATTTAGGTATTGAAACTGATCAAGGAATTTTGGTCTGGGCTAATAATTCTGGCCATTACCATAACTAAATTAACCATGTTTTCATTCAAATTTGAATTCTGACATGGAACAGACCGATTATACTTACTGATTTTCTGGGTGACGGTGAAGTTCGAGGTGTTAAAGTACATTGTAATAGTAAATAACCCATATATTCTGTTTTTCCACTCTCCGATAATTCTAACTTAAGATCTGTTTGTCTGAAAAAAAGTGACACAATCTTACTGTAGACATAATAATAGAAGATTTATAGATCTGATATTGTCTCAGAATACAGACTCCCTGACAAAAAAATAAGTAATTCATTATTTCTGGTGTCTCAAGTTTTGCCTTATTGTCCAATGTCTTGTCACAAACATAAATAAAGAATATATATTCACATTTTCAGTCTAAACTTTTTTATTTTAGATTTTAAGTTGTTTATTATAATATTTTCTAATAAAGTATGACTGTCCATCTAAATGTCAAACTAAGGGTCATGCTAAGCACACCCAAAATACAGAAACTATCTCTGGAATTACACAAGATTGCTTCGCTTAGCCATGTTTCCCCCGATGCCGCATAAAAGTTGTGTGGTATGTCAATTCGAGCAATATATTCTCTATGAAACGATAGAAATTGGTTGTCAAAATATTGGATGATCACCTACTAATAGTACCCTATCAGTGTGTAAAGTTTCATAAATTCGTAAATAACTCGAAAACCGTAAATATCGCCTCAAATTTTTTTTTCATATTATTATAGAGTACCTTTTGCTCTATCAGCCTACAAAATTTCAGAACTCTGTGCACCTAGGTAACCAAGATATTGAATGTCCTATATTTTGACCTTTCTTCCCTGTTTCCATCAAAACGACAGCCATAATAAAAATTTCAAATATGGGATGATCACCTACTAATAGTATCTTATCAGTGTGTAAAGTTTCAGCAACATCCGTTCAGTAGTGTCCGAGGAGTTGCACCCACAAAAAATATGACGGACGGACCGACGGACAGATAGATTGAGACCATTACTAAGTCCCTCCGACGCGTTGTGGCGGGGACAAAAAGATATGGTGGGGATGTTCAAAACAAAATATTTCCTTTCATGTCACTTCCAATAATTCGTTTTGTTACAAAACAAGAGGCGCTCACCTAAATTTAATGTCAACCCTTTGAAGACTTTAATATAGCTAAATGAGCTGAATGTTTAAGCAATAAAAAGCTTTTCTCTATCTGCAAAAGTTTTCATTCCAAAGCAAAAAACACTATTTTTCACCTTTAAAGGGCCATAACCCCTTAAAGGGGTCATCTGACAACTTTGACCATAAGAAGATTTTATAGAGCTAATTAAACTGAACATTTAAGCAAGCAACATCTTTTCTCTATCTGCAAAAGTTTTCTTTCTTTAGGCCAAAAACACTATTTTTCGCCTTTAAGGGGCCATAACCCCTATAAGGGGTCATCTGACAACTTTGACCCTAAGAAGACTTTTGTAGAGCTAAATGAGCTGAACATTTAAGCAAGCAACAGCTTTTCTCTATCTGCAATAGTTTTCACTCTGTAGGCCAAAAACTCTATTTTATGCGTTTAAGGGGCCATAACCCCTATAAGGGGTCATCTGACAATTTTGACCTTATGGAGACTTTTGTAGAGCTAAATGAGCTGAACATTTAAGCAAGCAACAGCTTCTCTCTATCTGCAATAGTTTTCATTCTATAGGCCAAAAACATGAAAAAATGCAATTTTTCACCATTAAGGGGCCGTAACTCCCATAAGGGGGTCATCTGACAACTTCGACTTAAAGGAGACTTTTGTAGAGCTTTTGATGCTGAAGCAGATTTCATCTATCTCTAAAACTTTTTAATTTACAAGCCAAAAACAGTAGTCTGACCCCCCCTGGTCTATTTTTGGCAACGGCGGCCATGTTTTTTGACGAATCAAAAATCCCCACACCAGTTCTGTGGGGGATACCCAAAAGTACCACCAGACCAAATTTGGTATGAATCTGTGCAGCAGATTCAGAGGAGAAGAAGTTGGAAGAAAAGTTAACAACCACGACGACAGACAACGACGACGGATGCCAAGTGATGGCAATAGCTCACATAGCCTTTGGCCAGGTGAGCTAAAAACACATTATAACCTTAATAGATTACAATATGAGAGGGTGGCTTCTCAACAAAAAACAGAGACAAATCTAGAAATTTTACTTTTAGGAGCCTTTGACTGAATTAATAGCAAGCCTGGCTCATCACACTTTAATGATATCATATATATTCAACCAACAATCCATTCCATAAGCCCGAATTCATATTATGTCACTATGAAATGTGATTTTATTAACTTTTTTCAACTTTAACATGTCAGATCTATCTAAAGCAAAAAAGGGACAACTGTTATAATTTTGCCAAATTTCAAATCATTCTTACTTAAGATTTATGAGTAAAGCTTGAAAGAATTTGAACAGGCAGACAGTAATTAAATTTAATGCTGCCCAACATGTTGTTGCATGGCATAAAAATAGAACTTAAAATTCAATTATTCAATGTGTTAAAATTCATCTTGGTGCCCATTTACCCTGAAAATTTGTCTAAAATCATTAAATATGTCATATTAGTTGCTTAAACTGCAAAACTATAAGAGACTATTGGGACCTTTTCCAGCATGATACAAATGCATTAATTCAAAAGGGAAACCTGACCAGACAATTTATGGTGAAACCAACACTAGAAATGATTTACAATGATATTGATTCTGGTAATTATTTTTCCTTCATCAAAGAAGCTTTCTGCAGCTTTATCTGTTTATTCAGGCTTACAGTAAAGTTCTTTTGTATTAATCCTGGTGATTCAATTTATGGAAAAATAATTTCAGGTGTTCAAACAGAAACCAATTACATTCATGGTTCTAATGCTTTTGACCTTTCTTGCAGATTATTTCTCTGGGAATAATGAATAAATTGAAATTGAAAGCATTCAGAAATTTTGTACTTTATACCTGTACATGAAACATATGATGTGAGAAATTTTACTGTTGTAAGAACACACATTCCCCATATATCATGCATACCTGTGCAGTTAAACCTGTCCAAACCAAATAGCAATGAGACTTTGAGATTTAATCAGTTTAAGCAGGTGTTGGGTATCCTCAGGGTTCTGTTTGAACAGTTTTCACTGTACTTTCTTTCAGTTTTTTTATGGTATTCCTTATGAGATTGAGTAAAGTCTTTAACGGTGAAGTGTGTTTGCTACATTTTTACTTAGGCCAAAACAAAATATATGTTTGTTTCCTGCTTCCTACTCTTGAAAATTAAGGTAGGTAGGTAGGAAAATTATTTTTTTTTTACAAAATTATTTTACATTGAGTCAATGGGGAAGCAATCCCAACTTTAACAGTGCTTGTCCCAAAATGCCAATAAAAACTTTAAGGTAGGGCCCAAAAAATAGGGTAGGTAGGGTAGCAGGAAACAGACATATATTTTTTGTGGCCTTATCAGCATGCAATGGAAATGAAAACAGAAGTTTTTGTAAAGAGACAAGAACATGAAACAACATATTTTGATCCCTATATGTAGTCTCTGCAATATTGGTGGGGTATTGAAAAAGAGCATGAAAATTCTTATAAATACCAAAATTTCATTATGTTCTTACTCATTTAGTTCTAGAGATGAAGGATCAATTTCTGCATTGCCCATGGGATCATCAAATCTTCCTCGGTCATAATCATACACTTGAATCTGAATGGGTTTGAATAAGTCCTCTATTAACAGACTGAAAGTCTCGTTCCACTGAGGGTTCAGATTTTTATATATAGTTTTACTTTTGTGTAACATTTTATTTCCAATTTTGAATTTAACATAAGGATCACTTGTACCTGAAAGACAAAAAGAAAAAACACTGATTAAATACATACCATATAAGTTGTTTTTTCGCAGGTATCTAATTTTCGCGGGACTTGGCAACTTGCGAAAATATAAACCTGCGAAAACTAAATCTGGTAGATAGTATATGTAAAGTTATACTCGTTTTTAAATAATCGCTAAAATTGAATTCCGCGAAAAAAAAATCTTTCATTTTTAAAGGAATTCGCGAAATTTAGCTCCCGCGAAAAAAAACAACTTATACGGTACCTTGAAATATCTGTGTTCTTGTCAACATACTTTAATATGCTTCAACTAATTTAGCTTTTCTAAGAATGTAAAACTAATTTATCTAAGTAGCTTTTTCAAATGTTTATAATACTGGGGTAACTAGAAATTCCTTTAGAAGTTTTAGAGTCATATGCTTGAAAAAACCCTTGCTTAGAATTGGTAGTACAAGGTAGGTGAACATTTGATGCAAGGTTTTTAAATTAGAAGTAACAGTTAACAGAAATGGGATGATTCTTGTTAACTTTTTTCTTGGCCAATTAATGACAGACACATTATAATGTCAAGGACTACTTTACATATAACTTAGTTGTTGACCCAAGAAAGCACATCTTTTTAATTGCTTTAATTTGTAAATATTTCAATTCATGTCAGGTGTGACAAATAAGGCAATGATTATGTATTAGATAATGAATTACTGACATGTAACATGTATTATATATGCTACATTGCATACTATGATTTAAAGGACAATTAAAAATAATATCAGTTATACCGTTACTAGAAATTCCTTCTTACATCTGCTATACCTTTTAGTTCACATTATTATTATCATACATAAAAAGTTTGTCAAAGCATATGCTTTTTCTGATCATACTTATTTTTGTCGTTTTATGTCCAAAAGGATCTGTGTTATACCTTTTACATTCTAATATTCAGAAAGAGGGTAGTTTTTAATGTACATTTCAAATCTTACATCTGCTATACCTTTTAGTTCACATTATTATTATCATACATAAAAAGTTTGTCAAAGCATATGCTTTTTCTGATCATACTTATTTTTGTCGTTTTATGTCCAAAAGGATCTGTGTTATACCTTTTACACTCTAATATTCAGAAATAAGGTAGTTTTTAATGTACATTTCAAATCTTACATCTGCTATACCTTTTACAAGGTCTCTGCCCTCAAATGGATGAATTTCTAGGCTAAACAACCCCTCTAGTCAAAGCTTACCACTCTCTTGACACCATTTGTGAAGATAAGGAACGATGCTAGTCCTTCGGAAGGGATGAAAAAAAATTGCCCCATGTATGTGGAAAGCAATACCCCATGCACGTTAAAGACCCCTTTGTCGAGTTTAATAAGAGTAGGCCCAATGGGGGCTGCAGCAAAGGCCACACTCGCAAACTGGAGAGGGAATCACATAAGCATTAAACTTGTTTCCTAATTCAGGATAAATTAGTATGTTTAAACTAAAGCTTATCAGTTACCACTTCTATCGGTATCCTTTATTAATAAGTCTTAACCCTCTGATAGATAACTCTGCCATCCTCCTACCCTGCCCCACCCCTATTCTATGCTCACCACTACTGTCCCTGATAACCAAATCACAGCCCTCTAAAAGATTGATTTCTAGGTTATAGCACCTCCTGGGGAGCACCCATCTCCCCCTATTCTATGCTTACCACTACTGTCCCTGATAACCAAATCACAGCCCTCTAAAAGATTGACTTCTAGGTTAAAGCACCCCCTGGGGAGCACCCATCTCCCCCTATTCTATGCTCACCACTACTGTCCCTGATAACCAAATCACAGCCCTCTAAAAGATTGACTTCTAGGTTATAGCACCCCCTGGGGAGCACCCATCTCCCCCTATTCTATGCTCACCACTACTGTCCCTGATAACCAAGTCACAGTGCTCTAAAAGATTAATTTCTATGTTATAGCACCCCCTGGGGAGCACCCATCTCCCTCTATTCTATGCTCACCACTACTGTCCCTGATAACCAAATCACAGCCCTCTAATAAATTGATTTCTAGGTTATAGCACCCCCTGGGGAGCACCCATCTCCCCCTATTCTATGTTTACCACTACTGTCCCTGATAACCAAATCACAACCCTCTAAAAGATTGACTTCTAGGTTATAGCACCCGCTGGGGAGCACCCATCTCCCCCTATTCTATGCTCACCACTACTGTCCCTGATAACCAAGTCACAGCCCTCTTAAAGATTAATTTCTAGGTTATAGCACCCCCTGGGGAGCACCCATCTCCCCCTATTCTATGCTCACCACTACTGTCTCTGATAACCAAGTCACAGCCCTCTAATAAATTGATTTCTAGGTTATAGCACCCCCTGGGGAGCACCCATCTCCCCCTATTCTATGCTCACCACTACTGTCCCTGATAACCAAGTCACAGCCCTCTAATAAATTGATTTCTAGGTTATAGCACCCCCTGGGGGAGCACCCATCTCCCCCTATTCTATGCTCACCACTACTGTCCCTGATAACCAAGTCACAGCCCTCTAAAAGATTAATTTCTAGGTTATAGCACCCCCTGGGGAGCACCCATCTCCCCCTATTCTATGCTCACCACTACTGTCCCTGATAACCAAGTCACAGCCCTCTAAAAGATTAATTTCTAGGTTATAGCACCCCCTGGGGAGCACACATCTCCCCCTATTCTATGCTTACCACTACTGTCCCTGATAACCAAATCACAGCCCTCTAAAAGATTGACTTCTAGGTTAAAGCACCCCCTGGGGAGCACCCATCTCCCCCTATTCTATGCTCACCACTACTGTCCCTGATAACCAAATCACAGCCCTCTAAAAGATTGACTTCTAGGTTATAGCACCCCCTGGGGAGCACCCATCTCCCCTATTCTATGCTCACCACTACTGTCCCTGATAACCAAGTCACAGTGCTCTAAAAGATTAATTTCTATGTTATAGCACCCCCTGGGGAGCACCCATCTCCCTCTATTCTATGCTCACCACTACTGTCCCTGATAACCAAATCACAGCTCTCTAAAAGATTGACTTCTAGGTTATAGCACCCCCTGGGGAGCACCCATCTCCCCCTATTCTATGCTCACCACTACTGTCCCTGATAACCAAGTCACAGTGCTCTAAAAGATTAATTTCTATGTTATAGCACCCCCTGGGGAGCACCCATCTCCCTCTATTCTATGCTCACCACTACTGTCCCTGATAACCAATTCACAGCCCTCTAATAAATTGATTTCTAGGTTATAGATCCCCCTGGGGAGCACCCATCTCCCCCTATTCTATGCTTACCACTACTGTCCCTGATAACCAAATCACAGCCCTCTAAAAGATTGACTTCTAGGTTATAGCACCCCCTGGGGAGCACCCATCTCCCCCTATTCTATGCTCACCACTACTGTCCCTGATAACCAAGTCACAGCCCTCTTAAAGATTAATTTCTAGGTTATAGCACCCCCTGGGGAGCACCCATCTCCCCCTATTCTATGCTCACCACTACTGTCTCTGATAACCAAGTCACAGCCCTCTAATAAATTGATTTCTAGGTTATAGCACCCCCTGGGGAGCACCCATCTCCCCCTGTTCTATGCTCACCACTACTGACCCTGATAACCAAGTCACAGCCCTCTAATAAATTGATTTCTAGGTTATAGCACCCCCTGGGGGAGCACCCATCTCCCCCTATTCTATGCTCACCACTACTGTCCCTGATAACCAAGTCACAGCCCTCTAAAAGATTAATTTCTAGGTTATAGCACCCCCTGGGGAGCACCCATCTCCCCCTATTCTATGCTCACCACTACTGTCCCTGATAACCAAGTCACAGCCCTCTAAAAGATTAATTTCTAGGTTATAGCACCCCCTGGGGAGCACACATCTCCCCCTATTCTATGCTTACCACTACTGTCCCTGATAACCAAATCACAGCCCTCTAAAAGATTGACTTCTAGGTTAAAGCACCCCCTGGGGAGCACCCATCTCCCCCTATTCTATGCTCACCACTACTGTCCCTGATAACCAAATCACAGCCCTCTAAAAGATTGACTTCTAGGTTATAGCACCCCCTGGGGAGCACCCATCTCCCCCTATTCTATGCTCACCACTACTGTCCCTGATAACCAAGTCACAGTGCTCTAAAAGATTAATTTCTATGTTATAGCACCCCCTGGGGAGCACCCATCTCCCTCTATTCTATGCTCACCACTACTGTCCCTGATAACCAAATCACAGCCCTCTAATAAATTGATTTCTAGGTTATAGCACCCCCTAGGGAGCACCCATCTCCCCCTATTCTATGCTTACCACTACTGTCCCTGATAACCAAATCACAGCCCTCTAAAAGATTGACTTCTAGGTTATAGCACCCCCTGGGGAGCACCCATCTCCCCCTATTCTATGCTCACCACTACTGTCCCTGATAACCAAGTCACAGCCCTCTTAAAGATTAATTTCTAGGTTATAGCACCCCCTGGGGAGCACCCATCTCCCCCTATTCTATGCTCACCACTACTGTCTCTGATAACCAAGTCACAGCCCTCTAATAAATTGATTTCTAGGTTATAGCACCCCCTGGGGAGCACCCATCTCCCCCTATTCTATGCTCACCACTACTGTCCCTGATAACCAAGTCACAGCCCTCTAATAAATTGATTTCTAGGTTATAGCACCCCCTGGGGGAGCACCCATCTCCCCCTATTCTATGCTCACCACTACTGTCCCTGATAACCAAGTCACAGCCCTCTAAAAGATTAATTTCTAGGTTATAGCACCCCCTGGGGAGCACCCATCTCCCCCTATTCTATGCTCACCACTACTGTCCCTGTTAACCAAGTCACAGCCCTCTAAAAGATTAATTTCTAGGTTATAGCACCCCCTGGGGAGCACACATCTCCCCCTATTCTATGCTTACCACTACTGTCCCTTAAAACCAAGTTACAGCCCTCTAATAAATTGATTTCTAGGTTATAGCACCCCCTGGGGAGCACACATCTCCCCCTATTCTATGCTTACCACTACTGTCCCTTATAACCAAGTCACAGCCCTCTAAAAGATTAATTTCTAGGTTATAGCACCCCCTGGGGAGCACCCATCTCCCCCTATTCTATGCTCACCACTACTGTCCCTGATAACCAAGTCACAGCCCTCTAATAAATTGATTTCTAGGTTATAGCACCCCCTGGGGGAGCACCCATCTCCCCCTATTCTATGCTCACCACTACTGTCCCTGATAACCAAGTCACAGCCCTCTAAAAGATTAATTTCTAGGTTATAGCACCCCCTGGGGAGCACCCATCTCCCCCTATTCTATGCTCACCACTACTGTCCCTGATAACCAAGTCACAGCCCTCTAAAAGATTAATTTCTAGGTTATAGCACCCCCTGGGGAGCACACATCTCCCCCTATTCTATGCTTACCACTACTGTCCCTGATAACCAAATCACAGCCCTCTAAAAGATTGACTTCTAGGTTAAAGCACCCCCTGGGGAGCACCCATCTCCCCCTATTCTATGCTCACCACTACTGTCCCTGATAACCAAATCACAGCCCTCTAAAAGATTGACTTCTAGGTTATAGCACCCCCTGGGGAGCACCCATCTCCCCCTATTCTATGCTCACCACTACTGTCCCTGATAACCAAGTCACAGTGCTCTAAAAGATTAATTTCTATGTTATAGCACCCCCTGGGGAGCACCCATCTCCCTCTATTCTATGCTCACCACTACTGTCCCTGATAACCAAATCACAGCCCTCTAATAAATTGATTTCTAGGTTATAGCACCCCCTAGGGAGCACCCATCTCCCCCTATTCTATGCTTACCACTACTGTCCCTGATAACCAAATCACAGCCCTCTAAAAGATTGACTTCTAGGTTATAGCACCCCCTGGGGAGCACCCATCTCCCCCTATTCTATGCTCACCACTACTGTCCCTGATAACCAAGTCACAGCCCTCTTAAAGATTAATTTCTAGGTTATAGCACCCCCTGGGGAGCACCCATCTCCCCCTATTCTATGCTCACCACTACTGTCTCTGATAACCAAGTCACAGCCCTCTAATAAATTGATTTCTAGGTTATAGCACCCCCTGGGGAGCACCCATCTCCCCCTATTCTATGCTCACCACTACTGTCCCTGATAACCAAGTCACAGCCCTCTAATAAATTGATTTCTAGGTTATAGCACCCCCTGGGGGAGCACCCATCTCCCCCTATTCTATGCTCACCACTACTGTCCCTGATAACCAAGTCACAGCCCTCTAAAAGATTAATTTCTAGGTTATAGCACCCCCTGGGGAGCACCCATCTCCCCCTATTCTATGCTCACCACTACTGTCCCTGATAACCAAGTCACAGCCCTCTAAAAGATTAATTTCTAGGTTATAGCACCCCCTGGGGAGCACCCATCTCCCCCTATTCTATGCTCACCACTACTGTCCCTGATAACCAAGTCACAGCCCTCTAAAAGATTAATTTCTAGGTTATAGCACCCCCTGGCACTATGAACGAAAATAATGACTGACATTACCATGTACAGTTCAAATTCGATATAATATGACTGAAATGAACTGTAATTAACTTAAAATTATCTGTAAAATGCTGATTTTATTTGATGCAATATCTTCAGTTATTATCAATTTCTGTATTTTTACTGTTTTCATTGGTCCTAAACTGTAGCAGATGATGTCAGTTTATATGAGTCAATTTTGTGATTTGTAACAAATCATGACAGTCATTTTAAATATTTACCTTGATTTAAAATCACTGATATGGTTTGTTACTGTCATTGTCAGTCACTAACAGAACTTTACCTTGATTTAAAATGACTGACAGGGATTAGTGGATTGTGCATCTTCAGTCAATGTCAGTCATTTTAAATCAAGGTAAAGTTCTGTTAATAACTGACAATGACAGTAACAAACCACATCAGTTATTTTAAATCAAGGTAAATATTTAAAATGACTGTCATGATTTGATACAAATCACAAAATTGACTGATTTAAACTGACATCGTCTGCTTCAGTTAAGGACAATTAAAAACAGTAAAAGTATAAAAATTGATAATTACTGAAGATATTGCATCAAATAAAATCAGTACTCTACAGATAAATTGTGCTAAAGTACAGTTCTTATCAGTCATACTAAATCGAATTTGAACTGTGTATGGTAATGTCAGTCCTTATTTGGGTTCATAGTGTGGGGAGCACACATCTCCCCCTATTCTATGCTCACCACTACTGTCCCTGATAACCAAATCACAGCCCTCTAAAAGATTGACTTCTAGGTTATAGCACCCCCTGGGGAGCACCCATCTCCCCTATTCTATGCTCACCACTACTGTCCCTGATAACCAAGTCACAGTGCTCTAAAAGATTAATTTCTATGTTATAGCACCCCCTGGGGAGCACCCATCTCCCTCTATTCTATGCTCACCACTACTGTCCCTGATAACCAAATCACAGCTCTCTAAAAGATTGACTTCTAGGTTATAGCACCCCCTGGGGAGCACCCATCTCCCCCTATTCTATGCTCACCACTACTGTCCCTGATAACCAAGTCACAGTGCTCTAAAAGATTAATTTCTATGTTATAGCACCCCCTGGGGAGCACCCATCTCCCTCTATTCTATGCTCACCACTACTGTCCCTGATAACCAATTCACAGCCCTCTAATAAATTGATTTCTAGGTTATAGATCCCCCTGGGGAGCACCCATCTCCCCCTATTCTATGCTTACCACTACTGTCCCTGATAACCAAATCACAGCCCTCTAAAAGATTGACTTCTAGGTTATAGCACCCCCTGGGGAGCACCCATCTCCCCCTATTCTATGCTCACCACTACTGTCCCTGATAACCAAGTCACAGCCCTCTTAAAGATTAATTTCTAGGTTATAGCACCCCCTGGGGAGCACCCATCTCCCCCTATTCTATGCTCACCACTACTGTCTCTGATAACCAAGTCACAGCCCTCTAATAAATTGATTTCTAGGTTATAGCACCCCCTGGGGAGCACCCATCTCCCCCTGTTCTATGCTCACCACTACTGACCCTGATAACCAAGTCACAGCCCTCTAATAAATTGATTTCTAGGTTATAGCACCCCCTGGGGGAGCACCCATCTCCCCCTATTCTATGCTCACCACTACTGTCCCTGATAACCAAGTCACAGCCCTCTAAAAGATTAATTTCTAGGTTATAGCACCCCCTGGGGAGCACCCATCTCCCCCTATTCTATGCTCACCACTACTGTCCCTGATAACCAAGTCACAGCCCTCTAAAAGATTAATTTCTAGGTTATAGCACCCCCTGGGGAGCACACATCTCCCCCTATTCTATGCTTACCACTACTGTCCCTGATAACCAAATCACAGCCCTCTAAAAGATTGACTTCTAGGTTAAAGCACCCCCTGGGGAGCACCCATCTCCCCCTATTCTATGCTCACCACTACTGTCCCTGATAACCAAATCACAGCCCTCTAAAAGATTGACTTCTAGGTTATAGCACCCCCTGGGGAGCACCCATCTCCCCCTATTCTATGCTCACCACTACTGTCCCTGATAACCAAGTCACAGTGCTCTAAAAGATTAATTTCTATGTTATAGCACCCCCTGGGGAGCACCCATCTCCCTCTATTCTATGCTCACCACTACTGTCCCTGATAACCAAATCACAGCCCTCTAATAAATTGATTTCTAGGTTATAGCACCCCCTAGGGAGCACCCATCTCCCCCTATTCTATGCTTACCACTACTGTCCCTGATAACCAAATCACAGCCCTCTAAAAGATTGACTTCTAGGTTATAGCACCCCCTGGGGAGCACCCATCTCCCCCTATTCTATGCTCACCACTACTGTCCCTGATAACCAAGTCACAGCCCTCTAAAAGATTAATTTCTAGGTTATAGCACCCCCTGGGGAGCACCCATCTCCCTCTATTCTATGCTCACCACTACTGTCCCTGATAACCAAATCACAGCCCTCTAATAAATTGATTTCTAGGTTATAGCACCCCCTAGGGAGCACCCATCTCCCCCTATTCTATGCTTACCACTACTGTCCCTGATAACCAAATCACAGCCCTCTAAAAGATTGACTTCTAGGTTATAGCACCCCCTGGGGAGCACCCATCTCCCCCTATTCTATGCTCACCACTACTGTCCCTGATAACCAAGTCACAGCCCTCTTAAAGATTAATTTCTAGGTTATAGCACCCCCTGGGGAGCACCCATCTCCCCCTATTCTATGCTCACCACTACTGTCTCTGATAACCAAGTCACAGCCCTCTAATAAATTGATTTCTAGGTTATAGCACCCCCTGGGGAGCACCCATCTCCCCCTATTCTATGCTCACCACTACTGTCCCTGATAACCAAGTCACAGCCCTCTAATAAATTGATTTCTAGGTTATAGCACCCCCTGGGGGAGCACCCATCTCCCCCTATTCTATGCTCACCACTACTGTCCCTGATAACCAAGTCACAGCCCTCTAAAAGATTAATTTCTAGGTTATAGCACCCCCTGGGGAGCACCCATCTCCCCTATTCTATGCTCACCACTACTGTCCCTGATAACCAAGTCACAGCCCTCTAAAAGATTAATTTCTAGGTTATAGCACCCCCTGGGGAGCACCCATCTCCCCCTATTCTATGCTCACCACTACTGTCCCTGATAACCAAGTCACAGCCCTCTAAAAGATTAATTTCTAGGTTATAGCACCCCCTGGGGAGCACACATCTCCCCCTATTCTATGCTCACCACTACTGTCCCTGATAACCAAATCACAGCCCTCTAAAAGATTGACTTCTAGGTTATAGCACCCCCTGGGGAGCACCCATCTCCCCTATTCTATGCTCACCACTACTGTCCCTGATAACCAAGTCACAGTGCTCTAAAAGATTAATTTCTATGTTATAGCACCCCCTGGGGAGCACCCATCTCCCTCTATTCTATGCTCACCACTACTGTCCCTGATAACCAAATCACAGCTCTCTAAAAGATTGACTTCTAGGTTATAGCACCCCCTGGGGAGCACCCATCTCCCCCTATTCTATGCTCACCACTACTGTCCCTGATAACCAAGTCACAGTGCTCTAAAAGATTAATTTCTATGTTATAGCACCCCCTGGGGAGCACCCATCTCCCTCTATTCTATGCTCACCACTACTGTCCCTGATAACCAATTCACAGCCCTCTAATAAATTGATTTCTAGGTTATAGATCCCCCTGGGGAGCACCCATCTCCCCCTATTCTATGCTTACCACTACTGTCCCTGATAACCAAATCACAGCCCTCTAAAAGATTGACTTCTAGGTTATAGCACCCCCTGGGGAGCACCCATCTCCCCCTATTCTATGCTCACCACTACTGTCCCTGATAACCAAGTCACAGCCCTCTTAAAGATTAATTTCTAGGTTATAGCACCCCCTGGGGAGCACCCATCTCCCCCTATTCTATGCTCACCACTACTGTCTCTGATAACCAAGTCACAGCCCTCTAATAAATTGATTTCTAGGTTATAGCACCCCCTGGGGAGCACCCATCTCCCCCTGTTCTATGCTCACCACTACTGACCCTGATAACCAAGTCACAGCCCTCTAATAAATTGATTTCTAGGTTATAGCACCCCCTGGGGGAGCACCCATCTCCCCCTATTCTATGCTCACCACTACTGTCCCTGATAACCAAGTCACAGCCCTCTAAAAGATTAATTTCTAGGTTATAGCACCCCCTGGGGAGCACCCATCTCCCCCTATTCTATGCTCACCACTACTGTCCCTGATAACCAAGTCACAGCCCTCTAAAAGATTAATTTCTAGGTTATAGCACCCCCTGGGGAGCACACATCTCCCCCTATTCTATGCTTACCACTACTGTCCCTGATAACCAAATCACAGCCCTCTAAAAGATTGACTTCTAGGTTAAAGCACCCCCTGGGGAGCACCCATCTCCCCCTATTCTATGCTCACCACTACTGTCCCTGATAACCAAATCACAGCCCTCTAAAAGATTGACTTCTAGGTTATAGCACCCCCTGGGGAGCACCCATCTCCCCCTATTCTATGCTCACCACTACTGTCCCTGATAACCAAGTCACAGTGCTCTAAAAGATTAATTTCTATGTTATAGCACCCCCTGGGGAGCACCCATCTCCCTCTATTCTATGCTCACCACTACTGTCCCTGATAACCAAATCACAGCCCTCTAATAAATTGATTTCTAGGTTATAGCACCCCCTAGGGAGCACCCATCTCCCCCTATTCTATGCTTACCACTACTGTCCCTGATAACCAAATCACAGCCCTCTAAAAGATTGACTTCTAGGTTATAGCACCCCCTGGGGAGCACCCATCTCCCCCTATTCTATGCTCACCACTACTGTCCCTGATAACCTAGTCACAGCCCTCTTAAAGATTAATTTCTAGGTTATAGCACCCCCTGGGGAGCACCCATCTCCCCCTATTCTATGCTCACCACTACTGTCTCTGATAACCAAGTCACAGCCCTCTAATAAATTGATTTCTAGGTTATAGCACCCCCTGGGGAGCACCCATCTCCCCCTATTCTATGCTCACCACTACTGTCCCTGATAACCAAGTCACAGCCCTCTAATAAATTGATTTCTAGGTTATAGCACCCCCTGGGGGAGCACCCATCTCCCCCTATTCTATGCTCACCACTACTGTCCCTGATAACCAAGTCACAGCCCTCTAAAAGATTAATTTCTAGGTTATAGCACCCCCTGGGGAGCACCCATCTCCCCCTATTCTATGCTCACCACTACTGTCCCTGTTAACCAAGTCACAGCCCTCTAAAAGATTAATTTCTAGGTTATAGCACCCCCTGGGGAGCACACATCTCCCCCTATTCTATGCTTACCACTACTGTCCCTTAAAACCAAGTTACAGCCCTCTAATAAATTGATTTCTAGGTTATAGCACCCCCTGGGGAGCACACATCTCCCCCTATTCTATGCTTACCACTACTGTCCCTTATAACCAAGTCACAGCCCTCTAAAAGATTAATTTCTAGGTTATAGCACCCCCTGGGGAGCACCCATCTCCCCCTATTCTATGCTCACCACTACTGTCCCTGATAACCAAGTCACAGCCCTCTAATAAATTGATTTCTAGGTTATAGCACCCCCTGGGGGAGCACCCATCTCCCCCTATTCTATGCTCACCACTACTGTCCCTGATAACCAAGTCACAGCCCTCTAAAAGATTAATTTCTAGGTTATAGCACCCCCTGGGGAGCACCCATCTCCCCCTATTCTATGCTCACCACTACTGTCCCTGATAACCAAGTCACAGCCCTCTAAAAGATTAATTTCTAGGTTATAGCACCCCCTGGGGAGCACACATCTCCCCCTATTCTATGCTTACCACTACTGTCCCTGATAACCAAATCACAGCCCTCTAAAAGATTGACTTCTAGGTTAAAGCACCCCCTGGGGAGCACCCATCTCCCCCTATTCTATGCTCACCACTACTGTCCCTGATAACCAAATCACAGCCCTCTAAAAGATTGACTTCTAGGTTATAGCACCCCCTGGGGAGCACCCATCTCCCCCTATTCTATGCTCACCACTACTGTCCCTGATAACCAAGTCACAGTGCTCTAAAAGATTAATTTCTATGTTATAGCACCCCCTGGGGAGCACCCATCTCCCTCTATTCTATGCTCACCACTACTGTCCCTGATAACCAAATCACAGCCCTCTAATAAATTGATTTCTAGGTTATAGCACCCCCTAGGGAGCACCCATCTCCCCCTATTCTATGCTTACCACTACTGTCCCTGATAACCAAATCACAGCCCTCTAAAAGATTGACTTCTAGGTTATAGCACCCCCTGGGGAGCACCCATCTCCCCCTATTCTATGCTCACCACTACTGTCCCTGATAACCAAGTCACAGCCCTCTTAAAGATTAATTTCTAGGTTATAGCACCCCCTGGGGAGCACCCATCTCCCCCTATTCTATGCTCACCACTACTGTCTCTGATAACCAAGTCACAGCCCTCTAATAAATTGATTTCTAGGTTATAGCACCCCCTGGGGAGCACCCATCTCCCCCTATTCTATGCTCACCACTACTGTCCCTGATAACCAAGTCACAGCCCTCTAATAAATTGATTTCTAGGTTATAGCACCCCCTGGGGGAGCACCCATCTCCCCCTATTCTATGCTCACCACTACTGTCCCTGATAACCAAGTCACAGCCCTCTAAAAGATTAATTTCTAGGTTATAGCACCCCCTGGGGAGCACCCATCTCCCCCTATTCTATGCTCACCACTACTGTCCCTGATAACCAAGTCACAGCCCTCTAAAAGATTAATTTCTAGGTTATAGCACCCCCTGGGGAGCACCCATCTCCCCCTATTCTATGCTCACCACTACTGTCCCTGATAACCAAGTCACAGCCCTCTAAAAGATTAATTTCTAGGTTATAGCACCCCCTGGGGAGCACACATCTCCCCCTATTCTATGCTTACCACTACTGTCCCTGATAACCAAATCACAGCCCTCTAAAAGATTGACTTCTAGGTTAAAGCACCCCCTGGGGAGCACCCATCTCCCCCTATTCTATGCTCACCACTACTGTCCCTGATAACCAAATCACAGCCCTCTAAAAGATTGACTTCTAGGTTATAGCACCCCCTGGGGAGCACCCATCTCCCCCTATTCTATGCTCACCACTACTGTCCCTGATAACCAAGTCACAGTGCTCTAAAAGATTAATTTCTATGTTATAGCACCCCCTGGGGAGCACCCATCTCCCTCTATTCTATGCTCACCACTACTGTCCCTGATAACCAAATCACAGCCCTCTAATAAATTGATTTCTAGGTTATAGCACCCCCTAGGGAGCACCCATCTCCCCCTATTCTATGCTTACCACTACTGTCCCTGATAACCAAATCACAGCCCTCTAAAAGATTGACTTCTAGGTTATAGCACCCCCTGGGGAGCTACCATCTCCCCCTATTCTATGCTCACCACTACTGTCCCTGATAACCAAGTCACAGCCCTCTTAAAGATTAATTTCTAGGTTATAGCACCCCCTGGGGAGCACCCATCTCCCCCTATTCTATGCTCACCACTACTGTCTCTGATAACCAAGTCACAGCCCTCTAATAAATTGATTTCTAGGTTATAGCACCCCCTGGGGAGCACCCATCTCCCCCTATTCTATGCTCACCACTACTGTCCCTGATAACCAAGTCACAGCCCTCTAATAAATTGATTTCTAGGTTATAGCACCCCCTGGGGGAGCACCCATCTCCCCCTATTCTATGCTCACCACTACTGTCCCTGATAACCAAGTCACAGCCCTCTAAAAGATTAATTTCTAGGTTATAGCACCCCCTGGGGAGCACCCATCTCCCCCTATTCTATGCTCACCACTACTGTCCCTGTTAACCAAGTCACAGCCCTCTAAAAGATTAATTTCTAGGTTATAGCACCCCCTGGGGAGCACACATCTCCCCCTATTCTATGCTTACCACTACTGTCCCTTAAAACCAAGTTACAGCCCTCTAATAAATTGATTTCTAGGTTATAGCACCCCCTGGGGAGCACACATCTCCCCCTATTCTATGCTTACCACTACTGTCCCTTATAACCAAGTCACAGCCCTCTAAAAGATTAATTTCTAGGTTATAGCACCCCCTGGGGAGCACCCATCTCCCCCTATTCTATGCTCACCACTACTGTCCCTGATAACCAAGTCACAGCCCTCTAATAAATTGATTTCTAGGTTATAGCACCCCCTGGGGGAGCACCCATCTCCCCCTATTCTATGCTCACCACTACTGTCCCTGATAACCAAGTCACAGCCCTCTAAAAGATTAATTTCTAGGTTATAGCACCCCCTGGGGAGCACCCATCTCCCCCTATTCTATGCTCACCACTACTGTCCCTGATAACCAAGTCACAGCCCTCTAAAAGATTAATTTCTAGGTTATAGCACCCCCTGGGGAGCACACATCTCCCCCTATTCTATGCTTACCACTACTGTCCCTGATAACCAAATCACAGCCCTCTAAAAGATTGACTTCTAGGTTAAAGCACCCCCTGGGGAGCACCCATCTCCCCCTATTCTATGCTCACCACTACTGTCCCTGATAACCAAATCACAGCCCTCTAAAAGATTGACTTCTAGGTTATAGCACCCCCTGGGGAGCACCCATCTCCCCCTATTCTATGCTCACCACTACTGTCCCTGATAACCAAGTCACAGTGCTCTAAAAGATTAATTTCTATGTTATAGCACCCCCTGGGGAGCACCCATCTCCCTCTATTCTATGCTCACCACTACTGTCCCTGATAACCAAATCACAGCCCTCTAATAAATTGATTTCTAGGTTATAGCACCCCCTAGGGAGCACCCATCTCCCCCTATTCTATGCTTACCACTACTGTCCCTGATAACCAAATCACAGCCCTCTAAAAGATTGACTTCTAGGTTATAGCACCCCCTGGGGAGCACCCATCTCCCCCTATTCTATGCTCACCACTACTGTCCCTGATAACCAAGTCACAGCCCTCTTAAAGATTAATTTCTAGGTTATAGCACCCCCTGGGGAGCACCCATCTCCCCCTATTCTATGCTCACCACTACTGTCTCTGATAACCAAGTCACAGCCCTCTAATAAATTGATTTCTAGGTTATAGCACCCCCTGGGGAGCACCCATCTCCCCCTATTCTATGCTCACCACTACTGTCCCTGATAACCAAGTCACAGCCCTCTAATAAATTGATTTCTAGGTTATAGCACCCCCTGGGGGAGCACCCATCTCCCCCTATTCTATGCTCACCACTACTGTCCCTGATAACCAAGTCACAGCCCTCTAAAAGATTAATTTCTAGGTTATAGCACCCCCTGGGGAGCACCCATCTCCCCCTATTCTATGCTCACCACTACTGTCCCTGATAACCAAGTCACAGCCCTCTAAAAGATTAATTTCTAGGTTATAGCACCCCCTGGGGAGCACCCATCTCCCCCTATTCTATGCTCACCACTACTGTCCCTGATAACCAAGTCACAGCCCTCTAAAAGATTAATTTCTAGGTTATAGCACCCCCTGGGGAGCACACATCTCCCCCTATTCTATGCTTACCACTACTGTCCCTTAAAACCAAGTAACAGCCCTCTAATAAATTGATTTCTAGGTTATAGCACCCCCTGGGGAGCACACATCTCCCCCTATTCTATGCTTACCACTACTGTCCCTTATAACCAAGTTACAGCCCTCTAATAAATTGATTTCTAGGTTATAGCACCCCCTGGGGAACACCCATCTCCCCCTATTCTATGCCTACCACTACTGTCCCTTATAACCAAGTTACAGCCCTCTAATAAATTGATTTCTAGGTTATAGCACCCCCTGGGGAACACCCATCTCCCCTTATTCTATGCTTACCACTACTGTCCCTTATAACCAATTTACAGCCCTCTAATAAATTGATTTCTAGCTTATAGTACCCCCTTGGGAGCACCCATCTCCCCCTATTCTATGCTTACCACTACTGTCCCTGATAACCAAGTCACAGCCCTCTAAAAGATTAATTTCTAGTTTATAGCACCCCCTGGGGAGCACCCATCTCCACCTATTTTATGCTTACCACTACTGTCCCTGATAACCAAGTCACAGCCCTCTAATAAATTGATTTCTAGGTTATAGCACCCCCTGGGGAGCACACATCTCCCCCTATTCTATGCTTACCACTACTGTCCCTTATAACCAAGTTACAGCCCTCTAATAAATTGATTTCTAGGTTATAGCACCCCCTGGGGAACACCCATCTCCCCCTATTCTATGCCTACCACTACAGTCCCTTATAACCAAGTTACAGCCCTCTAATAAATTGATTTCTAGGTTATAGCACCCCCTGGGGAACACCCATCTCCCCCTATTCTATGCTTACCACTACTGTCCCTTATAACCAATTTACAGCCCTCTAATAAATTGATTTCTAGCTTATAGTACCCCCTTGGGAGCACCCATCACCCCCTATTCTATGCTTACCACTACTGTCCCTGATAACCAAGTCACAGCCCTCTTAAAGATTAATTTCTAGTTTATAGCACCCCCTGGGGAGCACCCATCTCCACCTATTTTATGCTTACCACTACTGTCCCTGATAACCAAGTCACAGCCCTCTAATAAATTGATTTCTAGGTTATAGCACCCCCTGGGGAGCACACATCTCCCCCTATTCTATGCTTACCACTACTGTCCCTTA
Organism: Arcuatula senhousia; assembly: GCA_963971305.1. Taxonomy (NCBI): domain Eukaryota; kingdom Metazoa; phylum Mollusca; class Bivalvia; order Mytilida; family Mytilidae; genus Arcuatula; species Arcuatula senhousia. The sequence goes on from OZ020305.1 coordinate 57,101,890, forward strand.
TAACCAAGTTACAGCCCTCTAATAAATTGATTTCTAGGTTATAGCACCCCCTGGGGAACACCCATCTCCCCCTATTTTATGCTTACCACTACTGTCCCTGATAACCAAATCACAGCCCTCTAATAAATTGATTTCTAGGTTATAGCACCCCCTGGGGAGCACCCATCTCCCCCTATTCTATGCTTACCACTACTGTCCCTGATAACCAAATCACAGCCCTCTAAAAGATTGACTTCTAGGTTATAGCACCCCCTGGGGAGCACCGATCCCCCCCTATCCTATGCTCACCACTACTGTCCCTGATAACCAAGTCACAGCCCTCTAAAAGATTAATTTCTAGGTTATAGCACCCCCTGGGGAGCACCCATCTCCCCCTATTCTATGCTCACCACTACTGTCCCTGATAACCAAGTCACAGCCCTCTAATAAATTGATTTCTAGGTTATAGCACCCCCTGGGGAGCACCCATCTCCCCCTATTCTATGCTCACCACTACTGTCCCTGATAACCAAGTCACAGCTATCTAATAAATTGATTTCTAGGTAATAGCACCCCCTGGGGAGCACCCATCTCCCCCTATTCTATGCTCACCACTACTGTCCCTGATAACCAAGTCACAGCCCTCTAAAAGATTAATTTCTAGGTTATAGCATCCCCTGGGAGCACCCATCTCCCCCTATTCTATGCTCGCCACTACTGTCCCTGATAACCAAGTCACAGCCCTCTAAAAGATTAATTTCTAGGTTATAGCACCCCCTGGGGAGCACCCATCTCCCCCTATTCTATGCTTACCACTACTGTCCCTGATAATTAAGTCACAGCCCTCTAATAAATTGATTTCTAGGTTATAGCACCCCCTGGGGAACACCCATCTCCCCCTATTCTATGCTTACCACTGCTGTCCCTTATAACCAAGTCACAGCCCTCTAATAAATTGATTTCTAAGTTATAGCACCCCCTGGGGAGCACACATCTCCCCCTATTCTATGCTTACCACTACTGTCCCTTAAAACCAAGTTACAGCCCTCTAATAAATTGATTTCTAGGTTATAGCACCCCCTGGGGAACACCCATCTCCCCCTATTCTATGCTTACCACTACTGTCCCTTATAACCAAGTTACAGCCCTCTAATAAATTGATTTCTAGGTTATAGCAACCCCTGGGGAACAACCATCTCCCCCTATTCTATGCTTACCACTACTGTCCCTTATAACCAAGTTACAGCCCTCTAATAAATTGATTTCTAGGTTATAGTACCCCCTGGGGAGCACCCATCTCCCCCTATTCTATGCTTACCACTACTGTCCCTGATAACCAAGTCACAGCCCTCTTAAAGATTAATTTCTAGTTTATAGCACCCCCTGGGGAGCACCCATCTCCACCTATTTTATGCTTACCACTACTGTCCCTGATAACCAAATCACAGCCCTCTAATAAATTGATTTCTAGGTTATAGCACCCCCTGGGGAGCACCCATCTCCCCCTATTCTATGCACGCCACTACTGTCCCTGATAACCAAATCACAGCCCTCTAATAAATTGATTTCTAGGTTTTAGCACCCCCTGGGGAGCACCCATCTTCCCCTATTCTATGTTTACCACTACTGTCCCTGATAACCAAATCACAGCCCTCTAAAAGATTGACTTCTAGGTTATAGCACCCCCTGGGGAGCACCCATCTCCCCCTATTCTATGCTTACCACTACTGTCCCTTATAACCAAGTCACAGCCCTCTAATAAATTGATTTCTAGGTTATAGCACCCCCTGGGGAGCACCAATCTCCCCCTATTCTATGCTTACCACTACTGTCCCTGATAACCAAGTCACAGCCCTCTAATAAATTGATTTCTAGGTTATAGCACCCCCTGGGGAGCACCCATCTCCCCCTATTCTATGCTTACCACTACTGTCCCTGATAACCAAATCACAGCCCTCTAAAAGATTGACTTCTAGGTTATAGCACCCCCTGGGGAGCACCGATCCCCCCCTATCCTATGCTCACCACTACTGTCCCTGATAACCAAGTCACAGCCCTCTAAAAGATTAATTTCTAGGTTATAGCACCCCCTGGGGAGCACCCATCTCCCCCTATTCTATGCTCACCACTACTGTCCCTGATAACCAAGTCACAGCCCTCTAATAAATTGATTTCTAGGTTATAGCACCCCCTGGGGAGCACCCATCTCCCCCTATTCTATGCTCACCACTACTGTCCCTGATAACCAAGTCACAGCTATCTAATAAATTGATTTCTAGGTAATAGCACCCCCTGGGGAGCACCCATCTCCCCCTATTCTATGCTCACCACTACTGTCCCTGATAACCAAGTCACAGCCCTCTAAAAGATTAATTTCTAGGTTATAGCATCCCCTGGGAGCACCCATCTCCCCCTATTCTATGCTCGCCACTACTGTCCCTGATAACCAAGTCACAGCCCTCTAAAAGATTAATTTCTAGGTTATAGCACCCCCTGGGGAGCACCCATCTCCCCCTATTCTATGCTTACCACTACTGTCCCTGATAATTAAGTCACAGCCCTCTAATAAATTGATTTCTAGGTTATAGCACCCCCTGGGGAACACCCATCTCCCCCTATTCTATGCTTACCACTGCTGTCCCTTATAACCAAGTCACAGCCCTCTAATAAATTGATTTCTAAGTTATAGCACCCCCTGGGGAGCACACATCTCCCCCTATTCTATGCTTACCACTACTGTCCCTTAAAACCAAGTTACAGCCCTCTAATAAATTGATTTCTAGGTTATAGCACCCCCTGGGGAACACCCATCTCCCCCTATTCTATGCTTACCACTACTGTCCCTTATAACCAAGTTACAGCCCTCTAATAAATTGATTTCTAGGTTATAGCAACCCCTGGGGAACACCCATCTCCCCCTATTCTATGCTTACCACTACTGTCCCTTATAACCAAGTTACAGCCCTCTAATAAATTGATTTCTAGGTTATAGTACCCCCTGGGGAGCACCCATCTCCCCCTATTCTATGCTTACCACTACTGTCCCTGATAACCAAGTCACAGCCCTCTTAAAGATTAATTTCTAGTTTATAGCACCCCCTGGGGAGCACCCATCTCCACCTATTTTATGCTTACCACTACTGTCCCTGATAACCAAATCACAGCCCTCTAATAAATTGATTTCTAGGTTATAGCACCCCCTGGGGAGCACCCATCTCCCCCTATTCTATGCTCGCCACTACTGTCCCTGATAACCAAATCACAGCCCTCTAATAAATTGATTTCTAGGTTTTAGCACCCCCTGGGGAGCACCCATCTTCCCCTATTCTATGTTTACCACTACTGTCCCTGATAACCAAATCACAGCCCTCTAAAAGATTGACTTCTAGGTTATAGCACCCCCTGGGGAGCACCCATCTCCCCCTATTCTATGCTTACCACTACTGTCCCTTATAACCAAGTCACAGCCCTCTAATAAATTGATTTCTAGGTTATAGCACCCCCTGGGGAGCACCAATCTCCCCCTATTCTATGCTTACCACTACTGTCCCTGATAACCAAGTCACAGCCCTCTAATAAATTGATTTCTAGGTTATAGCACCCCCTGGGGAGCACCCATCTCCCCCTATTCTATGCTTACCACTACTGTCCCTGATAACCAAGTCACAGCCCTCTAATAAATTGATTTCTAGGTTATAGCACCCCCTGGGGAACACCCATCTCCCCCTATTCTATGCTTACCACTACTGTCCCTGATAACCAAGTCACAGCCCTCTAATATATTGATTTCTAGGTTATAGCACCCCCTGGGGAACACCCATCTCCCCCTATTCTATGCTCACCACTACTGTCCCTGATAACCAAATCACAGCCCTCTAATAAATTGATTTCTAGGTTATAGCACCCCCTGGGGAACACCCATCTCCCCCTATTCTATTTTACCACTACTGTCCCTGATAACCAAGTCACAGCCCTCTAATAAATTGATTTCTAGGTTATAGCACCCCCTGGGGAGCACCCATCTCCCCCTATTCTATGTTTACCACTACTGTCCCTGATAACCAAGTTACAGCCCTCTAATAAATTGATTTCTAGGTTATAGCACCCCCTGGGGAACACCCATCTCCCCCTATTCTATGTTTACCACTACTGTCCCTGATAACCAAGTCACAGCCTTCTAATAAATTGATTTCTAGGTTATAGCTTCCCCTGGGGAGCACCCATCTCCCCCTATTCTATGCTTACCATTACTGTCCCTCATAACCAAGTCAGAGCCCTCTAAAAGATTAATTTCTAGGTTATAGCACCCCCTGGGGAGCAACCATCTCCCCTTATTCTAAGCTTACCACTGCTATCCCTGATAACCAAGTCACAGCCCTCTAAAATATTGATTTCTATGTTATAGCACCCCCTTGGGAGCACCCATCTCCCCCTAATCTATGCTTACCACTACTGTCCCCGATAACCAAGTCACAGCCCTCTAATAAATTGATTTCTAGGTTATAGCACCCCCTGGGGGGCACCCATCTCCCCCTAATCTATGCTTACCACTACTGTCCCTGATAACCAAGTCACAGCCCTCTAATATATTGATTTCTAGGTTATAGCACCCCCTGGGGGGCACCCATCTCCCCCTAATCTATGCTTACCACTACTGTCCCCGATAACCAAGTCACAGCCCTCTAATAAATTGATTTCTAGGTTATAGCACCCCCTGGGGGGCACCCATCTCCCCCTAATCTATGCTTACCACTACTGTCCCTGATAACCAAGTCACAGCCCTCTAATATATTGATTTCTAGGTTATAGCACCCCCTTGGGAGCACCCATCTCCCCCTAATCTATGCTTACCACTACTGTCCCCGATAACCAAGTCACAGCCCTCTAATAAATTGATTTCTAGGTTATAGCACCCCCTGGGGGGCACCCATCTCCCCCTAATCTATGCTTACCACTACTGTCCCTGATAACCAAGTCACAGCCCTCTAATAAATTGATTTCTAGGTTATAACATGCATGGTGCTGGGTGGAATGTTTTCTCTGTCTCAATACCACATCCTACAAAGAGATAAAGATTTAAAACATAACGTAAGACACAATTATACAGAAATTGACAAGAATAGCAACTATTTGTTTCTTTCAATCCTCTCTTTTATTTTCCATAATTTATCAAGATTTTAACTGGTCCAGTGTTTCATGAGGAAACAGCTGTAAATTCAATAAAAAGATAAACTGAAGAGGCAGATGAATTGACAATTTAATAGAATCCTGTTTTTGGTAAATGCCAATATGTATTGGTTTTTTAAAAGTTTCATATAGATATGACTACATGTATTTAGAGGAATCAGAAATAAAATTAAAACTCAATTAATTTTCATTAAATGGTCAATAACCAAAAATAGTTTCCCTTTTTTTTATATAATGTTTCTCTTAAGGATGATCGCTGGTCAATTTTTGAGATTTCGGTCAGATTTTCGGAATCCTCGGAATTTTACCATTAAAGTAGGGATAATTTTTTTGCCAGGCAACCCCCTAATTTCTTTTCATAATAAGGTTCATTGGGTCAGTAAGAGCTAATTTACAAAGTTTTATAAATTTCTTGTTATTATTTCATAGGTTTTACATTAAAACAAGCCTAATGATAAACCTATGAAAAAGTCAGAGAAAGCCTTTTCCCGCCAAATTTTAAATGCTTATTATCTCGAAAACGAGTTTGGCAACCTATTATTTTTTAAGCTTATTTTGTACCTTTGCCTATGGTCTATTCATCAAATATATAAATTTAGATACCTTGTTGCTTTCAAACTGACCAGCGAACATCCTTAAAAAGGTTCAGTTTGGTTCATTTTCTTTATTCTCGAAAACAGAGTAATAGAACATTGTTTTAAAATGTGATCACAAAATGAACATGTGGCCCCGGTTTTTATAAAACATCTCAAAGTGAGTATTTCCTAAAATCTCTCCTCAACTCAAATTTCAATATTTTTATTGGTTAATTTTTAAGTTGAGGAAGGAATTGAGGAAATACTTAATTTGAGATGTTTTCTGAAAACGGAGCCGGGTCATGCAAAACATGTGACCTTGACCTTTGACATTTAACCCTAAACCAATAGGATTTGTAATCTAATAAGCTTAGTAGTGTATGTGTAAGTTTCATGAAATTTTATCATTGTTCAAAATTTACTCTACAGAAAACAATCCAGACTAACAGATGAACAGACAGAAAGCTGAAATTCTATAGTCCCTGCCTTTTCAAGAAAGGTGGAAGACCTAAAAAAACCCACAAAAATGACATGAATATAAGTGTGGTAAAAGCAGATTGATGGTTTATGTAAGGTCTTTATATTGGTCCATGGATATGATTCTTATTGTCAAGTACATGAAGATGATGGTCTATTTTTTCCACAAAACTTATCAGATAAAACGCTCTCTAAAAATATGAATTGAACTATGCCAACAACTGAATGTCCAAAACAGGGCCGTCAAGCAATGTATGAACTATCAATGCTTCCTATACTGGAAAACTGAGAGTAAAGGAAAAAGTCAATAACAACCAAGTTACTATTCCTAATCTTCAATAATATTTTTCACAATTTGCTAGGCAATTATATACTACCTCGATCAATGTTTTCCTGGATCAATGCAAAGCTTGCGGAAACAGTAATATCAAATTATCATGAATAAGTTGGATACATTTTAAACTAAAAACTATCAACTATCTTTTAATAAAACTAGATAAAATGACTATGAGCCACAGGATGGCCCTCCCGTTCTTGAAATATCATTGACCCTCAATGTGTATTACCTGGGATATGGACCTTTACCAAGAAATTGATCAAAAGTGTTCATGTGTAAAATATAGGTCACTGTGACCTTATTTCTGATGGGTGGTGCCATGTACCAAGACTCATCGAGAAGTGAAATATTATTGACCCCTAACATGTAGTATTCAAGATATGAACCTTAACCAAGAACTTCATTCATGCGTAAAATATAGGTCACAGTGACCTCATTTCTAGTGGATGGTGTCACTTTACCCAAGACACATCTAGTGGTGAAATATCATTGACCCCCAACATCTAGTATCCAAGTTATGGATCTTAACCAAGAACTTAACCAAAGTCATTCATGCATAAAATATAGATCACAGTGACCTAATTTTTATTGGGTGGTGTCATGTTACCCAAGACACATCTAGTGGTGAAATACCATTGACCATCAACATGTAGTATCTGAGATATGGACCTTAACCAAGAACTTAACCAAGTCCATTCATGCGTGATATATAGGTCACAGTGACCTAATTTCTAGTGGGTGGTGTCATCTTACCTAAGACACATCTAGTAGTGAAATATCATTGAACCCCAACATCTAGTATCCAAGTTATGGACCTTAACCAAGAACTTAACCGAAGTCATTCATGCGTAAAATAAAGGTCACAGTGACCTAATTTCTAGTGGGTGGTGTCACCTTACCTAAGACACATCTAGTAGTGAAATATCATTGACCCCCAACATCTAGTATCCAAGTTATGGACCTTAACCAAGAACTTAACCGAAGTCGTTCATGCATAAAATATAGGTCACAGTGACCTAATTTCTAGTGGGTGGTGTAGCCCTACCCAAGACCCATCTGGTGGTGAAATATCGTTGACCCCCAACATCTAGTATCCGAGTAATGGATTAACCAAGAACTTAACCAAAGTGTTACGGACGGACGTACGTACGGACGGAGGGACGGACGGACAAGGGTAAAACTATATGTCCGATCCACATACGTGGTCGGGCCATAAAAATAGTTAAATATATAGACATTGCATAAAACGTTTCACAAATATTATCTCAAAAGCTGAAGTGTCACACTCATCCCCTTGGTTTGAAAGAAAATCTTTTAAAATAAAGACTGTATTAAACAAGAGATCCCAGATGATTTTAATACTGACCTGCACATCCCCTGTAACCAGCTATTTTAAAATTATAAGATTCCACACAATACCTATATTTGTTTTTTAATAAACATGAGAACTTTGTCCCCTAACATACCTTTTTTGAAGTTGATAGAAGTTTTTAAAGCTGACAAAAAATACCTGAACCCCTCTTTAGTTGGAAATTTTTTTAATTTTTACTAATATATTTTTTATTACCAAACATGACACATATATCCCCGATCATACCTCACTGTGTATGCTCAGCTGATCATCCGCTGACAATAAAGACTCCTGTGATGACTCGAGAATTCCAGAGTCTGAAAATTGCATAGGCACACTAAGTCTGTCAAAACTATCATGACTTCCAATACTAGTAGTATCCTCCGAATCATTACAGGCCGGGTCAGAATTTATATTTCCCCATGAACCACTATAGTAAGAATCCAGATTGCCAATGACTGTACCTGTCGCCTTTTCAATAAGACTTCCGACAGACTGACTTATGGAGCGTGATTTTTTAAACTTTGTAGATTTTGATGAATTTCCTGAAAATCCACCGAAAAGTTTCTTTTTCCATTTCTTTTTGCGATGTCTAGCCATGATAAGGCTTGCAGACGACAGCACTGATTGTTCGCCCTCGGAAGATGACATTTCTTTAATCTAGCAGGCGCTGGGAATAATTTTTAATATACCTTGACATCAATTATTTATAAGATTGAAAAGCTATACTTCAAAGAATCCCAAATGCATCACATTTCAGTGCTTTTAAAGTATAAATATTAATCATCAATATTGTAACAAGCAGCCTTTTAGAGCTCAAAGTGTTGATTTTTTGTAGTCTCTACAAAAATCTATCGAAAGTGACTCAAATTTCCATTCCAGGACAAAATTATCAAGATCTATCACATCAAGACTAAAAATCTTCATCAAAGAATTTTAAGTTGTTCAGACAGTTGCAGAATTAAGACTTCGATAAAACAACAATAAATAGTTCTTTAAAAAGAAGCAGTTTCACGTCCGTCTTAATAAAATAACCAAGGAATCTCTAGAGAGCCATTTCTACATTATCTGTATTGACTTGGATAAAGAATGGCAATACACAATATTGTATGTCCTTCAGCCAAACTGAGACAGTACTTTGTATTAACTTTGTACATGAAGTCAAGCATGAATACTGAACTTTCAGTTTGATAAAAGTCTCAAAATCAATTTCTTTGGCATGCAAGTTCACAGATATAGAAAATCAAAGTCTATAATTGATTGTGACAAATCACAGTTGTAAGTGAAAGATCCTAATGCAATTCAATTATGATTTCACCAAACAAAGTAAGTCTATGCTAGTAGGTTTCTGGTTTATATCAAGTCAGAATTAATTCTCAAACATTCTATTTCCAGCACTATTAATTGCATCTACAAGCACTCAAGCTGTTAATTAAAGAGGCAATCTTCTCAATGAAGAGATTTTCGTCTACCTTTTATCCCCAGTTCATTTAAGTGGTCTTGATATTTAATAAAATTGTCACAATATCAATTAAAAGTCTTAAGATTTCCTTCCACTTCTACATATTTTGACAACTATCGTCACTTTCTAGAATGGTTAACTTAAAAGTCCAATACAGCCAATTCTTTAATTCCGAAATTTCACAATTCAATAACTTATTTTTGAATCAATGAGTCTACTGATAATTGTATCTATCGTAGGCAATGCCTTGGAGCTATTAGCACTGAATAGATACTTAAGTCGAATTATTTACAAATCCTTCGTCATAAAACGATTTGTTTGTTGTACCAATACCGGTACATTGTTTATACATACTCCACATACTATATCACAAGTAATATGTCTAATTAGACTAAACAATGTTTGTATATATAACTACATGTACTTATGACAACACTCCTAACCAGGATACATAGATTTCCTCTATATCTGTGTCAATAGTCCTGAAAATATCTTTTTCATGAAAAACTTTATTACATGTTTTCTTGAAACCACATGTAAAAAAACAAACTAAGTGTAACCTAGTAAAAGTTGAGAATAAAAGCCACATAAATTTGTAAATTGATAGCCAAGGGCACTCTAAAGTTGTCCTTCATAGTTATATCATAATCTGTAATGCACAAGGTCTAAATACCTTGTTAAAATTTCACATTTACCTGTTGCTTAGGGCATATCTAGTTTAAAATACAATGAAGTGATAGGCGACTTTTATTGCTGAGCCCCACATGTAGTAAAATGGATAAAGAAGAATCTGCATAATGTACTGACAGGGCCTGAATGAAAACAAATAATGCACCTATAAACAGCCTTAACATCACAGCAGGGGCATCCAGTCAGTCTTAAACAAGTAAATACAATGAAGAATTATTGGTAATCAATTAAATGGAAATAAGAACAAAACATCTAGATTTTCAGAAAAATACAACGTTACAGAATGAAATCTAGGAGAATGTAAGAGAAAACAAAATATGAATTGAATCGCTTTTCCATTGTTTGGGCATTGCTGATTCAATAGAATGGCAGTTATATAATTATGTTAGATTTTAATCAAAATAATCACTGTGAAGTTCAAACTGACAACATTTTGATCAACATTGATACTACTTCAATCTTGATGGAATGTCAGATGAATAAGATTTTTCTCTGCATTATTTAGCAATGGTGCCAGCATGAAAAGCCTGAATACAAAGCTTAGACTTCAGGCATTTAGTAAAGTGAAAAATGGCCTAACTTGTTCTTCAATAGAAACAAAATCAATTTCAGCCTATTTTTCCCCCTCAATTTATCTCACAGAAATTCTATTCTCTGATAGCAGAATAAATATTTGATTTCTAACTTATAAACACATAAAATTTGACTAACTAAAAAAATCAGTTTAAATGGTATCAGGGCTGTCAAGTTTTTATGAGCTGGATGCATGAGATTCCACGAAAAATTGAAAGATCAAAGGAAAAAATTAAAAGATCAAAGAAATTTGCCGACTAGATGCGTGAGTCTCACACGAGTTGCGTGACACTTGACAGGTCTGTGGTATGCATCTTTAGAGTACATGTATTTCAAAAATTCTGAACATTAACCCTTTTTTTAATGTAACAGATATGACCAAGAAGCATTAAAGATACAATATTCCCTAGCCAAAAGCTACTTTTCATCTCAATCACTAATAGTCTAAGATTTGTACAATATGAATTTTTGTACAGTGTATTGCAGTTTTTTTTATATTTCTCTCGACATAATTATTATTAACTCAAAATATGTTTGGTCCTTCTTTAAAAAATAACTACCAGTACATGTACATGTAATCAGCCACGCTAATCAGAACAAGCCTATGTTCTGATTTGACAAGTAGTTAATTGTAGAAATATATTTGCAAGAACTATATATTTTGCACGCAGCATTGTATCATTAGGTTGTACCGTCAGTTTGTTTTCCATTCATGTAAATATTCAGCTATAAAAGCAAGGATAAATCAATAACTTATAAGATAAATCATTACTTATAAAAGCCCTCTGCTATAGGTCTAAGTTGATGTGACATTAAAAATATTAACTATTCGGTAGAATAAACGAATCAAACTATAAACAGACATCTACTGCTTTACAACAGACTTAAGAAAACATTCACTATTTGTTGGAATACATGTATCTTTAAGTCAATATTATTGTCATTATAGATATCCTTAAGAGACGACAAACTGATCTTGGTAAGCAATGATCATTAATGACAAATAGAACTGCAAAAAAAATATTGTTTAGGGAATCTTTCAATAATTGTAATCACGATCAATGCATCAATTTTTCCATCAGTTGTAAATTGACTCGAGTTATCTTTCTTAGTCTTTGGGGACTGAATAGGCTATAAGGAAAAGATATCCATAAATTTAGCCAGAGTCCTGAGGCCTAAGATCTAAACAAAATAGATCTCTATGAAACAGCATAATATATCTATCAACTATCATTTACCATGATGTGAAGCCATTTTACAGATGATATTTAGCGACTTTTTGTTGAATTTCTAATTATGATGATATGGCAAGACATTACACTAATTACATAGCTACTAAACAATAATAAATTATTATACAATAGGGAAATCATCATTCTGTTACATAACATGTAGAGGGGACAGGTTTTTGCAGATTCCAATTAGATTGGTTTGCATGACATGAAAATTTAATACATTTCAGAATTATTTTTTTCTCTATTAGTTTTTAATACTCATGGGAAAATGCTTACTATTTCCATAAAATTGACATAAAATTATATTTAATAGCATTCTTAACTCAGCCTTGCCTATGTTCAATCAAAATGAGGTAGAATTTTCAGCTGAGTCAACATGAGCCAATTTTCAGAATGATCAGGATAAAAAATGTATTTGACCACATAGTAGTAGTTTTTTTCAAGTTTGCTGAATGCAAATTGCTGAAAATGTTGTACAAAATTTTATTTGAATTATTAAGAAGCAGTTTCAAGTTATTATCCATTGATCATTTGGGACAGAAAGGGAAACCAAAGCAGTTACAAAGAAAGAGTATAAACTATAAAATATTTTGAACTTCATGTGGTATACCACCGTATTAAAAGACAAGTTGAAAAGTACTAATAATAACAGCAATATTTTCCAAATGTCAAGCAGCCAAGAATTTGAGCAAGATCAGCATTTAGTTTTAACATCTATGTTTAAAATGGATGTGGACGTTTTAAAAATGTTTTTAAAAAATCCCATTCCAGTGCAAAGTCAGAATGTAGTGATTTGATCACAATCATATCTTTCATTAACATTCAAATGATTTGGGTACCACAAATCTCACCAATCACAAGTACTATTTTTTATATAATATAAACTTTATTGTATTTATGCTATTTGTTTCCTGTTCATGTTTCTTTTTTATGAAGTATGCACATACACATACATAACATGGACTGTCATTTCAGAAGGAGTCAATGTTTCTTAAAAAAAATTAATTAAAAACACAAATAAAAAAAAAATTCACCGGGATTCAAATACAATGAACAAACTTTTAGAACCATGTATTAAAGTACCATATTATTGTCTAGAATATTATCTTTGTTTTGAAAAAAAATGATAATGAATCACTTGAATGTAACCCTGAGAAATGCATATGAATTAGTTACTAAGATTAAAATTTAAAAAGATAAGTTATTATTCTGGTACATGTATATATTTGCATGTATATGAAATAATCCATCATACCACCAAAACAGAAATATTTGACAATTATTAGCTTTTGAAATTTGATTTTCACTATTATTTTTACAGAAAAAGATAGATAAACTTTACCTCATGAAAGCAATTTATCACCGATTCCTCACTCTCATCACTCCCCTGATTGGAGAAATCACAAAACTTAGAACTCATGGCATGGAGAGGTTTAATTACCAAGGCTTGTACCAACTCCTCTGAAGTTGCCATCGTCAAACTTTAATACAAACAATAATAGAACTTTTCCTTTTGTAGAAATCACAACATCACAAATCCATTTTGAATGACGCAGTCCAATTTAATCAAAGACTAATGACACTAGCCTGTATCATTTGCCATTCTGGCATGCAGAAAACAATCTGAATCCGAACAAACTCGACTCGGCAAAGAATTTAATTGAGGAAAATTTTATATCAATGCTTTGATCATCTAACGTGCTGCAAACCATTTGAAATCAACACTGAATTAGGATTATGGTATTAAAATCAGATAAAAGGTGGAGGCAACAGCCCCAGTTTGTGAATGATCAATACTGCTCTTGCTGAAGACTTGATGGCTCTCGTGAGTAGGATAAAATGAGAGGTTTGTAGAAAACAAGTTAACATAACAGGAAATAATAAAGATTTTATTAATACCACATAAAAAGCTTATAACCTCATCATGAACAATGGAGTATGTGTCAAAAACAATTCAATGTCTGTTAGTTTTTGGATCTTGGATTTTGGAATCCTAGTATTTAAAACAGAATTTATAATAATAAGGCCATGGAACCAAAAACAGATAGACTTGATAACTGATAATGAGCCTTCTATTGTTCTAAAGCTCTGTGTTGTATGGATTCCAATCATAATTTCCCAATACCTGACATTGTTTATCCATTTATTTTTTATTACGCAACTTCAAGTCTGATTGTTTCAACAACTTAGCGTGAAATACTTTAAACTCATTAATCAATTTAAGTATTGTTTTGGGTTTTAGAATTTTAAGTATCACGTTTTTGAATGTATTCATTAAAATCATTGGCAGCATGCAGTCAATAAATGACTTTAGAAACTGTGGTCTGCACAAATCTCAATATCATATGGGAAAAAACCGATTGTTAAATTTCATTCTGATACCTCAAATTAATTCGACCAGCTTATTAGTTTTATAAATTTCTGAATTGACTTATTTTTAAAGCAGCAGCATGGCTCTAAGGTCCTCTTGACTTTTGACATATTGAAAAATTCTAATGAACAAGAATATGTCCACAAGACTTGATGATGGAAAACTTCAGCCTGAAAGTAAGTCTGATTCTAGATGGACCCACAGATGAACATGTTCTTAAGTTTTTTTCAGTTTATTTAGAAATGGAGCAGTTACACAGGACAGATAATAATTCCCTCATTTATTCATGTGTTTGAATATTTTCATTTATATCAAGAACGTTTTTAACTGATTGCACCCATGGGCAAAATGAAGGTCAAGGTCAGCTTATTCAGGTACCAATAAACAGTCAGAGATACTACTTAAACAAGTGATATTTTTATCACTCAAATAAGTGATTGTTAAAAATTCTTACTGACAACAGAATTTGGAGTTTTTAAATTGTTTTGCTAAACTATGAAGTTATATTTTCCTTTAACGCTAATTGAGACAACAATAACAACATCATTCATGAAGATAAAAAAATTACAAGTTAAAGGAAAGGTTATCAAACTATAACCATTCTATTGCATTCTCCCCAATTTTTCTGTAATCTTTTATGGCTGAATTCATGGGAATATGGAATTTATAATTTTCCTGATAAGTCTAATCTTTTAACTTTAATTTTCTAAAAAGAAACTGGTATGTTCTGATGGTTCTTGGTGAAAATTTGAATGTTCACAGTGAACAACCATTACATACATACTAATGTACACATGTACAAATAAATGCACCTAACGCTATAACCCCTTCTAAACTTCCAAACATCTTTTTATTACAGCAAACATAAGAAAATTAAAAAGGAGCATCTGAGTTCACTCTTGTCACGACTTGAGTTCGCGTTGTTGATTTCTGTTCGGTTGATTTTGTGTTTTGTGTTTCTTCCTGCTGTTTTTGTTCCTGTTAACGGTTTTATGGTTGCCGTCACTTGAATGCCCCATTGTTGCCTCTTTGCTTCTGTCCAATGTACACCCGATGCTAGATAATGGACTGTATAGAATTTAAAAGTTGCAAAAAATAAATCCTCTTTGTACTTTTAATAGTCAAAGTTTTAGTGCCAGTTTCAAGAATAAAAGGACAGTTCCAAAAATGTCAAGCTAATTAACTTAAAAGAAAGAGTTTTATAACCTGCTTTATATGGCAGTCATTTTATAAAACTCTAGTAAAAGAAAAATGTTAAATGATCACTTTTAATGTCAACAGTAAGCCATAATGGATGCATTTTTTGTCAATTTGAGAGTTTGTAGGTTAACTGTCATTAATAAACAAATCAATAGCCTCCAACTAAGCACAATGAAAATATATCTATATATTGATTAAGCCTTCATAACAAAATCTCGTGGATTTTATTAAAGATATGCTGATACTAAATGACACGGTGAGGTGAATACACATGATCAATCATGACTGGTCAAGATAAATAAACAATCTATATAAAGTAATATTACTAACAGTATATCAACTTTAACCTTATTTCTCCAAGCATATTAGCTAGAAAGGAATAAACTTATTAGATTTCTAAAAGGATTAATAACAAGAGGCTCCCAAGAGCCTGAATCGCTCACCTGAACTACACAGATACATATATTTGTAGATATTATTGTGCTTAACCATATGCCATTTAAATTTATGAAATATCTTGGTTAGTTTTCAAGATATTGGGCTTATTAAGTGCAAATTTGGCAAAAATTAGGAAAAAGAACAATAACTCCCACATCAGCAGTCAGATCTTTTCCGAAATTTCAGGACAGGTACATCTTAATATGCTGATCACTTTTGATTCTTGCACAATTTTGATATCTGAAACCAGTTTTGAGTTATTAGCAAAAAAATGAAATTTGCCCCTATGTTCTATTTTTAGCCATGGTGGCCATGTTTTTTTTTACGAATCAAAAATCTGAACGATAGAGTTGTAGCATATAAGCTATCAAACAGTGTGCCATGTTAAGATGCAGTTGGTCTTTAGGTTTCAGACAAGTCAGGTGAAAAGTAATGAACAATGGTAAATATTGATGCTTTAAGGGCCATAACTCCTAAAAGAAATGGGTCTACGGCTTTGACCTAATTACATGAATTGTAGATCTTGATGTGCTTAATCATATGCAATTTGAATTTTTGAAATATCTTGTATAGTTTTCAAGATATAGGGCTAAATAAGTGAAAAAAAAAATTAAAAATCCAGAAAAAGGGCAATAACTCCTATGTCGTTTGTTGGATCTTCTTGAAAATTTCAGAGCAGGTAGATCTTGAGATGCTAATCACTTTTGTCTCCCATCAGAATTTTGATATCTGTTACCGTTTTTGAGTTATTTGCAAAAAACTATAATTTGTCCCCTATGTTCAATTTTAAGCCATGGAGGCCATATTTTTTGACGAATCAAAAATCCGAACAATAGAATTGTAGCATTAATGCTATTAAACAACTGTGCCAAGTTTGGTTGAAGTTGGATGTATGGTGTCAGACAAGTTAATCTTTGAAATTCAGGGTAAAAGTAATGAAAAATGGTAAAATTTGACGCTTTAAGGGCCATAACTCCTAAAAGAAATGGTTCTACAGCTTTGACCTAATTACATGAAATGTAGATCTTGATGTGCTTAATCATATGCAATTTGAATTTTTAAAATATCTTGTATAGTTTTCAAGATATAGGGCTAAATAAGTGCAAAATTTTAAAAAAATCCAGAAAAAGGGCAATAACTCCTACATCGGTTGTTGGATCTTCTTGAAAATTTCTGGGCAGGTAGATCTTTTGGTGCTGATCACTTTTACCCTATGCCAGAATTTTGATATCTGTTACCGTTTTTGAGTTATTTGCAAAAAACTGCAATTTACTCCTATGTTCTATTTTTAGCCATGGCGGCCATGTTTTTCAACGAATCAAAAATCCCCACGCTAGTTTTATACTACCTATGCTAATTAACAACTGTGTCAAATTTAAAAGCCACTGGACTTATGGTGTTAGAGGAGTTAACGTTTAAAAAATGTTAACGACGACGGACGACGGACGACTGACGACGGACGACGGACGACGACGAACGCCAAGTGATGGCAATAGCTCACATGGACCTTCGGTCCAATAGCTCACATGGACCTTCGGTCCAGGTGAGCTAAAAAGGGCAATAACTCCTACATCAATTGTTGGATCTTCTTGAAACTTTCAGAGCAGGTAGATCTTGAGATGCTGATCACTTTTGTCTCCCATCTGAATTTTGATATCTGTAACCATTTTTGAGATATTAGCAAAAAACTGCCATTTACCCCTATGTTCTATTTTTAGCCATGGCGGCCATATCTTTTGATGAATCCACAATCTGAACGATAGAATTGTAGCATGTATGCTATTAATCAACTGTGCCAAGTTTGGTTGAAGTTGGATGTATGGTGTAAGACAAGTTAATCTTTGAAATTCAGGGGAAAAGTAATGAAAAAGGGTAAATTTTGACGCTTTAAGGGCCATAACTCCTAAAAGAAATGGTTCTACAGCTTTGACCTAATTATATGAAATGTAGATCTTGATGTGCTTAATCATATGCAATTTGAATTTTTAAAATATCTTGTATAGTTTTTAAGGTATAGGGCAAAATAAATGCAAAATTTTGAAAAAATCCAGAAAAAGGGCAATAACTTCTACATCGGTTGTTGGATCTTCTTGAAAATTTCTGGGCATGTAGATCTTAAGGTGCTGATTACTTTTACCCTATGCCAGAATTTTGATATCTGTGACCGTTTTTGAGTTATTTGCAAAAAAATGTATTTGACCCCCCTGTTCTATTTTTAGTAACAGCGGCCATGTTTTTTGACGTATCAAAAATCTGAACGCAAACTTTTTGCACAATACCCTAAGGAACAACCATATCAAGTTTGGCTGCATTTGGCCAAGCAGTTTTAGAGAAGAAGATGTTTGAAAAAAGCTAACAGACGACGGACGGCGGACGACGGACGACAGACGACGGACGACGGACGGACGACGGACGCAAAGTGATGGCAATAGCTCACATGACCCTTCGGGTCAGGTGAGCTAAAAAGCTTCGCTGAGCACAGCATGATACAACCGCAACATGTTGAACCCTGTACGTTTTAGGCCCAATATGGATAGTCAATTGCCTTGGACACATGCAGCCCATGGTGGACTGACAAAGGTTTTTGACACATGCAGCTTTTGGTGGACTTTCCACTTACATTTTAAAAGGAATTTTTTTTTTTCCCAGAGGAGATCAAAATAAGACCACAATTTTTCCATACTGGTCCTTAATTACATCAAAGGGGGAAAAAAGGGGGGTTGCAAAAAATAATTCTCAATTTTGTATCCACTATTCGACAAGAACAAACATGCAAAAAAAAAAAAAATCAAAATCAGATCATAAGTAAAAAAGTTTCGATTTTGGGCCCTTTTGGCCCCTAATTACATAATAGGGGGAAAAAGGGGGGGCGCAAAAATTGATTCTCAATTTTGTATTGCTATTTGACAAGAACAAACATGCAAAAAAAAAATTCAAAATCGGACCACAAATAAAAGTTTCAATTTTGGCCCTTTTTGGCCCCTAATTACACAACAGGGAAAAAAGGGGGGGGCGTGAAAATTCATCAGATTCATTCTTTGTAAGAAACATTCTGATAAATTTCACAGCAATAGGTCAACTAGAACCAAAGTTATGAAGGAAACAAATAAAATATTTGAATTTTTTACCCCTTTTAGGCCCCTAATTCTGAAACCAAAAAAAACAAACCAAACATATAAGTTGCAATTTTGACCCTTTTTTGGCCCCTAATTTTTAAACAAAACAACAGGCTCCCAGGAGCCTGAATCGCTCACCTGGTCTTAATGTCAACCCTTTGAAGACTTTTGTATAGCTAAATGAGCTGAATGTTTAAGCAATAAAAAGCTTTTCTCTATCAGCAATAGTTTTCATTCCAA
This sequence comes from Arcuatula senhousia, assembly GCA_963971305.1. Lineage (NCBI taxonomy): Eukaryota > Metazoa > Mollusca > Bivalvia > Mytilida > Mytilidae > Arcuatula > Arcuatula senhousia. Next base: position 57,121,121 of record OZ020305.1, read on the forward strand.
AGCAAAAAACACTATTTTTCACCTTTAAAGGGCCATAACCCCTAAAAGGGGTCATTTGACAACTTCGACCTTAAAAAGACTTTTGTAGAGCTAATTAAACTGAACAATTAAGCAAGCAACATCTTTTCTCTATCTGCAAAAGTTTTCTTTCTTTAGGACAAAAACACTATTTTTTGCCTTTAAGGGGCCGTAACCACTATAAGGGGTCATCTGACAACTTCGACCATATGGAGACTTTTGTAGAGCTAAACGAGCTGAACATTTAAGCAAGCAACAGCTATTCTCTATCTGCAATAGTTTTCATTCTATAGGCCAAAAACTCTATTTTTTGCCTTTAAGGGGCCATAACCCCTATAAGGCGTCATCTGACAACTTTGACCCTATGGAGACTTTTGTAGAGCTAAATGAGCTGAACATTTAGGCAAGCAACAGCTTTTCTCTATCTGCAATAGTTTTCATTCTGTAGGCCAAAACACTATTTTTTGCCTTTAAAGGGCCGTAACCCCTATAAGGGGTCATCTGACAACTTCGACCCTATGGAGGCTTGTGTAGAGCTAAACAATCTGAACATTTAAGCAAGCAACAGCTTTTCTCTATCTTTAATAGTTTTCATTCTATAGGCCAAAAACTCTATTTTTTACCTTTAAGGGGCCATAACCCCTATAAGGGGTCATCTGACAACTTTGACCTTATGGAGACTTTTGTAGAGCTAAATGAGCTGAACATTTAAGCAAGCAACAGCTTCTCTCTATCTGCAATAGTTTTCATTCCATAGGCCAAAACATGAAAAAATGCTATTTTTCACCTTTAAGGGGCTGTAACTCCCATAAGAGGTCATCTGACAACTTCGACTCAATGGAGACTTTTGTAGAGCTTTTGATGCTGAAGCAGTAACGTGGCATCAGATTTCATCTATCTCTTATATTTTTTGATTTACAAGCCAAAAACAGTAGGCTGACCCCCCTGGTCTATTTTTAGCAACGGCGGCCATGTTTTTTGACGAATCAAAAATCCCCACATCAGTTCTGTGGGGGATACCCTAAAGTACCACCAGACCAAATTTGGTTTGAATCTGTGCAGCCGTTTCAGAGGAGAAGAAGTTTGAAGAAAAGTTAACGACGACGACGACGACGGACGACGACGACGGACGACGACGACGGACGCCAAGTGATGGCAATAGCTCACATGGCCTTTGGCCAGGTGAGCTAAAAAGTGGGGACCCCCAAAATCAATCCCATCCATCTTTTTATGTTAAGGAACATCATTGTCAAATTTCATTGCATTCTGATGATTAGAACAAAAGTTATTGTGTATACACTAAAGTTAACAGACGACGACAGCATCATACCATTATACATCCGCAAACTTTTTGTGGTCGTATAAAAAATCTACAGTAACATGAAGTTTTTTCAGGGGTTCTATGTCAACAGCATTACAAGTTACCTCTTGCTGTCCTGTACTTTCCACCACAGCTATGCCACTATCCCCTTCATCCTCCCTCTCCTCCTCACTGTGTGAGTGGCCACTCCCACTCAGCCTCCCCATCTGTTGTGTGTCTCGCTCCTTTATTGGGGAGACATTAGGATCACTCAGACTCCTATCCGGACTGGACTCTACCTCCTGTGTCTTAACCAGCCTCCTGCGAGACATTTTCTCCCTCTTCTCTATAGCCTCTGAGGAATACTCCAATACTTCCTCACCCGACAAATCCACAGGTTCATCGTTTGATTCTTGACTTAAGTTAGGCTGGCTGACAGATAGATTTTCTGAAGCTTGTTCCTTATTCTTACTTTTCCTTGTAAACCTTCGGCTAGTCTTGCTCCTGAAACTTGTCCAGAATCTTTTCTTGGTTGAGGTGGTAGGAGGAGAGGTAGGGGAATCCCCTAATGACTGTTGAGAATCCACGGTTCTAAGGTCGAGTGAACTTTTGACCCTTCTGTCTGTTGGTTTGTTTGGTGGATCTATAAATGGAAATAGATAAAAGCAAATTACAAGTAACACCATCAAAACATTATTATGATAGATATTAAATTACTGTGAAATTAGCCACTTAGATTGGTCAATAAAGGCATTAATAACCATCAATACAGGCAATGAAGAAATAAAAAGGGTATTTATCAAAAGCATTATCAAAAATCAGATATCAAATTAATTAGAAAGTCAATATCACATCATTATGTTAGGTATATGCAAACCAAACTACAGTGAACAGCATCCATTTCATTGAAAGCAAATACTTTGCAGCATTTGTTTTGACTGGAAATAAGTTACAACATGAAACAGGTTATGACCTGTTATTTTTATTATCAGGCTATTTATGATTGACGGATGAACTGTAAATCTCGGATACTAAATGTAAAGGATGCAAAGACTGAAAAAAATTTAATACAAGAAAGCAAAAAGAAATAGAACATGCATATAATTTATATAACCTGTGACCAGTGTTTAGTCAGCTTTTTCCTTCTTCTTTAACTCAATAATATAGTATTATTGCGTAAAGTTTTCCATATTGGCTGAGTTATTGGTCCAAGGCTAGCCATATTGGACTGAGGCGAAGCCGAAGTCCAATATTGCTAGCCGAGGACCAATAACTCAGCCAATATGGATAACTTTACGCAATTATACCTTTATTGACTAACCTGACCAATATGGCTGACATGCCATATTGACTAGTCCAATATGCCATATTGACTAGTCCAATATCCATATTGGACGGATAAATTACATATTGGCGTAGTTTTGTGTTTATATAGTATAGGCTGTTTTCATCATATTTAGACAAATATTTTTATGTTAGTCAATAATGTTTTTATTTTTTTGTTTTATTTTAAACCAATTGTTCAATATCTTAAAAGTAATCTGTATATAAACAAGAGGCTCCCAGGAGCCTGAATCGCTCACCTGGTCTTGATGTTGACCCTGTACTTTTGTAGAGCTAAATGAGCTGAACATTTAAGCAAGCAACAGCTTTTCTCTATCTGAAATAGTTTTCATTCTGTAGGACAAAAACATGAAAAATCGCTATTTTTCATGGGCGGTAACCCTATAAGGGGTCATCTGACAACTTCGACCCTATGGAGACTTTTGTACAGCTAAATTAGCTGAACATTTAAGCAAGCAACAGCTTCTCTCTATCTGCAATTATTTTCATTCCATAGGCCAACAAGAGGCTCCCAGGAGCCTGAATCGCTCACCTGATATATGTGCCTAAAGTAAAGGTTATAAGGCAAAATCTATTTAACGTTGAACTGGTCATAAAATTAATAAGGGGGTCATCTGACAATATGGTGGATCTTAAGGTGCTGATCACTTTTGTTCTCAATCAAAATCTAAAAATCTGTCACCCTTTTTGAGTTATTTGCAAAAAAATGCAGTTTAACCTAATGTTCTATTTTAGCCACAGCTGCCATGTTTTACGACCAATCAAAAATCCCCACCACAGTTTTATACACCTAATAATAATAAACAATAATACCAAGTTTGGTTCCATTTGGACTCAAAGTGTCAGAGGAGATAACATTTTCAATATAAGGAAATGCAGTTAAAATGCTCAATTTTGACGTTCCAAGGGCAATAACTCCTCAAAGGAAAGGTCCTACAACGTTGACTCTGTTACAAATTTTGTAGATCTTGATGTGCTTAACAATATGCAAGTTAAATTTCTCAAATATCTTGCATAGTTTTCAAGATATTGAGCTAAACAGGTGCAAAATTTGCAAAAAAAAAAAACACAAAAAGGGCAATAACTCCTACATGGGTCGTTGGATTTTCTTCAAAATTTCAGAGCTGGTAGATCTTGAGATGCTGATTACTTTTGTTCCCATTCAAAATTTTGAAATCTGTCACCGTTTTAGCACACGGCAGAACCATTATGGAGAAAAACATTGTTAACGGACGATACATGCAATTTTTTCACAGTTTATGTCAATTTTCAACTTTTAATCTCGAAAATATCAAAAATATGAATGAAACAAACTTTAAAAACATGCCCAGTATATAAACAAGAACATATTGTATAAGGATTTAATTTCTTTTTGTCGAACACAATGGTAGATTTTTAAATCATTCACGAACGGTGTGCTCGATTTGATTACATTGACACGGACAATTCAAACTGGTTAGTATAAACAGGCCTGTATAGAGTAGTAATCTGGCAAGTTATGCTTCTATATAAGTAAAAGAAGTTAATAAAGTTTTGTTTTAATGAAAATATCAATATCCAATAATAACGTTCAATATTTTTTATATATTTCAAGCATAACAAAATGACTCTTAATACATGCAATAAAACTTGGTAACGGACCGATACATGCAAAATAATTGCGTTGCAGTCAACATGTGTAACTGAAATACAATTAAGAGGTACATAATTTGACAGTGTTCTGATGATACAAATACAAGACAGGTCACTCTTGTTATATTGACTGCAAAAAGTAATACATAATGTCATCGTTAATATTAAGAATTCATAGTAAACACAGAACATCAAAAATCATTGGAAAAAAACTATTTTACCTAATGCTCTATTTACCACAACATCAAAATGTCAGCGTTCAGACGGGGAATAAATTCTGTAATGTATATTGCAAAGTTTAAAACAACAACTTAATCCCAACAAATAATTCAAATATAATAAAAGGTAATAAAAAAACGACCGAACTTGAAGAATCAATCTGAAACGTGGAACTGGAAAAACAAAACAACGCAGACACACCGGAGAAATAAGAGATCGCAATGGTCTTGATTTAGAACAGGCCTTTAAAAATATGGTTGAACTTGGTTTAAATGCACCAAAACCTCCTTCATTCATATAGCTAAAATAACGGATATTTAAAATAAATGTGTGTTTTACACAGATTTACTGCAGCTTTTACCAGTGGAACACAATCTTTTTTTCATTCCAGATAATTGCATTTATTTATTAAACTGTTATATTTAATATTAAAATGGACATGAAGCAGTCGCACATAACAGCAAATCCTCTTGACCGTTATATTAAAGTCTAAAATACTGCCAAAGTCTGGAAGGGTCCCGTCGGCAAACATCTAAGTGTTTTCAGAACGGTATTAGTAAAAAGTTGTTTTTCAGTTATTGTTCACTAAGTCCCTTTTGAAAATCCGTGATTTTCTATGAACTTTTTTTTTCAAACAAATTTTATGGATTTGCATGAAATATGTTTTAATATACTAATCATGACATGCTACACTGAACCTACCCTGCAACTTTATCAGAAGGATATTGTAAATAGTTTTGGCGTTAAAGTGTTCACAAAGCCCGTTTTCAAAATCTATCAAAATTATATAAGTTTTTCCAACTGTACAGAACTGTATTGTAAGAAGTTTTTAGTTTAAGGTATATTTTTCACAAGAGTTGTAGACGGGCAATAGGACGGACGGACAACTTGAAAACTTTAGGGCGACTCTCTACCACTTGCAGATTCTTAGCTATGGACATTTACCAAAAACTGTAACCAGAGTTATATATGTTGAAAATGTAAGTCAAGATGAATTTATGTTAATGCAGATGCATAATATTGTTATTCACGACAAATAGAACAAGCAGGTGACCTACATAACACACATTAGTAACACTTTGGATACATGTACGATTGACGACTTATCCAAATAAACAGAAAACGCAAAATTATTTATTTTCTATCCAATCTTAAATCATGATTAGCCAATTCACTTGCAGATGAAGACATTTGAACCATCTAAAAAACTTTAACTTGAGTCGTTTATGTAGCAATGTATTAAGTCATGCTGACAACCATTACATATGTACATACCCCTGACCTTTAAGATACATGTATATGGTTCTACAGCTTTTGACATAACTAAAACCATTACGTACATGAAGTTTCATACGAACGAACACACCAATAGCCATCTTACAATTACAAGAAAGGAGAAGGTTGTTGCATCCACCTGGCGGCACCAGAACTGATATTGATTCATTTTTATTTAATATTAATAAATTTAATTCAGACTGTCGTTTGCAGTTAAGACACGACGTTCATACGACAGTCGCTGACAAAGTATATACACGCACAATTTGTCTGATACATTGTAAATCATGCATGTATTCGTCCGTAACGTAGATTATTTGCATGTACCCCTTTTTCTTGGACAGCGACATGCTTTGCAGTCCATGGCTTCGTGAATAAATTGATGAACAGCCTATTCAATTCCAAAAATCATTAAAAGAACACAAAATTTTTAAAAAACACAAAAAATTGGTTTTTGCTACACGTTGCTTGTATTGAAAGTGTGCTATAGTACGAGGGTAGGCTATTGGTTTGTTAATGTTCTCGAAAACTAGATGGCCGATTTCAATGCTTTAAACATAAATATTTAGCTAGTTCATTTTTCTTTATACTGTACGCTTCAGTTTTTCTATTATTATTTGTAAACAAATAAAATGTCTTACCTTTTCTGACTATATCCATCCCAAATTGTGTATTTTACCTGTGTTTTAATCCGTTTCAAGGATTTTACGTCTATGTCCCGTCCGTCAACATTATTTCTCGTCTTAATGGTTCTGCCGTGTGTTTAGAGTTATTTGCAAAAAACTGCCATTTACCCCTATGTTCTATTTTTAGCCACAGTGGCCATGTTTTATGACCAATCAAAAATCCCCACATCAGTTCTATACACCTAATGCTAATAAACAACTATACCAAGTTTGGTTCCTTTTGGACTTAAAGTGTTAGAGGAGTTAACGTTTTCAATGTAATGAGGAAATGCTGTTAAAATGCTCAATTTTGATGTTCTAAGGGCAATAACTCCTAAAAGGAAAGGTCCTACAACGTTGACCCTATTACATATTTTGTAGATCTTGATGTGCTAAACAATATGCAAGTTAAATTTCTCAAATATCTAGTATAGTTTTCAAGATATTGAGCTAAACAGGTGCAAAATTTGCAAAAAATCCACAAAAAGGGCAATCACTCCTACATGGGTCGTTGGATTTTCTTCAAAATTTCAGGGTAGGTAGATCTTGAGGTGCTGATCACTTTTGTTCCCATTCAAAATTTTGAAATCTGTCACCGTTTTAGAGTTATTTGCAAAAAACTGCCATTTACCCCTATGTTCTATTTTTAGCCACAGGGGCCATGTTTTACGACGAATCAAAACTCCCCACATCAGTTCTATACACCTAATGCTAATAAACAACTATACCAAGTTTGGTTCCATTTGGACTTAAAGTGTCAGAGGAGTTAACATTTTCAATGTAATGAGGAAATGCTGTTAAAATGCTCAATTTTGACGTTCTAAGGGCAATAACTCCTAAAAGGAAAGGTCCTACAACGTTGACCTTATTACATATTTTGTGGATCTTGATGTGCTTAACAATATGCAAGTTAAATTTCTCAAACATCTAGTATAGTTTTCAAGATATTGAGCTAAACAGGTGCAAAATTTGCAAAAAATCCACAAAAAGGGCAATAACTCCTACATGGGTTGTTGGATTTTCTTCAAAATTTCAGGGTAGGTAGATCTTGAGGTGCTGATCACTTTTACCCTTGCCAGAATTTTGATATCTGTAGCCGTTTTTGAGTTATTTGCAAAAAACTGCCATTTACCCCTATGTTCTATTTTTAGCCACAGCGGCCATGTTTTACGACGAATCAAAAATCCCCACATCAGTTCTAAGCACCAAATACTAATAAACAACCATACCAAGTTTGGTTGCAATTGGACTTATGGAATCAGAGGAGTTAACGTTTTAAAAAGTTTACGGACGACGGACGCCAAGTGATGACAATAGCTCACATGACCCTTCGGGTCAGGTGAGCTCAGGTGAGCTAAAAACATGAAAAAACATTATTTCAGGGGCCGTAACCCCTATAAGGGGTCATCTGACAACTTCAACCCTATGGATACTTTTGTAGAGCTAAATGAGCTGAACATTTAAGCAAGCAACAGCTAATCTCTATCTGCAATAGTTTTCATTCTGTAGGCAAAAAACATGAAAAAATGCCATTTTTCAGGGGCCGTAACCCCTAAAAGGAGTTATCTGACAACTTTGATCCTATGGAGACTTTCATAAAGCTAAATGAGCTTAACAATTAAGCAAGCAACAGCTAATCTCTATGTGCAATAGTTTTCATTCTGTAGGCCAAAAACATGAAAAATGGCTATTTTTCACCTTTAAGGGGCCGTAACCCCTATAAGGGGTCATCTGACAACTTCGACCCTATGGAGACTTTTGTAGAGTTAAATGAGCTGAACATTTAAGCAAGCAACAGCTAATCTCTATCTGCAATAGTTTTCATTCTGTAGGCCAAAAACATGAAAAAATGCTATTTTTCACCTTTAAGGGGCCGTAACCCCTATAAGGGGTCATCTGACAACTTTGACCAAATGGAGACTTTTGTAGAGCTTTTGATGCTGAATCAGTAGCGTGGCCTCAGATTTTCTCTATCTCTTATACTTTTTGATTTATAAGCCAAAAACAGTAGTCTGACCCCCCTAGTCTATTTTTAGTAACGGCGGCCATGTTTTTTAACGGATCAAAAATCAAAACACAAGTTTGGTGCAGGACACCCTAAGGATCATTCATACCAAGTTTCATTAAATTCTGTTCAGTAGTTTCAGAGGAGAAGATTTTTGAAAAATTGTTAACAGACGACGACAGACGACGACGACGACGACAGACGACGACAGACGACGACGACGGACGCCAAGTGATGGTAATAGCTCACATGGACCTTCGGTCCAGGTGAGCTAAAAACTTACAATGCACAATTGAAAGATGACATTATGAATAAATCCTACTTCCTTTCCTATTGGAAGACATACTCATGCTATAAGTAAAGTTAGGTTTCCTACAGCTTATGAGAGTATAACAAATCCTTAAATTGGGAAGTTCAAAATAAAGGTCCCATTATATTAAACAGACCATGATTTTTTTTAATAAATTTTGAAGTTTTAAACTACATGTAATTCTAAACAAGAGGCTCCCAGGAGCCTGAATCGCTCACCTGGTCTTGATGTCAACCCTATGAAGACTTTTGTATAGCTTAATGAGCTGAATGTTTAAGCATGAAAAAGCTTTTCTCTATCTGCAATAGTTTTCATTCTAAATAATCAAAAAACACTATTATTCAATTTTTAAGGGGCTGTAACCCCTATAAGTGGTTATCAGACAACTTTAACTCTATGGAGACCTTTGTAGAGCTAAATGAGTTGAACATTTAAGCAAGCAACAGCTTTTCTCTATCTGCAATAGTTTTCATTCTATAGGCCAAAAACACTATTTTTCGCCATTCAGGGGCTGTAACCCCTATAAGGGGTCATCTGACAACTTAGACCCTATGGAGACTTTTGTAGAGCTAAATGAGCTGAACATTTAAGAAAGCAACAGCTTTTCTCTATCTACAATAGTTTTCATTTCTACAGGCCAAAAACATGCAAAAACGCTATTTTTAACCATTAAGGGGCTGCAACCCTTATAAGGGATCATCTGACATCTTTGACCTTATGGAGACTTTTGTAGAGCTAAATGAGCTGAACATTTTAGCAAGCAACAGCTTTTCTCTATCTGCAATAGTTTTCATTCTTTAGGCCAAAAACACTATTTTTCGCCTCTAAGGGGCTGTAACCCCTATAAGGGGTCATCTGACAACTTCGACACTATGGAGACTTTTGTAGAGCTAAATGAGCTGAACATTTAAGCAAGCAACAGCTTTTCTCTATCTGCAATAGTTTTTATTCTATGGGCCAAAAACACTATTTTTCGCCTTTAGGGGGCTGTAACCCCTATAAGGGGTCATCTGACAACTTCGACCTTATGGAGACTTTTGTAGACTTGAATGAGCTGAACATTTAAGCAAGCAACAGCTTTTCTCTATTTACAATAGTTTCATTCTATAGGCCAAAAACATGCAAAAACGCTATTTTTCACCTTTAAGGGACTGTAATCCCTATAAGGGATCATCTGACAACTTCGACCAAATGGAGACATTTGTAGAACTTTTGATGCTGAAGCAGTAAGGTGGCATCAGATTTCATCTATCTCTCACACTTTTTGATTTACAAGCCAAAAACAGTAGTCTGACCCCCTGGTCTATTTTTAGTAACAGTAGCCATGTTTTTTGACGGATCAAAAATCGAAACACAAGTTTGGTGCAGAATACCCTAAGGATCATTCATACCAAGTTTCATTAAATTCTGTTCAGTAGTTTCAGAAGAGAAGATTTTTGAAAAATTATTAGACGACGACAGACCACAGACGACGACGTCGGACGCCAAGTGATGGTAATAGCTCACCTGGACCTTCGGTCCAGGTGAGCTAAAAATGGGTCAAATTGAAAGTATATACAATTTTGTGTTATAAAAATATCCTAACAAATAATAAACCAATCAATCATGCTGTTTCAAAAGAGATTAATTAATAAGAGTAATAATATTAAATATTGATTAATGGACAAATAGACCGGTAAAAAGCGCATTGCCAAAAGCGGATTAAGAACTGTCCCACCAAGTTTGCCCCCTCCTGTTGACAGGAAAATTTGGTCAGGAACTGTATAAAACAAGTAAATCTGTGAGATAATGCTCACTAGTGATACCCCAGCTCCGCAAACTAGGCCATGCATACAAGTTCAAATACTCTATTAACAGGAAGTAGTTGACCAGTAGGAACATAAAATTGTTATACACCATATGGGACTATACGATAAAGCTATATGCAAAATATCAGACCTCAGAGTATCTCTTGTAGTTGCTGAGAAAACTCTGACAAAAATTTTGCATTCACGTTCACTATGTGCAATAACAAAGTATTCGGTAAACAGGAAGTAGTTGACCTAGGAACATAAATCCTATACACCATATGGGACTGTAGGATTAAGCTATATGCAAAATATCAGATCTTTATCTCTAGTAGTTCCTGAGAAAACTGTGACGAAAATTTTTGTTAAGGACAAACGGACAAACAAAAAGGGTAAGACAGTATACCTTATCTTCTTCCAAGTGGGGGTATAAAAAGAGGTCCCAGAAAAATTATTTTAAATGTTTAGAAATTTCTGGTTCTGCCACAGATTATTCCCCTTTGTTGTGAAGGGTATAAAACAAGTTTTAAATTGACATGTCAACTGTATATTTGTCAAACCTATCAGACTCCTACTTATAACTAAGATGGGAATGCCCAATCTCCCTCTCTTTATTGTTCAATCTCTGACTGATCTTCCATCATAATACAATGCTTGGTCTAGACATTTATTTTGGAGAACCATAATTGACAGAAGCCTTTCATAGATTATGCTATAACTAATAGCCAAAATAAAAGACTAATCAAGTCCATACAAGCCATCAAATAAATCAAGATCTGATGCCAGATTTTATATCTTCAATAATAACATAGCAGTAGCTGTTCATTAGTTCTATGTTAAACATATCGACATATTGATACAACATTTTTATATATATACAAAGGGTCATATTGACATAGTTTCATGGTTGCATTGATGTTAAAGACAGATTTTTTGTAACCACTGGCAACAAATTTGGGAAAAAACTCTTTAATAGGTAAAGGGGTTACAAATGCTTAAAAACATCACTGATTTTTTTATGTCAGTTCCCTTAGCTAAAAGCAATGCTTATTTTGCATTGAAAAGTGATTGAAAATGTATTGAACCTGTAGTTGTGCATTGGTTTTGGAGTTATTTTTGATTGCATTTTGTAAAGTGTTATCTGAAGCATTGAACTGGCGACATTGGAAGTTGATTGAAATTTTCACTGCACTTTCAATTGCATTGATAAAGCATTAAATTAGTATTGTTATGATGTCATAAAAATGATTTCAAAATTAGCATGAAAAATTCTTGATTGTTTTCGCAGTTATTTTCTTTTGTGATTGATTCTTAAATCAATGCTTTCACTGGAATGTACAGCACTCTTAGTTACACAATTGCTTCATGATTTTGAACATCTGCATGGTATTGTGCTGCAGACCCAGATATAAAACAAAAAGGTTAACAAAGAAACTAAACAGTGTGTTTTAAAATTCCATTTACTCACTTTAAATAACCTTTAAATGAAAATTATTTTTGTTTGCATTATTTTAAGTACTATAGCTGCCTTTCTGTTATAAATACTGGAATTACAATATACTAAAAGATTTAGATACTAGAATCCCAATGGTGCCCCTTAAAACAACCAATGAGATTTCTCAGCGGCACATTTTGAATGGAAGTTTAAGACATGAAGGGTGTAGATTTATCCCAGATTTATATATGTGATTTATAAAGAAAGGATTAATTTAATTAATATAGAATAACTTAATTACACTGGATTTGAGCATTTTCTATTCATAGTTATAATTGTGGTGGAATTTTTAAAATTGGAAAAGACAATAAAGGCACATTTATTGTAAGTACAAATTGCATGTACATGTCAATGTTTGAAGTAAATTTAGGTTTTATTTTGAATCTGAACAAAACCTGAGACAAAAAAAAGTATGTAATACAATTATGATTTTAATAAAATCAAGCTAAAACTTATAAATAAATTATAATAGAATAATTAGTAAACAATTTACTACTTCAATAGAAAGCATTTTTTTTTTATATTTTATTTAAAACATACCCTGGCTGCATGAAACACTAATTGTAATAGAAATGATTGATCCACTTGGATATATGTTTAGAATTGCAAGTTGCACATAAATGTAAGGGAATCCTTTCAAATTAGTTGAGCAATGTGTTTTTAATACAATCATTAATTAGTACATTAGGTATTGAGTTTTGAGTTATTTGTAATAATCATTTCAATGCATTTTCAATGGTACCATTGATATGAGGATTGATCATTGAGTTATTTTTGACGTCATTTCAATCCTTCATCTAATTTACATATTTCGCGCAAATCCAGCCAATATCAATGGACTTTCAATGTAAAACTACTCAATTTTCAATCTTCAATCCTTTTTCAATCATTTTTTAACCATAAGATTAAAATAGAATCAAAACTGAAGAAGTTCAGCAATCAAAACACAATCAAAATTCAATTCTCAGAAAAAAACTTCAAAACCAATCAAATAGCAATCAATTGCATTTTGGTAAGGGTTTACAGTTGTCTCTATACTAAGCTGCCAGTAATAGGGAGAGTTCTCAGAAGAGTTTCTATGTCTTGTCTTGTGGTCTTCATATCTCAGATTCTTTCTTGTAAATTTGAACCCTTATGGATTTGATTTTAACTTATCAATATTTTTGTGCTTTGCTATTGATTTTCAACAGGGTAATAGGTTGGACCGTTGGACCCCAAAAAACTAGTTTCAAATTAAAAATGTGCTTACTGTCCCAAGCCAGGAATCTTTATCAATTAAGCATATATTTGTACTCATCAATTTATAAATAAATTTTAGAAAATTATTAGGTGCATTAGCAAAAGAATTTGATTGGATATCAGGAACATTTAAGTACTTACATGTAAATGTTGGTTATTATATGAGGAGGCCGACAAGGGGGTACGGGGTTTGAGGAGGCGGGGAGCGGGCGTAGAGGGGACGGGGAGCGGGGGTACAGGGGCAGACGGGGGTACCAGGGTTGAGGTGGCGGGGAGCGGGGGTGGAAGGAGAGCGGCGCGGAGGTGGAAGGGGCAGGGAGCGGGGTTTGGAGGGGGAGGGGAGCGGGGGAAGAGAAACCCCCTGTCCACCCCCCCCTTATACGTCCAGAGGGGTTCTTTCTTTGGCAGATTTTTCAATTCCACTAATTTATAATGTAAGTCTTTCTGCATACACTTATTCCACATCTAATTATCTTCTTTCAATTCAAACTACTACAAAAAGACACAAACAAACACCACCTTATTGACATTTTTAACAATACTTACAGATACTTAGACAACATCGTTGCCCTTAACAACCCAAATTTCTCTAAATTTATAAATGATATCTATATTAAAGAATTAACCCTTAATAAATCTAACTCGACCGACAGTAGATATCCATATTTAGATTTAGATTTAAGCATTATCAATGGAAAATTGCACACTAAAGTACATGTATATGATAAACAGGATGACTTTTCTTTCCCAATTGTAAACTTTCCTTTTCTTGAAGGTGAGTACCTCTAGCTCCATCTTATGGAGTGTACATTTCACAGTTAGTCAGATATGCTTGAATTTGCAGTGGTGTTTCTGATTTTAATGACAAAAACCGTTTCATTACAGAAAAATTGCTAAAACAAGGTTATCGATACCACAAATTAGTCAAATCTTTTACTAAATTCGTTCATAAATATGGGTATCTTACTGAATATTTTAACTGTACACGTCGTTTTTTTATTGTAAAAGGAATATCACATCCCGAATTCTATGGAAATGTAGTTTATAAGGCACGTAAATTCAAAAACAATCCTCTTGACGTGGTAATTTGGCGTAAAAACTTATCAAAGAAAGGATACAAGTTGGAAGTTATTGTAAAATCTTTAAATTTGGTGTTTTTTTGATAGAAATATTGATAATTTGATAGTAACTCTAAAACATTAATCTTTTACTTTTTGACTATTGTATTGATTCGAAGCATTACAGCCATCAAATATGTCGGTTTTGTATGATGATATAATACTAAATCATTTGTTGTTTGAAGTGTTATGTTGGATTTAGAATCGATATGTTTGATTTTTTCACATCAATCAATAAATGCTTCTTAGCTAGCTGTCAGTAACTGCGAGTGTTCACAAGGGACTTCCTTTACGTTTCGTTGTTCTCGTATAGTACTCTTGTCTCAGGTTCTCTCTTGGTGAATTGAACTTTTTTAAAGTGTGTTATTTTTGTGCGTTGTACAAGATAAACAATAGGGGGAAGGTTGGGCCCAAAAAACTAGTTTAACCCCGCCACATTTTATATGTGCCTGTCCTAAGCCAGGAATCCTTGTCAAAGCTTTTGTTTGTCCTTGACTACTATCTGTTTTTTTGTTTTATGTCCAGAAATGGGTCTTTCTTTGATATTCTAGGGATTTGTTTGAATCTTATGTATTGTATTTTTAGTCTTGGACCAATGCAAGACGGCGAGCAGTGACCTCTGGTCATGTTGAAGACTGCTGGCTGTTTTCCATTGTGGTTTTTTAAATTGCCATTTCTTTAATGTTAGTTGTGTCGCGTACACTTATTCCACATCTCTTTATCGTCTATCAGTCACAAATAGATTTTTCTCTAAAGTATTATTACCTTGTTTCTGGAACCTTTTTACATGTATATCAAATGCCATAACCAAAATCATAGTAATATTATAATAAAAGTTCAACTTAACAAATGAAAGAAATTTTGTTCCAATAAATTGAAAGAGTTAGCAATCAATAGGTATTGCAATGGGCACTAATTGTGAACCAAAGTTTCTTTGAACAAGCTATAGTCAAAATAATCTAAGCAAAGCCAATTTTTAAACCTTGCTCAGCTAACAGTGATAATGATCTCTCAATATATTACAGCAATGGACTCTTAATTTGAAGATCTATAAGTATATATTTTTTGGACAATCTATAGAAATATAGTTACATTACTGGCACATAAAAAGATATTTTTATATTAGGGGTATAGAAAACCAAAGAGGCACAAATGGGTCATTGAACTGTCAAAAATCTGAAAGGTAAAAGACAAAACTTAAGTAAACACAAACAAGAGGCTCCCAGGAGCCTGAATCGCTCACCTGGTCTTGATGTCAACCCTATAGAAGAACTTTGTATAGCTAAATAGGCTGAACATTTAAGTAAGCAACAGTTTTTCTCTTTCAGCAATAGTTGCCATTCTGTAGGCCAAAAACGTGCAAAATGTTATTTAAAGGGCAATCTGAACACTTTGATTCTATAGAGACTTTTGTTAAGAGCTTAATGAACTGAACATTTAAGCAAGCAACAACTTTTCCTTATCTACTATAGTTTTCATTATATAAGCCAAAAACATGAACATGTTAATTTAGGGGCTGTAATCCCTATAAAGGGTCATCTGACAACTTCAACCCTATGGAGACTTTTGTAGAGCTAAATGGCTGAACATTTAAGCAAGCAACAGCTTTTCTCTATCTGCTATAGGCCAAAAATACTATTTTTCGCCTTTAAAGGGCTGTAACCCCTATAAGGGGTCATCTGACAACTTCGACCCTATGACAACTTTTGTAGAGCTAAATGAGCTAAACAGTTAAGCAACCAACAGCTTTTCTCTATCTGCAATAGTTTTCATTCTATAGGCCAAAAACACTATTTTTCGCCTTTTAGGGGCTGTAACCTCTATAAGGGGTCATCTGACAACTTCAACCCTATGGAGACTTTTGTAGAGCTAAATGAGCTAAACATTTAAGCAAGCAACAGCTTTTCTCTATCTGCAATAGTTTTCATTCTATAGGCCAAAAACACTATTTTTCGCCTTTTGGGGGCTGTAACCTCTATAAGGGGTCATCTGACAACTTAGACCTAGACCCTATGAAGACTTTTGTAGAGCTAAATGAGCTGAACATTTAAGCAAGCAACAGCTTTTCCCTATCTGCAATAGTTTTCATTGTATAGGCCAAAAACACTATTTTTCGCCTTTAAGGGGCTGTAACCCCTATAAGGGGTCTTCTGACCACTTCGACCCTATGAAGACTTTTGTAGAGCTTTTAAGCAAGCGACAGCTTTTTTCTATCTGCAATAGTTTTCATTCTATAGGCCAAAAACACTATTTTTTGCCTATGAGGGGCTGTGACCCCTATAAGGGGTCATCTGAGAACTTCTACCCTATGACTACTTTTGTAGAGCTGAATAGGCTGAACATTTAAGCAAGCAACAGCTTTTCCCTATCTGCAATAGTTTTCATTCTATAGGCCAAAAACACTATTTTCAGCCTTTAAGGGGCTGTAACCCCTATAAGGGGTCATGTGACAACTTCGACCATATGATGACTTTTGTAGAGCTAAATGAGCTGAACATTTAGGCAAGCAACAGCTTTTCTCTATCTGCAATAGTTTTCATTCTATAGGCCAAAAACACTATATTTCGCCTTTAAGGGGCTGTAACCCCTATAAGGGGTCATCTGACAACTTTGATCCTATGGAGACTTTTGTAGAGCTAAATGAGCTGAACATTTAAGCAAGCAACAGCTTTTCTCTTTCTGCAATACTTTTCATTCTATTAGCCAAAAACATGAAAAAATGCTATTTTTCACCTTTAAGGGGCTGTAACCCCTATAAGGGATCATCTGACAACTTGGACCCAATGGAGACTTTGGTAGAACTTTTGATGCTGAAGCAATAAGGTGGCATCAGATTTCATCTATCTCTTATACTTTTTGATTTACAAGCCAAAAGTAGTGGTCTGACCCCCCTGGTCTATTTTTAGCTACGGCGGCCATGTTTTTTGACGGATCAAAAATCGAAACACAACATTTGTACAGGACATCCTAAGGATCAATCATATCAAGTTTCATTTAATTCTGTTCAGTAGTTTCAGAGGAGAAGATTTTTGAAAAATTGTTAACAGAGGACAGACGACAGACGCCAGACGACGACGGACGCCAAGTGATTGCAATAGCTCACATGGACCTTCGGTCCAGGTGAGCTAATAAAAACTAGATACTCCCAGGAGCCTGAATAGCTCACCTGGTCTCTTATCCTTAAGCCTCTTACCTAATGTGCAACATGGTCTACATGTACTTGGTAAGTTACATTAAAGAAAACACTATTAAGATCAAGAATACTAAGTTAAAAAGCTTTCCATTTGAAAAAAAATCAAAGCGCTAAAGCGTTTAAAAGCAGAGCTAAATGTAAGCACTAAAATAAAGAACGATCTGTTTTTCAGCAAATTTTGTTCGTTTGCTCCGCCCATCCTACCAAGTTTCAAATCATACCAATATACGGTTTCTGAAAAAAAAAAATTCCCATGTTTGCATGGTTTCTGAGAAAAGCTTGACAGAAATTTGTATAGATGGGAGGACATGAGTAAAACTAAATGCCCCCGAAATGTCGTCGTGGGGCCATAAAAAAGAACTTTACAATTAAGTTCTGGATTAAAATATAACAAAATAAGATTTTGTGATTAAAAAGTTGTACCACGAACTAACCATCAAACTATTAATGATACATCCATAGCAACTAAAAATTGCACCAAAACGCTCTAAAACTTAGCGCTTAAATTTGAAGCGGCTGCTACAGTACTTTAAATGAAACCCTGCAAAAACCTTTGCATGTAAGGGAGCAGAAGAGGGTTTTATTATTAGAACTAGTAAAAGAGGACAAAACAAAAACCTTTGACCAACAAACATATGCTCACATCTAAGAGATACATATTCCATTTTTGTCTACAAACACTTTAATAACATCTTTTGTAAAGTTTTTAGAGTTGAACCACCAATTGAGGAGCAACATTATAACCCTGTGTTAGCTTAATTAAGTTTTTGTAACAAGTGACAATAAGGAATTATAGAAATATGTTTTCTTTACCTCCACTTTCAGCATCACCAACACTAAAACATCTCAATAGACTCTTTTTCATGGCTAATTTTTAGGATCTTTTCAGTCACATACAAGTCTATCTAGTATGTGTTAAAAACAATATGTGGTACATGTACGTGTTCACATACACAGATATGTTAATATTACACATCGTTATCATTGAAATTAAGCCAAGATTTTTTTCTTCTAAAAGTGCAGTCACTGAATTTTATATATGTTTCGTGAAACATACTTACCCATCAATATTACATATTGAATATAACCCCCCTTTTAGACGTTTCCATTCGCAAAGAGGTGAAGGTCAAACTAAAAAATATATCACGTGACACGTACTCACCTCCATTTTGTACCAAACACAGGTAAGTTCAGTTTTAATTTTTGCGTCCTTTTGGACAGATGTTTCCTTTCTCAGCTTAAATTAAACGCTTAAATCATTTAAGAATTCGAAATCGTTACCTAGTAAAATGGATGACTCAGATAATGATACACAGAGTGCCGATATCGGCAATGAAGTTGAAGATTTTCCTCGCACGACCTGTGCGGTTGCGGGAAATTTGAAAGATGTAAAATCTTCTAATAGTAATAACGCTCGAACATCAGGTTTGACTGCTTCGACAGGTAAAAAGCCGAAACGAGTGTCTAAATCGGCAGCTCGTCAGGCCGAATTAGAGGGAAGGCTGGACAATTTTGAAGTAAGTGTGAATAGTAAATTTGACCAGTTAATATCACTTTTTCAAGCTAGTCAGTCTCAGAACAATAATCAGAATAGGGATTTTTTGCCCAGATCTGATAGTTCTTTGGATAACGTCCCATCTGGGGAGCGTAGACCACAAGCAAAACAGGGAAACGGCTCTAATACAGGAGTGCGTAGGCCTATAATCTCACTAGATCCTAACTTGGACCAAGACTTGGGTTCGCCTAGAGTAAATCTACGTGATAATTTAGATTTAGACAACAGGTCTGAAATTTCTTTACATGTAAATGGGGAAGAACGCAGATTTTTAGATGTACGTTCTGATCCAGAAAGTGATCATGATGAAAATGTTTCTACAGGGTCAGGTGTAGAAGATAATGATAAAACTTTGACAAACAGTTCTAGTGTGGGTCGTTTTACCAAACATGTTGTCACAACATCAGACGAAAGATCTGTTAATGACAAATCAGATAAATCAGCAAGAGTTGATGTTTTATCTAAAATCTTTAAGGAAGATGTTAATAAAGTTAAAGCTAAGAGTGGTTTATTAATTGACCAGACTCAGATTGACATTCTTTCTACCTCTTGGCGTAGTCAATATCCTGATAGGGTATCTGCTTACAGGGAAGAATATAAAAACTGTTTCCCGATACATGACGATTCAGTTAGTTTTTTAAATGTACCTAACTTAGATGATATCGTGGAGGTTATGCTAAAGCAAACTCATGGTGCTAAAGCTGTGAAAGGTTGGGACAGTAATCATAGGCAATTACACAACCAACCCTTTAAACAAATAGAAAAGTTAGGATATCAGGGGCAATTAGGAGCTCGAATGAATATCATTTCTATCATGTATATGCAACAAGCACTTGGCTCGTTACTTCAGTCTATTGAGAATGATAGCTTGGACAAATCAAGCATGTGCGATAGCATTAAAGACATATTTGCAATGTCAACTAAAGCTTTGGACCAAGCGGGTCGTACCGGCGCATTTATGCATTTGATTCGCCGTAAGGCGGCTGCTCATGACACTGGTCTTGCTAATTTAACTGACTTACGCACAAAATGTCAATATTTACCTCTTTCAGAAGATGGTGTTTTTGGGAAGGCATTAGAGACCTGTCTCGAAAAACGCAAAGAACAGAAGGATCAACTAACAGAGTTGTTACCTGAATATTGTCCTGAATCGAGGAAAAGAAAATCAGATTCCAATAGTAAGAATACTGATTATGTTAATAAGAAACCTAAGTATAGTCAGGTGGTTTCAGATTCCAAGAATGTTACTGGTAACAAGAGTAATTATAAGCCTCCTGTAGGGTCAGGGCCTAGAAACAGAGCCAATACAGCACCCAAAGACAAAGGCAGTTATTATGGTGGTGCCAAGAAAGATGGCAGAAATACCAGTGGCAGTAAAGGAGCTACTCAGTCTTCTTGGGGGTCTTTTCGGATTCCTCGAAAGAATGACAGCTGACTATCAAGTAAGTTATGTAATGTGTTCAGAGATACCAGTAGGGGGTCGTTTGACACATTTTCTCCAAAATTGGAAACAGATAACCACAGATCAGTGGGTTATTTCAATAATAGAAATGGGGTACAAACTGGAATTTCTTCAAAGACCTCAATTTGTAGGGATAAAAAAGACCATGGTGTCTCAAGAGAATTTACCAATTTTCATGAAAGAAATAGATTCTTTAAAGGAAAAAAATGTTATAGAAAAAGTCCCTTATCCAATGAACCTAGCAGGTTTTTACAGTACATTATTTCTTGTACCGAAAAAGAACGGGAAGATGAGAATGGTGACAAATCTCAAGCCCCTAAATCTTTTGTTAAAAAAGATTCATTTCAAAATGGACACAATGTCAAAAGTAATCAATCTAGTAAAGCCGAAAGATTGGGCAATATCTCTAGATCTTTCAGATGCATATCTTCATGTGCCAATATTTCAAAGTCACAGAAAATTCATGAGATTTTGCATACACAATCAATGTTATCAATGGAAAGCAATGTGCTTCGGCCCAACATTTGCTCCAAGAATTTTTACAAAATTGGTAACTGTAGTAGCAGCTTATCTAAGGTCCCAGAATATAAGATTAGTCGTATATCTGGACGACTGGATGATAGTCAATCAGAACAAGTCTATGCTTTTGAAAGATCGACAGACATGCCTAAATCTTTTGATTTCACTAGGTTTCATAATAAACAAAGAGAAATCCAGTTTAATTCCCAGCCAGAGGATAACATATCTGGGCGGGGATTTTCATTTGGACAAAGGGTTAGTGTTTCCAACTTTGGAGAGAATACAGAAACTTCAAATGTTAATTCAGAAAATGAACACAGTAAAACCAACTGCTCTAGATTTTCTAAAAATTCTGGGTATGATGGCATCATGTGTGGAACTAATTCCAAATGCCCGGTTACACATGAGGCCAATACAGCTACACCTCTTAAGTTTTTGGAGTCCAATAAACAAAGACATGTCAACTCTAATTCCATTTACTCCACATCTGAAATCACACTTATCATGGTGGATAAATTCAGTGAACACGCTGAAAGGCCGATCTTTAGTGTGTCCCATGAATTCTGTTACCGTCACAACAGATGCTTCCAAAAGCGGTTTTGGGGGTTACATTGGGAATCAAATTTTTCAAGGGGAATGGAATGCAATTCAGAAACTTTGGCATATCAATTGTTTAGAAATGAAAGCAGTTCATCTGACAATTTGTCATTTTCTGCCTCATTTGAAAGGGCTTTGTGTGTTGATTCGGAGCGACAACACAAGCGTAGTACAATATATCAACCGGCAAGGGGGCACAAAGTCTCCCAGTCTCTGTTTTCTGACATGGGAACTATGGCAGATGGCTTTAGAGAATCAAATGACTCTGAAAGCGGTGCACATTTCCGGTTCAAGCAATGTCTTGGCGGATCAGTTAAGCAGGGTGAAGATCCGTCATACAGAATGGATGTTGAACAAATCTGTAGTTCATCAGTTATTTGTACAGATGGGTTTCCCATTAGTGGACATGTTTGCATCCAATCTGAACAAGCAGACACCAGTGTTTTGCACTTGGTTTCCTCATCCAGAGGCTCTTGCAGTAGATGCTTTGACAATATCTTGGGAGAACATGTTTGCATATGTGTATCCTCCCATTTGCCTCATACCGAAAATTTTGCAATATATGAGGCAATTCCGTTGTCAGATTATCTTGATTGCACCACAGTGGCCTCGGAGACAATGGTATCCGGAGATTTTACAAATGCTAATTGCTCCACCAGTCAGGTTACCAATGTTGGAAAATCTGTTGTCTCAACCGAAAACCAACATTTACCATCCGAATGTTCAGATGTTGAGTCTGACAGCATGGCTGCTCTCAACAGAAACTTCAAAGCAGAAGGCTTTTCAGAGTCAGCTACAAATTTGCTCAATGCGTCCTGGCGTAAAGGTACACAACGAGACTATACTAAGAAATTCGAAAAGTTCCGTAGCTGGTGTGATCAACAACAGGTTGATCCCTATCAAGCAACTTTAAATCAAATTGCAGATTTTTTAGTTCATCTTTTCGAATCGGGTTTACAATATAGGACCATTTCAGGGTATAGGTCTATGTTGTCAGCTGTTTTACCACCAATTGGCAATTTTCAGGTTGGGCAACATCCACATGTTTCAAGATTGCTAAAAGGGGTATTTCATTCTAGACCCCCAAAGGTCAAATTGTTACCTGAGTGGGATTTAGAAGTAGTTTTGAAAGCTTTAGAAAATGAACCATTTGAGCCATTACAGCAGGCTACTCTAAAATTTCTAACTTTTAAAGTGATTTTTCTCACTGCAATAACAACTTTTCGAAGATGCAGTGATTTGCAAAGTCTGAGAATAGATAATGAATCCATGAAAATTCAAGAAAAGGGTATTATTTTTATCAGACATGGTTAAGCAAAACAGGACAGACAATCTCATTTTGGTGTTAAGATTTTGGTACCTCAGTTTTCAGAAAGAAAACTATTAGATCCAAAAAGAGCAATGGTTCACTATTTAGAAAGAACAAAACAGAGTAGAGAAAAGTTAGAACCTTGTGAGAAAGTTAAATTGTTTCTGGCTATAAATGAGCCACACAAACCTGTTTATACTGTTACAATCTCAAAATGGATTGTAAACACTATCAAATTAGCATATGGGGATAGTCAAATGAATGTTAATGCACATTCTACCAGAGCAGTTGCTCCGTCCTGGGCATTATACAATGGTGCATCAACAAAGTCAATTCTGGAGGCAGCAGATTGGTCTTCAGAATCTACTTTTGTAAAGTTTTACTTAAGGGATTTAGATTCTCTTAAAGTATTACAGTAGTTGAATTTCTGTTTATTATATGTATTCAAAATGCTTGTTTAACAGTATTTTGATAAATATTTTTGATATTTACTTGCAGAATGAATGACAGTTATATTGGTTACCTGTAAATACGTTTTTCTGCATGCTATTATTGTTCCTGTTTGATGTTTATTGGTGGAAGTATTTTAAAGATTTTTGAAGACGGAAATATATCCGCCACCATTGGATACTGCTTAGAAATCAGTGAGTATTCAATATGTAATATTGATGGGTAAGTATGTTTCACGAAACATATATAAAATGGATCTTTTTTGATCCTCAAAAACAGATTTTATATGTGTTTCTTTGGTGAAACATACTTACCCAGATCCATCCACCGCCCCATATATATTTCCTTCTGTTAGTTATTGGGTTTATTATAGACGCCAAAAATTAACTGAACTTACCTGTGTTTGGTACAAAATGGAGGTGAGTACGTGTCACGTGATATATTTTTTAGTTTGACCTTCACCTCTTTGCGAATGGAAACGTCTAAAAGGGGGGTTATATTCAATATGTAATATTGATGGGTAAGTATGTTTCACCAAAGAAACACATATAAAATCTGTTTTTGAGGATCAAAAAAGATCCATTTTTCAATCAATCAATCAATTAAAAATAAGAAATACATTCTTCAAGTTGTGTATGCTTTGAATATTCTCACAAAGTACAGTGTCCACAGAAATTGTCCACTTGTATTAAATTCAATTCCAATATTTACATCTGATAATATTTCATATATCCACCACTGATGAATAATTAAACAAATTTTCATTCAACTACTGTACATACTAAAAGATGGGTATTCTAAATCTCATAATCAATGCAAAAGTCTGAAAAATGTCCATTTTTAACTGTCATCTCTCTTGCACTAGCTTTTGAATTAGATCTTTGACATGTTTGACTTTAAGATGAAAATGACGCAGAAAGTTCTATGTTTTTACTGCATAGATCACTACTATAAACTACATTAACCTTTATAAAATCTTCAACAAGCTTAAATTTGTCTAGAAAAGACAATAATTTATCTTTCAAAATGCTCGAAGTCTTTTTAAAACAGAATTATATAAGTTGACACTGTCTCTAATTCAAAAGGCAATTCAAAATGACAAAACTATTCAAAATTATTCCTTCAATTTTCCATGGCCATGATTGTAATTAAGATACAGGGATAAAATCCTTTGCAAAATTATTCCTTATCATGAGATCTAAGGAAATGGCATTTAAAATCTTAGAAAGAATTAAGGAAAATACAAGGTTTCTTTTCCTTAGAATCCACTTTATCCTTCCTTAAGAAAAACAGATTATCTCCATTTCTGATTAAATTTCCTTCGAAGTTACATTTCTCATTACTTTAATTTGAAAGAATTCCAATCCAAAACTTCAATATTGGTAAAAAAAACCAGCTATATTTCATTTGCTATTTGTCTTTTCAACACTTATTGTCTAACCTGTCACTGCTAATAGTATCAATAGCAAATCAAAATGGCACCAATCGTTAATTTAAACATGTATGGGTGGGTGTTACAGTCGCAGCAGCTCAAAATCTCCCTTTGTCAACACAACAGACAAACAAAAACTGTTGCATGTTGAAATAGAACAGTCAGAGTCATAACAGAAGAAATAAAGAGAATTAATTGGCATCAATACTGTCCTTACTTTAATCTTGCATGACTGCAATAATCAAATATTCTTGTTAATTAGTACTTAATTAAATTGAGAACAGAATCTAACCATTTCCAAATCATTTTAGATGGAAATTATGTATGATTTTGTCTCTCATTTGATATAAACCACAAACACCGATCACTTTGTAGGTTCAATTAGCTGATAACAAGCGACCAGTCTAGATAAAGTGCAGAAATGCAAATCATGAAGCATTGTATGTATACCAATAAATGTCAACAGAGATCAATTCCATAAATGGGATATATTGTCATGGATCAAGTGCACTTTCGACATTCAAAAGGAACAACTCATTTTTTTATACAGTGAAACCTGGCTAAACCAGACCTTGAACAAACCCAAAACCTGTCTAAACCAATCCTTGAACAAACCCAAAACCTGCCTAAACCAACCCTTGAACAAACCAAAAACCTGCCTAAACCAACACTTGAACAAACCAAAAGCCTGTCTAAGCCGAAGAGACATTTTAGAGTATTCTTTACAGTGGCCTAAAAATCTTCTGAAAATTAAACATAACTTTTTGTAGTATTGAACAGCTGTTCATTTTTTTCATGTTATCATCTAAAAGCCATTTGGAGACAGATCAACAGACAAACAGACAGACAAATATCTGAAGGTGTTTACCTAGACTACTGTTATATGAAGTTACTAATGATAACAGACCAAACGATTCTCAGAAATACATGTAGCAGTGATAGAGATATAATATGAATATGAATTGTTGAGATTTGACCAAAATGAGGCACCAATCCACTCATGAATCATACTGTGAAAGAATTAATGTTCATGGTATACCAATTTTCATGGTTTTTATTGGTCAGCCAAACCACTTAATTAAATTTCCCACAAACAGAGAATTAAACATTGCTTTAACAGGGACTTTTTTTAAACCATGAACTCATGAATCCATTAATTTGCAGTTTACTCCAAATCCACCAAAAATTAATACCCACAAATTTAAGAACTTTCACGGAACTGCATTTCATAAAGGGAGATTTGAATCAATGAACATGAAGCAAAAATCTGTATACTGGTATTTCATTCTATTACTTGAGGGAACAGTCAACTGATATCTTTGCGTGGTTTATATAAGCAAATTTTCTAAACTTTTTGTTAAAGTGTAGAAGCATCTAAGAAATATTATACTAAAACTTACTTTTAATGGATGCTGATACATCCTCTGCCCAAGTTAATAGTATAAATGGAAATTTGTAATGAATAATTTAACAGTGTTCAGAATAATAGATCAACCGTAATAGATGAAGGTAAAACTTCATGAATACTTTTGTTTATCCAAGAGTTATGGCCCTTGATAAAAGCATGATGCACTATCATGCCTGCTGTTTTCAAGTTTACATAAATCTGAGGAACATTCTTGATCTGAATCACTGGATCTGAATATCACAACATCAGAGATTATATTTTTTTATGAAATAGCTGAAAAAATAATGCACAGTGTGAGTTATGTAGGAACAACATTTTCTTCAATTAAAATAACATTATGCAGTCATCTGAAAATTCTTGACTGTATTCTCTGAGAAAGTGTCATAAAGAATTTAAATGCTGATCAGCAAGCTCTTTTTAAAATATCCCCACTTCATTTTGAACTAATTTTGTAGAATCTTGAATGATATATCAAATGAAATTTATCCACAAGGGCGTATGATATCAGCTTTCTGGCAAGGCAGTCAACAGGGAGAGTCTGGCTGGGGGCAAATTTTCAAAAATTGCAAAAAATCATGTAAAACCACTTAATTTAAATGGAAGCTTTTTCTTATTGTGAACTTGACTTTGAATAGAATTTCTCAAAAGTGAAAAGCTACTTTTTCTACTGATTATGAACACTACAGACAATTGACAGATCCCAAAGTTTTATTTCAATTGTTGATGACAGTACTAAGTACAAAATCATGAAAAATTTAATGTAGTTTTAACCAATCTGCAGACTGCCAATGTACTATCCACATAACATTATGAGTGACAGAAAGACATTTCTCTAGAATGCAGAAACACAACTAACCTTTCAGGATTCAGGATTGTTAAGATTTTTGGATGGTCAATTTTCTTTTACAGAAATACAGGACAAGACCCCAATCTCTAAACAATAGCAGAGCAGGGGTGGGTCGCTATTTGTAAGAAAAAAATGGTTTGATATGTAGAAAATCATGTCGCATGACTAGAGTGGGTCCCTTCCTCTTCGCCAGCGGTGGGTTCCCTATCTATTCCAAATTTCTGGATCCCCACTGGCAGAGTTCAATATTCTTTTAACATGTCTAAAAAAGGTCATCATTCAAACAATAGAAAACTAATCTTTCTTCTTGTTAAATATGATAAATGATTATGACACAATTAAGTGTCTATAGGTTCAAATAACAACACACAATTTGAACTTTTCTTTAAAACTGATACAAACTTAAAACAAACAAGACAGTGAACTTTCAAGGTCCATTTAAAAGTTGTAAACAAATTTTACTGTTTAAAGATGAAATACATGTACATTTACTACATGAATTAAGGCATGAAAATGTGTAGATTTTTAATACTGCCATTCTGTCAAGCACATCAGTATGCACTTTCTACATATCACATAACATGACAGTATTTTTATATTTCTAACTTATTTCAAATAACTAGTAAACAATGTTTGTGCATGTTGGTGTTAAACAATGTATCTTGGTTATGTAGGTTGGTCAGATTAAATGGTTGAAGAAACAAGAGTTCCCAGTGGAAACCACTGACCTTGGGCAGGTGACTGACAAACCTTATTGCATACAACTAGTAAACTGTAAAAAGACACAGCTTTAATAAAAAGTTACAGAAATCATGATGTTTGTTTTATATCTAAGTGTATCTTGGCAAAATCATTAGTAAGTAGGAGTCTTTAAAAAAACTTTTTTATACATGGGAAGTTGATGATTATATTAGCTGGCAACCTGAGTCTATAAACATTCATATACATGTATATACACAGTACCAACTTAGTATGACAATGGAAGCTTTTAACTGAATGCTTAGTCTCTGTGTCATTGATTATGGTTTATTTATTGAGAATAAAGATATATATCTAAGGTATTGTGACAAAGATAGCCCTTTGTTGTTGTGCACTAATAATGCAAACTACATGTACTCACTTTTGAAAGTAAACCTATTCAGACTGAAAAATCGTTTTCTGGACCCCATGATTAAAAATTTAACAGAATAATTATCTCTGACTGTTAAATTACACCTGAATATTAGTGTGGTGTCCCCAATCTATATACTTGTATTATGGATTTGAATATATATCATAAAGTTTACATCCTCTGTTAGAAATATCAATTTTCTACTAGAAATAGTCAACAGATGTTTGAATGAACTATTAATTGTTAACATTTTGTTTAGAAAAAGACTTCTAGGTCAAATTTGGAAAAAGCATTGTCATGTGAATGGTTAGTACATGTATTTTATGTTCAATATAAGTTATATTAAACTTTTCAATGTTGGTTTACATTGAAGAAATATAGTAAAATAATACATGAAAAATTGTATATATTACCAAAAGCTTATGCTTAAACAATTACTACTTAGATAAATTGTCACTTAACACCAGTATTGAAGTCACAATGAAAACACCATTTAAACAAAGCACTATAGGAATTTATGGAAAAAAACACACAATCAAACTTCAACTTAAAAAAAATCTCTATAAATTCTGCAACCTACTTGCTAATTGTAATCCCGAATCATCTTGACCTCTACTTAAAGTTCCTGAAACGCTCCGTACAGTCCATTTTCTCTTTCCTGTAATGGAATAATTTTAATTAATTCATCAATATTTAAATGTCATTGTTCATTAAACATTGTCATACTATCAATAACATATAAATGCCTCCCATATTTAGATAAATCTAGCACGTACTCTGGACGTAACAAACTCAATGCCTTTATTGGATTGGTTAGGATGCTAAAATATGTTTAGCTGCATGAATTCTTGTCACTAGTAACAGTAGATGTATGAATAATACATAAGAGCTATCAATTTGTGATTTTTCACTTTCCTAACAAACTTTAGCTTTGAGTTACCATAGAAGTTCTTATTCCATGATGGTCTACGATTTTTTTTTTCATTTTAGTGACTTCATTTAATTGTGTTGCCCCATTTCCATAATCGTTCTATCAGATGCTACGACTGAAACCTGAAGTTTAAATGTAATTTTCTATAAATATATTGTAATTAACTGCTAATTATGAAGAAATTTCCAGACATTTAATCAACGATTTCAACTTGATGAATAACAAATCCCAAGAGAAATTCACATATTTCAACAAAACTTGTTTGATTTGAAATCCTATTTACTTTCTGGTGAAAGAGAAATGTTCCCAGTGTAGAAATAGCGCAGATATCTGAATTTCCGATCATTTATCTTTCAGGGCATCATTAATTCCTCTTGTTCAATCATCATTTGATATATTACAGTCCCCAATTTTGTTAATCCCAAAGTGCTTCAATAATGCATCAACCTTTATAAATCGTTAATACAAAAATAATATCGAGTTTGTCTATGGTCCCACCTGAGAATTTTGATTAAAAATTAAAATGTTTACATTCTAAAAATTACCGTAATATTACTCAGTATTAAATTGCAATGCTGACTCAGAATCAATATTATTCTTTTTAATGGCTGATCATATAACTGTAATTATACACTGTTATTTTAATTGTTTGTGGCAAATGGAAAAAACAATATTTCAATATTGTTGCCATTGTTCAATGTCATACCCAAGTTTACAAAGAAAGTCAGCGGCAAATTTGCAGCGAAGGGCATGTGGGATATGATATGCCTGTAAAATTTAAAATTTTGTTTGCTTTAAAATAATTTTTTTTTGCCATGCTACCTTACTTTATAGAAAATTTGGCATGTTGATATCCATCCCAGGGCTGTCAAGCTTTGATGAGCTGTTAGAGTGAGATTTGCCCCAAAAAATCCCCAAAATTGCTGCCAAACTGCAGACTATGTGTGCGAGTCTCATGCGAGTTGCCAGACATTTGACAGGTCTGCCATCCTTCAGAACCCCTCTGGATCCACAAGTTTACTGATCAATATTGGGAGAAACCTCCAGCCCAATTGTCTGCCTTGCAATTTTATCAAAATACTTAATTCAAACAATTTTTAAAAGAGCAAGTGCTTGCTTTGGTTACAAGAGATAAACAGTGTGATTCATATAGTATCACCTCAAACATTTCTATGTAGTCTTGTGATATATTTTTTTTAGAATATTGTTAAGAAGCCAATTTCTCAGACATATTTTGTAGTATCACAGGGGCATCGCCAGGTTTCTAGCAAGAGGGGTGTGGGGAGGGTCTGGGAGGGGAAATTTTTTATTACAATTTAACCCATTTTGGAGGGTTTGCATTCCTAGAGAGTATTTCATTCATGCACCAATGACAATTAACATGTCTGCAGGGGGGTATTTAGTTTTACTTATGTCCAATTTCCATTAAGCTTTCTAGAAACTGTTCAATGATTGTAAATTTGGCAGGGTGGTTCAGTATATCATGTCCTAAGCAACTTTCAGGACTGTTGGGTTCTTCTTCCTCTTTGGGAGAATTCACATCAAAATTTCCACCAAGCTTTCCTCAGAAACAGTTCATGAAAATAGGATAGTACAATTCAAAACATGTTTATGTGATTTTTTTCTTCTCTTAACAAGAGTTTCCATATCAAAAGATTATGATCATGAGTACATTAACTTTTTCTTAACTTTATCATAGACCTGTATACATGTAAAATAATTTATAACTTTATTATCAATGTTCTAAAGTAGTTCAAAGAGAGTTTTATTATATATTAAATCAAAATACTGTACTGTTGTTATTAATGAATTGATTTCTTTGTATAGATTATTTAATGTTGATTTATTTTCTTTAAATTCTGATAAATTATCTTAAAATTTAAATGGTTTTTACAACATTTAAACAAAGTATACATGTACATATATTTCTATAAAGAAAACTTTAGAAAAAAAAACTTTTTTAACCATTCAACAATAAAATATTACACTAAACACAAATGTGTCTGAACAAAACACAGAATATAAAGAGTTGATAATTAAAAGTGTAAAATTATGTAATGTAAAGACTTTTTTTATCCAAGGATTAAAACTTGATTGACATACATGCAGTTCGTCATTAATAACTTGTGTGGTTTTATTAAGAGATAAATACAATTTTAGTCATTCTACTTTTATTCCTCAAGCTGTTATTGTTTAAAGTTAAAAGTTTAACGGATGAATGGGTGAATCACTACGTATGTCTATGAAAAAACAAAAAAACAAAACAAAACTGGCATACGTTTCAAAAGTTATGTATGGGCTTATCCCGGGGGGCTTATAATGCTTTGAAATCTGAAATACTATACGATTTACACTAAATAAACACGACATCTAAATATATACTGTTACTTTTATCATAAATTGCACCTTTGACAGGTAAATAATACATAAACATGTCAACATCTCACCTTTGGCTTTTCGTTCCATTTTTAGCTCAAGCATGCGTTGTTTACTGGGGTCAATAAATGGAACGGATTATCTAGTATTTTTGCGGGAAACTTTAAATTAACCTTTCTCTCTGAAATCCGACTGATCTACTCCGGGTATCAAAATTCAATAAAACAACGGATGCACATGATGTATGCACAATACGTTGATTTTTTTAAAGTCTGTTTATAATTAGAAATATCCCAAGCACTAGTTCTCAAGCACTCAAGAGAAGTGTTTTTTTCCCGGATTTTTTTTCCATGAATTCATGAAAACAAATATCCTATACTCTTCTTTATAGTTTCATGTAAAAAAAATCCTATACTCGCCTTCTTATTTTTAAGAGAAAAAAAGCTGTTCTTATTTCCTGAAACCACAAGGCATTCGTTTCATATTATAAAAGAAATAAATCCCTATAGTATAGGGATGTATTTTTTTTTTATATGAAACGAATGCCTGTGGTTTCAGGTGTTTCACAGAAATGCAGTGCCTGCCGTTAACTCTTTCTGCCTCATGTCCCATATTTCTAGCCTGCTACTCCAGTTTTCTTTTCTTTTTGTTGCTTTATTTTTCTATTCTGCTGTAGTGTTTTTTTTTTACAGTGTTCGAATTTTAAAGCCTAGCTAGCCTGATTTTATTTATTTATTCTGCTGTTAATGTGCTGTCTGCATTTATGCTTGAATTTATATTTCACACTGTGCCACTGTCTTAGCCTTGTACATTTGAAGGACACAACCGAGAATTAATAAGGTCTTAATGGGACATTTTTCTGAATACAATTCTAAAATCATTCTTTTTTTTCATTTGAGTGTCTTATATGTTGCATGTCTGGTATTTGTTTTTAAAATATCCAGTCGTTTAAAGAGCTCTACAAAGCTCATGTTCCTGTTATTTTTTTATTTATAATACGATGACTTTGAATAGATATTACTTACTTACTTATGAAGCTGTCCGTTCATTTAACTAAAATCTTGTCTGCTGTCAAAGAAGGTCAACAAGCATACTGCGACACTATTTATAATCGTAGTGGAATTAACCATATGTGGATTTTGAAGAACTCAAAAGATTTGTTAGATCATTTTAAATCTAGATCATTTTCTGAGGTTCACTCTTTGAAAACGTTCGATTTTTCAACTTTATACACTACCTTTCCACACGAAAAACTAAAATGTCGCCTGAAAAAACTTCTCGAAAAAGCCTTTTCAAACTCTAGGAATTTTGTTGTTTTGGGTTATAATTCTACCTTCTTTTCCAAAACATCTTTCAAAGATAAAATTTGTTACACACTTGAACAAGTTTGCAGTATGCTTGATTTCCTCATTGACAACATATTTGTCACCTTCGGAGGAGAGATTTTTCAACAACAAATCGGCATTTCAATGGGCACAAACTGTGCTCCTCTCCTCGCCGATTTGTTTTTATACTCTTACGAGACTGAATTTCTTCAGGGACTCGTAAAGAACAAGAAGATGAAAGAGGCTAGGTCATTTTATCTTACATTCAGATATATTGATGATGTCCTTTCTGTCAATAACACTTCATTTGGTAGATGGATTCCTTCAATATATCCTCCGGAGTTGGAGATTAAAGAGACCACCGAATCAAATTGCTGCACGTCTTTCTTGGATTTGCACCTCGAATTTGACCCAGGTGGTCATCTCAGTACACTTGAAAATTTACAATAAACGAGACGATTTTAATTTTAAAATTATTAATTTTCCTAATCTACAGAGCAATATACCTACTTCTCCTGCATACGGTGTTTATATTTCACAACTTATTCGACATGCCAGAGCTTGCACACACTTCACAGATTTTTTGATCAGACACCGATTTCTTCGTGACCGACTTTTGGAGCAGGGCTATAAGAAAATACGTCTCATACGATCACTAAAAAAATTCTTTCTTCGTTATCAGCCACTAGTAGAAAAGTTCAAAATTGAGTTAAAAGATATGATAGTTAATTGTTTTAGTTAGTGTTTGACTGGTCTGCTGTACTGAGATGATCACCTCAATATCCCTATTGTGTCTCACAACTATGTTGTGTTCTATGGTCATTACCGGACCCTAAGATCGCAATGGAAGAGGGAGGTTTGGCGCCATAAAACCTGGTTTAACCCACCATTTCGTTTGAAATGCCTGTACCAAGTCAGGACCATTGCGATCCACCTATTCTCCGGAATGACTAATTCGTTTTTGTCATTTTCTCTGGACTATGAGATTGATCATTCAAGTTCGGTAGTTTTGTTATTACCTTTATTTACTTACTGAGTTGATAACCATGCACCAAGAACCTTTTTTATAGTGTTTTTCAGGACTTTACACCGCCACCCTATCCATCCGAGAGAATAAAGATTTCGATTGTACCATTCAAAATATAATAGCAGCAAAGACCAACAACCATTACTTTGATTATATCAACAGGCAACTCAGGCCAACTGGTAGTTCAATTAATCTAACAATCAAAGATTTACAAGTACTTGAAGATCTTTATCGTTTATATGATGCCCGATCTATATTATCATGTTTTTTTTCCCTATAATACTAGAAATTGTACTAACTTTGGTCGCTAGGGGGCCGACCATTTTAGCTTAGGGGGGGGGGGGCTTGTTTTTTTCTTAAAAAAATGAAAATGAAAGCCTAAAGTGTAAAGGGGTAGAGCGCCTTTGATGAGTCTTGATTAGATTAAACTCGCGTCAGGCGTATCAAAATTTATTGTCTATAATTTGGATGTAATTTTTATTTCTAAATCATGTCATTAACCTAAAGAGCAACTTAGACCTACATTTTTAAACGTCGAAATGTAAAAATCACGTAGACCTTTGAAAAATCAAATCATAACTATGATTCATAACCCAGGGTTGCCACAAATCCTTCAAACCTTCAAATTCTTTAGCTCAAGGTCCTTGAAAATATCCTTTAAAAATCCCACATTTTGTCTTTAATTGCTAAAAAATTGTTCAGGAAAAATGAATTTTTCGGCCATTTTCTGGCCAGAATATGACTGAAATACCCTTGAAAATACTATGAAAACTCTTGAATAGTGTAAAGCCAAACTGGTGGCAACCTATCTTAGCTTCAGTACTGCATTTTATGGACTAGAAAAACCACAGCTGACAAATAAATGCCACCCATGATGGGACCATGATGGACAAAAAGAAACAGTCAGAAGAAGTGCGAATTCTTCACAAAATCTTTTACCTATGAGAGTTTTAAGAGTTGTTAGGTAGGAGTTGCAGATAATTGAGAGAAGGATCCCAATGCCCCCCCCCCCCCCCTTTGTGTAATGCCTAAGTGGCCGGAAATAATACAAATCAATCAGATCATGGAAGTATCAAATTTTTATAGTTCCATGCTCAGTTCAAATTTTTAAATCTACTTAAAAGCGCAAACTATCAGTTCAGTGTGTGGAAGTTTCATAAAACCCATTGGGCAAGGAGGAGTCGTGTGTGTAAGATTATACAGTTATCACCCTAGTTGGTGTGTGA
Source organism: Arcuatula senhousia (assembly GCA_963971305.1). Lineage (NCBI taxonomy): Eukaryota > Metazoa > Mollusca > Bivalvia > Mytilida > Mytilidae > Arcuatula > Arcuatula senhousia. The sequence goes on from OZ020305.1 coordinate 57,156,296, forward strand.
CCCGGTGGTTTCTTTCCCCGAGAAAGTAAGGTCACCCGAGGGCTTGTTCATCATAATATAAGAAAGTATCTTAGCAGTGGCGGATCCAGAGGGGGGGGGGGGGGGGGGCAGGGGGTCTGGACCCCCCCCCCCTTTCGTCGGAAAATTCTGTGATTTTCATGCAAAATTTGGGCAAAAATCATCAAATTATAGTTTTGGACCCCCCATTTTCAAAAATCCTGGAACAGCCACTGTAATGTTCTAGCATTATCGTGAAATGGTGCATTCCAAAGTTTTAAAGAGTTGCTTAGTGATGTTTGTTAGTGTCAATATAGTTTAACAAAATGTCTTAATGGTGTAGAATATTGGCTAAATATAAAGTTTGTTGCATTAATGATATGCATTTCTGTATCATAAGGCAGCTATGGCGTTCCATAGATAAAGCCCTTGTCTTTAATGAAGGCATCGTCAAAGGCCATTAAAGGTTTATCAGTGAAACAGAAGAATCATGCCACTTATATCCTCTCTAATATTCTATATTCTAAGCATAAAGTTATCAAAAATTTATATCGTTTTGCATTAGAGACCCAGTAGATTAGGATACATAAATTATAAGGGAGCTGCAGTAATTTCCCTTATGAATTTATGTAGTAAATAGAACATCATGTATATAAGGAAATTTGATTTAGATATAAGAGAAAGAGAAATACTAGTAAAACTATAAAAGTAAACAAATCAGGTAGTTTCAGATGAATGAAATGTATGCGTTTAGCGTAAACATGTAAAAAATCATCAATTCCTCCGACATCTTGTTACATGGGAGTGAAGACTCAAGTTTGAAGGCAAAGCAAATTGTAAAATGACGATCTTATCAAATGCATATAAAATTGTGTCTTGAATATGCGTTAGACATGTCCATGAACAATGGCCAGTTCCCTTTATAAATCTAACATCAAATATACTTATAGATGTTGTAAGTTCCCCGGATTTTCTTACATAAAAGACAACTAAAAGCAACCACAACTTTGTGAAATTAAAAGGGAAGTAGAATTCTTCTCCGATGGTTTTATTGATATATAGTTGGCACAAAGCAAACAACAATCAATCGCCGACGGTTTTTCATTACCAAATAGATTTTCAAACTGCCAACAACGCAACATAAGAGGTCAATTCTAAATAATGTTTAGACCCATACCTTCAGAATCTATGACTTCACGAGGCGAGAAGTTCCAGTGAGTCGTATATCTTCTAGAGCTCCCAGCTCTCTTGAACTGTCTGGTTGTCTCGTCGTCCATTGTTGTTATTGATATGAGCGAGTTTTCTTTGATACATATAAGCTTGATTTCCCTTATGTTACAGTTAAGGTAACATCTGGTAACTTGGTATAAATATTATATGTAATGAGCAATATAAGATTGTAAAAGCTAAGCTATAGGTAGATTAATTAAAAGATGGAAGAGCAATTACATTGCGACACCTTCTAGTATACCGTACTGCATTTGGTAAAAGGTTGAGTGTTATGTTAATTGCTCTTCTTTGCTGTTTATTTGTTTTATTTTTTTTTTCATTTTTTTTTTGTTTAAGCTCCGATTTGTAAACTGTATCATTTTAACTCGTGGAGAAGATGCAATAAACATGTTATTACCCAAAAGAGAATTATTAATATGTTCTTAAGTCAAGTGTCTAAAAAAAATGAGATTATCTTGTTCCAATCAAATCTAGACTTCTGATTCATTGACTTGATGTCAGACTTTGTTCCTTTGTTCCGCCGGTGACATCCACCCTCCTTTTTCAGCTATTTTTTTATTTTTTTTTTAATTTGTATTGTTGATTTTGAAGGAAGTATAAAAAGTCTATGGTATCTATATTCAGTATCTATTAACCCAACAAGGTCGGTGATTGACCATGCCTATACCAGCTTTCTGACAATCAACATACTCTCAGTACACATTCGTTTCTGTTGGAATTGGTTTTAAAGCCTAGCTAGTATTTAAATTAAAAGAGCATTTAAATAATGTATTGTAAAGGAAACAATCTTCTTGGCTAGTCATGTATGAAACACCAATAACAGTCTAAATATAAACATAAATACTCTACACACAAATCAATGTTTACTAGCTCTGCATCTGTTGCATGCCGATACATGCATGCCATTTCAATATGGATATTAACATTAGTGATTTGCTAATTGCAGGGATAACCTTTACAGACATCAAACTTAAAGACATAGAAAAAAGATACAAACAAGTAACAGTGGGATTAGAGAAACTATGCGCAGATACCTCCAAATTTACGATACTTTACGCCGGAAGCGTTGTAGATGGGATGTTTCTACCTTATTACACCCAAAAAGATGGATGTAAAGACTTATGGAATATTAGCACTGACGTCGATGTACTTCTTATAGACGAAACTCTCATTATAGTTTCAGAAATAACCACGAATCACTCTAAAACAGCATTGAACGGCGAAGGTGATCCTTTATGGATTCGTTCTTCAGCATATCCGGGCTATTATCATTTGTTTACTGAAGAGAATGTATATGAAGATGATGCTGACATTGAAACCGTCAAGACAAAGGCGCTATCGTGCAGCAAAGCCACCGACGACATTGTTACATACATAAAAGGTATGACTGAAACTTATTGTCTGTTTAATTCAAAATCGAACCGTGATGGACCCTCGATTAATTTCACTTCTCCTCTAGGATCTGGAGGTGTATTTGAATCCATAGACTGTGTTGCATGTATCAAATGTCCCTTCTGGCCAGAAAGTACAAGGCCGTTTTTTGAAAGACAGCGAAGCTTCGACTTTCCTAGCAAGAAAATATTGTCAGAGATATTGGAAGAGGGATGTCATTTTGTACCTGTTGGGTATCGTGGAAGTCATCTGAACGATTATGAATGGCGACTCTCAGGAGTTTTAGCAGAGCGTAAAATCATACAAGAAATGGTTCCATGTCAAACAGACGCGTATAAACTGACAAAGGCTCTGATAAAATTGAATAACACTACAAAAGATATAGTTAAATCTTATCATTTAAAGACGGTTTTGTTATGGCTTTGTGAAGAGAGACCACAGAATGAATGGAACAAATCGTCAAACATTGACAATATACATTTTCTCCTGGTACACTTAATAGATGCATACAAGGCTAAGAAACTGCCTAGTTACTTTGTGATCGAAAATAATCTTCTAGTCTACCAGACAGAGAAGGAAACAAAATGTGCGTTTGAGGCTCTCCAAGAAATTTCTGAGTCAGTTTTATTTTGCCTTTATAAGCTTCTTGCTTTTGCAGATATTCTACCTTCTTATAGTTCTGGCGAATTACAACTGTGTTTATCCGAGGATATCTTTTATAACCCGACATCTATAGAAATTCTTACGGATACCAATTTGATGTATTTTTGTACAAACTTTTGTCTATGCAGCTTTACATATCACTTTTTGTGCACCACTGGTAAAATTGCCAGCACAGAAAAGATCAAAATATACCACGACTTTTCATTTCACTTACTGGAATATTTCATATCTCGGAAAAAAGGGAATAAAATAAAAGAAAAGCTTCAAGCATCTTTTTCGACTGGAGCTATTAGCCTATCTTCGCTATTTCGACTTTTTGAAAGCGTTATCGATGGCATGATAAATTCAACTCTTTTCTCGATTTCTGTAATTTCAATGTTTTGCATTTCTCTTCTGAATATTATTTGCGCAGTTCTTAATGGATATTCAGACAAAAAAAATTCATCTGGAAATATCTTATTACACTTTACTGAATGTTTAGAATTTTGTGCGAAGATGCACGACAACAAGGCTTCAAGATACGTGTCGGATCTGTTCCAAAAATATCCCGGATACACCATTAACAGACCGGTAAACCCGACGGACTATGAGCTAAAGAAGCTTCAATTGTTAGAGCTTTTCGTTGTTGTCCTAATCAAATATCAGAGAGAAAGTTTCTACAACTTTGGAAAGATAGGAGGCGGAATGTATGATACAATGTTTTTACCTATGTCCGTAAGGAAGCTGATTCTTCAGTTAATATATTTTGACTATGACAAAACGTGGATTTTGTTGCAGATTAATCGTTCTCTCTTTTGTCAAAGAGACGTCACATCGTTTTTACATGGGACAAAGGTGACTCACGATGATTTACAGACAGAAATAGATGGAAACATCAACCTTTGTAGACTTTTAATAAGAGACCAAAAAGACAAGAAAAAAGTTTGGAAACAAATATGGGAGCTTGGAAACCTCTATCACTCTAAAGGCATTTACGAAACTTGCACCGAAAGCAAGAAAAAACTCTTCCAAGACTCATTTGAACAATTCAATTCTCTTGAAGGATTAGCGATCGAAAACAATGAATGGGAAATTGACTTTGTTCTTTTGGCACTATCAATGGGAGACACAGACAAAGCTGTGTCTTGTCTACAGGATTATTTTAAAGACAAACATGAAACACTTGTGTTAAGCTACAATCGAAGAACGAAGATAATATTTAAACAAATTGACATGACAGATGAACAAGTTCATGTTTTGGATGTTTTGGCTAAACTAGTATTACGTTTGTCGAAAGATGTATCACAAGATGTCATTTCTCAATTGTGCAACACGTGTATCGGGATGTATGATGGTGCTAATGAACAAACAACAGTTCCATTTGATCAGCTCTTAAAAAGTCACCTGCACGAATTAGCTGAACGCATGCAATAGAAAAATGTAGTAGATAGGAGTTTGTGAAAAAAAAATCGTTATTATTACAAGTTTGAGATTGAATATCTTTTATCAGCATCAGTTTTGCTCGATGTTTCTCCTGTAAGTTTATTTTGAGAACATTTTACAAATGAACATTACTTTTTTTTACAATATCAACGGTGTAATTTTCCTGGTTCAGAGGTTTATTACAAAATAAAGACCATCTACGTACATGTACATCGAATGGCTTTTGAAGAATTAAAACATTCTGATTAAGTATTCAAATACGGTTATCATTTATACAATAGAAAAAAATGTTCATAATTTAGAGTGTAAAACTTTACTATAGTTGTCCAGTGTCAATGGAACGTATGTATTGGCAATGTTATCTATAACAAACAAAGGGTCTGATATCTTATTGGGATCAAACCCATCATTAACAAGTTCAACTTTTCTGTGTTTCATGGTTTGTGTTATTATTTGTTCTGGGAGGAACCTGAGAAATAATGGTCGGGCATAACTGGGTAGCTCATGTTTAACTGCCTGGTATATTTCTTGAAGGACTTGGTTGGAAGCTGTTTCTCCATGCTTTAGTGTCAGGGCAGCCATTCCTGCTCTACCATCTTCACCTTTAAAGTAAAATATATTTGCATATATAAATCAGAGCACACAAAACTACTGCTTATTCTCTGGGTATTTTTTTAAATTAAAATACAAAAGAGTTTTTGAAAGCATTATACATGATGAAATGTTCCCTGGTATTTTTTTTGTCAAGTCAGTTAAAAACTGTTAACACAAGATCTTAATGATTTTAAAATTTGATGTATACTTTTCTACCTAGCTGATGAGCATCACGATCATTAAACACACAAAAATCATACATAGTCGATTTTGCTTACCAGGAACTGTAACCCCGTACACATTAGCATCGCTGACAAATTTGAGTTTGCTCAATATATCAGACACCTCACGAGTTGAAACATTTTCACTTTTCCATCTAGAATAAAAACAAACAGATGAGTGATGCCGAAAGGGGACAACGTACTTTGTACAATACTGGAATCAATAGACAAAAGACTTAGGACTCCCCGTTTCGCAGATTTAGCCGACAGCAGAATCAAGACTTTATTGCACAACGAAACTCCTTGTTGAACAACACAAAGAAAAAATCCGCTTTCTAAATGCTTTCCTTGTATAACTGTTACATGGCAGTTGCTCAAACATATCTTAGTGGATTGACTTTCGTTTTAAACTGAGATTCATTCACATTTGATGTTTTCTGTATCTATCATATGGTTATTTTTAAAACATTCATATTTATTGTATGCCTCAAGCACTTTAATAGAGTGTCTTACAAGATAAAAAAATATCTTTTATTCGACTGACAATTACCTATAAGTATCACCAACCCTATCTCTAAAGTACATGTAGTAGTGTTTGTCTAAATAAAACACATCTCCAAAGTTGAAATACATGTCTCCATCTTTGAAGGCATTCCTGACCACTTTCTTTTCGTTCATTTCTTTGCTTCCCTTGTAAAACGTTGTAATATATTCTGGTATTCCTGAGATAAACAGACCCTCTTCTCCTATGATAAACGTAAAAGCCAGAGTAAATAAATGGCAAGATTTCCACAAGCTGCAACTTTGCGTTTTCCGTCTAAAAATACCAACCAGAGTCGCTATAGCAAGCAGGAACTGCTTACTCTTCCGGAGCATCTGAGTTCACTCTAGTTTCGACTGGAGTTCGCGTGGTTGATTGATGTTCAGTTATTTTTGTGTTTCTATCTTTTACATGTTGTCTGTTTTTGTCCCATTCTTGTTGGTGTTTACTGGTTTTGTCTCTGCCCTTTCGGACTTTTGACATTCGGATACCCCATTGGTACCTCTGCTTCTTCCAATCAAGGCTACGCCTGATTTGCGTTTTTGCGTCTTCAAAATTCACGAAAAGAGCTCTTGCTAAAACCTTTGAAATGCAAAACACGATATGGATATGAAGAGCGGATGTATCATGAGACCTGGAATCCAAATTATGGTTAAGATCTAAGACTCGGGTAGGAAGAACCGTAAAGTTCAAACAATTATGAAATTTATACTGTCAAGACGGATAACACTGATAGCTGCACTAATTAAGCTTACCTACGACTGGTTGTAGCAAAATGGTATATCATCATATTTTAAGTTTTAATAAAATTTCAAAAGAGGTAAACTTTTAGATGAGCAAGTTCAATCTTTTCTTAGATAGACTTAAATGTAGAGATACAACATAATATATACAGCCTTTTTTCAAGAATGTAATACCTGGTTTAGAAATGATACATCTACCATTCTTGTCTCTCAGCGGTTCATTTGTTATGGGATCATGGCGAATTATGTAAGTTTCTACTCCTCTTGGTGGCCCAAACCTTTTCTGAAATCAGTATTGAATATGATTTGTTTGATAAAAGACAAAACACCGCATCATATACTACTCAAAATGCATTAGCTTATTGGAAATTTAGTTTAAAAATTGTTAATACTACTTTAACAAAAATATCTTTGCTGTCATCAAGATTCCGCCCATTTATCGTTTTAATTAGTTTACACACAAATGGTAGTTTACTTCGCTTCCATAATATGTCTTTACAAATCTGTTGTGTTTTGTGTAACTACCGGACCCAAAGATCGCAATGGAAAGGGGAAGTTTGGTGTGCCTTAAAACCTGGTTTAACCCACCATTTCTTCTGAAATGCCTAGACCAAGTCAGGACCATTGCGATCTTCAAATTTTCCGGCATGTCTTCCTTGTTTTGTCTTGTCTTATGGACATTTGAAATTGGTTCTCCAAGTTCGGTAATTTTGTTATTGCCTTTATTTCCGTATAGCGTGTTACGACCGTGTTGTGTTTCAAGTTACTATATCGAACTTTAAGAAGGATGTTTGGAGCTTTAAAACCTGGTTAAACCACCGACCATTCCTTTTAAAATGCATATAAAATGGAAGTCAGGACCATTTTGGTCTTTAATTATTCCTTTGTAATATATCTTATTAGTAACTTTCAAATATGAAAAAGTCTTGAGATGTATTAGTGTAAAAGCTTGCCGTGAGTGGAGACAGTCTCCCTATACATCCAGGTTTGTCGAACAGATTCCACGTCCCAGTTGTGCCCTCTGTTGCTCCAAAGAATTCAGCAATATTTGGAATGTTGAACCGACTTTTGAATTCCTCCCAAATATCTGGCCGTAAACCATTGCCTATTGCAACTCGTATTTTGTGCTTTTTATCGAATTCGCTCTACAAACAAAACAAAACAAAACCTGTGGTAGCATTATCAAGAGAGAACAGCTTACAACCCCAGAGCACCCGAGTTCTCTTTTATTCCTATAAATACGAGAACTCGCGTTCACTAGTACAGAGAAAAAAATTCTTTATCGGACATAATTTACTTGACAAATCTTATTCATACTTGACAGATTAATTGTTGAGGAGTGTAAGGACGATCTAGTGTTTTTTCTCTTAACTTTACTGGGCACAATTTTGATATCATTTGATAAACTGCAATGAAAATATAATAAATTTATACTGATTTTTTTTAATTACTAGACACTTTGTGATAGTTCAGTAAATTCAGTAAATGTTATATAGATTTATCCGTTTCAGAAGAAAATATTCTTCTAGAGGTTACCCAATTCAATCAAGTTGTGTTTTGATCTTGATTGCTTTAACGGGCTATGATTTAGATTTCCTTTTGGTATTTCTTGTATCTCTGTTGTTCCTTGCTAGCATTATCTTATAAGAAACCACATATACCATTTTTTTTTATCTCGATTTCTGGTAAACATTACATTTCGAAAAGTGCAACATCTGCCACATTTTTTTATTATGCATGCTGACAGCAATGGAATATAAAATAAAAAAAACACACAGCACGAATACAGCGTTGTCAAAGGCTGTAGTGATAACTACCAGCGCTTATCGTCGCTCAGCTATTGGCCGTACAACAGAAAATAAACTCAAGTAGTTCCATTTAAGCTTCAGAGCCATCATTTAAAGATGTAAGTGGTTTTATATCAGCTTCAGATCCGGCCATTGTTGAAAAACACATGGTTGTATAACATCTCACCATCATAATCAGCAATTAGAAGAAGCAATTTGAATCCCCAAAAAACATTGAAAAAATAAAACTTCCAAAAAGAAAATAACAAAATTATTTCGAACATTATGTTTGTGGAGGATCGATTGAAACAAATTTCAACATTTGCATTGGAAACTGAACGACTAGCAGCCTAAAACAAAAATGGACTAACATTAGACAAATAACTTACCAAAGGGGTTCGTAGTAAATAGCGGCACATTTCTCCAATATACTGGATAATTGTAACGTTATGTTTGCTGCAATCTTCAAAGTAATGTCGGGCTGAAAATTTTCTGCCAATTAAAATTGTAGCTCCTACAAGAGAACAGATTTTCGTGTGAAATAACGACTGATGTAACCAAAATGCCTAATGCAATTTTTTGTGTGTAAAACTATTTTTATGATGCATTTTCCTATATTTTTTTTCGTTAAACGCGATGGGTTAGAGTGATCAAAATATAGTTTCGACCATATTTGTTTTTTTTTGTATCTCTTTTCAAATTTCCTATAAATAACCATAATAAATTAAACACTCCACAAACAGTTTCCATATAAAGGATCTAGAATCATGCTTTTGTATAATTTCGTAAAAATTAAAGAAGCAAAGAGGCACCAATGGGACATTCGAGTGCCAAAAGTCAGAAAGACGAACGACAAACCGGTAAACACGAATAAGAACAGCACGAAAAAAACACAAAATACAATATCAAATAAAGGTAATAACAAAAATTACCGAAGTTGGAGAATCAATCTCAAATGTCCATAAGACAAGGCAAAACAAGGAAGACATACCGGAATAATTGAAGACCGCAAGGGTTTTAAGGAGCGCCAAACCCCCTTCCATTGCGATCTTTGTTACACAAAGCACATTAGGTTTGTGGAGACATATTAGGGATGCTTAGGTGATCATCTCAGTACATCAACCAGCCAAACACTAATCAAAGCAAGAACTAACAAATTCGTCTAACATGATATTGATTTTTTCTACCAGTGGCTGATAACAAAGAAAGATTTTTTTAAGAGATCGTATGAGACGTATTTTCTTATTACCTTGGTCTAATAGTCGGTTACGGAGAAAGCGGTGTCGGATGAAAACATCTGAAAACCGAACGGAAATCAACGCAAACTCAAGTCGTCACAAGAGTGAACTCAGGTGCTCCGGAAGAGTAATCTGTTCCTGTCTGCTATAGCACACCCGTCGTCTTGATAATTTCCAATTCAGTGTGTTTAATCCGTGTCTGATGAAGTTTAATCAAGAAAAGCGCTTCACACGCAGTGCAATTTTGCTTATGTACATTTATTAAAATCATTTCAATATGTGGATCGTGTCTTTTTGGCACATATTCCATATTCTTTCGTTTTTAATATAACAAAATTCTACGACAAACCAACATCTGCACTCATTTGAGAGATAGAAATCCCATACTAGTATTTGTCTACGAGTGCCCGGTGTCTACCATCAATATTTTTAGTGACGACATCAACTGTGGAGCAACATAACCCCGTGCTAGCAATTTCTGTGTCAAACGTAACGCTTTGTCAAGGAAATCGATGTAACTCCCGCAAGCTCTGGAGTAACGAATTAACTGTGATACGAAAACTCCATAAGCAGGCGCGGACGGCATGTTGCTACACAAAAAGGAAAAGTTGACGATTGGAGGTCATCACGATTGTCATAGAGTTTGTTGAAAGTCTTCCTTGAGAGTCAAATTCGAGATTTAGATCTACATATTAAGCAGACATCTTAGAATTAAATATATGATTTTTTAATAATGTATATAACGGTCCTTTACGAAGTCTGTTCTTATTGCAAAATAAACTTAAAAAAAAATAACTTCCCTAAATTTAGAATTTTAAACAAAGCTACAAGACTAACCGACGTCAATAGTGTTAAATAGCCCAAGAACTGTTGCAGCACTATGATACAATGGTGTAGAGATGTAAACAATATCTTTGTCTGTGTAATCAAAAGCTTGGAAAGATTTGGACAATCCAATCGATTTGATATGGTTTATCACTGCTGGTTTAGGAAGACCTATAGAACAAAAACACAAGAACGACATATTACTTTTCACCAGATGACATTTTACATGTACATGTATACATTTAATTTTGAAATCTATGCATGAACTTTTAGTGTAAGGCATATCTGTCACATGTGAATGGTGATTTTACAAAGTCCGAAGATTCGAACTGGACACTCGGTCATACTTTTCTACCATACTTTTTGTGCGAATCGGCGCGTCATCTAGAGCACTCTATACCGCTAAACCTAACAGAAAATGCATACTGATCAGCTGAGTTCATCTTCAATCAAAGGAAGAGTTTCTGATCTAGTTGAGTTGTGTATTTTTGGTGGTTGTTTTCAGTGTCTCTTAGTTTTGACTTTGTATTATGGACTTCAAGGATCAAATGTATCTTTGGTATTTCTTGGCTTGCTACACTTGGCTTCCTACCATATAGACTTACAATGCAATTTGAGTTTATTCTTACCTGTAGTTCCTGACGTATAGATGTAGCACAGAGGATCTAGAGGGGACACGGACTTACGGACCACCTTACACCATTGGACCGGTTCGGCCGTCAGTAAAATATCATCTAAGGATGAGTACCGATTGTTTAGCTCCGATTGGGTCTTACCACTGACATAGATTGGTATGGAAGGCAGTTCAGATTTTATTTCGTCAATGCTTGAAAGGAGTTCATCACCTAATATCAAAAAGGCAAGTTACATAATTGAGAAATTGTATCTGTTAAAAATTGCATTTAATCATGAAGGCAAAAAGACAGCAGATTTACACACTTGCGTCTGAACAAAACTGTTTCAGACTTTTCTTCGCTTGGAACTACGCTCTTCGATCAGACCAAAAGAACATTTTATGGAAAAATTTTCATAAGATTTCAGTCTACTTCATAAAGAACATACTAAAAACCAACCAAACCTATAAACTTCAACCTTTTTTTTGATTCCTTTAATGTTTAAAGTATTTTTATTATGATACATACCATTGCCTACGATCAAGACTTTTGCTTCACTGGCAGCAACTGAATGGGCTAAAGGCGTGGCTTTAAGGTGAAAATTTACAAAGGCTACTGGAATTCCAATTTTCTGTAAACCTATGAAGATAACAAATCCAGATAAAGTCGATTTGAAAAATCAGTTTTCTTTCTGTATGCAGACAATCAAATATTCTAGTTTTAATAAGTATAAACTTCGTTTTGTAAAAGTTTAGAAAAAAAATAAAATACCGGATATTGCTTGCATGTGTGGACAGTATTAGCACTTAATAGTTTGTTTTGCTGAATATTTTGTTTTTGTTTTTAATGTTGGATTTGTTCTTTGTTTGTTTGTTTGTTGGTTTTTCATTGGATCATTGTTTGTTTTTGTTTTTTGCTGTTTAAAGTTCCGGTCTTAAAAGAAACCTCTCATATAAACTACTGACCTAAAAACGTCCAAACAAACGCTGGCTCATTATAAATCATACATGCCACGGCATCAGATGGACTAAGTTTCCATTTTGATGCAGCATTGGCAACTTTATTGGCCATATCATTAACATACTGGTAAGTGTAATATCTGTCTTCAAATATAATGAACGTTTTATTTGGAGTTCTAGCCACCGCTTCTTCAAATGCGTCTACAATTTTTCTATCTGGCGGAGTATTCATCATTATTTTCGCCACCTTCCTATACATTCTGATCATATAGATGTCATCGCCGAGATATGGGAAGTACCACCGCCATGAAGCCAGGCCTAGACCAGCAACACAAGCAGTTCCTACCAATGCTTTCTGCACATCTGTCATGTCGATATTCTACAAACCACTACTATATCGTTACGGGGTTATACTAATCAAATTTTGTTAACCGATTACAAAACCCATATCAATTATTTTTATCAAAATGGGACAACTATACAATCTGTAATTTTGTAAAATATCCTCTTAGATTTGTCAAGTTTTTATAAGAATAGATAGAATTGTAAAAGCGCCTGCATATAAAACATATTTGATCCTAGAGATAATAAGAGTATTGCATTAACTTTGCTACTACTGTTACTATGCCTGTGCTAATTTTAGTTGCTCCCTCTACAATAGTCGAACCAATACGGAATCCGCTTTGACCAGATCACCAGCATTTTGAAAGCCCATGGAAGCAATAAATTGAACAATAAGTAGAACGGTTAGATATCAGAGCGTATTCATGGAATGCTTTAATTATATTAAACAACAAAATATTGATAACTTTAAGTCTGTACCTCACAAATGTGAATTTCCTACTATTGTTTATACTAGTAAATGATTTTGAAATGAAACAATAAAAGAGGTAGATTAAAAATGAAAAAAGAACTATACCTTTCATTGACTATGTATGTATCTTATGTTTACATACATTATATGTATGCAGGTACATGGATATCTTGTTATCTTGAATATAACTGGGTCACATTCGGTCAATGCTTCGTTCGTTATACATACATGTATGTATGACTATGCTGTCAAATGGTGTTTTATTTTGAAAAAAAAATTAAATATATTTCTATGTTGTGCCCGAGAATGTCTCAAATATACTTGCACTTTAGGATTGGGCTTGAATCATATGCAGATTATTTTCAACCCAGGGCCAATTGAAAAACAGCGAGCAGCGACCACTGGTCACATTAAAGGATGCTGGCTGTTTCCCATTGTGGAAATCTAAAATTGTCGTTTATATTGTAGGTTGTGTCGCGTACACTTATTCCACATCTCATTATCTTCTATTTGATTTTCTTTTTCGAATTCACTCGATTGCCAAATTATTTTACAATGCCCGATTTCGAGGCTGAGATTCAATGAATAAAGATACACATGTATATTTGGGTGTTTTTGAAAGGAAAATCACCCATGAAAGCAGTTAATATGGAAAAGCTAGGTATTAGATCAATGATTTATTTTAAGACGATCGAATTAAGCAGAGGAGGGATTTGGTGAAAGTAGTATATCCCTTGTGTCTTTTCGTACCGTACACTGACTCTAACAAAATATTGATAGAGGGTAGCAAGTCCCTGTGGCTTAGATTAAATAAATTTCTTATTCTTTATCCTAACGTTCAACTATTTTGCCAGACATAATCTTTATTTGTTATATTCAATATATGAAAGTGAAATTCAAGAAAAATGAAACATGTTCTAAAAAAATATTAGTTCACGACCCGTATCCAGAAATGTTCACGATCATGACTCATTACTTGACCGCCATAGAGGAATTGTTCACAAACACTTTTATAGTTATACCTGTGATGATAATTATGTTCCCCAAACGAAGTGTGGGAACATATTGTTTTTACTCCGTTTCTTATTATTCTTATTATTCTTCTTCTTCTTCTTCCGCACTCTAAAAAACGCTTGTCCGGGTATAGCCGAAGAGATGTGAAGACTGAGCTTTATGAAACTTTCCACAGCGATAGGGCACATATCAGAGGTGTGCACAACGTTTTCGGAATTTTCAAAATGGCCACCGTTTCCGAGTAAACAGCGAAAGTTCATTATATAGGACATTGCTATATCTCGGTAACCTAGGTGGTCAGGACCTTGAAACTTGGTAGGATTATAGAGCTTAATAAGTACTACAAAAATATCCAAAAAAAATTTGAAGCGATATTTACGGTTTTTCCGCAAAATGCGAAAATGTGAAATTTCAAAATCCAAGATGGCCGCCAAAATTTAAAAGTGCTTGGATTTTTATGAAAATTAATATTCTGGTAGATTTTGATGTTGCGAGTAATGCTCCACATCAGAGGTGTCCATAAGGACTTCGAAATTTTTTAAATGGCCGCTTTTTTAAAATAAATAGCAAAAGTTCATTATATAGGACATTTTTATATCTCAGTAACCTAGGTGGTCAGGACCTTGAAACTGGGTAGGATTATAGAGCTTGATGAGTACTACAAAAATATCAAAAAAATTTTGAATCGATATTTACGGTTTTTCCGCAAAATGCGAAAATGTGAAATTTCAAAATCCAAGATGGCCGCCAAAATTTAAAAGTGCTTGGATTTTGATAAAAATTAATATTCTGGTAGATTTTGATGTTGCGAGTAATGCTCCACATCAGAGGTGTCCATAAGAACTTCGAAATTTTTTAAATAGCCGCTTTTTTTTTAATAAATAGCAAAAGTTCATTATATAGGACATTGTCATATCTCAGTAACACAAGTGATGAGCACCTTGAAACTAAGTGGTATTATAGAGCTTGATAAGGACTACAAAAATATTTTAAAAGTTCTAATGAGATATTTACAGTTTGCTGCTTTAAGGTACATCTTGTTCGTTTGGGGAACATCTGTGACGGCTGCCGTCACAATCAGTACTCGTTAACAGACAGAAATAGATGGAAACATCAACCTTTGTGGACTACAGACAAGTTAACTTTCTGGAAACAGATATGTGAACTAGGCAACCTCTGTCATGCTAAAGGCATTTACGGAACGTGCACCGGAAACAAGAAAATGTTCTTTAAGTCTCATTTGAACAGTTTTGTGCCCTTGAAGCGTGAAGCAGAACTCAAAGTAGAGAAGGTTTGACTTTTTGCGATATCACTGACAAACACAAACAAAGTTGTGTCTTGTTAACAGGATTGTTTCATAGACAAACAAGAAACATCCGTGTTAAACTAAAACCGCACATTGATATTAAATCAACTTGATAAAAAAATGTGCCCAGTCTCATCTTTTTGACGTTTTGGCTAAAATTGTTTTACTTTGTCAAATCCGAAAGACATTTTACAAGATATCATTTACCAATTTAATATATTGGCAATGCGACGGGTGTGCTATAGCAGGCAAGAACCGCTTACTCTTCCGGAGCACGTGAGTTCAATCTTGTTGCGACTTGAGTTCGCGTTGTTGATTGAAGTTCGGTTTATTTTGTGTTCTTTTTGTTTTGTGTTTCCTCGAGATGTTCTTGTTCGTGTTTGCCGGTTTTGTCGTTGCCCCTTTGGACATTTGACACTTGAATGTCCCATTAGTGCCTCTTTCCTTCTTTTATAAACGTGCATTAAGTTTTATGAAGGTGATAATGAACAGCCAACGGTTCTATTTAATGAACAAACTAACAAATGACCTGTATGAATTAATAAAGGAACGCATCAAATAGACCAATGAAATAGATATTGAATATAAGACAGGAGTTAGTGAAAATCGTTTTTGTTGATAGATATGCTATAATGTGAGGATTTGGGGAAAATATATAAAAATCTTCACTAGTGTCATTTTTCCTTGATCAATTTGGAAATTACATCTGTTTATAACATTTATTTTCCTGGTTCAGAGGTTACAGTTTACAATGAAAAAATCAAATTAATATTTATGGCCATTGAATGATTTTGACAACCTTAATGATTCTGATTAAATATTAAAAAACGACAGTTATACAAAAGAAAATTGAATATGATCATAATTTTGAGTGTAGAACTTTACTATAGTTGTCTAGTGTTAGTGGCACGTATGTATTAGCAATGTTATCTATAACAAACAAAGGGTCAGATATCTTATTGGGATCAAATCCTTCTTCGACAAGCTCAACTTTTCTGTGCTTCATTGTTTGTGTTATTATTTGCTCTGGAAGGAATCTGAGAAATAAAGGTCGGGCATAACTGGGTAGCTCATGTTTAACTGCGTTGTATATTTCTTGAAGGACTTGCTTTGAAGGTGTTTTTCCGTGCTTAAGTATCAGTGCAACCATTCCTGCTCGACCATCTTCCCCTATAAATAAGAAAAAACACTGCTAATTCTTAATGACGGATAGAGCATAACCAAATCACCCGTTTAAAACATTTCTGGTGTTTTATGGGTTTATTAGATAGACTTTGATATAACAGGTTGAGGTGTTAATTTAAGGATAATTGCCTCAATTGGCCCGATAATTGTAGATCAATCAGTGAATCCAGGTATATATGGCACACGCTAGTGCATACAATTGACAAAGAAATACCATTTTAATGAGCATTGAAAATATCCCGCTTTTTTGTCCAATCTCCAGTAAAAAAAATCAAAATCTCCAGTTGTGTCATCACGTATCCGTCACATGTATGCGTGTTTATACCCGTTTTCGTATTTGTGATTATTTTTGGGTTTTGCATTATAAATTATTTCCTTGTACTTTTTTATCATGTCAGTTAAAAAAAAACTGTTGATACAAGATCCTAATGATGCATAGTTTTTTTATACAATTGTCTAGCAGAAGAATATCTCTTGAACAAGTTAAGATTTATATCCTCAAGGTAAAGCTAGGTATGCACATTTCAAAGACCTTCAACGAGTAACCAACAGTCGCTTACCTGGAACCGTTACTCCATACACATTTGCGTCACTGACGAATTTGAGCTTGCTTAAAATATCAGATACTTCACGAGTTGAAACATTCTCACTTTTCCATCTATAAAGAAAAACGAGGTGTTAACAGTGGCAACTTAAGACAGTTATTTTTTTACCTGTGCATTACTTTTTACTTAACTCCCTGCTGCACACGGAACAGATCAAAGCTGCATTAGTGCCTTGTTAAACTGCCAAAACAATTGCTCAAACATGTTTAACATGCTCCAAAACTTCATGATTTCAAGCTTGTCTTGGTTTTAAAGCTTACATTAGATGTCTTGGATATATGTCTCTTGCTATTGCGTTACTTTTCGAAGCATTCGTATTATAGTATACCTCGTGAACAGGAGCTTTGATAAAGTTGTTAACGAAATATGCCCCATTGGTACCTCTGCTTCTTACATTTGAATCATTTTTCTTATTGTTTGACAATTACCTATATGTATCACCAACTCTATCTCTAAAGTACATATAGTAGTGTTTGTCTAAATAAAACACATCCCCATAGTTAAAATACATGTCTCCATCTTTAAAGACATTCCTGATCACTTTCTTTTCGTTCATTTCTTTGCTTCCCTTGTAAAACGTTGTAATATATTCTGGTATTCCTGAGATAAACAGACCCTCCTCTCCTATGATAAAAGTAAAGGTAGTAAAATTATAACAAACTGTCATGCAAGCAATGTCGTTATTTATCTTATGCGCGTTTCTTCTATAAAGGACTCTTCAGAGTTGTCCCAGTCAAAAGTAGAAAGGTAAAACAGAGATGAAATCGATAACAAAAAATTCGAATGTACTTACAAAACTTATCTTACACTGGTAGTTAGATAATTGCAAAACTTATCTCACACTGGTAGTTGGATAATTATAAAACTTATCTAACACTGGTAGTTGGATAATTGCAAAACCTATCTAACACTGGTAGTTGGACAATTGCAAAACATCTAACACTGGTAGTTGGATAATTGAAATACATCTAACACTGGTAGTTGGATAATTGCAAAACTTATCTTACACTTGTAGTTGGATAATTGCAAAACATCTAACACTGGTAGTTGGATAATTGCAAAACTTATCTAACACTTGTAGTTGGATAATTATAAAACTTATCATCATGATAAGTTTGATATTAATTTGAAACTTATTAGGGAAAAGTTAGAGCACAAGCTTTAGATCAAGCTAAACTAAAATATAGATCCAACTCTCCCTTCATAATATTATACCTGGTTTAGAAATGATACATCTACCATTCTTGTTTCTCAGCGGTTCATTTGTTATGGGATCATGGCGAATTATGTAAGCCTCTACTCCCCTTGGTGGCCCAAACCATTTCTGAAATCAAAATTATCAAAGACAATAAAAAAAGCTTTGAAAGAATCGGAATTAATCATCTTTTTGGAAAACTGAATTCTATTTAAAAAAACTGCTTAGGCATTTTGAGATTGTGCTTTCTAAAAGATATAACAAATACACGATGACATCTATCTAGTGATCAGCTGTCTGTGGCACCGGCTGAGATCATCACTTCACTATCCATAACGTGTCAAGATTGCAGTCAGGTTGTGTCACTGTACTGACTTCCGGATTCTAACGCCTAAGACCAAGAGAAAGAGGATCGAAGGTTTAGTGTCCGACACGTTGTTAAAAAATGTCTGTAAGTGCAGTTCAGAACGTTTAGATTTTGATTTCTCCTCGCGGATTTGTTCCAGTATGTTATCTGTTCGGTATTTTTTAATGAAAAAAAGTATAGCACTTAAGACAATAATAAATTACCGTTAGTGGAGAAAGTTTCCCTATACAGCCAGGCTTGTTAAACAAGTTCCATGTCCCTGTGGTTCCCTCTGTTGCTCCGAAGAATTCAGCTATTTGTGGAATGTTGAACCGACTTTTGAATTCCTCCCAAATATCTTGCCGTAAACCATTGCCTACTGCCACTCTTATTTTGTGCTTTTTATCAAATTCGCTCTGTAAACAAAACAATACCTTTGGCAGAGTGAACAACACAGAACAGCTCATACCTATAGAGCACATTACTTCACTTTATACTTGTAAATGATTCACGCTGCCAATTGCAATTAAGTCGTGTTTTGTATGTTTTTTCTTGGTTTTTGCTTGAATGCACTTAAAAAAAATAAGACTAAGTACTTTTTCATTCGAATGTTCTTTTGGTTTTTACATGTATTTGTACCGTGAAATTTCTAGCAATGTTAAAAACCACAATAATACACCAAGTTTTTATCGAATTCTGTTATTCCATTTGAACATTGGTTTTCGAAATACATATATATAGTTCAACATTTCGCGTCAGTAAAAGTTTATAAAAAGGAAAAATAAGACTAAGAATGTAGAATATCGAAATCTAAAACGGTCAGCAGTTGCGAATCCTTGCTGATAGATAGGAAAATGCAAAAATCAAATGCAAGTGGTTCCACCTAGCTTAAAGGTATAGCATATCAACATCATAATCGGCAATTAAAAGAAGCAACTCGAATCCCAAAACCATTGACAAAATATAATACTTCCATTATGAAACTTACAAATGGGTTTGGAATTATTATTTGAGACAACTGAAAAAAAATCCCAACAACTTAGTGGAAAATAAGCAATCAGCAGCCTATAATCAAATAGGATCAATATAAGACTAAGAACAAATTACTTACTGGGGGAGTTCGTAGTAAATAGCGGCACATTTCTCCAATATATTGGATAACTGTTACATTGTGTTTGCTGCAGTCTTCAAAGTAATGTCTAGCTGAGAACTTTTTATCGATTAAGATTGTAGCACCTTCAAGATAACATAATTTCGTTTGCAATAATTATACATTGAATGTCATATTTTTAAGTTTTATTGGTGTGTAAAAGCGTGGACCTAAGCACATTTTTAATGAAGCGCGGTAGCTTCTTTTTGTTTGACATGATTATTTTTATTATACATGTTCCTATTCATTGAGATTGTTCAAATGCAAAACACAATAGTGATAGAGTGGTTACAACTTACAAAATAGTTTCGGCCAGATTTGTATTTTTGTATCTCTTTCGAATTCCCTATTGACCGTACAGTTTCCACATAAACCATCATTTGTACCATGCTTCTGTGTAATTTTGTCAAATTCAAATGAGATGAATGTATATAGCTGGTCAATTATGGAGTGAGGAGACGGATCCAGATGGAGGGTCCGGGGGTTGGAACCATCCTATGATAAGTTTTTGCGTATTTTTTTTGTATATTTATGTTAAAACGGGAACCGACTTAATTTCTTAAATTGGTGGATTCGCCACTGGAGTGTGTCGACTGCAAACATTAACTATCCCAAATTTGTAAAATTTAATTTAGACAAAGCTAAAAGACTTACCGACGTCAATAGTGTTAAAAAGTCCAAGACATGTTGCAGCACTATGATACAATGGTGTAGAGATGTAAACAATATCCTTGTCTGTGTAATCAAAAGCCTGGAAAAATTTGGATAACCAAATTGATTTGGCATGGTTTATCACTGCTGGTTTAGGGAGACCTAAAAAACAGAAACAATTTATATCCATACATGTATTATACTTCTTTGGTAGAATATTACGTCTGGAACAAAAGTTGATACCACAAATTTAAGTTGTTCCTGGTTGTTGTCTTCACATAAGAAATTTTATGGAAGACATCATGCGCTCATAGACATATATGAGATTTATATCTCTCAGATGAGTGAAGATGTTGGTTTGTAACAAACTTTATCAAAACAGCGACAATCAAAACAGCAACATTTGATTAAGTCGAAACACCGACATGTTTTATTGGATTTTCTGAAATCATACATCAAAACAGCGACACATGAATGCAGATAAACAATGCGTACATGTCATTCCCATCGTTAATGTTGAAAATATGGTTTGTAAACTACCAATGTATCAGATTCACCATTGTCATTTTTTATATTACTATTGTAAGTTTGTCGTCTAAATTGGTCAATCTAGTTTACGTTAAGTTTGTTGTCTTGTAGACATATATATTCCATTTCATCTGTTCTATCTATCTTTGAAATTTAAAAGGTAAATATCGCGCTGTTTTATAAATTCAAATGGTCGCTGTTTTGATGCATGTTTAGACGCTGTTTTGATATATCGCTATTTTGAAAAAAGTGAAGAAATCGCTGTTTTGAAAATGTCCGGGTTTGTCATAGGGTTTTGTTTTGTGGTCATTCCCCGGATTGGATTCACTGAATTGAACATTAGCAACGCGACGGGCGTGTTTTAGGAGCAGGAACTGCTTAATCATCCGGGGCAACCGAAGTCACTTTAGTTAAGACTTAGTTACTTTACGGTGTCGCGTTAAGTATACATATTACCAAAAGCAAACTGGGAACATATCTACGAAGATCTCACAAATCTATACAACATTAGTTAGATCAAATATCGAAAACAACAAAGACATAAACAATTTATGGTCAACCTTCAAGAAACACCTCTTTCCCAGCATGGATAGCCACATACCAACAAAACATGCAAAAGAGAAATAAGGAAAGCTGAATGGGACTATATCAAAAATGCCATAATTGAAGGAATGAACAAAAACAGTTCGAGACCCTTTGGAAATATGTAAAACCAAGAAAACAGGACAACATTGGCGTAGCTCCCCTTAAGAAACAAGGTCATGGGATCAATGACAACGAAGAAAAGGCTCAAATCCTACTTGACTAATTTGCCTTAGTATTTACAAAACTCACCAACTATCCACTCCCAAACACTATAACCAACATTGGGGACTCGATACACAAAATTACCTTTAGACCAGAAGGAATAAAAAACTACTAAAAACATAAAACCATCAAAAGTATCCGGGCCTGATAACATACTTAACAGAATCCTGAAGCAATGCGCAATCCAACTAACACCAAGATTTACATTGATATTCCAACTAGTCACCTGACTAATGGAGAAACGCCAATATCTCGAGCATCTTCAAAAAGGTGATCGATATGCAGCAGAAAACTACCTACCGGTCTCATTAATTGCAGTACCATGCAAACTGTTAGATCATGTTATATGCAGACATCATAGTGTGTACCACCAAAGCCGAGGAATTTAAAAGGGCACTCCTCAGCAAGCGCGACTACCCTGCTCAGTCCAACTCCGTCACACAGTAGACCTACGGGAATCTGTGACATTCCCATACAAAGACAGACACAGAATTTCGCTTTATTGATTGATTTTTAGTCTTAGTTGTGTGTTTTAATGTTGTCTGCATGTTTCTTCGTGCTGTTCTTGTTCATGTTCACTGGTTTTGTCTTTGCGCTTTCGAAAATTTTACATTTGAATGTCCCATTAGTATCTCTTTGCTTAATATATGTATTATTATACCTGTAGCACCTGTTGGCAATTTTACATTTATGTTAACTTGTATGAGAACTGTGCCTAAACTTGTGTTAATATGTTTAAAATAAATGGAACCATATCAAGTGTAATGATTAATAGAAGTCCAAAGACATGCTCATTTTCTAAATTATGGTTCTTCGTATTCGTACTCGAATCTTCCCGTAAAAGGACAGTTTGTACATCATAGCCGAAGCAATGATGCTAGATTAGAGGTTACTCTTTGACATATGCATATCAGCATAACCCAAACTGTTTTACAAACACCTTATTGTCATTTAAATTCCTAGAACACTAGACCAGCTCAGAAAAAATAGGGTGATGTACTAGCAATTTCATAAACTCCCGTTTTGACGTTTAGCATGATAACGGTGTATAGTAACTGGTTATCAACATATCTAATGTCTGTGTTTTTCTTGGTGTGTATTTTGTTTATGTGGTTTTAAATTGTTGAATGATTGGTATATTACTAATCACATCTTGACCTTATTCTAACCTGTAGTCCCTGACGTATAGATGTAACACAGAGGATCTAGAGGGGACACGGACTTACGGACCACCTTACACCATTGGACCGGTTCAGCCGTCAGTAAGATATCATCTAAGGATGAGTACCGATCGTTCAGCTCCGACTGGGTCTTACCACTGACATAGATTGGTATGGAGGGCAGCTCAGATTTTATTTCGTCAATGCTGGATAGTAGTTCATCACCTAATATTGAAAAGACACGAACTTGATATGTTTTTGTGAGCGTTATAAAAAGCAAAAAAAAAAAGGGACGAGATAAATACATATAGGACAAAAGTTATTCTTAAAATTAAATAAAACAACAATATTTAATGATGCTTAGCATAATTCAGCATCAGTGTTGACCGGATCTTTCAGCTATGTGTTTCAGAAAAAGCAGCAACAATGTAAGCAATTTTACTTTTCATCCATTTAGTTAAAACGTTACAAAAAGATGTTTTTAAAACAACATTTTATTAAGGTATGAACCTGATTTAAGTAAAAAGGTATCAGATAAGGGAACCCTACAATATTTATAAATACAAATTAACGTTTTCATGCTTATAACTTTAGAGGGGGGGTCATCAAATACATACCATTTCCGACTATCAAGACTTTCGCTTCACTTGCGGTTATTGAATGCAACAAAGGTGTGGCTTTTAAGTGAAAATTGACAAAAGCTACCGGAATTCCTAGTTTCTGTAAACCTGTAAAAATGGTGGGATAATTAAGTAGATTTTTGCACACCAAGATTTCAGTTATTTACAATATGTACTCATGGATAACAGAAACGTTTATTGCAATCAGATACATCATAATTTTGATCATATACTGGTTTATTTTATACATACAGAATATAGGACTTTTGAATCTTGAGATTGAAGTAACCACTGGTTTACTAGTGATAAACTCGATCTCGAGAATTAAAAAAGTCCTACATATATTCCCTTTATAGATTCGGTATTCCCCAAGTGACAAAATGTGATTTTTTTTTCCGTTAAAAAGTTTTTTTTTATGTTTTTTTTAAAGGAACTCTTTTTGTGTGCAGACTTATAAAACACGTGCTACGTCACCTACTGACCCGATAAAAGGGTGATACACACGTGTTCATGATATAGGCCGGGTTTATCAGCTGCAAACAGCTGTTTTTTGAACATAGTCATGTTGATTTATTTTGTAATTTGTAAAGTATTTGTAATGTCCTTAACCGAGTTAAGATGGTTATTGAAAGGCGACAGGTTAGTTGCATCCCTTCTGAAGAATCTGTGTTCACTTTCATTGTAAATACAAGTTTCTGTGGATGATTACAGTAGGCTGGTTTTTAGGAAGAGCCTTCTATCTGATTTTCGCGTTTTTTTTTTCGTCTAGACAGGGTAAATCGGTCAGTCAATATTGCTACCAGAGGATCTATTACAGAACATTATTCGTGTATTGTATTTTAAATGTTATACTTTTTGTCTAAAATAGGAGGTACATATTCATACCCCCAACATAAATGCGATATAAATGTGCACTACATATCGTGTATCAATACTCGTTGAAGTTTACTTTAGCATTTTTGACCTTTGACCTTTGATCAAGTGGGCGGAGCTTAATTACAGATTTCTTAACAAAACAAAATGATGTGCTTTGTTTCAAATTTATGAAACACAGATCGTTCTTTTTTTTAGTGCTTAGATTTAGCTCTGCCTTTAAACGCTTTAGCGCTTTGATTTTCTTCATTTACGTAACAGCGGCTTGTTTAGTCTGGTTCGTAGATTACGGAGACAGCCGAAGTCTGGTTGTACGAGACTGCGGCTTGTTTGTCTTTTTTTTTAACATAACGTCAGTGTGTGCGTTCAGGTACCTCTGTGTAGAAGAAATTTTTCATATAAATTACTGACCTAAAAGCGTCCAAACAAATGCTGGCTCATTATAAATCATACATGCCACGGCATCAGATGGACTCAGTCCCCATTTTGATGCAACATTAGCAACTTTGTTGGCCATATCATTTACGAACTGATAAGTATAATATCTATCTTCAAATATGATGAACGTTTTATTTGGAGTTTTAGCCACCGCTTCTTCAAATGCGTCTACAATTTTTCTATCTGGCGGAGCATTCATCATTATTTTCGCCACCTTCCTATGCACTCTGATCATGTAGATGTCATCGCCGAGATATGGGAAGTACCACCGCCATGACGCCAGTCCTAGACCAGCAACACAAGTGGTTCCTACTAATGCTTTGTGTACATCTGACATATTGGTATCTTGCTTTTTACTTGAGTACTATATTGTTTTACAATACCTATAAGAGATATATTAAAAATTCGAATACCATTTTAATATACCCTTCCATATCAGTAATTCTTCTAAGAATATGGCAACCAAGTATTGTTTCAAATATTTAGATTATAAAAGTTGTATCTTGACACTGCTTATGAATGAAGGGTTTAACCAGGGATGTTCGGGCACCCTTCGTCATTTCCGTCATAATATGTTGAACAATTTCGGAGGCGTTTTGCAACTGATTCTGTACGAGATACCAGTCAAGTCTGATTCTACATGATTTTTTATAAAAACCTTCAAATGTAGTGAAATATATGAGAAATTGAATTAAAGCATACCAAGGTAGGGAAATTCGGACAACTTCGGAGACATGTTGGATATGATTGGACACCCGTGAAGAAAATTTAAGGAAACATATCATCTTGCTGAACCAAGGTTTTTAATCAAAGTATGATACAATTTATATTGAGTTGTATTTTACTGAATAGTGTTTACCAAGTTTTGTAGTTTTTTTTTCAGTTAAAAACAACTCAAAGATTAGCTGTATCATTGCTGGAATTGTGATGACTCAAAGTGCCCGTTAACACGACAAACAGGATGTCATTAACATTAAACATGGAACTGCTTAACTTCCCGAAGTAGCCGAGTACACTTTAGTTACGACATGAGTTCATGGTGTTGGCTGCTTTTCAGTTGTTTCTGTGTGTTGTCGGTTTGTCGTCATGTCTGTGTTCTCGTTTGTGTTTGCTCTCTCAGACTTTTGACATGCGAATGTACAATTGGTACCACTTTGCCTCCTTCAAACAATGAATTCTAAATAGTTCCTTGCTTCAAAGATTAAAATTTATCTTCCCATATTAAATAAAGGAGTATCATCACATAATGAACAAGTATCATCACATAATGAACAAGTGTCACTCATAATGACAAATCATCATCACATTAAGAAGTCAGCTATTGTGTTCCATATGGAACGCCATAGCTGCCTTATGATGATGAGTTTCATTATGTGATGATACTTTGTCATTATATGATGGTACTTTGTTATTATGTGATGGTACTTTGTCATTATGTGATGATACTTCTTCATTATGTGGTGATACTTCTTCATTATGTGATGATACTTTGTCATTATGTGATGATACTTCTTCATTATGTGATGATACTTTGTCATTATGTGATGGTACTTCTTCATTATGTGATGATACTTTGTCATTATGTGATGATACTTTCTTCTTCTTCTTCCAATACTGTCCACATTCAACTCTTTGAATATTCTGACAGGTGTGCGCATATGGTTAAAAACTGGATAAAAACAATTTGTATGCAGATTTAGATGGTACTTGTCACTTGAGCTTTGAAGGACTCAAGTGACTCTGCTCCGGCGATGTCTGGTGGTAGTTTGTTACTTTGTCTTTATGAGATCAAGGTTTATTATTATGAACAGCGCTGAAAAAAATAGTCATTTCTTATTTTGTTCTACAGGTAGTTTTTCTGTGTATCCCCCCAAAGAAAAATCGTTTCCAAAAGGTCGCTTTCTCGAATTTCAAATCAATAACCACTATATAATTTATTATATATTAAAACTTTGTAAACTGATTTGATTGATTGATTGATTGATTGTTATTTGTTTAATGTCCCATCGGCGATATTGCAGCCATCATCGGGACATAAACAAGTTGAAATAATTATGTAAATATAACACGTTGATATAAAACAAAGTCAAAAGATAAAACTTTGTAAACAACATTTCTCTTCTTTTATGCGGTTTTAATTAAAGGTTCATTAACATGTTTTTTTTTAAGTTCTTTATTTTTAGCTCGGGATTTAAATCTATGTTTTAAACTGTTCGGGTTTTAGCGTCTTTCATTCAAATAACAGAAAAAATACAATCTATCACTAGAGGTCGCGTCTAAAAACAAAGTTAGTAACCACTAAAGAAAAAAACATGTTGTTTACAAAGTTTTAATATATAATAAATTATGTATTGGTAATGAATTTGAAATTCGAGAAACCGACCATTTGGAAACTTTGGGGGGGGGGGGGGGGATATACAGAAAAACTACGCGTCGAACATAATATTTGTCATAAGAAAAGAATATTTTTTAGCGCTGTTCATAATAATAACCTTCGATCTCATAAAGACAAAGTATCATCACATAATGACAAAGTATCATCACATAATGATGAAGTACCATCACATAATGACAAAGTATCATCACATAATGACGAAGTATCATCACATAATGACAAAGTATCACCACATAATGAAGAAGTATCATCACATAATGACAAAGTACCATCACATAATGACAAAGTACCATCACATAATGACAAAGTATCATCACATAATGAAGAAGTATCTTCACATAACGAAACACATCATCATAAGGCAGCTATGGCGTTCCATAGTTCCACGCCTTATGATGATTTTTTTTCATTATATGATGATACTTCATATAATTTATTTTTAAATTTATTTTGCCATTTTTAAAAGGGGGTTCAAGAATTTTTTATTTAAATATAGAAATTTATAATCCATATATTTCTGGGAAGGGGTTAGATTTTTTTCCTATAAGACAAAGTACCAAAGACTATCCAAAACAGCATTTAGATGAGCTATAAATGACAAAGTATCATCACATCATCACATAATGATGACGAAATATCATCACATAAGGCAGCAACCATTTGAAATTCCGGGGGGGGGTATGGATTTTAGCCCCTCGACAATTTATTTTTTTCAATTTTTTTCGAAGACGCGAATTTTTTTTGAACGACACCGAAAACATTTTTTTTTTATTCACAATTTTGTTAACGCTGTGTAACCCAGGCTCATCAGAACAATTTATTTTTTTTCTTTCTGGATCAAGGACAATTAATTTTTTTTCCAAAAAATTGAAAACAAAATATTTTTTTCAGAAAAAATCCATACCCCCCTCCCCCAGAATTTCAAATGGTTGCTTTCTAATGAAGCATCAGCACATAATGACAAAGTTTCATCACATAATGACAACACAGTATCATCACATAATGAAAAACATCGTCATAATGCAGTATTGGCGTTCTAAGTTCCATGTATAACAGGGAAGTTTCCTGTGGACATGATAATTGCTGAAATTAAGCACATACTGGCAAAATGAGCATGTAATATTCACGATATTCTGAAGATGATCGACACAAGTGGTAGCATTACAAACTCATTCATATTGCATGGAAGTGTAATCACTCCTAGGAACACGCGAATCGATCCAGGTAATTTTTACTTAAAAAAAATACTTACTCCGCAAAAGATTTCTCTTATAATCAACTGCATTAACTTTATACTTATCAAAGCAAATCAAAGGAAATAACTTTTCTTCAAAATCATTAAGGCTGTGCTCGTTCGAAATATAAAATGTACATTCGTCAAATTATTGAATTGTCGAACTCATGGAATTTCCCCATTGACACCAATTGTAAATAAATTGTTAAGGCGGAGATCCACTACGGCTTTCCATACGACATAAAATTAGGTTTGTGAAAAATCTTGAAACTCTAGATCTATTCGCCAAAATAAAGTGTTAGTAAAAATTACTTGGCTCGATACGCATGTTCCTTGGAGTGGTAATTGAAAAGATATCTGACGAAGCCAAATATTGAGACAGTGTTTTGGCCATCCAACATGTAAAAAACGACTCGGATATTTACTAACATTTGTGTTTATGTTGTTTATGTCCTCAAATAATAAAAAAGGGCTAACTTACGTGTATTTATTATGTAACAGTTTTAAACCTTAATATACCTGTAAAAGAAAACGCTGGTTGCGTAAATGAATGAAACTGCAGTATTTAAACCCCGGATTTGAATCTTGATTTTTATCAAATGTATTTAATGTCATGAATGTATGTACTTAAATGTGATCATCTACCATGAGATGCATTTAGTGCATAAATTTTAAGGAATTGCATGTAATGAGATATATTCATTTGAAAGGCTTTGCTTAAGGTGGTTCCTAACACCATTTTGACCTAGATATCGACCAAATAAAAAGTGTTAATTTTGATAAAAGAACACACATTTTTTTACCAAATAAAGTGCATACAATGAAATATCATACATTTATGAATGCATTGCATCCATAATTTTGAAACAAACATGATTTCTAAAAAAAATTAATTGTGGTCAAAAGTTTACAATCTTATTGTACATCTAGCAAATTCTACTAACAATTTCAAACAAAATTAATTACGTCCTTCAATCCATTATCTAAAACAAAAGCGTTTCGGAATTTTTAGAATTTTTCTTAAGATTGCAAACTTTTGACCATAAATAATTGTTTTTAGAAATTATATTTGTTTAAAAGTTATGGATGCCATGCATTCATAAAAGTATTATATTTCATTGCATGCATTTTATTTGGTGAAAATGTACATATACAATAATAGTACACTGACTCGACATAAAATTTTTATACGGATGAGGCTTAGAAACAGGAAAACGCGAGGGTCTCCCGAGCGTTTTCTTGTTTCGAGCCGAATTCGTATAAATACAATTTTATGTCGAGTCAGTGTACTATTATTGTGTTTATACTGCAATATTTTGTATTTTCTTTGGAGTATTCTGTATTTTAAAAAAACACAAATAAAAAAATCGATAAATGATCCTACCGCGGGCCCCTCTCCTAATATGGTCATAACACCTGTGTCGCCAGGTAAGGGGCACACTGTATAACATGGAATGGTTTATGTACTATGATACAAATGTTCATGTAAATTAATGTAATGAAATTTGAAAAAAAAAATAATATATTCTATACTGAAGCATAAATTTAAAATTAAAAATTGAATGCAACCGTTTTTTAACTAATATGCGCCTTACATGTAAGAATGCAGCTTAATATCATTATGCTAGAAATAAAAAAAAATAAAATAATTGTTTTTCTTGGAATAAAATGTAATAAATTTATTAAATACATTCGGCGTTAAAAATATTAAGATTCAATTCAGCGGATTAATATTTTCACCTTTGAATCAAAAAGCACGTGGAGTCCGTGCAACTGCAAATTCAACTAGCTCTCTCTATATATGTTGTTTACCGGTTTATACGGATTTGATAGTAGTTGCCTACATAAATTGGGCATATTTAATTACCTGATAGAACATCCAATTATTTCCCACCCATTTTTTAAGTTTATAGTTTTTAATTTTCTTTCAACGCACACCTAACAAATACTTTTCTTAAATTTATTTATACGGGAATAAACGGTTAATTTAATTTTGCCGATTTCAAAATTTCAAAGAGTAGCATTCACGTCAAAACATTGGAAGATCAATAACCAAAACTATGAAAATGCATTTGTACAAGTAATCCTACCAAAAAAGTTCGAACAGGAAAGCCAATTCAAGGACCACGGATATCTGTATTCTAATTCCTTGCTTCTGTCCTGACTTCTAAATCCGAGTTGCATGAAAATTTTCACATACTATCATTTTTAAAATTATATATTATATAATTGGTGATTTATGTGGTTTTGATCGTCATTCCGGACCATGAAAATTCTTTAACAGCATTATGAACAAATTCGTAGAGATCTCTGCTAGAGCGAATAACCCGCTTTCGATCTGTGCTCACTAATACCAATATTCATTTTCCCACTCATACGAAAACAAAAAACAAAAAAAAAAACACTGTGTATGTATAGAGGTTGTACTGCTAATTTTGTGATTTACAAATTAACAAGTTCCATAAAAAAATAATATAATAAGGTATCCCTTATAAAGGGGCTTGTGTGGCGGAATCTTCATGCTTGAATACCACACTATCGGTCATTAGCCAATTACCAATAAAATTCTTCTTTTCTAAATATTTGTACCATATAATATTCGACCTTGTTTTACAGCATGTCTCGGAAAGGGGGCGTGTACTAAAAGTGATATACTGTCACTGACCGTATATCACATATCGATATGGGTCATTCTCAAAAAATGTCCTTATTACGTGGCAGTCAAAATATTTCCACGTATAATTGAGTTTAAACAACATCTTTTGTCTTGAGTAAAATATGCACCAAGATGCACTTCTGACATAAACAAATAAACGCTATCTTTAAAAATGACATGACGGCGCAATTTTAAAACTCAAAAATTGACCAAAATCGTCTGTCCTATGAGTATTTTTTTAAGTTAAAAGTCCTTAAAAATATGATAATGTGCAAGTAGACTATGGAAATCATGATGGGTTTTTCTTTGGCCATCTATCTGTCTTATCTATAAAATAAAATGGGATAGACATCATTGAAATTTTTTTTCTGGCGAATCAAAAAATGTCCCCTCTGAAAATGTCTTTGCTGGTACTGGTAGATAGAATTGAAAATGAATTGTACGTATATCCTTATCAGGCAACAAATAAGGACATAGAAACATCCAAACACATCCATTTATCTAAGTTACAGTTACATTTTTGAGAAAAATTTACATATCGTCATTACAATGTAAAGAATGTAAGCTGAATTGGAGGCGTAATTTTTTTCCTTGTCCATAATGTTACCGCGATATCTCAGAGACTATAGAGGTATGTGGTTGTAGCTGCTATGGGTAAATTTTACATCTTGACCAATCATATCTGAGACCCAAAAGAATGATGGAGACACGATCATTTAATAATTTAAGCAAATAATGTTCCCGTAATTCCCTGCTGTTACTGTTCCCTGATGTTACTGTTCACAGTGTAACAGGACAGACAAATTATAAGTAAAAGATTCTTGAAGCCGTCTTCTTTGTATATGGCTTCTGATTTAAAAGCGCTAAAATTACTCTAATCACTGATTTTAGCCATATAGAGTGTTATAAATATATTTTCTTTCTCAGAGTTCATGGTTTAAGTATAATATTTCAACCTGAGAATCGGTAACAGGAGGGACATTTTGACAGTAACAGCTGAGACATTTTTTGTAACATACAGGACATGTTTGTAAAGGTACAACAAATCATCTGGTTTTGTATGCTGATAGTTAGAAAGTGGCACAAATACTTTAATACAACAGCTTAAGATATCGAAACGCAATTGTGTCAATACTTTGGGAAAAAAATTCTTGTATTTGTTGCTAAAATAGTGGTAACATCAGAGACAAATAGCCGGTAACATAGTGGACATTCAGTGAAGTTTCACCAGTCATAAAATGCGATATTTAATGATAAAGAAAGCCCGTCTACATAATTTATTAGATATTGCCCCAAAACATGTTATTTATTGCATTAAAATAAACATTTATTGTCAAGAAGTCTTTATTTATTGCTATTAGTTGTCCGTGATGTTACGCATTGTCCCTGATGTTACCAGTCTAATTTGCTCAATTGTTGTCTAATACATAACCCTCTGAACAATGATATTTTGCAACTGAAACTAGTTAACCTTATTGTTTATCATAATGTCAATGAAGAAGTGAAATGTCATATATTGCATTTGATATGTTAGTTAGTTTTGATCTGTTTGCTGAACTGTTTAAAATCATTGTCTTATGATGCTTTTAAAAACAAATTTTTGAGCTAACCTTTATTTCTGACGCTTGCAAAGTACTTGTTCTGTCCCTATGTGGCAAGTTATGCATGAATTTTTAAATAAAAGATTTAAGCTTTCTTTCATTGCAACGTTTTTTATGTGGTAACATCAAGGACAGCCAAATCAACCCTGAAGGACAATGACTAAAAAAAATTCAAAATATATTCGATTTGATTTTTACTCTTTGCTTGTTTTGTTTACTGAAATGATAGAGAATACCAATAAGTAAATTACAAACTTTCTGTGAGCAATTCTAATATTCAAGTTTGCCTACCTCGAAATATAGACATTTTTTGAGAATGACCCATATACGGTCACTGTAATTTGACTGTTCAAATAGACCGATTGCAGTATAAATTCTTTTATTAAAAACAACTTTTTCTATTTGGTCCATATCTAGGTCAAAGTGGTGTTATGAACCACCTTATATGATCAGGCAAGAATTCACTTACATATATATGTTAATGTAAAATTTCATAACATTAAAAATTGTGTAAATATATATCATCTTCCAAAAAGATAAATTATTTGATCATTTTTATAAATACATTGCACCATGTTAATTTATTATTCTGAGTAGCTATATGAAATATCATTGACTGATATAATGCCTGGTTTCGATCTATTTTTACATCCAATAAGTTTAGTTTTTTCCCTCTCCTGAATGACTTTAACTTCATGGAGATATTCTTACCGTTTTATTGATATCATCACTTAAGGTTTTCTGTTGTGATGGTTTTGTGTTGTTATTTGGTGAAAATCCTTTGTTAGATTTTATTTCAATAAATTGATTTGATTTGTGTACTTTTTCATGTCACCAAGCTTCATTTGTTCGTATAGAATGCGTTATCCTTTTTGTTTATTTCCCATTTAACCGACCTATAAAGAGTTAATTCTTAAATTCTGTAAATAATATAAACATCATTTTTGGGTGGCTGTCCTAGTAACTAACTAATTTGTTCTTGATGCTAAACGACCTCTCCAAAATGGACATCCATGGCATCACTTTTGAATTTGGCGACTGAAACTCAGAATAACAAACACATAATTTTATGTTATATAAATGCAAATCATTAATTTTACTTTTTTTATTATTTGTTTTTATTATTTATTTAACTATCATTTCTTTTGCTTCTCACTTGCTGATGTCTAAACTTCTATTTACAGAAGTAGTGTATCACTATATATGCAATATGTCACATTTGAACATGAAGTGACTGAGCATAGTTAAATTTTAACATGTGCAGTCAATGACGGACAGTAATTGTATGTCTAGTGTGATCACAGTCCAATAGATCTGAATTTATCAAACGGACAGATAACTCAAATAACTCATCATTTAACAGACAGAGCTCTCATTTACCGCTCACTTATCTGACATTATCAAACACAATCTAATAATTAAAGACTATTCTCACTATATGGAGTAACGCACAAAGAATAACATAACCCATTACGTAACGGACAGTATGAATTATCTATGCATACCTTGACGGATTGAAAAGATACATTCCATGAAAAAAAACCCATAAATTAATTGTATATAGGAAAATAGATAGTATATAATCTGAATGGCATATTAAAGAAACGTTACACTACGAAAATTTATGCCATTAGATACATTATGAATTTGGTTAGCTATTTGTAAGCTCACTTTCGCGAGTACTCAAATTTGTAACATAAGTTTACATTAAGCAACTTACAAAAATGTTTTCTGATAATTTGAAGCTACTTGTACATGTCTGCATGCCTGACAAACTGCATAAAGGGCAACAACTGTTACGGGGATGAACTTGATAATCTTATTCCATGGAATACTACGTCGTAAATTGAGGATAAAGATATTTGGACACTACATTTGTCAATTTAAGGATAATTTCCAGCCATGAAAATAGAGAATACCTTAGCTCTATTCCAGTGGACGAACCTACACGACCGTTCGCTGCTACGTATACTCAGGAGAATGATGTAGCATATCTGCATGGTGTGGCCTATCCGACCCTCAGTTTCACAACAAACAAATTATGCACTTGATATGCAAGTTTCGAAGAAAATGAACAAAATTTACTTAAAACCGCATATCAATGTCAACACTACGTAGACATTTGCATTTCCAACCCATTTCTCCGGTGTATCTGTACTTTCTATTTTTTTTTGCTGATGTACATTTGATGTTGACCATGCATTCAAGTTCAGTTGTTTTGTTACTACCTTTATTTACAAAACAAATCACATTCTTCTTAACCAGAGCAGGTGAAAAAGAAAAGAACAGGAATAGATGAAACACGTGACAAAGAGCAGAAGCAACAACAAAAAGTGACAGACTGGGGTCGGCGTTGAAACTTGAGGCTCCAGGGACAGAGGATATGTATGTAGGTAGTGTTTTGTGAGATAAGTACCATGTAAGCATGGTATATTAATATTCGTTCAGTACTATCATCATATAGAAATCTTGCATTCTAAACAACAACAAAAAGTGACAGACAGGGTTGACGTTGAATCTTGACGCCCCAGAGAGAGAGGATATGTATATGTATGTATGTTTTGTGAGATAAGTACCATGTAAGCATGGAATATTAATATCCGTACAGTACTATCATCGTATAGAAATCTTGTGATGCATTCTAAACATCAACCAAAAAAAAAAAAAAACCCACAAAAAAACAGTGCATAAAATCTGTTTAATAAATCAACAATTTAAGATAGAGACAACGAACAATGAATTTATGAGACATAAGGGCTTATATTTTCCCATCACAACCGAGATTGTATTACACGATCATAGTTATCCGGAAGGAGAGGAGAATATGTATTTCTGGCTGTGTCAATAACATACAATGGGTCTGTGACTTTGTTGGGGTCTGTCCCTTCTTTAATAAGTTCGATTTTTCTGTGTTTAAATGTTTGAGTAACTATTTGTTCCGGAATGAATCTTAGAAATACTGGCCTGGCACTGTTAGGCAGATCCTCGTTCACTTTATTGTAAATCTTTCGTAGAAGATCAGACGTTATTCTAACATTTGGATGTAAAGTTATAGCAGCCATTCCTGCCTTACCATCTGAATCTGAAATGTAAAGAAGTTATTTACTAGTGCTCTGTCCAATGATATATAATTGGAATTTCCAATCACATACATGGAAATAGTTCATACATTTAATAATTAGAGGAAGATTAAGTACAAATACTCCAAAGATGTTCATTTTGGGGTAGTGTTGCAATTTATTCGCTGTAATACTGGCCATTTATGGCGATATCACTAAACACACTTTTCTATCCTTTGTTTTAGCAAACATGATAGAAATCAAAATGTCTAGGTATGTATCGAATAATATCTATTTTATTTTACCTTCAACTTCCACACCGTAAACATTGACATCCTGTATGAAAGGCAACGTACTAAGAACAGAACTAACTTCTCCCGTGGATACATTTTCACCTTTCCATCTGTAATAGAAAATAACTAGCACGTGTATTCTACAAGTTAAAAAATAAAAGTTCTTTTTACATATCTTTTGTCTTACCACTACCTAGCTGAATAAAGCCAAGACTATGTTTTTATTGATAATAAAGAAAAATTGCCGAAAGAGCTAATTATGTTCATTTAACAACAAAAAGTGCTAGGCATTTTTAAAACTATTTCTTTTTTTTCGGGTCCGAATATGTAATTTGAATCTTTAGTAAATAAAATTGATACGAAGAAAGAATATACATGTATAGCTATAATATGATGATATGTATAAATAGTGTGTGCTCAAATTCACCAAAAACACAGCCCCAGTTACAATTCCTGAATTCCTAGATCAACTTGTA
The DNA here is from genome assembly GCA_963971305.1 of Arcuatula senhousia. Taxonomy (NCBI): domain Eukaryota; kingdom Metazoa; phylum Mollusca; class Bivalvia; order Mytilida; family Mytilidae; genus Arcuatula; species Arcuatula senhousia. The sequence goes on from OZ020305.1 coordinate 57,192,928, forward strand.
CAAAGGGAAAACGTTGTTTGGTTCATTATCTCATGTTGTATAACTTTATTGCAGATTTAAATAAGCTAAACGTTTACCTGAATGTATCGCCAACTCTGTCTTTGAAATATAAATAATAATGTTTATCTCTAAACAGTAAATCTCCAAAGTTGAAGTGTATGTCTCCATCTTTAAATGCATCTCTGATTATTTTTTTCTCGTGCATATCTTTTGGGCCTTTGTAGAAAGCGTAAATGTCAAAGAACGGAGGGATTTCTGATATCACCAAACCTTCCTCACCTAGATGAGAGAAAGTCAAAAATTGTACAAATAACGCTTATTGTACTATTTTACATTCGTCAATTCAGATGTTGTGTACACGTTGCAATATTGTACATGTTGCAACATGTACAGATAAATTGTACAAGTTAGGACAAAATATGACATGGTTGTCTTTCATCAAGTACATGTAATGTCAATTAAAGACTTAGAGATTTTCAATTTTTTGTTGATATTCACCTAAATATTTAATAAATAGTATTATTGAAGTGCCAAAAAAAATTAAAGTGTTGACATCAAAGTCTGGGAACTTACATTGTCATAATTATGCGATTGAAATTATTAAAACTTTTTGTATTTTATAGAATTGATTGTGAACTTGATACTTCATGATACACTTTTTAAAATTCTCATTTATGATTACAAAAATTAACGTCGTGTCTGATAATGTATACGGCATTCAATATTTTTCTTAACTTGTACAATTTATCTGTACATAGTGCAACATGTACAAAGTTGCAACTTTTACACGACATAGATATACATGTAGAAAGTATTGGAAACTTTTTCTTGATTTATCGAATTGAAATGAGTTGTTTAAATTGCTTAATACCCTTTCGGAGCACACGAGTTCAATTTTCTTGAGGGAATCATGTTGCTGATTACAGTTTAGTATTTTTTAAGTGGCGTTGTCTTTAAATATCTCCTGTGTTTTCTTTGATTTATTATCTTAAAAGGATTCTTATGACAGATTGGTATTTCTCCGTTTCTTTAACTTTAGTTTCTGCAAATAAATAGCCAGTTTTTCGTGCCGCCATACTTTAGTCCTGATAATCATGACATATTTCTGAGGTACTTGTCATTTTTTCATTTGGACTTTTTTAACCACCAGAAACAAAAAGATAGCCTTTCGAATCGGCATAGTTATTGGTCACTCATGATCATTCATTAGACTAACATTAGACCTAAAACTTACCCGGTTTTGAGAGGATACACCTGCCGTTCTTGTCCCTCAAAGGTAGGTATGTTAAAGGATCTGGCTTAACCAGAAACATTTTAGGCATCGATGGGGAAGAAAACCATTTCTACACAGAAAAGACAGAAAAAATGTAAGGTAGATGCATCATTCAAACAATCTTGGTTTCAATGTAAAAACACTCTACAGTTAATTTCTTTCTAACAAAGTGTCATTCAATTCTTGGCGTGGCTCATGGTACAATTAAGAAATGCAGTTATTTTACAAAAACTACGGCTGAGCCAGATTTTATCATTGTGATGCAGTTATTAAATTGTTAAACCATAATAAAACCCTGTTTCCATTGTCATTATAGAAACATCTTAAAATAAACTAACACGACGCAACATTCACATAAACACTTTTTTTGTGAGAAAGACCATTAAATATCTAATTCATATAATATAAATTATGGGGTATTTTTGGCTGTGGTAAACGCAAGGAAATCTTAAGGCAGTGCCATACACTATAAATTTATTAGACTATATCATGCGTTAACCATAGCAAGAAATATCTGTTCATGTGTAAATACGGCAATGTTAAGTATACATTGTAACTAGTTACCGTTAATGGCGATATTCGTCCGATACAACCAGGTTTGTTAAGAATGCTCCATATCCCCATGGTGCCCTCGGTCTGTCCAAAGAGTTCAACGATGACAGGGATTCTAAATCTATCCTGGAACTTCTTCCAAATATCTGGTCTTAACCCATTGCCTGTTGCAACTCTGATTTTGTGTTTTATATCGTTTTCACTCTGCTAAATATACAGATATTATAACCATTAATCCATTTGTGGCATCTCCCGTGTTCCAAAAGAAAAAAAAATGAAAAAAACTAGCCAAACACAAAATGTACAAATCTATTATCTAAAGGAATGCAACATTGTATAGGCAGATAAAAAGATTTCTTAGCAAAGAAAAACTGCTTACCGGTGGAGTCTTTAACAAGTATCGACAAAGTTCTCCAATATACTGTATCACAGTTACGTTGTATTTTCTGACATCATTGAAGTAGTTTCTTGCTGAAAATTTTCTACCAAGAACCAGAGTGCCACCTTAAACACAGAGAGGTAGAATGAAAGCACAGCAATGACATATTTAAAGATCTAAAATGAAACTTTTTTGTATATTGTGATCAGTGCTCATGTTTCTTTTTTTGTAACTGACATTGAAATTCATTTTGATTTTTTCTTGTAAATCATGTATTGAATAGTCCGTTAAGTAACATTTTGGTGCTTTTTTTTTCTTTTTTCAGTGTTCATGACAATCCCTTCGTATCAAATTAAAGGAATCATATACTCGAACAGAGGAAATGCACATAAAAATGAATACACATACCAACTTTCATCGTGTTCCACCACCCCAATGTCGAAGCAGCCATGTGATACAGAGGGGTCACAACATAAAGAATGTCATTTTCATTTATACCAAATTGTTGAAAGACATTGGCCAGTCCTATGGCTTTGAACTGGTTTATGATGGCTGGCTTAGGTAAACCTGTTAAAAAGATGAAAAAGTCATTTTTGTTAAAGATTTTAATTAAAAAAACAATTTCGTGCAATAATCTTTCTTGGACTTTATACTTTTAACTAACATTTTAGTAAAGTGCTTGCGTTTAAGGTGTGTACATATTAGTTAAATCATAATAATTCATAATCTTGATAACAAGTTGATTCGTATCGTTTGTAAATGTAACGTAGGTTATAACCAAGAAATGCCTCCCCTTTTCATGGCCATTGAAACCATATCCTTTCAGTTTAGTTAATACATGACTTTTGTCACTATTTTCTGAAGGTAAAGACTAAAAAAATAAAATACATGTAATAATAATTAATACCTGTGGTTCCTGATGTGTAGATGTAGCAGAGCGTATCCGTCATCTGAACGTCTGCTCGGACTGTTTTACTGACTGCCACAGGAAGTGAAGCCACCATAAGGTCATCAAACGACAAAAAGCGTTCTTGAAGTTTGTTCTGAGGAGATCCACAAACATAAACAGGAATGGATGGCAACTGCTCCTTGAGATTGTTTATGGAACTCAGTAGGTCTTCACCTGATTTTGAACAGAACAAATAAATGAAGACAGTATATGTATAAGGGTATGAGCATGTCAGTCCATCAAAGGCCGAAGGTAAGCCTTAATAATAACAGCAAAAACAACAAATGACGAATGAATAAAATGTAACCGATAGTTGATTATGTTGGAAGCTTAACAGTTTCTGTAAACTCCACAAAGTTCATGTTCCTGTCCTTAATGGTCCGAACACTTATAAGTGTAACGGGACAGCCGTAAGTTACTGACTCGGATAGAGCTCACAGGACAGCCGTAAGTTACTGACTCGGGTAGAGCTCATAGGACAGCCGTATGTTACTGCATGACTCGCTTAGAGCTCATATGACAGCCGTAAGTTACTCACTCGGATAGAGCTCACAGGACAGCCGTAAGTTACTGACTCGCTTAGAGCTCACAGGACAGCCGTAAGTTACTCACTCGGCTAGAGCCCATAGGACAGCCGTAAGTTACTGACTCGGATAGAGCTCATAGGACAGCCGTAAGTTACTGACTCGGATAGAGCTCACAGGACAGCCGTAAGTTACTGACTCGGATAGAGCTCACAGGACAGCCGTATGTTACTGCATGACTCGCTTAGAGCTCATAGGACAGTCGTAAGTTACTCACTCGACTAGAGCTCACAGGACAGCCGTATGTTACTGCATGACTCGCTTAGAGCTCATAGGACAGCCGTAAGTTACTCACTCGGCTAGAGCTCACAGGACAGCCGTAAGTTACTCACTCGGCTAGAGCTCACAGGACAGCCGTAAGTTACTGACTCGGATAGAGCTCATAGGACAGCAGTAAGTTACTGACTCGGATAGAGCTCATAGGACAGCCGTAAGTTACTGACTCGGGTAGAGCTCACAGGACAGCCGTAAGTTACTGACTCGGGTAGAGCTCATAGGACAGCCGTATGTTACTGCATGACTCGCTTAGAGCTCATAGGACAGCCGTAAGTGACTCACTCGGCTAGAGCTCACAGGACAGCCGTAAGTTACTGACTCGGATAGAGCTCACAGGACAGCCGTAAGTTACTGACTCGGATAGAGCTCACAGGACAGCCGTCAGTTACTCACTCGGCTAGATCTCATATGACAGCCGTAAGTTACTGACTCGGATGGAGCTCATAGGACAGCCGTAAGTTACTGACTCGGATAGAGCTCACAGGACAGCCGTAAGTTACTGACTCGGGTAGAGCTCATAGGACAGCCGTAAGTTACTGCATGACTCGCTTAGAGCTCATAGGACAGTCGTAAGTTACTCACTCGGGTAGAGCTCATTTATTAGCGAAGCTTTTCTTTGAAAAGGTCAGAGTTACTTAAGTATAGGTTATGAATCAATGACAAAACAGACGAATGTTAAATCTAACAGAAACCCAATCAAATAACCAAAAACAGGTTCAACATTCATCCAAAACAATAGACAACAATCAGACGTGGAATACGTGACACAACCTTCATGAAAAAACGACAATTAAAAAAAATCCGCAATGAAAGACAGCCAGCAGTCTTCAACGTGACCGGTGGTTGCTGCTCGCAGTTTTGCATTGACTCAAGACGAAAAATACAATGCATAAAAATTCAATAGTTTCTGTCCAGTATAGTCCGACCTAACTTAATCTATCTTTTATCGGGAAGGATAAGCCTATTGCGAAGGAATTCAGTTTTTTTTTTTTGGTTGAAACATCCGGTGTTGTCCAGCATTAGACTAAGAAGGGATAGGTCCAGAAAAGGTACATCAATTAATTGTTTGCGTGTATTGTAATGTTTTCATTATTTATGTTGTTGTTATGAAAGATAAACCACAAACTGTTTCTTCAAAAGGGACATGTATATTAGATATAACTATATACGTAATTTAGTTAACAAATAATTGATGTCATTTGTCACAAGTGAGACTCATGTCTTATTACAAATTTTAATAATATGCCGGTACATGTAAGTTCAATTATGTAATTGTGTTAAGACATAAAGGCATTGACAAAGGACACAAGACCTAAAAGTACAATACAAAAGTTGCCCTCTGTAGTATACATATATAGTATTACGCACCTTGTCCAATTATAAGAGCCTTTGCATCGCTTGTTAATATCGAATGTAGCAATGGTTTCGATTTTAAATGGAAGTTGATAAATGCTGCTCCTATTCCTAATTTCTGTAAACCTGTAATGGGTAAATTAACATGAAAGTAGCCATAATAATGTATTGAAAGCAATTCGTTGTTACCGGACTGTTAACCCAGGATTTTCCTCATTTTTTTTTCGAGAAAACCCTTAAATTTCACCATACCGAATTTTAAAGTTCCAGGACAACTTAATGTGTTATCATGCAACAAATACAATAAAGTCTTTATAAAAATATGTCAAGAAAGCTACAAGTTTTATATACGGACTGTCAAGTTATATAAGAGAAAAGTATCCCGAGCTTGTCTGTTTCCTATTACACGTGAGTATGTGACGTGATGAGCGCGCGTGTGTGTGTATGTGTGTGTGTGTGTTTGTCTTTTGTTATCAATTCTATATACTAGTACCGATGATTAATCCAAAAAAAATTGCGTATATTCGCGAATAATTTCAAGATTTGATACTATAATTTTTGAAACCTAAAACTTGTACTTCGTCACTCGATGAGTCTTTACTTGAAAGAAAATTCTTGTTCGAAACAAACAAACAATATCTTAGAATTTACCCAAGAGAATCCAAATAAAGGCGGGTTCATTAGAAATCATCATAGCCACCATGTCTTTAGATTTTAATCCTAATTCAGTGACTATATTAGCCACTCTATTAGCCATCGAGTCCACAAACTCATAAGAATACTCTCTATCTTCAAATATAATGAACGTTTTCTTTGGAAACCTTTGAACACTGTCTTCAAACATTTCAATGATTCTCCTTCCGTCTTCGACATCTTTTTTTGAGGCATTGGATGTTCTTTTAACTGCTTTGATCGTCTTGATGTCATCTCCAAGATATGGAAAACACATTCTCCATGAGGCTATACCCGTACCAAGAACCCCAGCAGTACCGTATAAAACTTTCTCTGCAACAGACATGTTAGCGCTATGGTTGTTAACAAAGAATATGAAAACCAAATAACAATTAACGGAAGAAGTGATTTTAGAACCGGATTTCTCGGAAAAATACAAAATTAGGTAAATAACCTGTCTAAAACTAGTTATGTGTTGTTTGACATTTCTTATGTCATTTACACGACAAAATTTACATGTTATGTAAAGTACAGGCATGTTCGAAAGTATATTAAAACAAGGCTTACCTAAATAAACCACATATTCGGTGAAAATGTTGCAAGATTAAGTGTCAAAATGATTCTTGTTGATACAAAAATCACTCAACGGTATTTTAATAATCGTTCATGTTTTGCAATAAAAACAGAAAAAACCTACCCCGAAAACGCTCGAAGCAAATGAAAGTCTGAACTATATGAAAGGTATAGTATATACAGTATTTAAATGAACGCTTTTGTAAGCGATTGCCATCACTTAGCGTCCGTCGTAAGTCCATCCGCCCCTGAACCTTTTCAAACAGAACCTCATCACGCATTATAATTTTCTTTATTTAACCAAACTTGATACAGTTGTTTATTGGCACGGACTTCTATGCGTTAAAAAACATGGCCGCCCGCTATAGGGGTGTCACAGCCCCCGCCCCCGGAATACCGAATACCGTTTAAAAAGGACAGAATACTGTTAAAAAGACTGGAATACCGAATACTCTAAAGATCACGGCGTACGCGTACCAAAAGACTAAGAATTCGGAACATCGCGTACCGCGTACCACACCTTGGCGTACCGAATACCCTTTAAAAAGCCCGGAATACCGCGTACCAAACTAAGAACAGGAATTAGTCGTTATGTCAAAACACTGAGATTAGCAATACAACTGTCAAAAAAATACTCTATCGAGAGACTGTACCCGCACAAGCTCTGTATGGACTCTTCAAATTGCGTTGTTCTTATGGCTACCATGCCTCCAAAAAACGCAAAAGGCTTTCCAGGTTATTGGATCCTTTATTTTAATTTATACAAAGCTGTGCGGGATGCGGGCTTTCACTATATACATGCATCCGAATTCCCTACATAACGGTTTTCTATAGCGATTGCGAAAGCTACGGAACGCAATTCATACATTTGTACTTTAAAGAATATGTTGAGCAAAGACTAGTGGAATTAATAACAAACTTGACTCCAACTGTCACTGTTTTAATTTTCACCAACAACCAAGGAACATTCTGAGTAACGTTGTTTTGTTTAATTTTTAGAGTGAATCCCCCATGTTTTTATTTTTTCACTTGTCAATTTTTCTACCGAGGCAAGTGCCTCGGTTGCCTCAGTGCAAGCTACGCAACTGCAAATGCGTATACACGCGCGTCAAGATCATAACACTCGTACTCTTGATACTTTATAGGGGTCATTTCTATAGTATGTATCGTCGGGACGTCAGATATCTCTGACTGAACCTAAAACCACGATGAAGAGGAATAGCAGTCCCTTCTGAGCGCGAAGCGGGTTGAGGCTGTCCCTGGCCTGTGGGACTTGGCCTTCAATCATTGATGACCGTTCCTCTCCTCCCTACGTGGGGAGTTGGAGGAAGGGGCTGCATTCTGAGTGGTTTCCCTCTAATAACAAAAGAAGTTGAAGTTTCACATTGAAGATGAGGAACACTTTTTACTCAAGTGTTCAAAATTAAATAAAATAAGAAATGATAATTTTAAACAAATAATAGATAAATATAAAAACTTTAAAACATTGAATAATGAACAAAAACTAACTTTGCTCTTGGTTTCTGAGGATAATTTTATTATATCATCAGTTTCCAAACTTATAAATAAATTATTTAAAGAAAGAGAGGTTATCCTTTCTAGGGAGGGGGCTGTTTCCCTCCGTGCGTAATACAATGTATATGTGTGTTATTAATTTGAGCTGTCTTGTTTAATAATTAGTGGCTATTTGTTGATGTTTTTAGGTATATTGTATGTCTTTTTATATGTACTACAATCAATTTAATCATATATGTTTGTGTTAATATGAAATAGGCAGTGCCTAAATGCGAGCACAGCATAATTCTGTTCAATAAAAAAAAATGATTTCGAATCGATGCAGTCAAGATCTGAATTCATCGTAGCTATTTTTGTTTTGGTTATTTTTCTAGAACGTTCAATTTGGGACGAGATCCTAGGGGCGATTGAACGTTAAATAGAAAAGTAAGAAAAAATCGATTAAAATTTGGTTACTACAAAAAATGTAGCAACTCGTCGTCATCAGAATATTTTTCTCTTTTTACATTATTAAATAGATAATTTTTGGAATGCGATTAGCAAAATGGGTTATTATTTTCAAATTCACTCCGTTCCTGTAAAAATTTGAGAGCCTTTCCGGACCATGAAAAATCAATAACAGCATTAGGCAAATTTTTCGCGGGAACAAATACCGTAGAGCTCTCCGCTTGCGAGCTGTGTTCGCTATAACTGTAATAAGCAGAGGCACCAAAGGGGCATTCGAGTGTCAAAAGTCCGAAAAGGCAACGACAAAACCGGTAAACATGAACAAGAACAGCACAAGGAAACACAAAACATAAAAACAATCGAACAGAAATCAACAACGCGAACTCAAGTCGTAACAAGAGTGAACTCGGGTGCTCCGGAAGAGTAAGCGGTTCCTGCCTGCTATAGCACACCCGCCGCGCTGCCAATTTCCAATTCAGTGTGTCAAATCCGGTAAAGGAAGACAAAACAAAACCCTATGACAAACCGACATCAGCACTCATCTGAGAGATAGAAATCCCATATTTATCTATGAGTACATGGTGTCTACCGTAAAATTTCTTGAGTGAAGACAGCAACCGAGGAGCAACATAACCCTGTGTTAGCAATTTCTGTGTCAAACGTGACGCTCTGCCAAGGAAATCGATGTAACTCCCACAAGCTCTGGAGTAACGAATCAATTGTGATACGAAAACTCCATAAGCTGGAGCGGACGGAATGTTGCTACACATGAAGGGAAAGTTGACGATTGGGAAGTTGAAGTCATCACGTTTGTCATAGAGCTTTGTTGATAGTTTTCCTTGAGAGTCTATTTCGAGATGTAGATCTAAATATGAAGCAGACTTCCTAGAATCCGTTGTGTCCTTTATCTCAAGTTCCGGGGGATATATGAGATGGAGAAAGTCACCAAATCGAGGATTGTTCAGTGAAAGGACATCATCAATATAACGGAACGTGAGGTTAAAAGAGAGAGCTAGTCTACGATCTTTTTTGTCTAGAAGAGATTGTAAGAAGTCTGCTTCATATGAATGAAGAAACAAATCAGCAAGCAAAGGTGCACAATTGGTGCCCATTGGAATCCCTATTGTTTGCTGAAAAACACGTCCACCAAACTGAACAAATATGTTGTCTATAAGAAAGTTGAGCATGTCGATTAACTTGATTATTCTGCTGAAATCTTGGGCACTGTGATTACTTTAATGAAATTATCTTTATCTTTATCTTTATCCTTTCTAGGGGTGTCTTTTAAACATTTAACTGATGCTTTCCTGCTGTTCGTTTAGAACGATTGTACTGCTTCTACAGAAGCGGGTTGAGGCTGTCCCTGGCCTGTGGGACTTGGCCTTCAATCATTGATGACCGTTCCTCTCCTCCCTACGTGGGGAGTTGGAGGAAGGGGCTGCATTCTGAGTGGTTTCCCTCTAATAATAAAAGAAGTTGAAGTTTCACATATCCTTTCTAGGGGTGTCTTTTAAACATTTAACTGTTCGTTTAGAACGATTGTACTGCTTCTACAAAACTCAAAAGAACACTTTCAATATATCCTCATGGTTTTTAGTGGCCTGTATTTTTGGTTGACAGGCTCGATGTTTTTCAACACTTATATACTGATGGATGACATTGCAGCAGCAGAAAAATCCAAAAGCGGTTAGAACCACAACTTTTTTTCTAAACCAAGCCATGCAGGGATAGAGGACGAAAGAGATGACTTGTTGACTTTAAAACTCAAAAAGTGAGATCAAAGAAAAGGTAAGTTTAAAAAAAAATATATTAGAAATATTTTTCTCCTATAAACTGTTATTATAGTGATAAGTACCTTGTTTGTGTGCTTTGAAGCATACTTTCTTATGATAGAAATATTTCACACTTCTGGTGTCAATAAGTGAAACATTAAAAGCCTGTGATAAACTTGAATTTCAGAGCATTTTGGTTGGCTGTTGTATTATCTCCCTTTTATATTCATTTAATTTTATCAGCAAGGAGGAAGTTCAATTGTAAAAAACGTAATTTTTAATTTCACGTTTGACTTTAAAATGTGTTACTTTAAGTTATTAAAATCAGTACTGTAGCTGGCAAATTTGTAAAATTTGCTGTGAAATAGACTATTGTACACCATTGTACTAAAATGAAACCTTTTACGTCGAGTTTCAAATGCGTGTACACGCGCGTCAAGATCATACTCTTAGGGATCATTTCTATAGTATGTATCGTCGGGACGTCAGATATCTCTGACTGAACCTAAAACCACGATGAAGAGGAATAGCAGTCCCGTCTGAGCGCGAAGCGGGTTGAGGCTGTCCCTGGCCTGTGGGACTTGGCCTTCAATCATTGATGACCGTTCCTCTCCTCCCTACGTGGGGAGTTGGAGGAAGGGGCTGCATTCTGAGTGGTTTCCCTCTAATAATAAAAGAAGTTGAAGTTTCACATATCCTTTCTAGGGGTGTCTTTTAAACATTTAACTGATGCTTTCCTGCTGTTCGTTTAGAACGATTGTACTGCTTCTACAAAACTCAAAAGAACACTTTCAATATATCCTTATGGTTTTTAGTGGCCTGTATTTTTGGTTGACAGGCTCGATGTTTTTCAACACTTATATACTGATGGATGACATTGCAGCAGCAGAAAAATCCAAAAGCGGTTAGAACCACAACTTTTTTTTCTAAACCAAGCCATGCAGGGATAGAGGACGAAAGAGATGACTTGTTGACTTTAAAACTCAAAAAGTGAGATCAAAGAAAAGGTAAGTTTTAAAAAAAAATATATTAGAAATATTTTTCTCCTATCAACTGTTATTATAGTGATAAGTACCTTGTTTGTGTGCTTTGAAGCATACTTTCTTATAATAGAAATATTTCACACTTCTGGTGTCAATAAGTGAAACATTAAAAGCCAGTGATAAACTTGAATTTCAGAGCATTTTGGTTGGCTGTTGTATTATCTCCCTTTTATATTCATTTATTTTTATCAGCAAGGAGGAAGTTCAATTGTAAAAAACGTAATTTTTAATTTCACGTTTGACTTTAAAATGTGTTACTTTAAGTTATTAAAATCAGTACTGTAGCTGGCAAATTTGTAAAATTTGCTGTGAAATAGACTATTGTACACCATTGTACTAAAATGAAACGTTTTACGTCGAGTTTCAAATGCGTGTACACGCGCGTCAAGATCATACTCTTAGGGATCATTTCTATAGTATGTATCGTCGGGACGTCAGATATCTCTGACTGAACCTAAAACCACGATGAAGAGGAATAGCAGTCCCGTCTGAGCGCGAAGCGGGTTGAGGCTGTCCCTGGCCTGTGGGACTTGGCCTTCAATCATTGATGACCGTTCCTCTCCTCCCTACGTGGGGAGTTGGAGGAAGGGGCTGCATTCTGAGTGGTTTCCCTCTAATAATAAAAGAAGTTGAAGTTTCACATATCCTTTCTAGGGGTGTCTTTTAAACATTTAACTGATGCTTTCCTGCTGTTCGTTTAGAACGATTGTACTGCTTCTACAAAACTCAAAAGAACACTTTCAATATATCCTTATGGTTTTTAGTGGCCTGTATTTTTGGTTGACAGGCTCGATGTTTTTCAACACTTATATACTGATGGATGACATTGCAGCAGCAGAAAAATCCAAAAGCGGTTAGAACCACAACTTTTTTTTCTAAACCAAGCCATGCAGGGATAGAGGACGAAAGAGATGACTTGTTGACTTTAAAACTCAAAAAGTGAGATCAAAGAAAAGGTAAGTTTAAAAAAAAATATATTAGAAATATTTTTCTCCTATCAACTGTTATTATAGTGATAAGTACCTTGTTTGTGTGCTTTGAAGCATACTTTCTTATAATAGAAATATTTCACACTTCTGGTGTCAATAAGTGAAACATTAAAAGCCAGTGATAAACTTGAATTTCAGAGCATTTTGGTTGGCTGTTGTATTATCTCCCTTTTATATTCATTTATTTTTATCAGCAAGGAGGAAGTTCAATTGTAAAAAACGTAATTTTTAATTTCACGTTTGACTTTAAAATGTGTTACTTTAAGTTATTAAAATCAGTACTGTAGCTGGCAAATTTGTAAAATTTGCTGTGAAATAGACTATTGTACACCATTGTACTAAAATGAAACGTTTTACGTCGAGTTTCAAATGCGTGTACACGCGCGTCAAGATCATACTCTTAGGGATCATTTCTATAGTATGTATCGTCGGGACGTCAGATATCTCTGACTGAACCTAAAACCACGATGAAGAGGAATAGCAGTCCCTTCTGAGCGCGAAGCGGGTTGAGGCTGTCCCTGGCCTGTGGGACTTGGCCTTCAATCATTGATGACCGTTCCTCTCCTCCCTACGTGGGGAGTTTGAGGAAGGGGCTGCATTCTGAGTGGTTTCCCTCTAATAATAAAAGAAGTTGAAGTTTCACATATCCTTTCTAGGGGTGTCTTTTAAACATTTAACTGATGCTTTCCTGCTGTTCGTTTAGAACGATTGTACTGCTTCTACAAAACTCAAAAGAACACTTTCAATATATCCTAATGGTTTTTAGTGGCCTGTATTTTTGGTTGACAGGCTCGATGTTTTTCAACACTTATATACTGATGGATGACATTGCAGCAGCAGAAAAATCCAAAAGCGGTTAGAACCACAACTTTTTTTTCTAAACCAAGCCATGCAGGGATAGAGGACGAAAGAGATGACTTGTTGACTTTAAAACTCAAAAAGTGAGATCAAAGAAAAGGTAAGTTTAAAAAAAATATATTAGAAATATTTTTCTCCTATAAACTGTTATTATAGTGATAAGTACCTTGTTTGTGTGCTTTGAAGCATACTTTCTTATAATAGAAATATTTCACACTTCTGGTGTCAATAAGTGAAACATTAAAAGCCTGTGATAAACTTGAATTTCAGAGCATTTTGGTTGGCTGTTGTATTATCTCCCTTTTATATTCATTTATTTTTATCAGCAAGGAGGAAGTTCAATTGTATAAAACGTAATTTTTAATTTCACGTTTGACTTTAAAATGTGTTACTTTAAGTTATTAAAATCAGTACTGTAGCTGGCAAATTTGTAAAATTTGCTGTGAAATAGACTATTGTACACCATTGTACTAAAATGAAACGTTTTACGTCGAGTTTCAAATGCGTGTACACGCGCGTCAAGATCATACTCTTAGGGATCATTTCTATAGTATGTATCGTCGGGACAAAAAATAAACAAAAAATCTGCATTTGTTATGGGGAATGGATGTTAGCCTGGTTACCACATTCATTTCTGGTCATTGATATTAACTATGGATTAAACTTTTGCCTATTGCAAAATAAGAATGGGCTCTGACAGCTATGATAAAGATGCTATGGCGAGGACTCTTCGAGTATCGTTTGATGGACCGAGGAAAGTTTCAACACGAGTAAAATTCCTGGACGAAGTAGAGGATCTCTTCCCACTTCAAGATATTGATGGGCTTTACAGAAGCGGAGCGGATTCAGATTGGTTTTGCATGTTTAAATCAGAGGCACCGGCGTATCGTTTATCGGAACTAGGATTTCTTGTTGGGATAGATGGAATGCGCATTAGAGTGGATAGAATAGACACAGTACATGTGCGTTTCAGAGTGCATTGGTACCCTCTACATATGAACATTGATAAAGTTCGATCTGTGATGGAGATGTATGGGAAAAATGTGAAAGTTAAACACAGCACAGAGGTTTACAAGGGACTAACTTTAAAAACAGGAGCGATAGAAGGTGAACTAGTGTGCTCGGAACGAGATAGAGACAGGATTCCCTACCAGTCATATATAGGGAAAAAGAAGATTTTGATAACTGTGTTAGGCAGAGCAGCGGAGTGTTTAGGTTGCGGAGATGTGGGACATACCAGAGCGCACTGTCCCCATAGGAGACCAGAACAGGCGAGGCAACGACCAACGTATGCAGATATGGCAAGGCCCTCAGAAGATGCCCTACCTATGCAGTCACAAGGTAGTAGGGCGGAAGACCCAGAAGAAGGAGTTATGGGCCCCCCGCAAGACAGGCGCGGGAGGGGGCAGGAAAAGGTTGTAATGGATCCCACCGCAAGACAGGCGCGGGCGGGGATTGGTGGAATAGATGAGGAAAACGGTGAAGATGACCATGGTGTTGGTGGTGATGAAGAAAAGACAGATGGTGGACTGATGGAAACAAACTCAGAGACACAGAAAAGGAAAAGAAAAAGCGCTGACGTTTCTGGAGAAAATGTACAGAAGAAGACCGGAATCTGCAGTCTTCCTATTAAGAATCCATTGGATGTGTCAACCCCGGAATCAATGATAAACATTAATGGTTAAAGAACATGTGTGCTTATTACGTTCCCCACAAACAATATTACATTCCGTCTATGGACTACGATTTATGTTTAACGGCTTTGCAAATTGTCATATATAATATATGTTTTTTCTCTCTAAAGAGTTTATTTGATTTTGTAATTTATGATATTGTACTTTGTACTTTTGTGTTTTGTTTGATTTTTCCAGATGTATTTTTTTCTGTTATATTTTTTCTGACTAATTATAACATGTGTATTTTTAATAGTTTTCAAGTAGCCAGTGAGCTGATTTTAAATCTCTTGTGTAATTTATTATTACGATTTCGATTTCTTTTCACCTGTGCACTCATACTATTTAAAGATTTGTTTTTCGTCGATAATAACTTTCTTAACTGTTTTATACAGTGTTTAAAGTTTACAGTTTATAGTCTTCTTTTGAGTAGAATTTTATCGTTGTTTTTTAAACCGTATGGTATTGATTTTGGTCAATTTTCTGTTCTTCAGTTCATTTGTACTTTAATTACTACGTCATTTTATACGGTCTTAGTATAATGGGTTTACCTGTAGCAGACGATACTATTACTGTTTGTACGTTAAATGTTAACGGATTGTTAGATTTTCAGTGTCAATTTAGTTTGAAACAATTTTGTATTAGAAATAAAGTTGATATTTTATTTTTGCAAGAAACATATGTTTCGAATTTAAAAGTTTCTAGAAAGTTAGATGATTTTTTTAATTTTTATAAATGTTTTTGGAATTTTGGTACCAATCGTAGTAGAGGAACAGCTATTTTGATATCGCATTCTATTGATGCTAATATTGTAAAGTATCATAAAGATATAGATGGAAGATTTCAATATGTAGATATCGATATAGATAGCGCTAGATATAGACTATTTAATGTGTATTTACCGAATACTGTAACTGAGCGTAAAGAAGTTTTAAATGATATTTACCCATTTATGATGTGTAATCATTATAAAATTTTTGGAGGTGATTTTAATTGTATAGATAATATTAAAATAGACAAAAGAGGTGGTAGTGATCTTTACGGCACTGACTGTTCTGATATAATTAAAACTATTGTAAACGACTTTGAATTATTTGATGTTTATAGATTTTTTGAACCTAATACTGTAAATGTAACCTGGACAAGAGGTGAAGTTGGTTGTAGATTAGACAGATTGTATATGTCTAAGAGTGTGAAATCTTGTGTTAAAAATTGTTTTAATTATCCTTTTTCTCACAGTGACCATGATAGTGTAATTTTTAATTTTGTTAATAATAATGAGATGAAAAAAGGTCACGGCTATTGGCATTTAAATAATTCTATTTTAGCTGATAGAGCTTTTTGTAGAAGTTTTTGTGAATGGTTTAATAATTTTATTGATGGCTTAGATGTTTGTCCACAAATGTGGGATTATTTTAAAGAGAATATTAAAGATTATTGTATTAGTTATTGTAAGAAGAAAAATAAAGTAAAGTTTAATGTTATTAAGGAGTTAGAGAGAAAATATTTTTTATTATTAAAAGAGGAAAGGATAAGTCCAGGGAATTATTGTGATCAATTAAAAGAGTTAAAAGAAGAGATTAAATTATATCATTTAGATAATTTTAAAGGTTCAAAAATTAGAGCTAAGACAAGAGATTTGAATTGTAATGAAACTCCTTGTAAATATTTTTTTCAACGTGAAGTTCAAAAGGGTAAAAAGAAATGTATATCAGAAATAAGAAATGTAAATGGTGAAGTTTATAAAGACACTGATGGTATTATAAATGAGTTTAGAAATTTTTATAGTGATTTGTTTAAAGAAGAAAGTATTGATGAGAATTTGCTAGATTATTTTACAAATAACTTACCTACATTATCTATTGAAGATAAAGAGTCTTGTGAAGATGAGATCACTATTGATGAGATTTTTTATGCTTTGAAAAATATGGAAAATAACAAGTCACCAGGACCAGATGGTTTAACTAAAGAGTTTTATTTAACTTTCTTTGATATTTTAAAGAAGCCTTTACTTGAATTGTATAAAAGTTTGTTTAATGAAAATACTTTGTCAGATTCACAAAAAATGTCTTACATTACTTTGATATGTAAAGATAAATCTAAACATTTTGATGTTAAATCTTATCGTCCAATAAGTTTAATGAATTATGATGTCAAAATATTGAGTAAATTGTTATGTAATCGTATAGGAAAAGTTGTTGATACTATTGTTCATATTGATCAAACTTGTGGTATTAAAGGTCGCTCTATTTTAGACAATGCTCACTTATTGAGAAATATTGAAGATTATGTTAATATGAAAAATATACCTTGTAGTTTTATTTCATTAGATCAGGAGAAAGCTTTTGATCGTGTTAATCATAAGTATTTATTTCATGTATTAGAAAAATATAATTTTGGTCCGAACTTGATTAAATGGATCAAAATATTGTATAATGATTTGTATTCTTCTGTTATTGTAAATAATTTTGTTACTGAACCGATACGTATTACACGGTCAGTAAAACAAGGATGTAGTTTATCGCCAATTTTATATATACTTTGTTTAGAGCCTTTTGCTATCAAGGTTAGGGAAGATGAAGGTATTAAAGGCATGAATATACCTGGCTCTATGGATAATTGTAAAATTTCATTATTTGCTGATGATAGTACTGGAATTTTAACTACAGATGATAGTATTGATAGATTTTTATATTTAATTGATATTTTTGGTAAAGCTTCTGGTTCAAAATTAAATAAAACAAAGACTAAAGGTTTATGGTTAGGTTCATGGAAAAACAGGAAAGATAATTATCGTTTTGGTATTGATTTTGTTGATTCTTTAAAGATTGTTGGATTTAAATTTGGAAATGTAACACAAGATGATGTATGGAATAGTATTTTATTAAAAGTTGAAAATGTTTTAAACATGTGGAAATGTAGAAAATTGTCTTTATTAGAAAAAATAATTGTTATTAATACTGTAGCTTGTGCTAAACTGTGGTATGTTGGTAGTGTTTTACATATGTCAAAAGTTTATATTAAGAGATTTCAGAGATTAGTTTTTACTTTTTTATGGAATTCCACAACAGAACCTTTAGCTAGAGATACTGCATATTTAGATAAATCTTTAGGTGGATTAGGTATTGTAAATATCGAATTGAAACTGAGAGCGTTACGATTAAAACATTTACAAGATATTGTCAATAAGAGAGATGCTAAGTTTGTTTTTTTCTCTATTTATTATGTGGGATTTAATTTACGTAATTATAATAATGACTTTGGATCTTTATCGATCCCGCATTGTGAACTGTTGACACCTTTTTATAAGCGATGCATGAAAGATTTAAATGTATTTCAAGATTGTGATGAAGTTGATTTTAATGTTGTTTTACCGGTTAAAGTTATATATAGCAAATTAATTGGAAATGTTAAACACGTTCCGAAGATTGTTAAGAAAGATCCATTGTGTGATTTTAAACCTGTATTTAAGAAACTTTTTGACAAGTTTATAGATAAGTTTTCAAGAGATATTTTATATAAGATTGTGCACGGTATTTTGCCAACTAATAGTAGAATGTTTTATTTTAATATTTACAAATCGAATTTATGTACTTTTTGTGAAAAATATCCTGAAACTTTATGTCACTTATTTTATGAATGTGAATTTGTTAGAATACTATTAGTTTTGATTAGAAATTGGATTTTGGCTATTACTGGTGGAAATATTGTATTAGATGATAAACATATTTTAAAGTTAGATTTTGAAGTTATTGGAAAGCATCAACAAAGTATTATTCTTTTTATAATTGGTCTGTTCTGTAAATCCATATGGGTCAATAGGAATCTTAAAAAGTTTGAAAAGAAAAATGTTACATGTAATAACATATATATGAAATTTTTAAATGAACTTAAATTAAGAATTGTAATAGATTTTCATAGATTACAGAGATTAGAATTTAATAATTATTGGCGACAAACTGATCTTTTTTGTGATGTAAATATTGATACTGATGAACTTATTATAAATTGTTGTTAATATGTTACTTACATTGATGTTAATCCGTATACCTTGTACAATGTTTTATCTGTGATATTATGATTTTAATGTAATTTGTACAATGTATACATGATTTAGTAAATAAACTGTTTGAAATATAAAAAAATGTATCGTCGGGACGTCAGATATCTCTGACTGAATCAAAACCACGATGAAGAGGAATAGCAGTCCCTTCTGAGCGCGAAGCGGGTTGAGGCTGTCCCTGGCCTGTGGGACTTGGCCTTCAATCATTGATGACCGTTCCTCTCCTCCCTACGTGGGGAGTTGGAGGAAGGGGCTGCATTCTGAGTGGTTTCCCTCTAATAATAAAAGAAGTTGAAGTTTCACATATCCTTTCTAGGGGTGTCTTTTAAACATTTAACTGATGCTTTCCTGCTGTTCGTTTAGAACGATTGTACTACTTCTACAAAACTCAAAAGAACACTTTCAATATATCCTAATGGTTTTTAGTGGCCTGTATTTTTGGTTGACAGGCTCGATGTTTTTGAACACTTATATACTGATGGATGACATTGCAGCAGCAGAAAAATCCAAAAGCGGTTAGAACCACAACTTTTTTTTCTAAACCAAGCCATGCAGGGATAGAGGACGAAAGAGATGACTTGTTGACTTTAAAACTCAAAAAGTGAGATCAAAGAAAAGGTAAGTTTAAAAAAAAATATATTAGAAATATTTTTCTCCTATAAACTGTTATTATAGTGATAAGTACCTTGTTTGTGTGCTTTGAAGCATACTTTCTTATAATAGAAATATTTCACACTTCTGGTGTCAATAAGTGAAACATTAAAAGCCTGTGATAAACTTGAATTTCAGAGCATTTTGGTTAGCTGTTGTATTATCTCCCTTTTATATTCATTTATTTTTATCAGCAAGGAGGAAGTTCAATTGTAAAAAACGTAATTTTTAATTTCACGTTTGACTTTAAAATGTGTTACTTTAAGTTATTAAAATCAGTACTGTAGCTGGCAAATTTGTAAAATTTGCTGTGAAATAGACTATTGTACACCATTGTACTAAAATGAAACGTTTTACGTCGAGTTTCAAATGCGTGTACACGCGCGTCAAGATCATACTCTTAGGGATCTTCCCGCTCTCTGGATCCTCGATTCCCTCACCTGGATCCCCGCTTCCCTCTCCGGACTATTCCGGAGTCGAGTTGGATCCCGCCTTCCCGCTCCGGACTATTCCGGAGTCGAGTTGGATCCCGCCTTCCCGCTCCGGACTATTCCGGAGCGCTAGCAGGATCCAGATTTTCGACTCCGGAATAGTCCGGAGTTACCATATAAGGACTCCGGAATAGTCCGGACTACCATATAAGGACTCCGGAATAGTCCGGACTACCATATAAGGAGTCCGGACTATTCCGGAGTCCGGAATATTCCGGAGTACCATATAAGGTAGTCCGGAATATTCCGGAGTAAAGTCACTAAGTGATTTTTAAATGGCTTTAGGTTAAATAAAACATTGAATTATTTTTTCAAACTTTTAATCTTGTCCTATTTTTAAATGTATTATATATAAGTTGTTTAATAAGTCCTTTTTTCTGTTTAGTTCTTTTATCAAGAGATTCAGACATGTTACTCTCAGGGAGATTTTTATCGACATACCGGAGTGTCATTTAAAACCGCAAAATGATTGCAAATTTTAATTAATACCAGGATTTTTAAGCATTTTTGCTGTTATGCATGTCTTTTATTTAGACTGACATTGACAGCAGATCATAAATTTCTTAATTTTAGTAAAAATTCCACTATTTTTTTCAGCAGTATCATTCATCTTTGATTTTTTTCACCATCGCATTTTTGTATATAAAAATGCTTGTAAAATTGTATTTGATAACTAAGGTGAATATGATAAAGTAAAAGTACAAAAATAATATTTTTACTGGTAAAATGTTTCAAAATTGTTCCATTAATCCAAATGTTATATATTTCTTTGCATAAGTTAAAGTAAAAATCTAAAATATATTGGAAACATATCCAATAATCAAATTTACCTTTTTTTAAAGGGACATAACTCAACTTCAATTTGACAATTAACACTGAAAGCTAGCTTGGGGTGACAGGTGGAATCACTTATTAATAAATCAACAAGTAATTAATTGCATATGATCTTTCTAACACTGCCCAAGGAAAATCAAAATGACGATATTCGTGACTTTTCTATAGACAATTTATTTTTTTAATAGAAAATCGGTAACCGGGAGATTTTAGGCGGGAGATAGAGTCTTGAAACCGGGAGTCTCCCGGTGAAAACGGGAGAGTTAACATGTCTGAGAGATTTAAAGCTCTATCGACTGTTCATCACAAAGTGTCATGTTTCAATTATGAAAAGAAGTTTTTAAATATGTTTAAACTAAGTCATGTAAGTAGACTAAAATTGTGAGTGGTTCATAAATTGTTCGCAATTCACTTTTTATAGGTTGATACGAAATGTCTCCAACAGCACCAGAGGTTAGGGTTAGGGTGATGTGGAATTTTTATATTTACATAATTTAATTTGTAAAATTACAACACTATTCGGATAAAAGTTATCACAACTTACATTATCCTTTCCACATATTACAGTATACATATTTTTAGTATTTAAATACGTCTGCTATTTTATGAATACATAAAGATCAATATCTTAGAGGAGACAGTCGAATACAATGTATTATATCTTTATTGATGAAATTACACCCGTAAGGGTCAAATCAACATACATTCAAAACAATACAACATATCATACAATATAGCGTAACATAAAACATATTTAGACAGCAAATTAAAAAAAAACACAAACAAACAAACACACACACATGTTATGAACCTGCCTGACAAGGATCTGAAGCCCTGAGTTCTATAGACTGTTTAATATGACAAACAAGTTCGGGGTTAGGGTTTAAAATGATCAGCAGTTTATTTAATGTATCGGGACATTCAAATGTAGACAGTTTATCATTTAAAACTTTTAAAAAATCTGAGCGAATGGCTGAATTTATTTCACATTCAAAAAAGAAATGTTGCTCATCATCCAAACTTTTACACTTTTTGCAGAGTCTTTGCTCTCATTATAAAACTTTGAAATAAATGGAGAAAAGGAAAACGGAAAAGAAAAGAGGGAAAAGGGGGGAGTATGTGATCAAATTAAGTAAATCTCTTCGTCTGTTTAATATACTGCTGCACTGCTAAAAACAATTAAGTTGCTTTCTTCGTTAAATATTTCGCTACTAAAAAGCAAAATTTCAATATCGATAGTATCTATAAAATTTAATTTTCTTATCAATTCTGCACGATGGGACATTCTAGAAAGAAATGAATAGAATCTTCTAAGATGTGTCCACATCGACAACTCGAATCATTAGTCAAATTAACTCTAAACATATATTTACATGTGGATAAAACTGATAAAATAGTAATAATCTCTGTATTAATTCATTTTTACACCACCTATATTTATATAATATTATATTTACACAATTTATATTTTAGCGCTTTTACACTGCTGAGCGCTTAACGGAACATGCAACATTAAAACTAAAATAAAGATTCAATAATGACAATTTAAGGAAAACACCCATTTAAATAGTGAATAATTAAATAAACATCCTTTGTTATCGCTGAAACAGTGCCCGTCTCGCACCACTGTGGTGTACCGGTCGGAATTTTCGAGACTAAGTTCATTTTGTTTACTTGATGGGACTATAGGCTATATAGCCTCTGTAGCGATTATTAGAAAGATTCGCTGTATGCCATGGGTCGTCCAGCCCATGACACACCACCGCTAGTGTTGACTGCCCTAAAGTTTCCTTTGTTATCGCCGGGGCAGTGCCCGTCTTCCACCAATAGGAGGTTTTTTTCTCTCTTTTTTAAGCACTTAGATTTTTTGAAGTTTTATGAAGCATTAAACAACAAAAACATAACATTAGGGTGTAGTTAACAAAATGCAAATTAATTATATTCATTGCAAGAATTATTAAAAAGTTACAATCATATGTTAACATAAACATAATACAAAATTTCTTTACACTTACTTATTTTATCATTAATATTATGATTTAAATTACCATTTTACTTTAATTAACTTTTCTTCTCTCGTTTACATTCAAATAACAAACTTTTTAGCTCGTGTGGCTAATCAGTTAACTCCTGTCGAGTTACATACAGGTACATGTATATTGGATAATATACATGAGACACAATTGACATCCTGTCTCGAGCTCGCGCGCTGTGGTCACTCTCTGCGGGACACCTTCCATGGTCCATTGATAGATTTAGTTCCACAGGACTTGGCAAAGAAGATTTCCATAAACTATTTATTTTTCAAATGATATTGATATTTATGATATGATTAAAAAATATATATATTGTTAATAAGTATATCATGTTTATTAGAAATGATTAAAAAATCTTTGTTTATAAATTCTATTTATTTCATAAAACTTCAGATAAATTTTACTATATTAAGAAATTTTATTCTGCAAAGCTCCGATACAGACTCTGGCACTGGGTAATGATTAATTTGAAAAAAAAAAGAAAAAAATATTTAAATATATTAATTAATTAAAAAAAAATATTTCTTTAAAACCAGCTGAGAAAATTAAAACCAGTTTTATTATCTCAAGTAGAATATATAATTTTACGGATTTTTATGAATTATAATAACAGAATTATCATACATTTCAAGTAATGAGCAATTTAAACACTTCATTATCTAATTTTATTCTTTTATAATCTCAAATTTGGGAAAAGGCGGATAAATATTTCATATTCGCAAGTGAAGAATTTGCAAATTATGCATGTCTGCTCTGAGGAAGATTCTGTTTTCAGATAAGAAACCATTTCATCTCGGAATTAATAAGAATTATTCCCTGATTTTATTAAATTATGTTCAATCGATCTACTCTTACTAGTGAACTGCTTTTCAAGGACTGAACGGAGAAAGCACGAAATTATATTGCAAACAAGAAAGTTTATACGAAATAATTTGCAATAAATATGCTAAGCATAGACCATTAAAATCCGTACAAGACCAGGGACGGATCCAGAAATTTTCAAACGGGGGTTCCACATGCATACAGTTCTTTGTGGACAAAAGTGGGGAGTGGAGGTCCCAGATAACTTTTCCAAAAATCTACATGAAAATTCTTTTAGAGGAAAAGGGGACACTTGACAACTTATAACAGAAATACAAAGCAAAAAAATATGATAGGATAGTATTAAGGATGGTCTTAAGCCAATTTAATTGTATCTCATCTTTTGGTTGCGTTTTAATACTGCCAAGTCCACGGTCTAGGTATTTATTACAAATTAGAAGAATTAAAAAAACGTGGTTAGAGACAGGCGGACGAACAAAAAAATCTGAACTATATATAACTATATATTCCTTTACTTTTGTCGATAGTACACAAAGGTTGCGGAGTCAGACAAAAAATTGCATATAATAAAAACTTGTCTTCTTATGATGTTTCTTTTTTATTTGCATATAGAATTTTTTCATATTGAAACATTGTGTGTGGGAGGAGGACTTGTCTTCCTGTGTACTTGAATACTTACATGTACAAAGCCAGAAGGGGTCGCGTCGGCTAAAATTTCTTTTTTTTCAATAAATTGTTTACATGTACTGAATTTTATATATTTGATATACATGTATGCAATTCTACATAATTGTGCTAAAATTATTGACTGTTCAAACCTTTGCACTTGCACTATGAAAAGTTTTGAGCTCCAAATATATCTCACTAAGTTCTATTAAATATTTATAAGCCCTGCTAAATCTACAAATTTTCAAACCGTGTGGGCTTTCAATAGTTCTTTATCATAGTGATTTGTTGACGGACGTATGAACGAACGTTTAAAAATTTTAAAAATTGTTAAACGTCCACATCTTCTCTGCGGAGTTTACAAATTAATAAGTTTTATTATTCGAGTTATGTGTTTTATTTTGTCACTTGTATTTTTCGGACCATAAAGTTCATACATTGCATTAGTCATCGGTGATCGTATCTTAACAAGAACGGAATTCCTGGGTCCCCCGCCAAGTTGGCAAAATTCGAAGTCAGCTAGCTTGTAAAGCAGGAAATAGGTAAGCGACGGATCTGGAAACGCATCCCACCGTATGAGTCCCTCACCTGAAGCTGCATACCAAAGATTGAAAGCCTATGATTAGTAGTAGCCGAAATCCGTTACGAAACAAGTGTGACGGACGGACGGACGAATGTACGTCTGGTATTCCTATGTCCCCGCTTTGCATTGCGTTGGGGGATAAAGGAGAAGAAGAACTGAACCTTTTACGCTTTTCATTCTTTTGATAAATGACGGTATTTTATTAGGATGACGTTTTTAGATTCTAAAAACTGGGTTCTTAAAAATGTTTTTTATTTGTTACAGAATGTTGCAGATTAATTTAATGTGTTAAATATTTAAAGAGTAAGGTGCTAAGTTTGAACATTGAAATTTTATATTTATACTGTTACAGTGATACTTGTATTAACCTTTATTTTACTGTATCCGTACATGTATGTTATGTCAAATCTGAGCTGGTTGTAGGATATAAACAACAAGTTTCATGTAAATGGGAAAATCATAAACATTAAGGTTATTTTTTATACACGAGACGATGTGTTAAAAACGCCAAAAGGTTATTTCCGTAAATTTTGCAGAGTTACTAAATAAATACTACTGGATTTAGAAATGAAGCACTGGCATGTAAAAAGTTACGAACTTTAAAAAATCTATAAAAAAACAGTCTTTTAAAATGACATTGAAAACTCGGTTATTGTAGACCGTCAATTATATACATAAGACATTATACAATATAAACCTTAGGGTGTCTGCAGAGGGGCCGCTGCAGAGGGCTGTCCATCGTCCTCAGGTAGTCCGAACAATAAACAATTGGGTTTTACAACCCTCGGATGACACTTCGCAAATACATAAATGCATTTTTAAAACAAAGAAAATAAGAATGAAACAAACATTTCATTCGACCTCTTATGCATGTCTGTAGACATATCTTTAGATAGCTTTGTTAAACAGGCCCCTGAAGTGTAATAAAGGGAAAGTTCACAAAAATACAATTTGTCATATGATTTCTACTGCATTATTTAGCCATCCTATATATCATTTAAACTTTTATTTTATTTTTAATATAATAAGTTGGATAAAAACGGAATTTTTAAAAAAAAGTCTTTTTTTGTCATTTTAGATTACAATAAATATCTGAATAACTCAGTTTCCTTTTCACAGTGACCCACTATTTCCCTTATTATTGAAAATTGCCAATAAATAACAATTTTGTATCACATCTATTTAGGCATTTTCAATAAGTAATATACAATTACTGTCTTTTGATGAGGTAAATGTGTGGAGTTATTGACTTTTGAAAAAAACTGTTATTCACCGAGCCCAGCGGGCGAGGTGAATAACAAAGAGTTTTTTCAAAAGTCAATAACTCCACACATTTACCGAATCAAAAGACAGTTATTGTTTTATTCAATAATGCAACAAAAATCAAATATCAAATTTATGATTAAAATTACATAATGTTACAAAATTATTTTGTTTTTTGTTTTTTGTTTTGTTTTGTTATATTTTTTTTCGGGAGGGTGGTATTTCCACTTATCGGAAAAATATAAGACATATTCTGTTAACAATCATTGAACGAGCTGTGGCCTTTTTAGTGTTTGCTGAGTCCTTGTCTAGCATTATCTTCGCTAAAGCATCATCGCTTACGAACGCAAATCTCGCTTTTTTGCTCACAATAGGGACACTTTCGTGTGATTCGGCCATTGTGAAAATAAAACAGCAGATTTTATTAATAGATAATATCGCCGTTGTAAATCTAATTTTATTGGTCGAACAAAAAAGGGAATAACTGGATTCTATAAATATCAACCGCATGCATTTTCCCGCGGTGAATAACCATTTTATTTTAGTGAATATTAGATTTTATTTAATTCTACAAAAATGTGTTATTCTATAATTAATTATTTATGATTTTTTGATAAAAAGAAAAACAATTTAACATGATAAGTCATGTAAGTTATATAAAATTATTTTAATTATGTTGTGTTGGTTTCAATATTGCATATATAAATCGCATTATTGGTTTAAATGCTAGTAGATCTAGTGCATACAGTGTAAAATGCTGTTTCTGAATGTTTGTATATTAGGTATTGACACCTGCAGGTATTGATCATTAGAATTTCCTGTTTATTTCACTCCTAGAGCCAGAGGAAATTTCCAACTGCTTTGTTGAAGATTTAATGCCCAACAAGCCTTCCTGGTTTGTCCACATTTAATTAGCGGTATAACCAATTAAGTTAAATAAACAAAAAAGACAATAGGTGCACTGACCATAAAAATCTAAAGTCTATTCTATTTAAATAGGTACATAATTTATAAAAAATAATTTTTATGCAATTTTTTGTTCAGAAAAAAAAAAATAAGGCGATATTAATGTTCTTTTTTTAATATTTTGAGTTGTGTTTTTTGCAATTAAAACAATAGACCTTAATCATGTTTGTGTTAAAATATAAAAAAAAATAAAGTAAAAAAAAGGAAACTGTTTTTATACTCGAACATCAGATGATAATATAACCAAAGATGGTTGTGATATGGCTCAATGTGAGTCTTTCACAATACAGCTGCTGTACATTTCTGTAAATATTTTCAAAATGAAGAAAAAAAAATCAACTAAGCTTTATATGCACAGTTATTATAGATATAGATGCATCAAAAAATGATCGAAGATTTCTTAGAAATTTCCCTGCCCCATGTGGAATAGGGTTTATGTGGCAGTTCTGCATGGTATAATGAAAGCCGTGGTCATCAGGCTATAATTCGGAAAACCTTACTGCATACCATAGCGGTGCTTTAAGGTGGGAAAATGTCATGTTTCTTGCATGTTAAAAAATTCTGCTGCCTGCTGGACTTGATAAGAATTTGACTGTAGTATCTCCTTACAAGAGGCAAAATTATCCGGTCCTACTCATCTCTACCTTTTCTTCAAGTGACAGTCGAAACTCATATCCACCTTGTGTCCCCATTCCATCAACTTCATCATCATTTCATGTTCATTTTATCACTAACCACTTACATGTATAATAATGTTAATTCAAGTATACATATATTAAATGAGTGAAATTTAAGTTCAAAGGCAGAGGTAAAAAGTGTGCGACATATGCAAGTCCTTATCATCTACCCCTTAAAATGAGATTTACAAATGTTTGAATTGGACTACCGGTATTTTATAATCTGGTTCAGGATTCTAATTAGATGTCTCATAGTCATAAGAAAACTTAAAAAGTAACGCCCATGAGCCTAACGATTATCATTTTAGTCAGTGTTATTTAACTTATATGAAAAGATCTTAAACTTTATTCATTTTTTTTTTCAGAATAATATTTCATAAAAATATACTTAAAATAAAACCTTTCTCTTTTCTTTCAGAAATTATATCCTTGATTTTTTTTGGGTACAATATTCAACGAATTCTATGGTATACTATATGCCAAACTTTTATTACTTATATGTTTTAAAATACATGTGAAAAATCAGACTATAGTATTAAGAAATAAACTATAATTGCTAAAACAACAAAACACCTTATGTTTGTATATGCCCCTAATTAAAAGTGGGCAAACCAGGATGACACCCTTCCGACGCTAGAGTTGAAAAGTTTGCTGACTACGTGCTAACTCGAATGATCCAAGCCCTTTCCGTCTTCGCTTACTTCGGCGGGACAGTTAATGTAGCGGCTGTAAGGAGCGAAATATAACGACTGTATTATTCGGGTTAACTACGTGCTGTCTTATTACATTGATTACAATGCAATGTATCCACCGTCTGTTTGGGCTGAGACTCCATCAATTGTATGCTGCCGGTCCCAAGCCCGGGAAAAAAGCAGGAGGGAAGTCATTTTTTTCTTTGTCTTCTTACCTGTGCTTACCGGTTGTTAGCAATATTTTCATTGGCGCAGTTTCTACCTAGGGTAGTCCAAAGAAAGTGGCGCAATTAGAGTACTGGCGCAATTTGAAAGTGGCGCAGCTAGATTCGTTTTTGGCGCAAATCGAGTTCGCCCACATCTAGTCAGCTGCGATTAATTACATAAATGTTTAATTAACTATTATATAGATACTTGCTGGGAGACAAGGTTCATCATATTTAAATATAAAATATATTAAGTTTAAGGATATTGGGGTCACCGTGCATTGAAGTTTTGTTAAATAAATATCTTCCTCTTACATTGCTGAGCGTAGGACAATTTAGAAGGTAGTGGAATTTGTCCCGGATATCTTGATTTTGACATAATACCATAGACCTGTATATTAAATAACATGAATAAATTTAATATACAGGTCTATGATAATATGCAGGTTCTATTTTCTGTTGTAATGTTGAGCCATCTACCAGTCTCTAAAAGTATTGGTTTTGGTAAATCGTACGGAATTTACAAAGAATTTTTTATTACCTTTTTTTGGAAAATTAGTATTTTTATTCAATCTACATTCAGTTTCATTCAATCATTTTTTCATCTATATTTCCTTTTTTATTAATCTATGTGAAAGCTTATTCTATTTTGCATTTTCTGGTGTAAAGATTATATGTTATGCAAGTTGTGCTTGTATGACGTTACGTCATTTTCTCTGTAATGGCGGAATTAAAAAAAATGATGGGGATAATCATTAGTTATCTATTTATCTTCATTTTTGTCATATTTTATATTTGAATGTTTTTATAATGCCTTTAAGGATGCTAAAGTTTTAAATTCCTGTGTTTTATGTATAGTTATTATAAGTCTTGCGTTGACTTGAAATCATTTTCATTATCAATATTGTGATATTTATATATTAGATATTAGATATAGTGACTGAGATAGTTTTAATTTTCTCAGACTGACAAAATAATAAAATTTATTCAATAATTATTACTTTATAATATTGTGGGTTACAGGGAATTCCCCCTCGCCGACATAGGCAGGTCCGGATAATTCCGGAGTCGAAACCATTGCAATTAAAACATTCTAATAAAAACATTTTTATTACCTCTTCGGAAAAACTGATATTTATTAAGTTTATATTTTGTTAAAACGGTAAAATTAAATACATTCCTTTTTATCTATAACTAAGTTCCTTTTTATTTATCGGTTAATATTTCTGATTCATAATTTTCCTGCATTTTGTTCAAAAGTTATGTTACTTTTTGTCGTATTTTATTTCAGAACGTTTTCTCAATAAGATGCTAGAGTTTTAGGTTCCTCTGTTTTATGTAAAATTTATATGATAAGTCTCGTGTTTGCTTGAATTCAATTTGTCACCATCATGTTTTTTATTGCAATACATTCGACTCCGGAATTTTCCGGACCTGCCCGTATTGGCAAGGGGGAATTCCCTGTAACCCACAAGCATATAATAAAAAAAAATAACAATATTATGATGACAAAATGAATTGACTTATCATATTTCAGAACGTTTTCTCAATAAGGTGCTAGAGTTTAAGGTTCCCCTGTTCATGGAAGTATTAAATTGACAATTTAATACTTTTAAAGCAAAGTAAATGTTAGGAGCTACGGAAATTTGGAAGATAACTATAATTTATTAATTTAAACCATTTATGACAAATAGCTGATATTTATTTTTTCCGTGTTTTTTTCTTCATTTTATCATTTGTATCTAAATCGTATCGTTTGCTAAATTAGGTGCTTTCTTCGAAGTCCACGTTTCACATTTTACTTTCGTTTTCTCAAAGAATTGGGTGCTTTCTCCGAGGTCCGCATCCAACAATACTACTTTCGTTTTCTACGAATATGAAAAAGCACACTTTTTGCCTTTTACAAATGCCGTAGTAAATGCGTTCTTAATATCCTCCACTACACCCCCCCCAAAAAAAAACAACAAAAAAAAATAAACCAAAAATAAAAAAGCAATAAGGCGCAAAAACTTTATAATATCAATGGTCGTGATTTTACGAAGATTTTTTCTTTTTTTAACACAATGTTGTTTTAGTTTTCTTCTAGGTGGTCTGAACCAGAGACACTGATTTGAGTTATAAAACTATCACACATTACTCTGAAATTTACGAAAATTACATCGATTATTTAAGGGCTTTTATAAATTAAGCGGACTCAAAGCTCAGAGAGCCGATCGACATGGGCAATTAGGGTATCAAAACCAATATTAAAGTCTTAAGAATGTACACCAGATAGATTGAAGCAAATCACAGCACCTTGTGGGTCTAGAAATGCAAAAACCGATTGCAAATGACAACAGAAGCTGACAATCAATGAACAATAAACTGCTGTAGACGGACTGAAAGCTCAAAGAGCCGCTCGACATGGGAAACTAGGGTATCAAAACCAATAATAAGGTCTTAGGAATGTAAACCAGCTAGATTTAAGTAAACCACAGCACCCTGTGGGTCTAGAAATGCTGAAAACATATAACAAAGGACAACAGAATCTGAAAATCAATGAACAATAAACTGCTGTAGACGGACTCAAAGCTCAGGCAACCACTCAAAATGGGCAACTAGGGTATCAAAACCAATTATAAGGTCTTAGGAATGTAAACCAGCTAGATTAAAGTAAACCAGAGCACCCTGTGGGTCTAGAAATGCTGAAAACTGATTGCAAAGGACACCAGAATATGAAGATCAATGAGCAATAAACTGCTGTAGACGGACTCAGAGCTCAGAGAGCCGCTCGACATGGGCAACTAGGGTATCAAAACCAATAACAAAGTCTTAAGAATGTACACCAGATAGATTGAACCAAATCACAGCACTTTGTGGGTCTAGAAATGCAAAAACCGATTGCAAAGGACAACACAAGCTGAAAATCAATGAACAATAAACTGCTGTAGACGGACTCAAAGCTCAGGGAGCCGCTCGACATGGGCGAGTAGGGCACCAAAACCAATAATAAGGTCTTAGGAATGTAAACTAGCTAGAATAAGGTAAATCACAGCACCTTGTGGGTCTAGAAATGCTGAAAACCTATTACAAAGGAAACCAGAATATTAAAATCAATAACAAATAAACTGCTGTAGACGGACTCAAAGCTCAGGGAACCACTCGACATGGGCAACTAGGGTATCAAAACCAATATTGAGGTCTTAGGAATGTAAACAAGCTAGATTAAAGTAAACCAGAGCACCCTGTGGGTCTAGAAATACTGAAAACTGATTGCAAAGGACACCAGAATATGAAAATCAATGAACAATAAACTGCTGTAGACGGAATAAAAGCTCAGAGAGCCGCTCAGCATGTGCAACTAGGGTATCAAAACCAAAAACAAAGTCTAAAGAATGTGCACCAGCTAGATTAAAGCAAATCACAGCACCTTGTGGGTCTGGAATGGCAAAAACCGATTGCAAAGGACAACAGAAGCTAAAAATCAATGAACAATAAACTGCTGTAGACGGACTCAAAGCTCAAAGAGCCGCTTGACATGGGCAAGTAGGGTATCAAAACCAATAATAAGGCCTTAGGAATGTAAACCAGCTAGAATAAAGTAAATCACAGCACCTTGTGAGTCTAGAAATGCAAAAAACCGATTACAAAGGACAACAGAAGCTGAAAATTAATGAACAGTAAACTGCTGTAGACGTACTCAATGCTCAGGAAGCAGCTCGACATGGGCAACTAGGGTATCAAAACCAATAATAAGGTCTTAGGAATGTAAACCAGCTAGAATAAAGTAAATCACAGCACCTTGTGAGTCTAGAAATGCAAAAAACCGATTACAAAGGACAACAGAAGCTGAAAATCAATGAACAGTAAACTGCTGTAGACGTACTCAATGCTCAGGAAGCAGCTCGACATGGGCAACTAGGGTATCAAAACCAATAATATGGTCTTAGGAATGTAAACCAGCTAGATTAAAGTAAACCAGAGCACCCTGTGGGTCTAGAAATACTGAAAACTGATTGCAAAGGACACCAGAATATGAAAATCAATGAACAATAAACTGCTGTAGACGGACTAAAAGCTCAGAGAGCCGCTCAGCATGTGCAACTAGGGTATCAAAACCAAAAACAAAGTCTAAAGAATGTGCACCAGCTAGATTAAAGCAAATCACAGCACCTTGTGGGTCTGGAATGGCAAAAACCGATTGCAAAGGACAACAGAAGCTAAAAATCAATGAACAGTAAACTGCTGTAGACGTACTCAATGCTCAGGAAGCAGCTTGACATGGGCAACTAGGGTATCAAAACCAATAATAAGGTCTTAGGAATGTAAACCAGCTAGATTAAAGTAAACCAGAGCACCCTGTGGGTCTAGAAATACTGTAAACTGATTGCCAAGGACACCAGAATATGAAAATCAATGAACAATAAACTGCTGTAGACGGACTAAAAGCTCAGAGAGCCGCTCAGCATGTGCAACTAGGGTATCAAAACCAAAAACAAAGTCTAAAGAATGTGCACCAGCTAGATTAAAGCAAATCACAACACCTTGTGGGTCTGGAATGGCAAAAACCGATTACAAAGGACAACAGAAGCTGAAAATCAATGAACAGTAAACTGCTGTAGACGTACTCAATGCTCAGGAAGCAGCTCGACATGGGCAACTAGGGTACCAAAACCAATAATAAGGTCTTAGGAATGTAAACCAGCTAGATTAAAGTAAACCAGAGCACCCTGTGGGTCTAGAAATACTGAAAACTGATTGCAAAGGACACCAGAATATGAAAATCAATGAACAATAAACTGCTGTAGACGGACTAAAAGCTCAGAGAGCCGCTCAGCATGTGCAACTAGGGTATCAAAACCAAAAACAAAGTCTAAAGAATGTGCACCAGCTAGATTAAAGCAAATCACAGCACCTTGTGGGTCTAGAAATGCAAAAACCGATTACAAAGGACAACAGAAGCTAAATTTCAATGAACAATAAACTGCTGTAGACGGACTCAAAGCTCAGGAAGCAGCTCGACATGGGCAACTAGGGTATCAAAACCAATAATAAGGTCTTAGGAATGTAAACCAGCTAAATTAAAGTAAACCACAGCACCCTGTGGGTCTAAAAATGCTGAAAACCTATTACAAAGGAAACCAGAATATGAAAATCAATAACCAATAAACTGCTGTAGACAGACTCAAAGCTCAGGGAACCACTCGACATGGGCAACTAGGGTATCAAAACCAATAATAAGGTCTTAGAAATGTAAACCAGCTAGATTAAAGTAAACCAGAGCACCCTGAGGGTCTAGAAATACTGAAAACTGATTGCAAAGGACACCAGAATATGAAAATCAATGAACAATAAACTGCTGTAGACGGACTCAAAGCTCAGGGAACCACTCGACATGGGCAACTAGGGTATCAAAACCAATATTGAGGTATTAGGAATGTAAACCAGCTAGATTAAAGTAAACCAGAGCACCCTGTGGGTCTAGAAATACTGAAAACTGATTGCAAAGGACACCAGAATATGAAAATCAATGAACAATAAACTGCTGTAGACGGACTAAAAGCTCAGAGAGCCGCTCAGCATGTGCAACTAGGGTATCAAAACCAAAAACAAAGTCTAAAGAATGTACACCAGCTAGATTAAAGCAAATCACAGCCCCTTGTGAGTCTGGAATGGCAAAAACCGATTACAAAGGACAACAGAAGCTAAAAATCAATGAACAATAAACTGCTGTAGACGGACTCAAAGCTCAAAGAGCCGCTCGACACGAGCAACTAGGGTATCAAAACCAATAATAAGGTCTTAGGAATGTAAACCAGCTAGAATAAAGTAAACCACAGCACCTTGTGGGTCTAAAAATGCAAAAAACGATTACAAAGGACAACAGAAGCTGAAAATCAATGAACAGTAAACTGCTGTAGACGTACTCAATGCTCAGGAAGCAGCTCGACATGGGCAACTAGGGTATCAAAACCAATAATAAGGTCTTAGGAATGTAAACCAGCTAGATTAAAGTTAATCACAGCACCTTGTGAGTCTAGAAATGCAAAAAACCGATTACAAAGGACAACAGAAGCTGAAAATCAATGAACAGTAAACTGCTGTAGACGTACTCAATGCTCAGGAAGCAGCTCGACATGGGCAACTAGGGTATCAAAACCAATAATAAGGTCTTAGGAATGTAAACCAGCTAGATTAAAGTAAACCAGAGCACCCTGTGGGTCTAGAAATACTGAAAACTGATTGCAAAGGACACCAGAATATGAAAATCAATGAACAATAAACTGCTGTAGACGGACTAAAAGCTCAGAGAGCCGCTCAGCATGTGCAACTAGGGTATCAAAACCAAAAACAAAGTCTAAAGAATGTGCACCAGCTAGATTAAAGCAAATCACAGCACCTTGTGGGTCTGGAATGGCAAAAACCGATTGCAAAGGACAACAGAAGCTAAAAATCAATGAACAATAAACTGCTGTAGACGGACTCAGAGCTCAAAGAGCCGCTTGACATGGGCAAGTAGGGTATCAAAACCAATAATAAGGTCTTAGGAATGTAAACCAGCTAGAATAAAGTAAATCACAGCACCTTGTGAGTCTAGAAATGCAAAAAACCGATTACAAAGGACAACAGAAGCTGAAAATTAATGAACAGTAAACTGCTGTAGACGGACTCAAAGCTCAGGGAGCCGCTCGACATGGGCAACTAGGGTATCAAAACCAATAATAAGGTCTTAGGAATGTAAACCAGCTAGAATAAAGTAAATCACAGCACCTTGTGAGTCTAGAAATGCAAAAAACCGATTACAAAGGACAACAGAAGCTGAAAATCAATGAACAGTAAACTGCTGTAGACGTACTCAAAGCTCAAAGAGCCGCTCGACATGGGCAACTAGGGTATCAAAACCAATAATAAAGTCTTAGGAATGTAAACCAGCTAGAATAAAGTAAATCACAGCACATTGTGAGTCTAGAAATGCAAAAAACCGATTACAAAGGACAACAGAAGCTGAAAATTAATGAACAGTAAACTGCTGTAGACGGACTCAAAGCTCAGGAAGCAGCTCGACATGGGCAACTAGGGTATCAAAACCAATAATAAGGTCTTAGGAATGTAAACCAGCTAGATTAAAGTAAACCAGAGCACCCTGTGGGTCTAGAAATACTGAAAACTGATTGCAAAGGACACCAGAATATGAAAATCAATGAACAATAAACTGCTGTAGACGGACTAAAAGCTCAGAGAGCCGCTCAGCATGTGCAACTAGGGTATCAAAACCAAAAACAAAGTCTAAAGAATGTGCACCAGCTAGATTAAAGCAAATCACAGCAACTTGTGGGTCTGGAATGGCAAAAACCGATTGCAAAGGACAACAGAAGCTAAAAATCAATGAACAATAAACTGCTGTAGACGGACTCAAAGCTCAAAGAGCCGCTCGACATGGGCAACTAGGGTATCAAAACCAATAATAAAGTCTTAGGAATGTAAACCAGCTAGATTAAAGTAAACCACAGCACCCTTTGGGTCTAAAAATGCTGAAAACCTATTACAAAGGAAACCAGAATATGAAAATCAATGAACAATAAACTGCTGTAGACGGACTAAAAGCTCAGAGAGCCGCTCAGCATGTGCAACTAGGGTATCAAAACCAAAAACAAAGTCTAGAGAATGTACACCAGCTAGATTAAAGCAAATCACAGCACCTTGTGGGTCTAGAAATGCAAAAACCGATTACAAAGGACAACAGAAGCTAAAATTCAATGAACAATAAACTGCTGTAGACGGACTCAAAGCTCAGGAAGCAGCTCGACATGGGCAACTAGGGTATCAAAACCAATAATAAGGTCTTAGGAATGTAAACCAGCTAAATTAAAGTAAACCACAGCACCCTGTGGGTCTAAAAATGCTGAAAACCTATTACAAAAGAAACCAGAATATGAAAATCAATAACCAATAAACTGCTGTAGACGGACTCAAAGCTCAGGGAACCACTCGAAATGGGCAACTAGGGTATCAAAACCAATAATAAGGTCTTAGAAATGTAAACCAGCTAGATTAAAGTAAACCACAGCACCCTGTGAGTCTAAAAATGCTGAAAACCTATTACAAAGGAAACCAGAATATGAAAATCAATGAACAATAAACTGCTGTAGACGGACTAAAAGCTCAGAGAGCCGCTCAGCATGTGCAACTAGGGTATCAAAACCAAAAACAAAGTCTAAAGAATGTACACCAGCTAGATTAAAGCAAATCATAGCACCTTGTGGGTCTGGAATGGGAAAAACCGATTGCAAAGGACAACAGAAGCTAAAAATCAATGAACAATAAACTGCTGTAGACGGACTCAAAGCTCAAAGAGCCGCTTGACATGGACAAGTAGGGTATCAAAACCAATAATAAGGTCTTAGGAATGTAAACCAGCTAGAATAAAGTAAATCACAGCACCTTGTGAGTCTAGAAATGCAAAAAACCGATTACAAAGGACAACAGAAGCTGAAAATTAATGAACAGTAAACTGCTGTAGACGTACTCAATGCTCAGGAAGCAGCTCGACATGGGCAACTAGGGTATCAAAACCAATAATAAGGTCTTAGGAATGTAAACCAGCTAGATTAAAGTAAACCACAGCACCCTGTGGGTCTAAAAATGCTGAAAACCTATTACAAAGGAAACCAGAACATGAAAATCAATGAACAGTAAACTGCTGTAGACGTACTCAATGCTCAGGAAGCAGCTCGACATGGGCAACTAGGGTATCAAAACCAATAATAAGGTCTTAAGAATGTAAACCAGCTAAATTAAAGTAAACCAGAGCACCCTGTGGGTCTAGAAATACTGAAAACTGATTGCAAAGGACAACAGAAGCTGAAAATCAATGAACAGTAAACTGCTGTAGACGTACTCAATGCTCAGGAAGCAGCTCGACATGGGCAACTAGGGTATCAAAACCAATAATAAGGTCTTAGGAATGTAAACCAGCTAGAATAAAGTAAATCACAGCACCTTGTGAGTCTAGAAATGCAAAAAACCGATTACAAAGGACAACAGAAGCTGAAAATCAATGAACAATAAACTGCTGTAGACGGACTCAATGCTCAGGAAGCAGCTCGACATGGGCAACTAGGGTATCAAAACCAATAATAAGGTCTTAGGAATGTAAACCAGCTAGATTAAAGTAAACCAGAGCACCCTGTGGGTCTAGAAATACTGAAAACTGATTGCAAAGGACACCAGAATATGAAAATCAATGAACAATAAACTGCTGTAGACGGACTAAAAGCTCAGAGAGCCGCTCAGCATGTGCAACTAGGGTATCAAAACCAAAAACAAAGTCTAAAGAATGTGCACCAGCTAGATTAAAGCAAATCACAGCACCTTGTGGGTCTGGAATGGCAAAAACCGATTGCAAAGGACAACAGAAGCTAAAAATCAATGAACAATAAACTGCTGTAGACGGACTCAAAGCTCAAAGAGCCGCTCGACATGGGCAACTAGGGTATCAAAACCAATAATAAGGTCTTAGGAATGTAAACCAGCTAGAATAAAGTAAATCACAGCACCTTGTGAGTCTAGAAATGCAAAAAACCGATTACAAAGGACAACAGAAGCTGAAAATTAATGAACAGTAAACTGCTGTAGACGTACTCAATGCTCAGGAAGCAGCTCGACATGGGCAACTAGGGTATCAAAACCAATAATAAGGTCTTAGGAATGTAAACCAGCTAGAATAAAGTAAATCACAGCACCTTGTGAGTCTAGAAATGCAAAAAACCGATTACAAAGGACAACAGAAGCTGAAAATCAATGAACAATAAACTGCTGTAGACGGACTCAATGCTCAGGAAGCAGCTCGACATGGGCAACTAGGGTATCAAAACCAATAATAAGGTCTTAGGAATGTAAACCAGCTAGATTAAAGTAAACCAGAGCACCCTGTGGGTCTAGAAATACTGAAAACTGATTGCAAAGGACACCAGAATATGAAAATCAATGAACAATAAACTGCTGTAGACGGACTAAAAGCTCAGAGAGCCGCTCAGCATGTGCAACTAGGGTATCAAAACCAAAAACAAAGTCTAAAGAATGTGCACCAGCTAGATTAAAGCAAATCACAGCACCTTGTGGGTCTGGAATGGCAAAAACCGATTGCAAAGGACAACAGAAGCTAAAAATCAATGAACAATAAACTGCTGTAGACGGACTCATAGCTCAAAGAGCCGCTCGACATGGGCAACTAGGGTATCAAAACCAATAATAAGGTCTTAGGAATGTAAACCAGCTAGAATAAAGTAAACCACAGCACCCTTTGGGTCTAAAAATGCTGAAAACCTATTACAAAGGAAACCAGAATATGAAAATCAATGAACAATAAACTGCTGTAGACGGACTAAAAGCTCAGAGAGCCGCTCAGCATGTGCAACTAGGGTATCAAAACCAAAAACAAAGTCTAGAGAATGTACACCAGCTAGATTAAAGCAAATCACAGCACCTTGTGGGTCTAGAAATGCAAAAACCGATTACAAAGGACAACAGAAGCTAAAATTCAATGAACAATAAACTGCTGTAGACGGACTCAAAGCTCAGGAAGCAGCTCGACATGGGCAACTAGGGTATCAAAACCAATAATAAGGTCTTAGGAATGTAAACCAGCTAAATTAAAGTAAACCACAGCACCCTGTGGGTCTAAAAATGCTGAAAACCTATTACAAAGGAAACCAGAATATGAAAATCAATAACCAATAAACTGCTGTAGACGGACTCAAAGCTCAGGGAACCACTCGACATGGGCAACTAGGGTATCAAAACCAATAATAAGGTCTTAGAAATGTAAACCAGCTAGATTTAAGTAAACCAGAGCACCCTGAGGGTCTAGAAATACTGAAAACTGATTGCAAAGGACACCAGAATATGGAAATCAATGAACAATAAACTGCTGTAGACGGACTCAAAGCTCAGGGAACCACTCGACATGGGCAACTAGGGTATCAAAACCAATATTGAGGTATTAGGAATGTAAACCAGCTAGATTAAAGTAAACCAGAGCACCCTGTGGGTCTAGAAATACTGAAAACTGATTGCAAAGGACACCAGAATATGAAAACCAATGAACAATAAACTGCTGTAGACGGACTAAAAGCTCAGAGAGCCGCTCAGCATGTGCAACTAGGGTATCAAAACCAAAAACAAAGTCTAAAGAATGTACACCAGCTAGATTAAAGCAAATCACAGCCCCTTGTGTGTCTGGAATGGCAAAAACCGATTACAAAGGACAACAGAAGCTAAAAATCAATGAACAATAAACTGCTGTAGACGGACTCAAAGCTCAAAGAGCCGCTCGACATGAGCAACTAGGGTATCAAAACCAATAATAAGGTCTTAGGAATGTAAACCAGCTAGAATAAAGTAAACCACAGCACCTTGTGGGTCTAAAAATGCAAAAAAACGATTACAAAGGACAACAGAAGCTGAAAATCAATGAACAATAAACTGCTGTAGACGGACTCAAAGCTCAGGGAGCCGCTCGACATGGGCAGCTAGGGTATCAAAACCAATAATAAGGTCTTAGAATATAAACCAGCTAGATTAAAATAAACCACAGCACCCTGTGGGTCTAGAAATGCTGAAAACCTATTACAAAGGACACAAGGATATGAAAATCAATGAACAATAAACTGCTGTAGACAGACTCAAAGCTCAGGGAGGCACTTGACATGGGCAAGTAAGGTATCAAAACCAATAATAAGGTCTTAGGATTGTAAACCAGCTAGAATAAAGTAAATCACAGCACCTTTTGGGTCTAGAAATGCAAAAAACCGATTACAAAGGACAACAGAAGCTGAAAATCAATGAACAATAAACTGCTGTAGACGGACTCAAAGCTCAAAGAGCCGTTCGACATGGACAACTAGGGTATCAAAACCAATAACAAAGTCTAAAGAATGTACACCAGCTAGATTAAAGCCAATCACAGCACCTTGTGGGTCTAGAAATGCAAAAACCGATTGCAAAGGACAACAGAAGCTGAAAATCAATGAACAATAAACTGCTGTAGACGGACTCAAAGCTCAGGGAGCAGCTCGACATGGGCAACTAGGGTATCAAAACCAATAATAAGGTCTTTGGAATGTAAACCAGCTAGATTAAAGTAAACCACAGCACCCTGTTGGTCTAAAAATGCTGAAAACCTATTACAAAGGACACCAGAATATGAAAATCAATGAACAAAAAACTGCTGTAGACGGACTCAAAGCTCAGGGAGCAGCTCCAAATGGGCAACTAGGGTATCAAAACCAATAATAAGGTCTTAGGATTGTAAACCAG
This sequence comes from Arcuatula senhousia, assembly GCA_963971305.1. Taxonomy (NCBI): domain Eukaryota; kingdom Metazoa; phylum Mollusca; class Bivalvia; order Mytilida; family Mytilidae; genus Arcuatula; species Arcuatula senhousia. The sequence continues at coordinate 57,234,083 of OZ020305.1, forward strand.
CTAGATTAAAATAATCCACAGCATCCTGTGGGTCTAGAAATGCAAAAAAAACGATTGCAAAGGACAACAGAAGCTGAAAATCAATGAACAATAAACTACTGTAAACGGACTCAAAGCTCAGGAAGCCGCTCGACATGGGCAAGTAGGATATCAAAACCAAAAATGAGGTCTTAGGAATGTAAACCAGCTAGATTAAAGTAAACCACAGCACCCTGTTGGTCTAGAAATGCTGAAAACCTATTACAAAGGACACCAGAATATGAAAATCAATAAACAATAAACTGCTGTAGACGGACTCAAAGCTTAGGGAGCATTTCGACATGGGCAACTAGGGTATCAAAACCTAAAATTAGGTCTTAGGAATGTAAACCAGCGAGGTTAAAGTAAACCACAGCACCCTGAGGGTCTAGAAATGCTGAAAACCTATTACAAAGGACACCAGAATATGAAAATCAATGAACAATAAACTGCTGTAGACGGACTCAAAGCTCAAAAAGCCGCTCGACATTGGCAACTAGGGTATCAAAACCTATAATAAGGTCTTTGGAATGTAAACCAGCTAGATTTAAGTAAACCACAGCACCCTGAGGGTCTAAAAATGCTGAAAACCTATTACAAAGGACACCAGAATATGAAAATCAATGAACAATAAACTGCTGTAGACGGACTCAAAGCTCAAAGAGCCGCTTGACATGGGCAACTAGGGTATCAAAACCTATAATAAGGTCTTAGGAATGTTAACCAGCTAGAATAAAGTAAACCACAGCATCTTGTGGGTCTAGGAATGCAAAAAACCGATTGCAAAGGACAACAGAAGCTGAAAATCAATGAACAATAAACTGCTGTAGACGGACTCAAAGCTCAAAGAGCCGCTTGACATGGGCAAGTAGGGTATCAAAACCAATAATAAGGTCTTAGGAATGTAAACCAGCTAGAATAAAGTAAATCACAGCACCTTGTGAGTCTAGAAATGCAAAAAACCGATTACAAAGGACAACAGAAGCTGAAAATTAATGAACAGTAAACTGCTGTAGACGTACTCAATGCTCAGGAAGCAGCTCGACATGGGCAACTAGGGTATCAAAACCAATAATAAGGTCTTAGGAATGTAAACCAGCTAGATTAAAGTAAACCACAGCACCCTGTGGGTCTAAAAATGCTGAAAACCTATTACAAAGGAAACCAGAACATGAAAATCAATGAACAATAAACTGCTGTAGACGGACTAAAAGCTCAGAGAGCCGGTCAGCATGTGCAACTAGGGTATCAAAACCAAAAACAAAGTCTAAAGAATGTACACCAGCTAGATTAAAGCAAATCACAGCACCTTGTGGGTCTAGACATGCAAAAACCGATTACAAAGGACAACAGAAGCTAAAAATCAATGAACAATAAACTGCTGTAGACGGACTCAAAGCTCAGGAAGCAGCTTGACATGGGCAACTAGGGTATCAAAACCTATAATAAGGTCTTAGGAATGTAAACCAGCTAGAATAAAGTAAACCACAGCACCTTGTGGGTCTAGGATTGCAAAAAACCGATTGCAAAGGACAACAGAAGCTGAAAATCAATGAACAATAAACTGCTGTAGACGGACTCAAAGCTCAAAGAGCCGCTCGACATGGGCAACTAGGGTATCAAAACCAATAATAAGGTCCAAGGAATGTAAACCAGCTAGATTAAAGTAAACCACAGCACCCTGTGGGTCTAAAAATGCTAAAAACCTATTCCAAAGGAAACCAGAATATGAAAATCAATGAACAATAAACTGCTGTAGACGGACTCAAAGCTCAGGGAACCACTCGACATGGGCAACTAGGGTATCAAAACCAATATTGAGGTATTAGGAATGTAAACCAGCTAGATTAAAGTAAACCAGAGCACCCTGTGGGTCTAGAAATACTGAAAACTGATTGCAAAGGACACCAGAATATGAAAATCAATGAACAATACACTGCTGTAGACGGACTAAAAGCTCAGAGAGCCGCTCAGCATGTGCAACTAGGGTATCAAAACGAAAAACAAAGTCTAAAGAATGTACACCAGCTAGATTAAAGCAAATCACAGCACCTTGTGGGTCTGGAATGTGAAAAACCGATTACAAAGGACAACAGAAGCTAAAAATCAATGAACAATAAACTGCTGTAGACGGACTCAAAGCTCAAAGAGCCGCTCGACATGGGCAACTAGGGTATCAAAACCAATAATAAGGCCTTAGGAATGTAAACCAGCTAGAATAAAGTAAACCACAGCACATTGTGGGTCTAGAAATGCAAAAAACCGATTGCAAAGGACAACAGAAGCTAAAAATCAATGAACAATAAACTGCTGTAGACGGACTCAACGCTCAAAGACCCGCTCAAGATGGGCAACTAGGGTATTAAAACCAATAATAAGGTCATAGGAATGTCAACCAGGTAGAATAAAGTAAACCACAGCACCTTGTGGGTCTAGAAATGCAAAAAACGATTACAAAGGCCAACAGAAGCTGAAAATCAATGAACAATAAACTGCTGTAGACGGACTCAAAGCTCAGGGAGCCGCTCGACATGGGCAACTAGGTTATCAAAACCAATAATAAGGTCTTAGAAATGTAAACCAGCTAGATTAAAGTAAACCACAGCACCCTGTGGGTCTAGAAATGCTGAAAACCTATTACAAAGGACACCAGGATATGAAAATCAATGAACAATAAACTGCTGTAGACTGACTCAAAGCTCAGGGAGCCACTCGACATGGGCAAGTAAGGTATCAAAACCAATGATAAGGTCTTAGGAATGTTAACCAGCTAGAATAAAGTAAATCACAGCACCTTGTGGGTCTAGAAATGCAAAAAACCGATTGCAAAGGACAACATAAGCTTAAAATCAATGAACAATAAACTGCTGTAGACGGACTCAAAGCTCAAAGAGCCGTTCGACATGGGCAACTAGGGTATCAAAACCAATAACAACGTCTAAAGAATGTACACCAGCTAGATTAAAGCAAATCACAGCACCTTGTGGGTCTAGAAATGCAAAAACCGATTGCAAAGGACAACAGAAGCTGAAAATCAATGAACAATAAACTGCTGTAGACGGACTCAAAGCTCAGGGAGCAGCTCAACATGGGCAAGTAGGGTATCAAAACCAATAATAAGGTCTTTGGAATGTAAACCAGCTAGATTAAAGTAAACCACAGCACCCTGTTGGTTTAAAAATGCTGAAAACCTATTACAAAGGACACCAGAATATGAAAATCAATGAACAATAAACTGCTGTAGACGGACTCAAAGCTCAAAGAGCCGCTCGACATGGGCAACTAGGGTATCAAAACCAATAATAAGGTCTAAGGAATGTAAACCAGCTAAATTAAAGTAAACCACAGCACCCTGTTGGTCTAAAAATGCTGAAAACCTATTACAAAGGACACCAGAATATGAAAATCAATGAACAAAAAACTGCTGTAGACGGACTCAAAGCTCAGGGAGCAGCTCGACATGGGCAACTAGGGTATCAAAACCAATAATAAGGTCTTAGGATTGAAAACCAGCTTGATTGAAATAATCCAGAGCATCCTGTGGGTCTAGAAATGCAAAAAAAACGATTGCAAAGGACAACAGAAGCTGAAATCAATGAACAATAAACTGCTGTAAACGGACTCAAAGCTCAGGAAGCCGCTCGACATGGGCAAGTAGGATATCAAAACCAAAAATGAGGTCTTAGGAATGTAAACCAGCTAGATTAAAGTAAACCACAGCACCCTGTTGGTCTAGAAATGCTGAAAACCTATTACAAAGGACACCAGAATATGAAAATCAATAAACAATAAACTGCTGTAGACGGACTCAAAGCTCAGGGAGCATTTCGACATGGGCAACTAGGGTTTCAAAACCTATAATTATGTCTTAGGAATGTAAACCAGCTAGGTTAAAGTAAACCACAGCACCCTGAGGGTCTAGAAATGCTGAAAACCTATTACAAAGGACACCAGAATATGAAAATCAATGAACAATAAACTGCTGTAGACGGACTCAAAGCTCAAAAAGCCGCTCGACATGTGCAACTAGGGTATCAAAACGAAAAACAAAGTCTAAAGAATGTACACCAGCTAGATTAAAGCAAATCACAGCACCTTGTGGGTCTGGAATGTGAAAAACCGATTACAAAGGACAACAGAAGCTAAAAATCAATGAACAATAAACTGCTGTAGACGGACTCAAAGCTCAAAGAGCCGCTCGACATGGGCAACTAGGGTATCAAAACCAATAATAAGGTCTTAGGAATGTAAACCAGCTACAATAAAGTAAACCACAGCACATTGTGGGTCTAGAAATGCAAAAAACCGATTGCAAAGGACAACAGAACCTAAAAATCAATGAACAATAAACTGCTGTAGACGGACTCAACGCTCAAAGACCCACTCGAGATGGGCAACTAGGGTATCAAAACCAATAATAAGGTCTTAGGAATGTCAACCAGGTAGAATAAAGTAAACCACAGCACCTTGTGGGTCTAGAAATGCAAAAAACATTTACAAAGGACAACAGAAGCTGAAAATCAATGAACAATAAACTGCTGTAGACGGACTCAAAGCTCAGGGAGCCGCTCGACATGGGCAACTAGGTTATCAAAACCAATAATAAGGTCTTAGAAATGTAAACCAGCTAGATTAAAGTAAACCACAGCACCCTGTTGGTCTAGAAATGCTGAAAACCTATTACAAAGGACACCAAGATATGAAAATCAATGAACAATAAACTGCTGTAGACGGACTCAAAGCTCAGGGAGCCACTCGACATGGGCAAGTAAGGTATCAAAACCAATAATAAGGCCTTAGGAATGTTAACCAGCTAGAATAAAGTAAATCACAGCATCTTGTGGGTCTAGAAATGCAAAAAACCGTTTGCAAAGGACAACAGAAGCTTAAAATCAATGAACAATAAACTGCTGTAGACGGACTCAAAGCTCAAAGAGCCGTTCGATATGGGCAACTAGGGTATCAAAACCAATAACAAAGTCTAAAGAATGTACACCAGCTAGATTAAAGCAAATCACAGCACCTTGTGGGTCTAGAAATGCAAAAACCGATTGCAAAGGACAACAGAAGCTGAAAATCAATGAACAATAAACTGCTGTAGACGGACTCAAAGCTCAAAGAGCCGCTCGACATGGGCAACTAGGGTATCAAAACCAATAATAAGGTCTAAGGAATGTAAACCAGCTAAATTAAAGTAAACCACAGCACCCTGTTGGTCTAAAAAAGCTGAAAACCTATTACAAAGGACACCAGAATATGAAAATCAATGAACAAAAAACTGCTGTAGACGGACTCAAAGCTCAGGGAGCAGCTCGACATGGGCAACTAGGGTATCAAAACCAATAATAAGGTCTTAGGATTGAAAACCAGCTTGATTGAAATAATCCAGAGCATCCTGTGGGTCTAGAAATGCAAAAAAACGATTGCAAAGGACAACAGAAGCTGAAATCAATGAACAATAAACTGCTGTAAACGGACTCAAAGCTCAGGAAGCCGCTCGACATGGGCAAGTAGGATATCAAAACCAAAAATGAGGTCTTAGGAATGTAAACCAGCTAGATTAAAGTAAACCACAGCACCCTGTTGGTCTAGAAATGCTGAAAACCTATTACAAAGGACACCAGAATATGAAAATCAATAAACAATAAACTGCTGTAGACGGACTCAAAGCTCAGGGAGCATTTCGACATGGGCAACTAGGGTTTCAAAACCTATAATTATGTCTTAGGAATGTAAACTAGCTAGGTTAAAGTAAACCACAGCACCCTGACGGTCTAGAAATGCTGAAAACCTATTACAAAGGACACCAGAATATGAAAATCAATGAACAATTAACTGCTGTAGACGGACTCAAAGCTCAAAAAGCCGCTCGACATGGGCAACTAGGGTATCAAAACCTATAATAAGGTCTTTGGAATGTAAACCAGCTAGATATAAGTAAACGACAGCACCCTGAGGGTCTAAAAATGCTGAAAACCTATTACAAAGGACACCAGAATATGAAAATCAATGAACAATAAACTGCTGTAGACGGACTCAAAGCTGAAAGAGCCGCTTGACATGGGCAACTAGGGTATCAAAACCTATAATAAGGTCTTAGGAATGTAAACCAGCTAGAATAAAGTAAACCACAGCACCTTGTGGGTCTAGGAATGCAAAAAACCGATTGCAAAGGACAACAGAAGCTGAAAATCAATGAACAATAAACTGCTGTAGACGGACTCAAAGCTCAAAGAGCCGCTCGACATGGGCAACTAGGGTATCAAAACCAATAATAAGGTCTAAGGAATGTAAACCAGCTAGATTAAAGTAAACCACAGCACCCTGTGGGTCTAAAAATGCTGAAAACCTATTACAAAGGAAACCAGAATATGAAAATCAATGAACAATAAACTGCTGTAGACGGACTCAAAGCTCAGGGAACCACTCGACATGGGCAACTAGGGTATCAAAACCAATATTGAGGTATTAGGAATGTAAACCAGCTAGATTAAAGTAAACCAGAGCACCCTGTGGGTCTAGAAATACTGAAAACTGATTGCAAAGGACACCAGAATATGAAAATCAATGAACAATACACTGCTGTAGACGGACTAAAAGCTCAGAGAGCCGCTCAGCATGTGCAACTAGGGTATCAAAACCAAAAACAAAGTCTAAAGAATGTACACCAGCTAGATTAAAGCAAATCACAGCACTTTGTGGGTCTGGAATGGGAAAAACCGATTGCAAAGGACAACAGAACCTAAAAATCAATGAACAATAAACTGCTGTAGACGGACTCAAAGGTCAAAGAGCCGCTCGACATGGGCAACTAGGGTATCAAAACCAATAATACGGTCTTAGGAATGTAAACCAGCTACAATAAAGTAAACCACAGCACCTTGTGGGTCTAGAAATACTGAAAACTGATTGCAAAGGACACCAGGATATGAAAATCAATGAACAATAAACTGCTGTAGACTGACTCAAAGCTCAGGGAGCCACTCGACATGGGCAAGTAAGGTATCAAAACCAATGATAAGGTCTTAGGAATGTAAACCAGTTAGAATAAAGTAAATCACAGCACCTTGTGGGTCTAGAAATGCAAAAAACCGATTGCAAAGGACAACAGAAGCTTAAAATCAATGAACAATAAACTGCTGTAGACGGACTCAAAGCTCAAAGAGCCGTTCGACATGGGCAACTAGGGTATCAAAACCAATAACAAAGTCTAAAGAATGTACACCAGCTAGATTAAAGCAAATCACAGCACCTTGTGGGTCTAGAAATGCAAAAACCGATTGCAAAGGACAACAGAAGCTGAAAATCAATGAACAATAAACTGCTGTAGACGGACTCAAAGCTCAGGGAGCAGCTCGACATGGGCAAGTAGGGTATCAAAACCAATAATAAGGTCTTTGGAATGTAAACCAGCTAGATTAAAGTAAACCACAGCACCCTGTTGGTTTAAAAATGCTGAAAACCTATTACAAAGGACACCAGAATATGAAAATCAATGAACAATAAACTGCTGTAGACGGACTCAAAGCTCAAAGAGCCGCTCGACATGGGCAACTAGGGTATCAAAACCAATAATAAGGTCTAAGGAATGTAAACCAGCTAAATTAAAGTAAACCACAGCACCCTGTTGGTCTAAAAATGCTGAAAACCTATTACAAAGGACACCAGAATATGAAAATCAATGAACAAAAAACTGCTGTAGACGGACTCAAAGCTCAGGGAGCAGCTCGACATGGGCAACTAGGGTATCAAAACCAATAATAAGGTCTTAGGATTGAAAACCAGCTTGATTGAAATAATCCAGAGCATCCTGTGGGTCTAGAAATGCAAAAAAACGATTGCAAAGGACAACAGAAGCTGAAATCAATGAACAATAAACTGCTGTAAACGGACTCAAAGCTCAAAGAGCCGCTCGACATGGGCAACTAGGGTATCAAAACCAATAATAAGGTCTAAGGAATGTAAACCAGCTAGATTAAAGTAAACCACAGCACCCTGTTGGTCTAGAAATGCTGAAAACCTATTACAAAGGACACCAGAATATGAAAATCAATAAACAATAAACTGCTGTAGACGGACTCAAAGCTCAGGGAGCATTTCGACATGGGCAACTAGGGTTTCAAAACCTATAATTATGTCTTAGGAATGTAAACCAGCTAGGTTAAAGTAAACCACAGCACCCTGAGGGTCTAGAAATGCTGAAAACCTATTACAAAGGACACCAGAATATGAAAATCAATGAACAATAAACTGCTGTAGACGGACTCAAAGCTCAAAAAGCCGCTCGACATGTGCAACTAGGGTATCAAAACGAAAAACAAAGTCTAAAGAATGTACACCAGCTAGATTAAAGCAAATCACAGCACCTTGTGGGTCTGGAATGTGAAAAACCGATTACAAAGGACAACAGAAGCTAAAAATCAATGAACAATAAACTGCTGTAGACGGACTCAAAGCTCAAAGAGCCGCTCGACATGGGCAACTAGGGTATCAAAACCAATAATAAGGTCTTAGGAATGTAAACCAGCTACAATAAAGTAAACCACAGCACATTGTGGGTCTAGAAATGCAAAAAACCGATTGCAAAGGACAACAGAAGCTAAAAATCAATGAACAATAAACTGCTGTAGACGGACTCAACGCTCAAAGACCCACTCGAGATGGGCAACTAGGGTATCAAAACCAATAATAAGGTCTTAGGAATGTCAACCAGGTAGAATAAAGTAAACCACAGCACTTTGTGGGTCTAGAAATGCAAAAAACCGATTACAAAGGACAACAGAAGCTGAAAATCAATGAACAATAAACTGCTGTAGACGGACTCAAAGCTCAGGGAGCCGCTCGACATGGGCAACTAGGTTATCAAAACCAATAATAAGGTCTTAGAAATGTAAACCAGCTAGATTAAAGTAAACCACAGCACCCTGTTGGTCTAGAAATGCTGAAAACCTATTACAAAGGACACCAGGATATGAAAATCAATGAACAATAAACTGCTGTAGACGGACTCAAAGCTCAGGGAGCCACTCGACATGGGCAAGTAAGGTATCAAAACCAATAATAAGGCCTTAGGAATGTTAACCAGCTAGAATAAAGTAAATCACAGCACCTTGTGGGTCTAGAAATGCAAAAAACCGTTTGCAAAGGACAACAGAAGCTTAAAATCAATGAACAATAAACTGCTGTAGACGGACTCAAAGCTCAAAGAGCCGTTCGACATGGGCAACTAGGGTATCAAAACCAATAACAAAGTCTAAAGAATGTACACCAGCTAGATTAAAGCAAATCACAGCACCTTGTGGGTCTAGAAATGCAAAAACCGATTGCAAAGGACAACAGAAGCTGAAAATCAATGAACAATAAACTGCTGTAGACGGACTCAAAGCTCAAAGAGCCGCTCGACATGGGCAACTAGGGTATCAAAACTAATAATAAGGTCTAAGGAATGTAAATCAGCTAAATTAAAGTAAACCACAGCACCCTGTTGGTCTAAAAAAGCTGAAAACCTATTACAAAGGACACCAGAATATGAAAATCAATGAACAAAAAACTGCTGTAGACGGACTCAAAGCTCAGGGAGCAGCTCGACATGGGCAACTAGGGTATCAAAACCAATAATAAGGTCTTAGGATTGAAAACCAGCTTGATTGAAATAATCCAGAGCATCCTGTGGGTCTAGAAATGCAAAAAAACGATTGCAAAGGACAACAGAAGCTGAAATCAATGAACAATAAACTGCTGTAAACGGACTCAAAGCTCAGGAAGCCGCTCGACATGGGCAAGTAGGATATCAAAACCAAAAATGAGGTCTTAGGAATGTAAACCAGCTAGATTAAAGTAAACCACAGCACCCTGTTGGTCTAGAAATGTTGAAAACCTATTACAAAGGACACCAGAATATGAAAATCAATAAACAATAAACTGCTGTAGACGGACTCAAAGCTCAGGGAGCATTTCGACATGGGCAACTAGGGTTTCAAAACCTATAATTATGTCTTAGGAATGTAAACCAGCTAGGTTAAAGTAAACCACAGCACCCTGAGGGTCTAGAAATGCTGAAAACCTATTACAAAGGACACCAGAATATGATAATCAATGAACAATAAACTGCTGTAGACGGACTCAAAGCTCAAAAAGCCGCTCGACATGGGCAACTAGGGTATCAAAACCTATAATAAGGTCTTTGGAATGTAAACCAGCTAGATTTAAGTAAACCACAGCACCCTGAGGGTCTAAAAATGCTGAAAACCTATTACAAAGGACACCGGAATATGAAAATCAATGAACAATAAACTGCTGTAGACGGACTCAAAGCTGAAAGAGCCGCTTGACATGGGCAACTAGGGTATCAAAACCTATAATAAGGTCTTAGGAATGTAAACCAGCTAGAATAAAGTAAACCACAGCACCTTGTGGGTCTAGGAATGCAAAAAACCGATTGCAAAGGACAACAGAAGCTGAAAATCAATGAACAATAAACTGCTGTAGACGGACTCAAAGCTCAAAGAGCCGCTCGACATGGGCAACTAGGGTATCAAAACCAATAATAAGGTCTAAGGAATGTAAACCAGCTAGATTAAAGTAAACCACAGCACCCTGTGGGTCTAAAAATGCTGAAAACCTATTACAAAGGAAACCAGAATATGAAAATCAATGAACAATAAACTGCTGTAGACGGACTCAAAGCTCAGGGAACCACTCGAAATGGGCAACTAGGGTATCAAAACCAATATTGAGGTATTAGGAATGTAAACCAGCTAGATTAAAGTAAACCAGAGCACCCTGTGGGTCTAGAAATACTGAAAACTGATTGCAAAGGACACCAGAATATGAAAATCAATGAACAATACACTGCTGTAGACGGACTAAAAGCTCAGAGAGCCGCTCAGCATGTGCAACTAGGGTATCAAAACCAAAAACAAAGTCTAAAGAATGTACACCAGCTAGATTAAAGCAAATCACAGCACTTTGTGGGTCTGGAATGGGAAAAACCGATTGCAAAGGACAACAGAACCTAAAAATCAATGAACAATAAACTGCTGTAGACGGACTCAAAGCTCAAAGAGCCGCTCGACATGGGCAACTAGGGTATCAAAACCAATAATAAGGTCTTAGGAATGTAAACCAGCTACAATAAAGTAAACCACAGCACCTTGTGGGTCTAGAAATACTGAAAACTGATTGCAAAGGACACCAGAATATGAAAATCAATAAACAATAAACTGCTGTAGACGGACTTAAAGCTCAAAGAGCCGCTCGACATGGGCAACTAGGCTATCAAAACCAATAATAAGGTCTTAGGAATGTAAACCAGCTAGAATAAAGTAAACCACAGCACATTGTGGGTCTAGAAATGCAAAAAAACCGATTGCAAAGGACAACAGAAGCTAAAAATCAATGAACAATAAACTGCTGTAGACGGACTCAACGCTCAAAGACCCGCTCAAGATGGGCAACTAGGGTATTAAAACCAATAATAAGGTCATAGGAATGTCAACCAGGTAGAATAAAGTAAACCACAGCACCTTGTGGGTCTAGAAATGCAAAAAACGATTACAAAGGCCAACAGAAGCTGAAAATCAATGAACAATAAACTGCTGTAGACGGACTCAAAGCTCAGGGAGCCGCTCGACATGGGCAACTAGGTTATCAAAACCAATAATAAGGTCTTAGAAATGTAAACCAGCTAGATTAAAGTAAACCACAGCACCCTGTGGGTCTAGAAATGCTGAAAACCTATTACAAAGGACACCAGGATATGAAAATCAATGAACAATAAACTGCTGTAGACTGACTCAAAGCTCAGGGAGCCACTCGACATGGGCAAGTAAAGTATCAAAACCAATGATAAGGTCTTAGGAATGTAAACCAGCTAGAATAAAGTAAATCACAGCACCTTGTGGGTCTAGAAATGCAAAAAACCGATTGCAAAGGACAACAGAAGCTGAAAATCAATGAACAATAAACTGCTGTAGACGGACTCAAAGCTCAAAGAGCCGTTCGACATGGGCAACTAGGGTATCAAAACCAATAACAAAGTCTAAAGAATGTACACCAGCTAGATTAAAGCAAATCACAGCACCTTGTGGGTCTAGAAATGCAAAAACCGATTGCAAAGGACAACAGAAGCTGAAAATCAATGAACAATAAACTGCTGTAGACGGACTCAAAGCTCAGGGAGCAGCTCGACATGGGCAAGTAGGGTATCAAAACCAATAATAAGGTCTTTGGAATGTAAACCAGCTAGATTAAAGTAAACCACAGCACCCTGTTGGTTTAAAAATGCTGAAAACCTATTACAAAGGACACCAGAATATGAAAATCAATGAACAATAAACTGCTGTAGACGGACTCAAAGCTCAAAGAGCCGCTCGACATGGGCAACTAGGGTATCAAAACCAACAATAAGGTCTTAGGAATGTAAACCAGCTACAATAAAGTAAACCACAGCACCTTGTGGGTCTAGAAATGCAAAAACCCGATTGCAAAGGACAACAGAAGCTGAAAATTAATGAACAATAAACTGCTGTAGACGGACTTAAAGCTCAAAGAGCCGCTCGACATGGGCAACTAGGCTATCAAAACCAATAATAAGGTCTTAGGAATGTAAACCAGCTGGAATAAAGTAAACCACAGCACATTGTGGGTCTATAAATGCAAAAAACCGATTGCAAAGGACAACAGAAGCTAAAAATCAATGAACAATAAACTGCTGTAGACGGACTCAACGCTCAAAGACCCGCTCGAGATGGGCAACTAGGGTATCAAAACCAATAATAAGGTCTTAGGAATGTCAACCAGGTAAAATAAAGTAAACCACAGCACCTTGTGGGTCTAGAAATGCAAAAAACGATTACAAAGGACAACAGAAGCTAAAAATCAATGAACAATAAACTGCTGTAGACGGACTCAAAGCTCAGGGAGCCACTCGACATGGGCAACTAGGTTATCAAAACCAATAATAAGGTCTTAGAAATGTAAACCAGCTAGATTAAAGTAAACCACAGCACCCTGTGGGTCTAGAAATGCTGAAAACCTATTACAAAGGACACCAGGATATGAAAATCAATGAACAATAAACTGCTGTAGACGGACTCAAAGCTCAGGGAGCCACTCGACATGGGCAAGTAAGGTATCAAAACCAATAATAAGGCCTTAGGAATGTTAACCAGCTAGAATAAAGTAAATCACAGCACCTTGTGGGTCTAGAAATCCAAAAAACCGATTGCAAAGGACAACAGAAGCTTAAAATCAATGAACAATAAACTACTGTAGACGGACTCAAAGCTCAAAGAGCCGTTCGACATGGGCAACTAGGGTATCAAAACCAATAACAAAGTCTAAAGAATGTACACTAGCTAGATTAAAGCAAATCACAGCACCTTGTGGGTCTAGAAATGCAAAAACCGATTGCAAAGGACAACAGAAGCTGAAAATCGATGAACAATAAACTGCTGTAGACGGACTCAAAGCTCAAAGAGCAGCTCTACATTGGCAACTAGGGTATCAAAACCTACAATAAGGTCTTAGGAGTGTAAACCAGCTAGAATAAAGTAAACCACAGCACCTTGTGGGTCTAGAAATGCAAAAAACCAATTGCAAAGGACAACAGAAGCTGAAAATCAATGAACAATGAACTGCTGTAGACGGACTCAAAGCTTAGGGAGCCGCTCGACATGGGCAAGTAGGATATCAAAACCAAAAATGAGGTCTTAGGAATGTAAACCAGCTAGATTAAAGTAAACCACAGCACCCTGTTGGTTTAAAAATGCTGAAAACCTATCACAAAGGACACCAGAATATGAAAATCAATGAACAATAAACTGCTCTAGACGGACCCAAAGCTCAGGGAGCAGCTCGACATGGGCAACTAGGGTATCAAAACCAATAATAAGGTCTTAGGATTGTAAACCAGCTAGATTAAAATAATCCACAGCATCCTGTGGGTCTAGAAATGCAAAAAAAAACGATTGCAAAGGACAACAGAAGCTGAAAATCAATGAACAATAAACTGCTGTAGACGGACTCAAAGCTCAGGGAGCCGCTCGACATGGACAAGTAGGATATCAAAACCAAAAATGAGGTCTAAGGAATGTAAACCAGCTAGATTAAAGTAAACCACAGCACCCTGTTGGTCTAGAAATGCTGAAAACCTATTACAAAGGACCCCAGAATATGAAAATCAATAAACAATAAACTGCTGTAGACGGACTCAAAGCTCAAAGAGCCATTCGACATGGGCAACTAGGGTATCAAAACCAATAATAAGGTCTTAGGAATGTAAACCAGCTAGAATAAAGTAAACCACAGCATCTGTGGGTCTAGAAATGCAAAAAACCGATTGCAAAGGACAACAGAAGCTGAAAATCAATGAACAATAAACTGCTGTAGACGGACTCAAAGCTCAGGGAGCAGCTCGACATGGGCAACTAGGGTATCAAAACCAATAATAAGGTATTTGAAAGGTAAACCAGCTAGATTAAAGTCAACCACAACACCCTGTTGGTCTAAAAATGCTGAAAACCTATTACAAAGGACACCAGAATATGAAAATCAATGAACAATAAACTGCTATAGACGGACTCAAAGCTCAGGGAGCAGCTCGACATGGGCAACTAGGGTATCAGCACCCTGTTGGTCTAGAAATGCTGAAAACCTATTACAAAGGACCCCAGAATATGAAAATCAATAAACAATAAACTGCTGTAGACGGACTCAAAGCTCAAAGAGCCATTCGACATGGGCAACTAGGGTATCAAAACCAATAATAAGGTCTTAGGAATGTAAACCAGCTAGAATAAAGTAAACCACAGCATCTGTGGGTCTAGAAATGCAAAAAACCGATTGCAAAGGACAACAGAAGCTGAAAATCAATGAACAATAAACTGCTGTAGACGGACTCAAAGCTCAGGGAGCAGCTCGACATGGGCAACTAGGGTATCAAAACCAATAATAAGGTATTTGAAAGGTAAACCAGCTAGATTAAAGTCAACCACAACACCCTGTTGGTCTAAAAATGCTGAAAACCTATTACAAAGGACACCAGAATATGAAAATCAATGAACAATAAACTGCTATAGACGGACTCAAAGCTCAGGGAGCAGCTCGACATGGGCAACTAGGGTATCAAAACCAATAATAGGTATTTGAAATGTAAACCAGCTAGATTAAAGTCAACCACAACACCCTGTTGGTCTAAAAATGCTGAAAACCTATTACAAAGGACACCAGAATATGAAAATCAATGAACAATAAACTGCTGTAGACGGACTCAAAGCTCAGGGAGCAGCTCGACATGGGCAACTAGGGTATCAAAACCAATAATAAGGTCTTAGGAATGTAAACCAGCTAGATTAAGATAATCCACAGCATCCTGTGGGTCTAGAAATGCAAAAAACCGATTGCAAAGGACAACAGAAGCTGAAAATCAATGACCAATAAATTGCTGTAGACGGACTCAAAGCTCAGGGAGCCGCTCGACATGGGCAACTAGGGTATCAAAACCAATAATAAGGTCTTAGGAATGTAAACCAGCTAGAATAAAGTAAACCACAGCACCCTGTTGGTCTAAAAATGCTGAAAACCTATTACAAAGGACACCAGAATATGAAAATCAATGAACAATAAACTGCTGTAGACGGACTCAAAGCTCAGGGAGCCGCTCGACATGGGCAAGTAGGATATCAAAACCAATAATGAGGTCTTAGGAATGTAAACCAGCTAGATTAAAGTAAACCACAGCACCCTGTTGGTCTAAAAATGCTGAAAACCTATTACAAAGGACACCAGAATATGAAAATCAATGAACAATAAACTGCTGTAGACGGACTCAAAGCTCATGGAGCAGCTCGACATGGGCAACTAGGGTATCAAAACCAATAATAAGGTCTTAGGAATGTAAACCAGCTGGATTAATTTAATCCACAGCATCCTGTGGGTCTAGAAATGCTGAAAACCGATTTCAAAAACCCCAGAATCTGAAAATCAATGAACAATAAACTGCTGTAGACGGACTCAAAGCTCAGGGAGCCGCTCGACATGGGCAACTAAGGTATCAAAACCAATAATAATGTATTAGGAATGTAAACCAGCTAGAATAAAGTAAACCACAGCACCTTGTGGGTCTAGAAATGCAAAAAAACGATTACAAAGGACAACAGAAGCTGAAAATCAATGAACAATAAACTGCTGTAGACGGACTCAAAGCTCAAAGAGCCACTCGACATGGGCAACTAAGGTATCAAAACCAATAATAAGGTCTAAGGAATGTAAACCAGGTAGATTAAAGTAAACCACATCACCCTGAGGGTCTAGAAATGCTGAAAACCTATTACAAAGGACACCAGAATATGAAAATCAATGAACAATAAACTGCTGTAGACGGACTCAAAGCTCAGGGAGCAGCTCGAAATGGGCAACTAGGGTATCAAAACCAATAATAAGGTCTTTGGAATGTAAACCAGCTAGATTAAAGTAAACCACAGCACCCTGTTGGTCTAGAAATGCTGAAAACCTATTACAAAGGACACCAGAATATGAAAATCAATGAACAATAAACTGCTGTAGACGGACTCAAAGCTCAGGGAGCAGCTCGACATGGGCAACTAGGGTATCAAAACCAATAATAAGGTCTTAGGAATGTAAACCAGCTAGATTAAAATAATCCACAGCATCCTGTGGGTCTAGAAATGCAAAAAAAACGATTGCAAAGGACAACAGAAGCTGAAAATCAATGAACAATAAACTGCTGTAGACGGACTCAAAGCTCAGGGAGCCGCTCGACATGGGCAAGTAGGATATCAAAACCAAAAATGAGGTTTTAGGAATGTAAACCAGCTAGATTAAAGTAAACCACAGCACCCTGAGGGTCTAGAAATGCAAAAAACCGATTGCAAAGGACAACAGAAGCTGAAAATCAATGAACAATAAACTGCTGTAGACGGACTCAAAGCTCAAAGAGCCGCTCGACATGGGCAACTAGGGTATCAAAACCAATAAAAAAGTCTAAGGAATGTAAACCAGGTAGATTAAAGTAAACCACAGCACCCTGAGGGTCTACAAATTATGAAAACCCATTACAAAGGACACCAGAATATGAAAATCAATGAACAATAAACTGCTGTATACGGACTCAAAGCTCAAAGAGCCATTCGACATGGGCAACTAGGGTATCAAAACCAATAATAAGGTCTTAGGAATGTAAACCAGCTAGAATAAAGTAAACCACAGCATCTGTGGGTCTAGAAATGCAAAAAACCGATTGCAAAGAACAACAGAAGCTGAAAATCAATGAACAATAAACTGCTGTAGACGGACTCAAAGCTCAGGGAGCAGCTCGACATGGGCAACTAGGGTATCAAAACCAATAATAAGGTATTTGAAAGGTAAACCAGCTAGATTAAAGTCAACCACAACACCCTGTTGGTCTAAAAATGCTGAAAACCTATTACAAAGGACACCAGAATATGAAAATCAATGAACAATAAACTGCTATAGACGGACTCAAAGCTCAGGGAGCAGCTCGAAATGGGCAACTAGGGTATCAAAACCAATAATAGGTATTTGAAATGTAAACCAGCTAGATTAAAGTCAACCACAACACCCTGTTGGTCTAAAAATGCTGAAAACCTATTACAAAGGACACCAGAATATGAAATTCAATGAACAATAAACTGCTGTAGACGGTCTCAAAGCTCAGGGAGCAGCTTGACATGGGCAACTAGGGTATCAAAACCAATAATAAGGTCTTAGGAATGTAAACCAGCTAGATTAAGATAATCCACAGCATCCTGTGGGTCTAGAAATGCAAAAAACCGATTGCAAAGGACAACAGAAGCTGAAAATCAATGACCAATAAATTGCTGTAGACGGACTCAAAGCTCAGGGAGCCGCTCGACATGGGCAACTAGGGTATCAAAACCAATAATAAGGTCTTAGGAATGTAAACCAGCTAGAATAAAGTAAACCACAGCACCCTGTTGGTCTAAAAATGCTGAAAACCTATTACAAAGGACACCAAAATATGAAAATCAATGAACAATAAACTGCTGTAGACGGACTCAAAGCTCAGGGAGCCGCTCGACATGGGCAAGTAGGATATCAAAACCAATAATGAGGTCTTAGGAATGTAAACCAGCTAGATTAAAGTAAACCACAGCACCCTGTTGGTCTAAAAATGCTGAAAACCTATTACAAAGGACACCAGAATATGAAAATCAATGAACAATAAACTGCTGTAAAGGACTCAAAGCTCATGGAGCAGCTCGACATGGGCAACTAGGGTATCAAAACCAATAATAAGGTCTTAGGAATGTAAACCAGCTGGATTAAATTAATCCACAGCATCCTGTGGGTCTAGAAATGCTGAAAACCGATTTCAAAAACCCCAGAATCTGAAAATCAATGAACAATAAACTGCTGTAGACGGACTCAAAGCTCAGGGAGCCGCTCGACATGGGCAACTAAGGTATCAAAACCAATAATAATGTCTTAGGAATGTAAACCAGCTAGAATAAAGTAAACCACAGCACCTTGAGGGTCTAGAAATGCAAAAAAACGATTACAAAGGACAACAGAAGCTGAAAATCAATGAACAATAAACTGCTGTAGACGGACTCAAAGCTCAAAGAGCCACTCGACATGGGCAACTAAGGTATCAAAACCAATAATAAGGTCTAAGGAATGTAAACCAGGTAGATTAAAGTAAACCACATCACCCTGAGGGTCTAGAAATGCTGAAAACCTATTACAAAGGACACCAGAATATGAAAATCAATGAACAATAAACTGCTGTAGACGGACTCAAAGCTCAGGGAGCAGCTCGACATGGGCAACTAGGGTGTCAAAACCAATAATAAGGTCTTAGGAATGTAAACCAGCTAGATTAAAATAATCCACAGCATCCTGTGGGTCTAGAAATGCAAAAAAAAAACGATTGCAAAGGACAACAGAAGCTGAAAATCAATGAACAATAAACTGCTGTAGACGGACTCAAAGCTCAGGGAGCCGCTCGACATGGGCAAGTAGGATATCAAAACCAAAAATGAGGTTTTAGGAATGTAAACCAGCTAGATTAAAGTAAACCACAGCATCCTCTAGGTCTAAAAATGCTGAAAACCTATTACAAAAGACACCAGAATATGAAAATCAATGAACAATAAACTGCTGTAGACGGACTCAAAGCTCAGGGAGCAGCTCGACATGGGCAACTAGGGTATCAAAACCTATAATAAGGTCTTAGGAATGTAAACCAGCTAGATTAAAGTAAACCACAGCACCCTGAGGGTCTAGAAATGCTGAAAACCTATTACAAAGGACACCAGAATATGAAAATCAATGAACAATAAACTGCTGTAGAAGGACTCAAAGCTCAAAGAGCCATTCGACATGGGCAACTAGGGTATCAAAACCAATAATAAGGTCTTAGGAATGTAAACCAGCTAGAATAAAATAAACCACAGCATCTGTGGGTCTAGAAATGCAAAAAACCGATTGCAAAGGACAACAGAAGCTGAAAATCAATGAACAATAAACTGCTGTAGACGGACTCAAAGCTCAGGGAGCAGCTCGACATGGGCAACTAGGGTATCAAAACCAATAATAAGGTCTTAGAAATGTAAACCAGCTAGATTAAAGTCAACCACAACACCCTGTTGGTCTAAAAATGCTGAAAACCTATTACAAAGGACACCAGAATATGAAAATCAATGAACAATAAACTGCTGTAGACGGACTCAAAGCTCAGGGAGCAGCTCGACATGGGCAACTAGGGTATCAAAACCAATAATAAGGTCTTAGGAATGTAAACCAGCTAGATTCAGATAATCCACAGCATCCTGTGGGTTTAGAAATGCAAAAAAAAACGATTGCAAAGGACAACAGAAGCTGAAAATCAATGAATGATAAATTGCTGTAGACGGACTGAAAGCTCAGGGAGCCGCTCGACATGGGCAAGTAGGATATCAAAACCAATAATGAGGTCTTAGGAATGTAAACCAGCTAGATTAAAATAATCCACAGCATCCTGTGGGTCTAGAAATGCAAAAAAACCGATTGCAAAGGACAACAGAAGCTGAAAATCAATGAACAATAAACTGCTGTAGACGGACTCAAAGCTCAGGGAGCCGCTCGACATGGGCAAGTAGGATATCAAAACCAAAAATGAGGTCTTAGGAATGTAAACCAGCTAGATTAAAGTAAACCACAGCACCCTGTAGGTCTAAAAATGCTGAAAACGTATTACAAAGGACACCAGAATATGAAAATCAATGAACAAAAAACTGCTGTAAACGGACTCAAAGCTCAAAGAGCCGCTCGACATAGGCAACTAGGGTATCAAAACCAAAAATAAGGTCTTAGGAATGTAAACCAGCTACAATAAAGTAAACCACAGCACCTTGTGGGTCTAGAAATGCAAAAACCCAATTGCAAAGGACAACAGAAGCTGAAAATTAATGAACAATAAACTGCTGTAGACGGACTTAAAGCTCAAAGAGCCGCTCGACATGGGCAACTAGGCTATCAAAACCAATAATAAGGTCTTAGGAATGTAAACCAGCTAGAATAAAGTAAACCACAGCACATTGTGGGTCTAGAAATGCAAAAAGCCGATTGCAAAGGACAACAGAAGCTGAAAATCAATGAACAATAAACTGCTGTAGACGGACTCAAAGTTCAGGGAGCCGCTCGACATGGGCAAGTAGGATATCAAAACCAAAAATGAGGTCTTAGGAATGTAAACCAGCTAGATTAAAGTAAACCACAGCACCCTGTTGGTCTAGAAATGCTGAAAACCTATTACAAAGGACACCAGAATATGAAAATCAATAAACAACACTCTAAAAAATAAATTACTTAGTAATACTTATTTCAAGTAATTTAATTACTCATTTTAAGTAAATTACTAAGTAAAAAAATGTGTATATCTGGGAGTAATTCGTAGTAATTCAAAATTACTGAGAAATTAATTACTCAGTAATTTTATTGTATCTACTAAGTATTTCGAAATTACTTATTTTAAGAACTCAAATATTCTTGAAACAAGTAAATGTTTTACTTGTTTTAAGGCATATATTTTCTAGTTTCAAGTAATTATTTTACTTATTTTCATAGATTGATATACTTACTTCAAGTAGTTGTTTTACTTGTTTTAAGATATTCAATTACTTATTTCTAGAAATTCAATTACTTATTTCTAGAAATTCATTTACTTATTTCAAGAAATTCATTTAATTATTTCAAGTAATTATTTTACTCAGTTTAAGTAATTATTTGTTTCTACATATTTAACGACTCCTTTGTATCTCATATGGGCCATCTAGGCGTCAGTCTGTCACTAGCATCATTATGAATTGTTCCTAGATCTGTTCACGATTCACCATTCCTTCTTCCCGTGTCCTTTTTGTTGTCTGAAAAGAAAAGAGTACTCCACAAAGTATCGTTTTCAGTGAAACAAAATTATCGAGAACAAGTCGGTATGGACGCTTTACAGTTTTAACTTTCAAACTATGCATCTAAATGAACTAAACACCTCAATGCATCTTTCGTGTGCTATATTCTTTTAAACATTTTAGTTCTGAAGAAAATATAACACTGTGTATAATATTTGTCACACATGCATAAAAGTTGTGAAACATCAAAACAATTGTTTACATTTTCTAAATAATTTCACTGGTGATCTTTAACATAATGATTTAGAATGCAATGGAAACATTAAAAAGGAATTAAAAATAATAAAATATATTAAAAATACACTTATCTGACAAATGTACTCGGTGTAGTCACTGGAATTCCAAAAATATATACAAAACACATCTTCTGTGAATTCCTCTTCCAATTCAAAGCGCCAAAACAAGAATAAAGTTACAGATCAACTCATTGGTTGCCTCTTTTTAATTAACCAATCAAATTCCTTCTCTCATTCATATTCCATTTACTTAGTAAGTAATTCAGTTTTACTTAGTACTATATCTTAGCCCCGTATTTTTTTACCAAAAGATGTTTCATTTCAATCAGCAATAGTGGCAAATGTTTTTTTTTTCACACAATATTATTTCATAATGTGTTTAACATGCACAGACATATTTAAAAACTTATATAGAATTAAGTATCTATTAATTAATTGTGAAGAGGTAATAAGGACACTGTATATTATTTTTATCTAATTATTAATTATTAATCATTAAATTTTGCTTTATAAAGGTTAATAATGTTACAGTCTCTATATACATGCAAGATCAAATGATACTGATCCATTTATTTGGGAGTTTACTTTAAATTCTGCCATTTATAAAAAGATTAAAATAATTGTAATTAAATTACTCAAAATAAGTAATTTGAAGTTTATAAGTAATTCAATGTCTTGAAATTAGTAATTCTTACTTGGTGAATGATTTCATGTTTTGCAATAAGTAATAGTAATACTCAAAATAAGTAATTATATTTAACACAAATTTGAATTACTTATTTTAAGATTTGTTTTACTTGACTTAAGTAAAACCTGATTACTTATAAAATTACTTAGTATTATTTATTAATTACTTAGCATTTTTAAGTAATTCCAAATACTCAAAACTAGTAATTCCAAGATACTGAGTAATTTATTCATGGGCAACTAGGGTATCAAAACCTAAAATAAGGTCTTAGGAATGTCAAACAGCTAGATTAAAGTAAACCACAGCACCCTGAGGGTCTAGAAATGCTGAAAACCTATTACAAAGGACACAAGAATATGAAAATCAATGAACAATAAACTGCTGTAGACGGACTCAAAGCTCAAAGAGCCGCTCGACATGGGCAACTAGGGTATCAAAACCTATAATAAGGTCTTTGGAATGTAAACCAGCTAGATTTAAGTAAACCACAGCACCCTGAGGGTCTAGAAATGCTGAAAACCTATTACAAAGGACACAAGAATATGAAAATCAATGAACAATAAACTGCTGTAGACAGACTCAAAGCTCAAAGAGCCGCTCGACATGGGCAACTAGGGTATCAAAACCAATAATAAGGTCTAAGGAATGTAAACCAGCTAGATTAAAGTAAACCACAGCACCCTGAGGGTCTAGAAATGCAAAAAACCGATTGCAAAGGACAACAGAAGCTGAAAATCAATGAACAATAAACTGCTGTAGACGGACTCAAAGCTCAAAGAGCCATTCGACATGGGCAACTAGGGTATCAAAACCAATAATAAGGTCTTAGGAATGTAAACCAGCTAGAATAAAGTAAACCACAGCATCTGTGGGTCTAGAAATGCAAAAAACCGATTGCAAAGGACAACAGAAGCTAAAAATCAATGAACAATAAATTGCTGTAGACGGACTCAAAGCTCAGGGAGCCGCTCGACATGGGCAAGAAGGATATCAAAACCTATAATAAGGTCTTAGGAATGTAAACCAGCTAGAATAAAGTAAACCACAGCATTTTGTGGGTCTAGGAATGCAAAAAACCGATTGCAAAGGACAACAGAAGCTAAAAATCAATGAACAATAAACTGCTGTAGACGGACTCAAAGCTCAGGGAGCAGCTCGACATGGGCAACTAGGGTATCAAAACCAATAATAAGGTATTTGGACTGTAAACCAGCTAGATTAAAGTCAACCACAACACCCTCTTGGTCTAAAAATGCTGAAAACCTATTACAAAGGACACCAGAATATGAAAACCAATGAACAATAAACTGCTGTAGACGGACTCAAAGCTCAGGGAGCAGCTCGACATGGCCAACTAGGGTATCAAAACCAATAATAAGGTCTTAAGAATGTAAACCAGCTAGATTAAGATAATCCACAGCATCCTGTGGGTCTAGAAATGCAAAAAAACGATTGCAAAGGACAACAGAAGCTGAAAATCAATGAACAATAAATTGCTGTAGACGGACTCAAAGCTCAGGGAGCCGCTCGACATGGGCAAGAAGGATATCAAAACCAATAATAAGGTCTTAGGAATGTAAACCAGCTGGATTAAATTAATCCACAGCATCCTGTCGGTCTAGAAATGCTGAAAACCGATTTCAAAAACCCCAGAATCTGAAAATCAATGAACAATAAACTGCTGTAGACGGACTCAAAGCTCAGGGAGCCGCTCGACATGGGCAACTAAGGTATCAAAACCAATAATAATGTCTTAGGGATGTAAACCAGCTAGAATAAAGTAAACCACAGCACCTTGTGGGTCTAGAAATGCAAAAAAACGATTACAAAGGACAACAGAAGCTGTAAATCAATGAACAATAAACTGCTGTAGACGGACTCAAAGCTCAAAGAGCCGCTCGACATGGGCAACTAAGGTATCAAAACCAATAATAAGGTCTAAGGAATGTAAACCAGGTAGATTAAAGTAAACCACATCACCCTGAGGGTCTAGAAATGCTGAAAACCTATTACAAAGTACACCAGAATATGAAAATCAATGAACAATAAACTGCTGTAGACGGACTCAAAGCTCAGGGAGCAGCTCGACATGGGCAACTAGGGTATCAAAACCAATAATAAGGTCTTTGGAATGTAAACCAGCTAGATTAAAGTAAACCACAGCATCCTGTTGGTCTAAAAATGCTGAAAACCTATTACAAAGGACACCAGAATATGAAAATCAATGAACAATAAACTGCTGTAGACGGACTCAAAGCTCATGGAGCAGCTTGACATGGGCAAATAGGGTATCAAAACCAATAATAAGGTCTTAGGAATGTAAACCAGCTGGATTAAATTAATCCACAGCATCCTGTGGGTCTAGAAATGCTGAAAACCGATTTCAAAAACCCCAGAATCTGAAAATCAATGAACAATAAACTGCTGTAGACGGACTCAAAGCTCAGGGAGCCGCTTGACATGGGCAACTAAGGTATCAAAACCAATAATAATGTCTTAGGAATGTAAACCAGCTAGAATAAAGTAAACCACAGCACCTTGTGGGTCTAGAAATGCAAAAAAACAATTACAAAGGACAACAGAAGCTGAAAATCAATGAACAATAAACTGCTGGAAACGGACTCAAAGCTCAAAGAGCCGCTCGACATGGGCAACTAAGGTATCAAAACCAATAATAAGGTCTAAGGAATGTAAACCAGGTAGATTAAAGTAAACCACATCACCCTGAGGGTCTAGAAATGCTGAAAACCTATTACAAAGTACACCAGAATATGAAAATCAATGAACAATAAACTGCTGTAGACGGACTCAAAGCTCAGGGAGCAGCTCGACATGGGCAACTAGGGTATCAAAACCAATAATAAGGTCTTTGGAATGTAAACCAGCTAGATTAAAGTAAACCAGAGCATCCTGTTGGTCTAAAAATGCTGAAAACCTATTACAAAGGACACCAGAATATGAAAATCAATGAACAATAAACTGCTGTAGACGGACTCAAAGCTCAGGGAGCAGCTCGACATGGGCAACTAGGGTATCAAAACCAATAATAAGGTATTTGGACTGTAAACCAGCTAGATTAAAGTCAACCACAACACCCTGTTGGTCTAAAAATGCTGAAAACCTATTACAAAGGACACCAGAATATGAAAATCAATGAACAATAAACTGCTGTAGACGGACTCAAAGCTCAGGGAGCAGCTCGACATGGGCAACTAGGATATCAAAACCAATAATAAGGTCTTAGGAATGTAAACCAGCTAGATTAAGATAATCCACAGCATCCTGTGGGTCTAGAAATGCAAAAAACCGATTGCAAAGGACAAGAGAAGCTAAAAATCAATGAACAATAAACTGCTGTAGACGGACTCAAAGCTCAAAGAGCCGCTCGACATGGGCAACTAGGGTATCAAAACCAATAATAAGGTCTAAGGAATGTAAACCAGCTAGATTAAAGTAAACCACAGCACCCTGAGGGTTTAGAAATGCTGAAAACCTATTACAAAGGACACCAGAATATGAAAATCAATGAACAATAAACTGCTGTAGACGGACTCAAAGAGCCGCTCGACATGGGCAACTAGGGTATCAAAACCAATAATGAGGTCTTAGGAATGTAAACCTACTAGAATAAAGTAAACCACAGCACCTTGTGGGTCTAGAAATGCAAAAAACCGATTGCAAAGGACAACAGAAGCTGAAAATCAATGAACAATAAACTGCTGTAGACGGACTCAAAGCTCAGGGAGCAGCTCGACATGGGCAACTAGGGTATCAAAACCAATAATAAGGTCTTAGGAATGTAAACCAGCTAGATTAAAGTCAACCACAGCACCCTGAGGGTCTAGAAATGCTGAAAACCTATTACAAAGGAAACCAGAATCTGAAAATCAATGAACAATAAACTGCTGTAGACGGACTCAAAGCTCAGGGAGCCGCTCGACATGGGCAACTATGGCATCAAAACCAATAATAAGGTTTGAAGAATGTAAACCAGCTAGAATAAAGTAAACCACAGCACCTTGTGGGTCTAGAAATGCAAAAAAAACGATTGCAAAGGACAAGAGAAGCTAAAAATCAATGAACAATAAACTGCTGTAGACGGACTCAAAGCTCAGGGAGCCGCTCGACAAGGGCAAAGAGGGCATCAAAACCAATAATAAGGTCTTAGGAATCTTAACCATCTAGAATAAAGTAAATCACAGCACCTTGTGGGTCTAGAAATGCAAAAAACCGATTGCAAAGGACAACAGAAGCTTAAAATCAATGAACAATAAACTGCTGTAGACGGACTCAAAGCTCAGGGAGCCGCTCGACATGGGCAAATAGGGTATCAAAACCAATAATAATGTCTAAGGAATGTAAACCAGCTAG
This sequence comes from Arcuatula senhousia, assembly GCA_963971305.1. Taxonomy (NCBI): domain Eukaryota; kingdom Metazoa; phylum Mollusca; class Bivalvia; order Mytilida; family Mytilidae; genus Arcuatula; species Arcuatula senhousia. The sequence goes on from OZ020305.1 coordinate 57,260,845, forward strand.
ATTAAAGTAAACCACAGCACCCTGAGGGTTTAGAAATGCTGAAAACCTATTACAAAGGACACCAGAATATGAAAATCAATGAACAATAAACTGCTGTAGACGGACTCAAAGCTCAAAGAGCCGCTCGACATGGGCAACTAGGGTATCAAAACCAATAATGAGGTCTTAGGATTGTAAACCAGCTAGAATAAAGTAAACCACCGCACCTTGTGGGTCTAGAAATGCAAAAAAACCGATTGCAAAGGACAACAGAAGCTGAAAATCAATGAACAATAAACTGCTGTAGACGGACTCAAAGCTCAGGGAGCAGCTCGACATGGGCAACTAGGGTAGCAAAACCAATAATAAGGTTTTAGGAATGTAAGCCAGCTAGATTAAAGTAAACCACAGCACCCTGTTGGTATAAAAATGCTGAAAACCTATTACAAAAGACACCAGAATATGAAAATCAATGAACAATAAACTGCTGTAGACGGACTCAAAGCTCATGGAGTAGCTCGACATGGGCAACTAGGGTATCAAAACCAATAATAAGGTCTAAGGAATGTAAACCAGCTAGATTAAAATAATCCACAGCATCTTGTGGGTCTAGAAATGCTGAAAACCGATTTCAAAGGACACCAGAATCTGAAAATCAATGAACAATAAACTGCTGTAGACGGACTCAAAGCTCAGGGAGCCGCTCGACATGGGCAACTAAGGTATCAAAACCAATGATAAGGTCTTAGGAATGTAAACCAGCTAGAATAAAGTAAACCACAGCACCTTGTGGGTCTAGAAATGCAAAAAACCGATTGCAAAGGACAACAGAAGCTGAAAATGAACAATAAACTGCTGTAGACGGACTCAAAGCTCAGGGAGCCGCTCGAAATGGGCAACTAGGTTATCAAAACCAATAATAAGGTCTTAGAAATGTAAACCAGCTATATTAAAGTAAACCACAGCACCCTGTGGGTCTAGAAATTCTGAAAACCTATTACAAAGGACACCAGAATATGAAAATCAATGAACAATAAACTGCTGTAGACGGACTCAAAACTCAGGGAGCCGCTCTACATGGGCAAGTAGGGTACCAAAACCAATAATAAGGTCTCAGGAATGTAATCCAGCTAGATAAAAGTAAACCACAGCACCCTGTGGGTCAAAAATTGCTGAAAACCGATTACAAAGGACAACAGAAGCTGAAAATCAATGAACAATAATTGGCTGTAGACGGACTCAAAGCTCAGGGAGCGGCTCGACAAAAAAAAAGAGTTTTAATGAAAATAGTTGTGTGCACATAAGCCTGTATCATGTGTGAAAATCTGTTTTTCCGTGTTTACACATGCTTTATGTGTGAAAATATATTAAATATCTAAAGGAGAAAACTGAATATTTACAAATACTCTGGTCAGAGGGAATTTAAGATTGAAAAAAAATGGTTTAAATTCAATTGCCTAATTTAATATATATGTCATGCTCGGTCATTGTGTATTTGTAATTGATAAAAAGTCATAAAAATAAGCTTTCTAAATATGGTTTAATTTTTAATCTAGGTCAACGAACAAGTGGACAATGCAAATTTGAAAACAGTGCTTCCTGTAAAATATTCTAAAACTCCGGAAAATTCCGGATTATCATAATCTGACATTAGAAAGTTTATTTTTATGAAGAAATAACGCACGAAACAAAGACAGTTATTTTTTAATTTGATAGAAATCGTTTTTTCGCGTTTAAAAATGCATCATTTGTAAAAATATGTTTAGTATTTACGGAGAAAACAAATTTTGAAAAGTTTATATTTACCCCGGTCAGAGGGAATTTAAGATTGAGAAAACGGTATAATATATAACCGCCTAATTCGATGTCTGAATCATGCTCGGTCATTGTGTTTTCGATATTGGTTCAAAGCCATAACCATAAGCTTCTCAAAAATCGTTTACTTTTTTATCTACGCTAAGGAACAAGTGGACAATTTTAATTTGAAAAAGGACTTCCGGTCAAATATTCAAAAACTCCGGATAATTCCGGAGTTTCATAATCTGACTTTAAAAAAAATAGTTTTCTACAAAGATAGTGCACGAAAGAAAGACACATTCTTGGTAATTTATTAAATATTGTTTGTCTGCGTTTAAACATGCATAATGTGTGAAAATGCATTGAATATTAACTGAAACTTTATTTTTTTTAAATTTACTGAAAATTCGGTGAGAGGGAATCAAAGATTGAAAAAAAAGGTATAAAATTTAACTGCCAAATATGATATGTGGGTCGTGCTCGGTCATTTTGTTTTTGTTATTGGCGAAAAGCCAAAAGTATAAGCTTTTCAAATATGGCTTACTTTTTAATCTTCGCCAACGAACAAGTTGACAATTCGAATTTGAAAATGGACTTCCGGTCAAATATTCAAAAACTCCGGATAATTCCGGAGTTTCATAATCTGACTTTATAAAAAAATAGTTTTCTACAAAGATAGCGCACGAAAGAAAGACACATTCTTGGTAATTTATTAAATATTGTTTGTCTGCGTTTAAACATGCATAATGTGTGAAAATGCATTGAAAATTAACTGAAAAAAACAATTTAAAAAAATTACTGAAAATCCGGTGAGAGGGAATCAAAGATTGAAAAAAAGGTATAAAATTTAACTGCCAAATATGATATGTGGGTCGTGCTCGGTCTTTTTGTTTTTGTTATTGGTGAAAAGCCAAAAGAATAAGCTTTTCAAATATGGGTTTCTTTTTAATCTACGCCAACGAATAAGTTGACAATTCGAATTTGAAAATGGACTTCCGGTCAAATTTTCAAAAACTCCGGAAAATTCCGGAGTACCATAATCTGACATTAGAAAATATGTTTTAATGACAAAATAACGCACGAAACAAAGATCAGTTAGTATTTATTCGATAAAAAATGGTTTTCCGCGTTTAAAAATGCATCATTTATGAAAATATATTGAGTATTAAGAGAAAAAACACATTTTGAAAATTTATCAATAATCCGGTCAGAGGGAATTTAAGATTGAAAATCAGATGCAAATATATTTTTTAATGTAAAATAGTGTGGGTCAAAGTCGGTCATTGCCGGTCGGTGTCGCAAATAACGTCCTTGAAATAAGCTTTTTGAAAATGTTTTTACTTTTATTTTAGCTTCTATAATAAAAAAGTTATGATATTTTGAAAATATATCGAATATGTGGGTCAGCGGGAACGGTAGTATGAGATCAGGTCCAAAATTTTACCAGCCTCAAATTTTGTGTGGACGATACTAATAAGAGTGGGTCAATTATCAAGAAAAAGATATAAGTAACGGCTCTTCAAAAGTGTTTTTGGTTTCTTGATGGTGTATAGAACAACAAAATGCCGACCTTTTAAAATTTTGAGTCGGGTGTGGGTCGGAGGGAATCAGGTGTGGGTCAGAGGGAACCGGGATTCTGTGGGTCAGCGGGAGGATCTATAGGGATCATTTCTATAGTATGTATCGTCGGGACGTCAGATATCTCTGACTGAACCTAAAACCACGATGAAGAGGAATAGCAGTCCCTTCTGAGCGCGAAGCGGGTTGAGGCTGTCCCTGGCCTGTGGGACTTGGCCTTCAATCATTGATGACCGTTCCTCTCCTCCCTACGTGGGGAGTTGGAGGAAGGGGCTGCATTCTGAGTGGTTTCCCTCTAATAATAAAAGAAGTTGACGTTTCACATATCCTTTCTAGGGGTGTCTTTTAAACATTTAACTGATGCTTTCCTGCTGTTCGTTTAGAACGATTGTACTGCTTCTACAAAACTCAAAAGAACACTTTCAATATATCCTAATGGTTTTTAGTGGCCTGTATTTTTGGTTGACAGGCTCGATGTTTTTCAACACTTATATACTGATGGATGACATTGCAGCAGCAGAAAAATCCAAAAGCGGTTAGAACCACAACTTTTTTTTCTAAACCAAGCCATGCAGGGATAGAGGACGAAAGAGATGACTTGTTGACTTTAAAACTCAAAAAGTGAGATCAAAGAAAAGGTAAGTTTAAAAAAAAAATATATTAGAAATATTTTTCTCCTATAAACTGTTATTATAGTGATAAGTACCTTGTTTGTGTGCTTTGAAGCATACTTTCTTATAATAGAAATATTTCACACTTCTGGTGTCAATAAGTGAAACATTAAAAGCCTGTGATAAACTTGAATTTCAGAGCATTTTGGTTGGCTGTTGTATTATCTCCCTTTTATATTCATTTATTTTTATCAGCAAGGAGGAAGTTCAATTGTAAAAAACGTAATTTTTAATTTCACGTTTGACTTTAAAATGTGTTACTTTAAGTTATTAAAATCAGTACTGTAGCTGGCAAATTTGTAAAATTTGCTGTGAAATAGTCTATTGTACACCATTGTACTAAAATGAAACGTTTTACGTCGAGTTTCAAATGCGTGTACACGCGCGTCAAGATCATACTCTTAGGGATCATTTCTATAGTATGTATCGTCGGGACGTCAGATATCTCTGACTGAACCTAAAACCACGATGAAGAGGAATAGCAGTCCCTTCTGAGCGCGAAGCGGGTTGAGGCTGTCCCTGGCCTGTGGGACTTGGCCTTCAATCATTGATGACCGTTCCTCTCCTCCCTACGTGGGGAGTTGGAGGAAGGGGCTGCATTCTGAGTGGTTTCCCTCTAATAATAAAAGAAGTTGACGTTTCACATATCCTTTCTAGGGGTGTCTTTTAAACATTTAACTGATGCTTTCCTGCTGTTCGTTTAGAACGATTGTACTGCTTCTACAAAACTCAAAAGAACACTTTCAATATATCCTAATGGTTTTTAGTGGCCTGTATTTTTGGTTGACAGGCTCGATGTTTTTCAACACTTATATACTGATGGATGACATTGCAGCAGCAGAAAAATCCAAAAGCGGTTAGAACCACAACTTTTTTTTCTAAACCAAGCCATGCAGGGATAGAGGACGAAAGAGATGACTTGTTGACTTTAAAACTCAAAAAGTGAGATCAAAGAAAAGGTAAGTTTAAAAAAAAAATATATTAGAAATATTTTTCTCCTATAAACTGTTATTATAGTGATAAGTACCTTGTTTGTGTGCTTTGAAGCATACTTTCTTATAATAGAAATATTTCACACTTCTGGTGTCAATAAGTGAAACATTAAAAGCCTGTGATAAACTTGAATTTCAGAGCATTTTGGTTGGCTGTTGTATTATCTCCCTTTTATATTCATTTATTTTTATCAGCAAGGAGGAAGTTCAATTGTAAAAAACGTAATTTTTAATTTCACGTTTGACTTTAAAATGTGTTACTTTAAGTTATTAAAATCAGTACTGTAGCTGGCAAATTTGTAAAATTTGCTGTGAAATAGTCTATTGTACACCATTGTACTAAAATGAAACGTTTTACGTCGAGTTTCAAATGCGTGTACACGCGCGTCAAGATCATACTCTTAGGGATCATTTCTATAGTATGTATCGTCGGGACGTCAGATATCTCTGACTGAACCTAAAACCACGATGAAGAGGAATAGCAGTCCCTTCTGAGCGCGAAGCGGGTTGAGGCTGTCCCTGGCCTGTGGGACTTGGCCTTCAATCATTGATGACCGTTCCTCTCCTCCCTACGTGGGGAGTTGGAGGAAGGGGCTGCATTCTGAGTGGTATCCCTCTAATAATAAAAGAAGTTGACGTTTCACATATCCTTTCTAGGGGTGTCTTTTAAACATTTAACTGATGCTTTCCTGCTGTTCGTTTAGAACGATTGTACTGCTTCTACAAAACTCAAAAGAACATTTTCAATATATCCTAATGATTTTTAGTGGCCTGTATTTTTGGTTGACAGGCTCGATGTTTTTCAACACTTATATACTGATGGATGACATTGCAGCAGCAGAAAAATCCAAAAGCGGTTAGAACCACAACTTTTTTTTCTAAACCAAGCCATGCAGGGATAGAGGACGAAAGAGATGACTTGTTGACTTTAAAACTCAAAAAATGAGATCAAAGAAAAGGTAAGTTTAAAAAAATATATATTAGAAATATTTTTCTCCTATAAACTGTTATTATAGTGATAAGTACCTTGTTTGTGTGCTTTGAAGCATACTTTCTTATAATAGAAATATTTCACACTTCTGGTGTCAATAAGTGAAACATTAAAAGCCTGTGATAAACTTGAATTTCAGAGCATTTTGGTTGGCTGTTGTATTATCTCCCTTTTATATTCATTTATTTTTATCAGCAAGGAGGAAGTTCAATTGTAAAAAACGTAATTTTTAATTTCACGTTTGACTTTAAAATGTGTTACTTTAAGTTATTAAAATCAGTACTGTAGCTGGCAAATTTGTAAAATTTGCTGTGAAATAGACTATTGTACACCATTGTACTAAAATGAAACGTTTTACGTCGAGTTTCAAATGCGTGTACACGCGCGTCAAGATCATACTCTTAGGGATCATTTCTATAGTATGTATCGTCGGGACGTCAGATATCTCTGACTGAACCTAAAACCACGATGAAGAGGAATAGCAGTCCCTTCTGAGCGCGAAGCGGGTTGAGGCTGTCCCTGGCCTGTGGGACTTGGCCTTCAATCATTGATGACCGTTCCTCTCCTCCCTACGTGGGGAGTTGGAGGAAGGGGCTGCATTCTGAGTGGTTTCCCTCTAATAATAAAAGAAGTTGAAGTTTCACATATCCTTTCTAGGGGTGTCTTTTAAACATTTAACTGATGCTTTCCTGCTGTTCGTTTAGAACGATTGTACTGCTTCTACAAAACTCAAAAGAACACTTTCAATATATCCTAATGGTTTTTAGTGGCCTGTATTTTTGGTTGACAGGCTCGATGTTTTTCAACACTTATATACTGATGGATGACATTGCAGCAGCAGAAAAATCCAAAAGCGGTTAGAACCACAACTTTTTTTTCTAAACCAAGCCATGCAGGGATAGAGGACGAAAGAGATGACTTGTTGACTTTAAAACTCAAAAAGTGAGATCAAAGAAAAGGTAAGTTTTAAAAAAAATATATTAGAAATATTTTTCTCCTATAAACTGTTATTATAGTGATAAGTACCTTGTTTGTGTGCTTTGAAGCATACTTTCTTATAATAGAAATATTTCACACTTCTGGTGTCAATAAGTGAAACATTAAAAGCCTGTGATAAACTTGAATTTCAGAGCATTTTGGTTGGCTGTTGTATTATCTCCCTTTTATATTCATTTATTTTTATCAGCAAGGAGGAAGTTCAATTGTAAAAAACGTAATTTTTAATTTCACGTTTGACTTTAAATGTGTTACTTTAAGTTATTAAAATCAGTACTGTAGCTGGCAAATTTGTAAAATTTGCTGTGAAATAGACTATTGTACACCATTGTACTAAAATGAAACGTTTTACGTCGAGTTTCAAATGCGTGTACACGCGTGTCAAGATCATACTCTTAGGGATCATTTCTATAGTATGTATCGTCGGGACGTCAGATATCTCTGACTGAACCTAAAACCACGATGAAGAGGAATAGCAGTCCCTTCTGAGCGCGAAGCGGGTTGAGGCTGTCCCTGGCCTGTGGGACTTGGCCTTCAATCATTGATGACCGTTCCTCTCCTCCCTACGTGGGGAGTTGGAGGAAGGGGCTGCATTCTGAGTGGTTTCCCTCTAATAATAAAAGAAGTTGACGTTTCACATATCCTTTCTAGGGGTGTCTTTTAAACATTTAACTGATGCTTTCCTGCTGTTCGTTTAGAACGATTGTACTGCTTCTACAAAACTCAAAAGAACATTTTCAATATATCCTAATGATTTTTAGTGGCCTGTATTTTTGGTTGACAGGCTCGATGTTTTTCAACACTTATATACTGATGGATGACATTGCAGCAGCAGAAAAATCCAAAAGCGGTTAGAACCACAACTTTTTTTCTAAACCAAGCCATGCAGGGATAGAGGACGAAAGAGATGACTTGTTGACTTTAAAACTCAAAAAGTGAGATCAAAGAAAAGGTAAGTTTAAAAAAAAATATATTAGAAATATTTTTCTCCTATAAACTGTTATTATAGTGATAAGTACCTTGTTTGTGTGCTTTGAAGCATACTTTCTTATAATAGAAATATTTCACACTTCTGGTGTCAATAAGTGAAACATTAAAAGCCTGTGATAAACTTGAATTTCAGAGCATTTTGGTTGGCTGTTGTATTATCTCCCTTTTATATTCATTTATTTTTATCAGCAAGGAGGAAGTTCAATTGTAAAAAACGTAATTTTTAATTTCACGTTTGACTTTAAAATGTGTTACTTTAAGTTATTAAAATCAGTACTGTAGCTGGCAAATTTGTAAAATTTGCTGTGAAATAGACTATTGTACACCATTGTACTAAAATGAAACGTTTTACGTCGAGTTTCAAATGCGTGTACACGCGCGTCAAGATCATACTCTTAGGGATCATTTCTATAGTATGTATCGTCGGGACGTCAGATATCTCTGACTGAACCTAAAACCACGATGAAGAGGAATAGCAGTCCCTTCTGAGCGCGAAGCGGGTTGAGGCTGTCCCTGGCCTGTGGGACTTGGCCTTCAATCATTGATGACCGTTCCTCTCCTCCCTACGTGGGGAGTTGGAGGAAGGGGCTGCATTCTGAGTGGTTTCCCTCTGATAATAAAAGAAGTTGACGTTTCACATATCCTTTCTAGGGGTGTCTTTTAAACATTTAACTGATGCTTTCCTGCTGTTCGTTTAGAACGATTGTACTGCTTCTACAAAACTCAAAAGAACACTTTCAATATATCCTAATGGTTTTTAGTGGCCTGTATTTTTGGTTGACAGGCTCGATGTTTTTCAACACTTATATACTGATGGATGACATTGCAGCAGCAGAAAAATCCAAAAGCGGTTAGAACCACAACTTTTTTTTCTAAACCAAGCCATGCAGGGATAGAGGACGAAAGAGATGACTTGTTGACTTTAAAACTCAAAAAGTGAGATCAAAGAAAAGGTAAGTTTAAAAAAAAATATATTAGAAATATTTTTCTCCTATAAACTGTTATTATAGTGATAAGTACCTTGTTTGTGTGCTTTGAAGCATACTTTCTTATAATAGAAATATTTCACACTTCTGGTGTCAATAAGTGAAACATTAAAAGCCTGTGATAAACTTGAATTTCAGAGCATTTTGGTTGGCTGTTGTATTATCTCCCTTTTATATTCATTTATTTTTATCAGCAAGGAGGAAGTTCAAATGTAAAAAACGTAATTTTTAATTTCACGTTTGACTTTAAAATGTGTTACTTTAAGTTATTAAAATCAGTACTGTAGCTGGCAAATTTGTAAAATTTGCTGTGAAATAGACTATTGTACACCATTGTACTAAAATGAAACGTTTTACGTCGAGTTTCAAATGCGTGTACACGCGCGTCAAGATCATACTCTTAGGGATCATTTCTATAGTATGTATCGTCGCTTCTCGGCCTTTTGGCTAAGATCAAAGTGACCGTAAACCCGTATCCTGTATAACCTGTTGCCATGGAGTCCATAGACCAAGACGTACTCAATAATAGTATCCGGTGTACCTTCCTGGAAGAGCAGCCTGCCAATCCCCGGAAGTTCCTGCTTGACTTGCTGAAAAGGTTGGTGAATCCAGAGTCCATTACTGCAGTCTTTAGGACAGACGAAGGGAAAACCTGGTTTGCCACGTTGGACAACGAAGATACCGCAGAACTGGTTGCAGCCTCTGATGTATCGACACTCCCGGTAAAAGTTCAACTGTCAAGGTGTAATCGGCGTATCGTGAAGTTAAGGATCCACTGGCTACCTTTATGGCTCATGATGTCCGTTATAGAGGATCATTTGGAGAGACTAGGACGGCTCATTTCTTGCAGTCGCGAGACTGTCAAGGAAGAGGGTGTTTGTTTCGCCACCGGGAACATAACCGCTACGCTGGAGTGTACAGAGAGACAATTTCTGGACATTCCGCACAAGGACACTGTTTTAGACAAGACGTGCCTGATAACTGTAACTGGTCGTCCTCCTGTGTGTCTTAAATGTAACACAGCAGGGCATAGCAGAAAGGATTGCCCCAGTCGCAAGGAAAATTCGACGTCGGAGAAGACCCGTACCCCGCCTGCAGGCCAAGTGCGGCAGGTGGTTATCGCCAAGGAACCCAAGGAAACCCCAGAAATACCGAGGAACAGTCCCTCACTTGCAGGCCAAGTGCGGCAGGAGGGCAACGTTAAGACTACCCAGGAAACAACATGGAACAGTCCCTCACTTGCAGGCCAAGTGCGGCAGGAGGGCAGCGCTATGGATATAGACGTACGGAGAAAACGGGATTCGTCAGATAATTTTCAAGTGCCTACGTTCTTAGATGATGTGTCTGCGAAGAAAATTAGAAAGGATCTTCCAATGAAAAGCAAGTTTTACAAACTGAAGCCAAGTACAACGCCGGACCAGAGACATGTTCCGATGCTTGTGTGTTATAGGGAAAATATGCAACATTCTTATATTTTCATACAGGATGACTATATTAAACTGTTGAATAAGGAACCGAACCGTACAAAACATGCCAAGTTATTGCAACCTCTACTTGTGGAACGTGACTTAGATTCCGAGTATTATATGCTCACCGATGATTCGTATATAAGGGACACGGAAGAATTTGAACCAAGTGTTAAACTTTCATTAGGATTATGTGCTTAGTTATTGTGTTATTTGTAAAATATTCTGTATTGAATTGAGTTATTGCCCTTTTATAATTGTTCTATTTTTTACCCTTTAAAAGTACCCGGATAAAATAGTGAAATTTAAAGTGTCTTTTTTTCGTTTGTAAATTGCTTGTTTTATAACATGTTCACCTTAAAAGTTTTCTTAACTGATTTTTGATTCATTGTGAATAATAGATTTTCGTTCTAGTTTCTCACACCGTTTTTCACTTCATTGATTTTCTATAGATCTCAGGTAAATTTTTGTACTGTGTTTGTCCCTTTAAATTTTGTCGTCTGCAAACTTACCTTTATTTTCTTGAAACAGTTCACCTGTTAGGATTGTATTATCGATTGTATGTAGAATGTGTTAAATGTTTGTCAGTGATTTGTACTTACTTTGTATCATTTTATTTTTTCTTTTCCGTAAAGAGTGAATTGCTTTTTGGTATTTAGGTTGATTAATTTTCACAAACCTTTTGGTTTTTAGTTTAGTTAAGCGTTTGAAAGATTTCTTTTCGGTATTTAGATTTTTGGATTTCAGTTGAATCTCAAAAGATGTTTTTGGGTAATTAGTTAAAGTAAGCGGGAATTTTCTTTTAGATATTTGAAAGTTTAACTTTCGGTCTTTAGTGATTTTTCTTTTTGGTAATTTATAGCTCTTGTAGCTGGGATATTTATTTATGCCATTGTACTTTATCTGTGATATTTGTGATTTTACTATTGTACATGGTATTTAGGATTGAATAAATGTTTGAAATAAAAAAAAAATGTATCGTCGGGACGTCAGATATCTCTGACTGAACCTAAAACCACGATGAAGAGGAATAGCAGTCCCTTCTGAGCGCGAAGCGGGTTGAGGCTGTCCCTGGCCTGTGGGACTTGGCCTTCAATCATTGATGACCGTTCCTCTCCTCCCTACGTGGGGAGTTGGAGGAAGGGGCTGCATTCTGAGTGGTTTCCCTCTAATAATAAAAGAAGTTGACGTTTCACATATCCTTTCTAGGGGTGTCTTTTAAACATTTAACTGATGCTTTCCTGCTGTTCGTTTAGAACGATTGTACTGCTTCTACAAAACTCAAAAGAACACTTTCAATATATCCTAATGGTTTTTAGTGGCCTGTATTTTTGGTTGACAGGCTCGATGTTTTTCAACACTTATATACTGATGGATGACATTGCAGCAGCAGAAAAATCCAAAAGCGGTTAGAACCACAACTTTTTTTTCTAAACCAAGCCATGCAGGGATAGAGGACGAAAGAGATGACTTGTTGACTTTAAAACTCAAAAAGTGAGATCAAAGAAAAGGTAAGTTTAAAAAAAAATATATTAGAAATATTTTTCTCCTATAAACTGTTATTATAGTGATAAGTACCTTGTTTGTGTGCTTTGAAGCGAACTTTTTTATAATAGAAATATTTCACACTTCTGGTGTCAATAAGTGAAACATTAAAAGCCTGTGATAAACTTGAATTTCAGAGCATTTTGGTTGGCTGTTGTATTATCTCCCTTTTATATTCATTTATTTTTATCAGCAAGGAGGAAGTTCAATTGTAAAAAACGTAATTTTTAATTTCACGTTTGACTTTAAAATGTGTTACTTAAGTTATTAAAATCAGTACTGTAGCTGGCAAATTTGTAAAATTTGCTGTGAAATAGACTATTGTACACCATTGTACTAAAATGAAACGTTTTACGTCGAGTTTCAAATGCGTGTACACGCGTGTCAAGATCATACTCTTAGGGATCATTTCTATAGTATGTATCGTCGGGACGTCAGATATCTCTGACTGAACCTAAAACCACGATGAAGAGGAATAGCAGTCCCTTCTGAGCGCGAAGCGGGTTGAGGCTGTCCCTGGCCTGTGGGACTTGGCCTTCAATCATTGATGACCGTTCCTCTCCTCCCTACGTGGGGAGTTGGAGGAAGGGGCTGCATTCTGAGTGGTTTCCCTCTAATAATAAAAGAAGTTGACGTTTCACATATCCTTTCTAGGGGTGTCTTTTAAACATTTAACTGATGCTTTCCTGCTGTTCGTTTAGAACGATTGTACTGCTTCTACAAAACTCAAAAGAACATTTTCAATATATCCTAATGATTTTTAGTGGCCTGTATTTTTGGTTGACAGGCTCGATGTTTTTCAACACTTATATACTGATGGATGACATTGCAGCAGCAGAAAAATCCAAAAGCGGTTAGAACCACAACTTTTTTTTCTAAACCAAGCCATGCAGGGATAGAGGACGAAAGAGATGACTTGTTGACTTTAAAACTCAAAAAGTGAGATCAAAGAAAAGGTAAGTTTAAAAAAAAATATATTAGAAATATTTTTCTCCTATAAACTGTTATTATAGTGATAAGTACCTTGTTTGTGTGCTTTGAAGCATACTTTCTTATAATAGAAATATTTCACACTTCTGGTGTCAATAAGTGAAACATTAAAAGCCTGTGATAAACTTGAATTTCAGAGCATTTTGGTTGGCTGTTGTATTATCTCCCTTTTATATTCATTTATTTTTATCAGCAAGGAGGAAGTTCAATTGTAAAAAACGTAATTTTTAATTTCACGTTTGACTTTAAAATGTGTTACTTTAAGTTATTAAAATCAGTACTGTAGCTGGCAAATTTGTAAAATTTGCTGTGAAATAGACTATTGTACACCATTGTACTAAAATGAAACGTTTTACGTCGAGTTTCAAATGCGTGTACACACACGTAGTTCCATTACTAAGTGTAATAATTGTCAAGGTCCTCATCAAGCTATTGATAAGAATTGTCCTAAATATAAGGAACATAAGCAAGTCCTTGAATTAATATATGTAAATGGCATGCAATTTAAAGACGCCATTAAGCAAGTCAGATCTAAAAATATTGAACCGACCCCCGCTACTCCAGCACCGGTTGCAAATACTAATAATCTTGTCAGTTACGCAGATAAGGTTAGAAATAAATCAGACAATCAGGTTCAAGATCAGGCCCCAAGTAAGGAACAATCTAACCATAACGCAATTATTCAAAATGAAAATTTTATAAACCAAAAAGCTGCAGAAATAGGCATTTTGTCCCCAGATAATTCTCCGCAACCACAAGAAATGGTTGAAAGTATGGAGTCTACCCCCTCTATACCAAGAAAAGATCGTGGGGCTGTTAAGGCAGTTAAAATTATGGAAAGAGAAACTGAAAATCAGTCTGAGGGTACAGATCAGACAGTACTTCATAAGATCCAAGAAATGGTAAAGCCATGTAGCAAAGAGGATATTATGCATCTCATTTCTTTGTTAAGCACTTTTTTGGAAAAATTAAAAGAAAAAGGTCAATAATTTACAGTAGTTGTATCTAAATAAAGCATTTTTAGGCCTTAATAATGGGTGTCAAAATTTTACAATGGAATGCGCGTTCACTTTATTCGAACGCTAATTCATTAAAGAATTTTTTAGATAGTAATCTCAAACCAGATATTATCTGTGTACAGGAAACGCACTTTAAGGGTAATAGATTTGTTAAACTTCAGGGGTATCACGAACCCGTTACTAAAAATAGAACTCCTCAGTTAATTACTAAGGGGAAAAACAAAGGTAAATTTAAGAATAACGGAGGCGGTGTAGCAATATACATCGCAAATGATATTAATTTTACAACAATCCCTTTGAATCATTCTAATATTGAATCAGTAGGTGTTTCCATCAGCTGTCAAGATAATAATGTAAATATTATCAACGTATATAGACCCCCAGATAAAGGCCTAACACTTCAAGAGTACCAGAATTTAACGAAAGATATTCACAATAACATCATTTTGTTAGGTGATTTTAATTGCAGATCCTCGCTCTGGGGGTCTGACACTACAGATTCTAATGGTCAAATATTAGAAGATTATATAGAATATAAGAATTTGATTACACTTAATGATGGTAGTGGTACATATCAAATGCAATCTGGTACTTTTTCTCATTTAGATCTCACTTTAGTATCACCTCATTTAGCTTACAATTGTATGTGGCAAGTTCTTAATGACTCACTAGGTTCCGATCATTTTCCTATTGTTACCACCGTGAATAGCAAGCCGATAAAGAATCAAATTTGTACTCCTAAACGTTGGTTATTTGATAAGGCTGATTGGCAACTTTTTCACAGTCTATGCACATCTATAGACAAAGATCAGGTTCATAATGAAAATATAGACTTTTTTAATCAAAATTTATGCGAAGTTATCAATCAAATAGCCGAAGTTTCTATTCCGAAAAGTAAGGGTACGCTACATACTAGAAAGAACTGTCCGTGGTGGACAGACGAATGTTCTCAAGCCAAGAAATTGAAAAATTTTAAACATAGGGTTTTTACCAAAGAGAAAACAAATTTAGCAAAAGAAGAATTTAAGCAGGCATTGAAAGATTTCCAAAAAAATTACTGAAAAAGCTAAAAGGCAATATTGGGAAAATTTTTGTTCCACGCTTGACCACAAGACCAATGTTTCACAGGTGTGGAAAACCGTTAAGGGTCTTAAGGGCAATAGTACTTTTGGTTTACCTACTCTTGTTAAGGAAAATATTCAGGCAGTCTCGAATAAAGATAAGGCTAACTTATTAGCACAAAGTTTTGCTCAAGCATCAAGTGATCAAAATTTAGATCAGCAATTTTTTCTTCATAAGAATAAGGTTGAAACAGAAAATCCATTGTTTAAAGATGATAACGAAGAGCATAACACATCAGAATTTAATGTAAAATTTACTAAACAAGAGCTATATCAAGTACTTAAAAATAAAAAAGCATCATCTCCTGGTGACGATAGACTTTCATATGCTATGTTTAAGAATATGCCAGATAATATGATAGATATCCTTTTAGATTTAATTAATAAAGTTTGGTTATCAGGTCAGCTACCACAATCATGGAAACAAGCAAATGTTATTCCTATTCCTAAGCCCAACAAGGAAAAATCAGATCCGTCTTCATATAGGCCTATCTCACTCACTTCCAATCTATGTAAGCTTATGGAAAGTATGGTAAATGAAAGGCTAAAATTTTTACTAGAAAAACAAAATATCATCTCAGATACACAGAGTGGGTTTATGGCAGGACGATCCACCATTGATCATTTGCTTAGATTAGAGACTGATATTAAAAAAGCTAAAGTTAAAAAGCAATATCTTTTGGCAGTTTTTCTTGATATAGAGAAAGCTTTTGATTTAGTATGGAGACCAGGCCTCCTATACAAATGCAAGGATTTTGGCATTAAGGGTAGAATGTTCAATTTTATTAAAGATTTTTTGCAAAATAGAAAAATTAAAGTAAGAGTAAACGACGAATACTCTGATGAATTTGATTTAGAAAATGGCATTCCACAGGGCAGTGTTATTAGTCCTACACTTTTTAATATAATGATAGACGATTTGGTCAAACAGACCAAAGATTCCACCACTACTTCACAATTTGCCGACGATAGCGCACTTTGGGAAATGGGCAGAGATCTTTATATTTTGAAAAACAATATGCAAAAATCATTAAATAATATATCTCAATGGTCCAAAAAATGGGGTTTCAAAATTTCTCAGAATAAGACAGTAGGTGTATTATTTAGCGACAAGAAGGAAGCTTCAGTCTGTCTCATGTTAGATGATAAGCCTATTAAATTTCAAAATACTGTTAAGTTTTTGGGAATGATATTTGATAGAAAATTGACATGGAAACCCCATGTTGCATATGTCAGGGAAAGATCCAAGCCTATTCTCAATCTTCTTAGGTATGTTAAGGCTAATAATTTTGGAATGGGCATAGAATCACTATTAATGCTATATAGGTCACTCTTAAGATCAGTTTTAGATTACGGTTGCCAGGGATATAATTCAGCTTCACCCAATGTCAAGGAAATATTAGATAAAATACAAGCAGAAGCTCTTAAAATTTGCTTAGGTGCTCTTAAAGCGACTCCGTTACCAGTGCTCTTGGCACAATCAGGCGAAACGCCACTCCAGCATAGGAGAGACCTTCTTTCTCTAAAATACTATGCTAGGTGCACAAGAACTCCATCAAACCCTGCACAAAAACTCACACAGCCATGCTTAGAATATAAAAAAGTATATTCACACAAATGGAAGCAAAACGATATGCCGTACGGGTTTAGGATCAATCAAGAACTCAAAGAGCATAATTTACAGGACGTTGGTATTATTCAAAATCTGCAACCAAAAACTGCACCCTGGCTACTTCAACCAATTCAAACATCAGACAAAATTAAAAATATGGTAAGTAAGCAACATAATCCACTTATCTCAAAAAATATAGTTCTACAAGCATTAGAAGACCAGTACAGCCAGTTCACACATGTATATACAGACGGATCCAAGGATCCAAATACTGGTAAGACAGGGTTTGCATTTTTCATACCATCTAAAAAAACAGCACGGTTTAGGCGTTCATCCGATGATATATCAGTTTACTCTACTGAAATGGCAGCAATAGCAAACGCTTTAGCTTGGCTTCATGACAAAAAATATAAAGATAAAAAAATAGTTATTCTTACTGACTCTTACAGTTCAATTCAATCTATCAAAAATAACTCTACAACTAGACCAGATCTACTACAAGCCATACAAAACTTTGCTAATGCACTTTACAAAAAAGGTAACAAAGTCGTTATCGAATGGGTACCCGCACATGTAGGCATTCCTGGCAACGAAATTTGTGATAAATTGGCAAAATTAGCACTCAATCAAGATCAAGTAGATAGCAAGTTAGGACTAAGTGCTAACGAATTCATTTCTATCATATCAAAGATATACAAACAAAAATTACAAGACAATTGGCAGGATACTACTTTTTGGCACAAAAATGTTAACCCGATAGTTACAAAAAAGCCGCAGTTTTATAAAGGCAGCAGATATCATGCGAAGACCATTGTTCGACTTAGACTGGGCTACAGTCTTCTTCCGGGCAGCTTAGGTCAACACATCAAAAATATATCCCCAAACTGTCCACAGTGCGGGGTAAAAGAAGACACGGATCATGTACTTTTATCATGTACAAGGTTCAATGCATCAAGACAAAAAATGATAGATAAACTCAACAGCAATGGTATCGCAAATATCAATATCACCTTGTTGCTAAATCCACCAAAAGAACAGCAGCAAACTATCTGGTCAGCACTTTGCCAGTTCATCACTGACATTGATTATCACAATGCTATCTAATTTCATTTTTTTTTTAATTCTTTTATTTTATTATTTTTGCAACTTTTCATTAATCATTCCTCATTTGAATCGATATGTGCCCGTGTTTACAGCTTCGGAACGCTGGACACGCTCAACATTATTGCTCATTTCAATCGATAGGTGCCCGTGTTTACAGCTTCGGAACGCTGGACACGCTCAACATTATTGCTTATTTGAATTGATAGGTACCCGTGTTTACAGCTCCGGAACGCTGGACACGCTCAACATTATTGCACATTTGAATTGATAGGTACACGTGTTTACAGCTCCGGAACGCTGGACACGCTCAACATTATTGCTTATTTGAATCGATAGGTGCCCGTGTTTACAGCTCCGGAACGCTGAACACTACCACTCACCTGAATCGAATCGTTTTTCAATCCAGGTGCTTTCTATTTATATTTTTTTTCCTCTCTCTTTCTCTTTTCTATCTTTTTCTCAGCATAAAAACAGGATTAAAATTGTTTCTAATAGAAAACGCAGTCTAAAAAACTTCATTACAATATTAAAGGTGCTTTCGCAGAAGTCCGCACTATCAAAAATGAAAATATTTCAATCCAGGTGCTTTCAGCGGAGTCCGCACTATCAAATATAAATGTTTTTTCAATCCAGGTGCTTTCAGCGGAGTCCGCACTGTCAAAAATGAAAATATTTCAATCCAGGTGCTTTCAACGAAGTCCGCAATTATTTATGAAACAATTTCAATCCACTTTCTCTCCCATAGCTAAACTAACAAGTCTAAACCCAAGTAACATTCCCAACCCCTTTTAATCCTTCTCATACTCTTATACCCCTTTTCTATCTATATTTATTTTAAAAATATATATATATAGATATAAAAAGAATAAAAAATAAAATAAAAAAATCCTTCTCTCTCCTATTTAATCTATATTATGGCAATGTTAATACAACTGAATATTATTAATAAAGTACTTTTTGTTTCACCCTCCTAGCAAATTTGGCACTTTTTAGAACTATATTCTAAATTCTAAAAGTGTAGTACTATAAGGCAGGTTATATCAAAATAGCCACATTTCATTCAAAGCCATTTCTTTATTCAAAACGCCTATAGTATTCACTCTTACCAGCGGCACAGTGCTGGGGTCGACTGTGTGGGTGGTTGTAAATCTGCGTACTTCCACTCCGTGTGCTAGCACGTTAAAACCCGAGAACTACGCTCGGCTAGCCAAGGCAGCTAAATTATTTTATATGCATTAATTTACACCCTTTGGCTTATTATTCTCTCGGCTCAAAATATGCATACACATTGGCTATCTAACTTCAAACACACAAAATAACATAAATTTGCAACACACCTTTGGCATACCCAATAAAAACACGCTTTTGGCTCTAAAACGCAACACCTTTTGGCAGTTCAAAATTAAACACGGCTGTTGTTCCTGGTCTCAGCTTGGCATCCTACAGCTCCTGGCGTCCGGCTCACGTTTGGCTAATTCACTCATATTTGGCATTAAATTTTTGTTTCAAAATACATTGCGTCTCATCTTTGGCATTAAATTTTTATTTCAAAACCCAGCTCCTACTCTTCCGACTTTTTGGCATTAAATTTTTGCTTTCAAAAACGGCACCACGGGTCCGGCTTGTTTCTCCTACACCACGTCCTGGCATATTATATTTGGCATTAAATTTTTAATTTTCTTTAAAAAACAATAAATATATACTATTTATTCATTTATTTACTTTTTATTGTATCATAATTTATTAAATATTCGTTTTTCTTTTTCATTTATTTTCTTAAACACACTTATTTTAAATATTATTTTATTTTCTATTTTTAATTATTTATTCATTTTTCTTTTATTTTTATTTTTTTTATTATTTTACTGCATTTTCTATTTTTACTAAAAATTATTTAATTTATTTTTATTATATAAATTATTAAATGCTCGCTTCAGAGCACGTCGCTGCAGACCTATATATAGGTATAGTCACGACGTTAAACTCCCCAGTCAGTCAGTCACGCGCGTCAAGATCATACTCTTAGGGATCATTTCTATAGTATGTATCGTCGGGACGTCAGATATCTCTGACTGAACCTAAAACCACGATGAAGAGGAATAGCAGTCCCTTCTGAGCGCGAAGCGGGTTGAGGCTGTCCCTGGCCTGTGGGACTTGGCCTTCAATCATTGATGACCGTTCCTCTCCTCCCTACGTGGGGAGTTGGAGGAAGGGGCTGCATTCTGAGTGGTTTCCCTCTAATAATAAAAGAAGTTGACGTTTCACATATCCTTTCTAGGGGTGTCTTTTAAACATTTAACTGATGCTTTCCTGCTGTTCGTTTAGAACGATTGTACTGCTTCTACAAAACTCAAAAGAACACTTTCAATATATCCTAATGGTTTTTAGTGGCCTGTATTTTTGGTTGACAGGCTCGATGTTTTTCAACACTTATATACTGATGGATGACATTGCAGCAGCAGAAAAATCCAAAAGCGGTTAGAACCACAACTTTTTTTTCTAAACCAAGCCATGCAGGGATAGAGGACGAAAGAGATGACTTGTTGACTTTAAAACTCAAAAAGTGAGATCAAAGAAAAGGTAAGTTTAAAAAAAAATATATTAGAAATATTTTTCTCCTATAAACTGTTATTATAGTGATAAGTACCTTGTTTGTGTGCTTTGAAGCATACTTTCTTATAATAGAAATATTTCACACTTCTGGTGTCAATAAGTGAAACATTAAAAGCCTGTGATAAACTTGAATTTCAGAGCATTTTGGTTGGCTGTTGTATTATCTCCCTTTTATATTCATTTATTTTTATCAGCAAAGAGGAAGTTCAATTGTAAAAAACGTAATTTTTAATTTCACGTTTGACTTTAAAATGTGTTACTTTAAGTTATTAAAATCAGTACTGTAGCTGGCAAATTTGTAAAATTTGCTGTGAAATAGACTATTGTACACCATTGTACTAAAATGAAACGTTTTACGTCGAGTTTCAAATGCGTGTACACGCGCAACAAGAACATACTCTTAGGGATCATTTCTATAGTATGTATCGTCGGGACGTCAGATATCTCTGACTGAACCTAAAACCACGTTGAAGAGGAATAGCAGTCCCTTCTGAGCGCGAAGCGGGTTGAGGCTGTCCCTGGCCTGTGGGACTTGGCCTTCAATCATTGATGACCGTTCCTCTCCTCCCTACGTGGGGAGTTGGAGGAAGGGGCTGCATTCTGAGTGGTTTCCCTCTAATAATAAAAGAAGTTGACGTTTCACATATCCTTTCTAGGGGTGTCTTTTAAACATTTAACTGATGCTTTCCTGCTGTTCGTTTAGAACGATTGTACTGCTTCTACAAAACTCAAAAGAACACTTTCAATATATCCTAATGGTTTTTAGTGGCCTGTATTTTTGGTTGACAGGCTCGATGTTTTTCAACACTTATATACTGATGGATGACATTGCAGCAGCAGAAAAATCCAAAAGCGGTTAGAACCACAACTTTTTTTTCTAAACCAAGCCATGCAGGGATAGAGGACGAAAGAGATGACTTGTTGACTTTAAAACTCAAAAAGTGAGATCAAAGAAAAGGTAAGTTTAAAAAAAAATATATTAGAAATATTTTTCTCCTATAAACTGTTATTATAGTGATAAGTACCTTGTTTGTGTGCTTTGAAGCATACTTTCTTATAATAGAAATATTTCACACTTCTGGTGTCAATAAGTGAAACATTAAAAGCCTGTGATAAACTTGAATTTCAGAGCATTTTGGTTGGCTGTTGTATTATCTCCCTTTTATATTCATTTATTTTTATCAGCAAGGAGGAAGTTCAATTGTAAAAAACGTAATTTTTAATTTCACGTTTGACTTTAAAATGTGTTACTTTAAGTTATTAAAATCAGTACTGTAGCTGGCAAATTTGTAAAATTTGCTGTGAAATAGACTATTGTACACCATTGTACTAAAATGAAACGTTTTACGTCGAGTTTCAAATGCGTGTACACGCGTGTCAAGATCATACTCTTAGGGATCATTTCTATAGTATGTATCGTCGGGACGTCAGATATCTCTGACTGAACCTAAAACCACGATGAAGAGGAATAGCAGTCCCTTCTGAGCGCGAAGCGGGTTGAGGCTGTCCCTGGCATGTGGGACTTGGCCTTCAATCATTGATGACCGTTCCTCTCCTCCCTACGTGGGGAGTTGGAGGAAGGGGCTGCATTCTGAGTGGTTTCCCTCTAATAATAAAAGAAGTTGACGTTTCACATATCCTCTCTAGGGGTGTCTTTTAAACATTTAACTGATGCTTTCCTGCTGTTCGTTTAGAACGATTGTACTGCTTCTACTACAAAACTCAAAAGAACACTTTCAATATATCCTAATGGTTTTTAGTGGCCTGTATTTTTGGTTGACAGGCTCGATGTTTTTCAACACTTATAGTTATATACTGATGGATGACATTGCAGCAGCAGAAAAATCCAAAAGCGGTTAGAACCACAACTTTTTTTTCTAAACCAAGCCATGCAGGGATAGAGGACGAAAGAGATGACTTGTTGACTTTAAAACTCAAAAAGTGAGATCAAAGAAAAGGTAAGTTTAAAAAAAAATATATTAGAAATATTTTTCTCCTATAAACTGTTATTATAGTGATAAGTACCTTGTTTGTGTGCTTTGAAGCATACTTTCTTATAATAGAAATATTTCACACTTCTGGTGTCAATAAGTGAAACATTAAAAGCCTGTGATAAACTTGAATTTCAGAGCATTTTGGTTGGCTGTTGTATTATCTCCCTTTTATATTCATTTATTTTTATCAGCAAAGAGGAAGTTCAATTGTAAAAAACGTAATTTTTAATTTCACGTTTGACTTTAAAATGTGTTACTTTAAGTTATTAAAATCAGTACTGTAGCTGGCAAATTTGTAAAATTTGCTGTGAAATAGACTATTGTACACCATTGTACTAAAATGAAACGTTTTACGTCGAGTTTCAAATGCGTGTACACGCGCAACAAGAACATACTCTTAGGGATCATTTCTATAGTATGTATCGTCGGGACGTCAGATATCTCTGACTGAACCTAAAACCACGTTGAAGAGGAATAGCAGTCCCTTCTGAGCGCGAAGCGGGTTGAGGCTGTCCCTGGCCTGTGGGACTTGGCCTTCAATCATTGATGACCGTTCCTCTCCTCCCTACGTGGGGAGTTGGAGGAAGGGGCTGCATTCTGAGTGGTTTCCCTCTAATAATAAAAGAAGTTGACGTTTCACATATCCTTTCTAGGGGTGTCTTTTAAACATTTAACTGATGCTTTCCTGCTGTTCGTTTAGAACGATTGTACTGCTTCTACAAAACTCAAAAGAACACTTTCAATATATCCTAATGGTTTTTAGTGGCCTGTATTTTTGGTTGACAGGCTCGATGTTTTTCAACACTTATATACTGATGGATGACATTGCAGCAGCAGAAAAATCCAAAAGCGGTTAGAACCACAACTTTTTTTTCTAAACCAAGCCATGCAGGGATAGAGGACGAAAGAGATGACTTGTTGACTTTAAAACTCAAAAAGTGAGATCAAAGAAAAGGTAAGTTTAAAAAAAAATATATTAGAAATATTTTTCTCCTATAAACTGTTATTATAGTGATAAGTACCTTGTTTGTGTGCTTTGAAGCATACTTTCTTATAATAGAAATATTTCACACTTCTGGTGTCAATAAGTGAAACATTAAAAGCCTGTGATAAACTTGAATTTCAGAGCATTTTGGTTGGCTGTTGTATTATCTCCCTTTTATATTCATTTATTTTTATCAGCAAGGAGGAAGTTCAATTGTAAAAAACGTAATTTTTAATTTCACGTTTGACTTTAAAATGTGTTACTTTAAGTTATTAAAATCAGTACTGTAGCTGGCAAATTTGTAAAATTTGCTGTGAAATAGACTATTGTACACCATTGTACTAAAATGAAACGTTTTACGTCGAGTTTCAAATGCGTGTACACGCGTGTCAAGATCATACTCTTAGGGATCATTTCTATAGTATGTATCGTCGGGACGTCAGATATCTCTGACTGAACCTAAAACCACGATGAAGAGGAATAGCAGTCCCTTCTGAGCGCGAAGCGGGTTGAGGCTGTCCCTGGCCTGTGGGACTTGGCCTTCAATCATTGATGACCGTTCCTCTCCTCCCTACGTGGGGAGTTGGAGGAAGGGGCTGCATTCTGAGTGGTTTCCCTCTAATAATAAAAGAAGTTGACGTTTCACATATCCTCTCTAGGGGTGTCTTTTAAACATTTAACTGATGCTTTCCTGCTGTTCGTTTAGAACGATTGTACTGCTTCTACTACAAAACTCAAAAGAACACTTTCAATATATCCTAATGGTTTTTAGTGGCCTGTATTTTTGGTTGACAGGCTCGATGTTTTTCAACACTTATAGTTATATACTGATGGATGACATTGCAGCAGCAGAAAAATCCAAAAGCGGTTAGAACCACAACTTTTTTTTCTAAACCAAGCCATGCAGGGATAGAGGACGAAAGAGATGACTTGTTGACTTTAAAACTCAAAAAGTGAGATCAAAGAAAAGGTAAGTTTAAAAAAAAATATATTAGAAATATTTTTCTCCTATAAACTGTTATTATAGTGATAAGTACCTTGTTTGTGTGCTTTGAAGCATACTTTCTTATAATAGAAATATTTCACACTTCTGGTGTCAATAAGTGAAACATTAAAAGCCTGTGATAAACTTGAATTTCAGAGCATTTTGGTTGGCTGTTGTATTATCTCCCTTTTATATTCATTTATTTTTATCAGCAAGGAGGAAGTTCAATTGTAAAAAACGTAATTTTTAATTTCACGTTTGACTTTAAAATGTGTTACTTTAAGTTATTAAAATCAGTACTGTAGCTGGCAAATTTGTAAAATTTGCTGTGAAATAGACTATTGTACACCATTGTACTAAAATGAAACGTTTTACCTCGAGTTTCAAATGCGTGTACACGCGCGTCAAGATCATACTCTTAGGGATCATTTCTATAGTATGTATCGTCGGGACGTCAGATATCTCTGACTGAACCTAAAACCACGATGAAGAGGAATAGCAGTCCCTTCTGAGCGCGAAGCGGGTTGAGGCTGTCCCTGGCCTGTGGGACTTGGCCTTCAATCATTGATGACCGTTCCTCTCCTCCCTACGTGGGGAGTTGGAGGAAGGGGCTGCATTCTGAGTGGTTTCCCTCTAATAATAAAAGAAGTTGACGTTTCACATATCCTTTCTAGGGGTGTCTTTTAAACATTTAACTGATGCTTTCCTGCTGTTCGTTTAGAACGATTGTACTGCTTCTACAAAACTCAAAAGAACACTTTCAATATATCCTAATGGTTTTTAGTGGCCTGTATTTTTGGTTGACAGGCTCGATGTTTTTCAACACTTATAGTTATATACTGATGGATGACATTGCAGCAGCAGAAAAATCCAAAAGCGGTTAGAACCACAACTTTTTTTTCTAAACCAAGCCATGCAGGGATAGAGGACGAAAGAGATGACTTGTTGACTTTAAAACTCAAAAAGTGAGATCAAAGAAAAGGTAAGTTTAAAAAAAAATATATTAGAAATATTTTTCTCCTATAAACTGTTATTATAGTGATAAGTACCTTGTTTGTGTGCTTTGAAGCATACTTTCTTATAATAGAAATATTTCACACTTCTGGTGTCAATAAGTGAAACATTAAAAGCCTGTGATAAACTTGAATTTCAGAGCATTTTGGTTGGCTGTTGTATTATCTCCCTTTTATATTCATTTATTTTTATCAGCAAGGAGGAAGTTCAATTGTAAAAAACGTAATTTTTAATTTCACGTTTGACTTTAAAATGTGTTACTTTAAGTTATTAAAATCAGTACTGTAGCTGGCAAATTTGTAAAATTTGCTGTGAAATAGACTATTGTACACCATTGTACTAAAATGAAACGTTTTACCTCGAGTTTCAAATGCGTGTACACGCGCGTCAAGATCATACTCTTAGGGATCATTTCTATAGTATGTATCGTCGGGACGTCAGATATCTCTGACTGAACCTAAAACCACGATGAAGAGGAATAGCAGTCCCTTCTGAGCGCGAAGCGGGTTGAGGCTGTCCCTGGCCTGTGGGACTTGGCCTTCAATCATTGATGACCGTTCCTCTCCTCCCTACGTGGGGAGTTGGAGGAAGGGGCTGCATTCTGAGTGGTTTCCCTCTAATAATAAAAGAAGTTGACGTTTCACATATCCTTTCTAGGGGTGTCTTTTAAACATTTAACTGATGCTTTCCTGCTGTTCGTTTAGAACGATTGTACTGCTTCTACAAAACTCAAAAGAACACTTTCAATATATCCTAATGGTTTTTAGTGGCCTGTATTTTTGGTTGACAGGCTCGATGTTTTTCAACACTTATATACTGATGGATGACATTGCAGCAGCAGAAAAATCCAAAAGCGGTTAGAACCACAACTTTTTTTTCTAAACCAAGCCATGCAGGGATAGAGGACGAAAGAGATGACTTGTTGACTTTAAAACTCAAAAAGTGAGATCAAAGAAAAGGTAAGTTTAAAAAAAAAATATATTAGAAATATTTTTCTCCTATAAACTGTTATTATAGTGATAAGTACCTTGTTTGTGTGCTTTGAAGCATACTTTCTTATAATAGAAATATTTCACACTTCTGGTGTCAATAAGTGAAACATTAAAAGCCTGTGATAAACTTGAATTTCAGAGCATTTTGGTTGGCTGTTGTATTATCTCCCTTTTATATTCATTTATTTTTATCAGCAAGGAGGAAGTTCAATTGTAAAAAACGTAATTTTTAATTTCACGTTTGACTTTAAAATGTGTTACTTTAAGTTATTAAAATCAGTACTGTAGCTGGCAAATTTGTAAAATTTGCTGTGAAATAGACTATTGTACACCATTGTACTAAAATGAAACGTTTTACGTCGAGTTTCAAATGCGTGTACACGCGCGTCAAGATCATACTCTTAGGGATCATTTCTATAGTATGTATCGTCGGGACGTCAGATATCTCTGACTGAACCTAAAACCACGATGAAGAGGAATAGCAGTCCCTTCTGAGCGCGAAGCGGGTTGAGGCTGTCCCTGGCCTGTGGGACTTGGCCTTCAATCATTGATGACCGTTCCTCTCCCCCCTACGTGGGGAGTTGGAGGAAGGGGCTGCATTCTGAGTGGTTTCCCTCTAATAATAAAAGAAGTTGACGTTTCACATATCCTTTCTAGGGGTGTCTTTTAAACATTTAACTGATGCTTTCCTGCTGTTCGTTTAGAACGATTGTACTGCTTCTACAAAACTCAAAAGAACACTTTCAATATATCCTAATGGTTTTTAGTGGCCTGTATTTTTGGTTGACAGGCTCGATGTTTTTCAACACTTATATACTGATGGATGACATTGCAGCAGCAGAAAAATCCAAAAGCGGTTAGAACCACAACTTTTTTTTCTAAACCAAGCCATGCAGGGATAGAGGACGAAAGAGATGACTTGTTGACTTTAAAACTCAAAAAGTGAGATCAAAGAAAAGGTAAGTTTAAAAAAAAATATATTAGAAATATTTTTCTCCTATAAACTGTTATTATAGTGATAAGTACCTTGTTTGTGTGCTTTGAATCAATAAGTGAAACATTAAAAGCCTGTGATAAACTTGAATTTCAGAGCATTTTGGTTGGCTGTTGTATTATCTCCCTTTTATATTCATTTATTTTTATCAGCAAGGAGGAAGTTCAATTGTAAAAAACGTAATTTTTAATTTCACGTTTGACTTTAAAATGTGTTACTTTAAGTTATTAAAATCAGTACTGTAGCTGGCAAATTTGTAAAATTTGCTGTGAAATAGACTATTGTACACCATTGTACTAAAATGAAACGTTTTACGTCGAGTTTCAAATGCGTGTACACGCGCGTCAAGATCATACTCTTAGGGATCATTTCTATAGTATGTATCGTCGGGACGTCAGATATCTCTGACTGAACCTAAAACCACGATGAAGAGGAATAGCAGTCCCTTCTGAGCGCGAAGCGGGTTGAGGCTGTCCCTGGCCTGTGGGACTTGGCCTTCAATCATTGATGACCGTTCCTCTCCTCCCTACGTGGGGAGTTGGAGGAAGGGGCTGCATTCTGAGTGGTTTCCCTCTAATAATAAAAGAAGTTGACGTTTCACATATCCTTTCTAGAGGTGTCTTTTAAACATTTAACTGATGCTTTCCTGCTGTTCGTTTAGAACGATTGTACTGCTTCTACAAAACTCAAAAGAACACTTTCAATATATCCTAATGGTTTTTAGTGGCCTGTATTTTTGGTTGACAGGCTCGATGTTTTTCAACACTTATATACTGATGGATGACATTGCAGCAGCAGAAAAATCCAAAAGCGGTTAGAACCACAACTTTTTTTTCTAAACCAAGCCATGCAGGGATAGAGGACGAAAGAGATGACTTGTTGACTTTAAAACTCAAAAAGTGAGATCAAAGAAAAGGTAAGTTTAAAAAAAAATATATTAGAAATATTTTTCTCCTATAAACTGTTATTATAGTGATAAGTACCTTGTTTGTGTGCTTTGAAGCATACTTTCTTATAATAGAAATATTTCACACTTCTGGTGTCAATAAGTGAAACATTAAAAGCCTGTGATAAACTTGAATTTCAGAGCATTTTGGTTGGCTGTTGTATTATCTCCCTTTTATATTCATTTATTTTTATCAGCAAGGAGGAAGTTCAATTGTAAAAAACGTAATTTTTAATTTCACGTTTGACTTTAAAATGTGTTACTTTAAGTTATTAAAATCAGTACTGTAGCTGGCAAATTTGTAAAATTTGCTGTGAAATAGACTATTGTACACCATTGTACTAAAATGAAACGTTTTACGTCGAGTTTCAAATGCGTGTACACGCGCGTCAAGATCATACTCTTAGGGATCATTTCTATAGTATGTATCGTCGGGACGTCAGATATCTCTGACTGAACCTAAAACCACGATGAAGAGGAATAGCAGTCCCTTCTGAGCGCGAAGCGGGTTGAGGCTGTCCCTGGCCTGTGGGACTTGGCCTTCAATCATTGATGACCGTTCCTCTCCTCCCTACGTGGGGAGTTGGAGGAAGGGGCTGCATTCTGAGTGGTTTCCCTCTAATAATAAAAGAAGTTGACGTTTCACATATCCTTTCTAGGGGTGTCTTTTAAACATTTAACTGATGCTTTCCTGCTGTTCGTTTAGAACGATTGTACTGCTTCTACAAAACTCAAAAGAACACTTTCAATATATCCTAATGGTTTTTAGTGGCCTGTATTTTTGGTTGACAGGCTCGATGTTTTTCAACACTTATATACTGATGGATGACATTGCAGCAGCAGAAAAATCCAAAAGCGGTTAGAACCACAACTTTTTTTTCTAAACCAAGCCATGCAGGGATAGAGGACGAAAGAGATGACTTGTTGACTTTAAAACTCAAAAAGTGAGATCAAAGAAAAGGTAAGTTTAAAAAAAAATATATTAGAAATATTTTTCTCCTATAAACTGTTATTATAGTGATAAGTACCTTGTTTGTGTGCTTTGAAGCATACTTTCTTATAATAGAAATATTTCACACTTCTGGTGTCAATAAGTGAAACATTAAAAGCCTGTGATAAACTTGAATTTCAGAGCATTTTGGTTGGCTGTTGTATTATCTCCCTTTTATATTCATTTATTTTTATCAGCAAGGAGGAAGTTCAATTGTAAAAAACGTAATTTTTAATTTCACGTTTGACTTTAAAATGTGTTACTTTAAGTTATTAAAATCAGTACTGTAGCTGGCAAATTTGTAAAATTTGCTGTGAAATAGACTATTGTACACCATTGTACTAAAATGAAACGTTTTACGTCGAGTTTCAAATGCGTGTACACGCGCGTCAAGATCATACTCTTAGGGATCATTTCTATAGTATGTATCGTCGGGACGTCAGATATCTCTGACTGAACCTAAAACCACGATGAAGAGGAATAGCAGTCCCTTCTGAGCGCGAAGCGGGTTGAGGCTGTCCCTGGCCTGTGGGACTTGGCCTTCAATCATTGATGACCGTTCCTCTCCTCCCTACGTGGGGAGTTGGAGGAAGGGGCTGCATTCTGAGTGGTTTCCCTCTAATAATAAAAGAAGTTGACGTTTCACATATCCTTTCTAGGGGTGTCTTTTAAACATTTAACTGATGCTTTCCTGCTGTTCGTTTAGAACGATTGTACTGCTTCTACAAAACTCAAAAGAACACTTTCAATATATCCTAATGGTTTTTAGTGGCCTGTATTTTTGGTTGACAGGCTCGATGTTTTTCAACACTTATATACTGATGGATGACATTGCAGCAGCAGAAAAATCCAAAAGCGGTTAGAACCACAACTTTTTTTTCTAAACCAAGCCATGCAGGGATAGAGGACGAAAGAGATGACTTGTTGACTTTAAAACTCAAAAAGTGAGATCAAAGAAAAGGTAAGTTTAAAAAAAAAATATATTAGAAATATTTTTCTCCTATAAACTGTTATTATAGTGATAAGTACCTTGTTTGTGTGCTTTGAAGCATACTTTCTTATAATAGAAATATTTCACACTTCTGGTGTCAATAAGTGAAACATTAAAAGCCTGTGATAAACTTGAATTTCAGAGCATTTTGGTTGGCTGTTGTATTATCTCCCTTTTATATTCATTTATTTTTATCAGCAAGGAGGAAGTTCAATTGTAAAAAACGTAATTTTTAATTTCACGTTTGACTTTAAAATGTGTTACTTTAAGTTATTAAAATCAGTACTGTAGCTGGCAAATTTGTAAAATTTGCTGTGAAATAGACTATTGTACACCATTGTACTAAAATGAAACGTTTTACGTCGAGTTTCAAATGCGTGTACACGCGCGTCAAGATCATACTCTTAGGGATCATTTCTATAGTATGTATCGTCGGGACGTCAGATATCTCTGACTGAACCTAAAACCACGATGAAGAGGAATAGCAGTCCCTTCTGAGCGCGAAGCGGGTTGAGGCTGTCCCTGGCCTGTGGGACTTGGCCTTCAATCATTGATGACCGTTCCTCTCCTCCCTACGTGGGGAGTTGGAGGAAGGGGCTGCATTCTGAGTGGTTTCCCTCTAATAATAAAAGAAGTTGACGTTTCACATATCCTTTCTAGGGGTGTCTTTTAAACATTTAACTGATGCTTTCCTGCTGTTCGTTTAGAACGATTGTACTGCTTCTACAAAACTCAAAAGAACACTTTCAATATATCCTAATGGTTTTTAGTGGCCTGTATTTTTGGTTGACAGGCTCGATGTTTTTCAACACTTATATACTGATGGATGACATTGCAGCAGCAGAAAAATCCAAAAGCGGTTAGAACCACAACTTTTTTTTCTAAACCAAGCCATGCAGGGATAGAGGACGAAAGAGATGACTTGTTGACTTTAAAACTCAAAAAGTGAGATCAAAGAAAAGGTAAGTTTTAAAAAAAAATATATTAGAAATATTTTTCTCCTATAAACTGTTATTATAGTGATAAGTACCTTGTTTGTGTGCTTTGAAGCATACTTTCTTATAATAGAAATATTTCACACTTCTGGTGTCAATAAGTGAAACATTAAAAGCCTGTGATAAACTTGAATTTCAGAGCATTTTGGTTGGCTGTTGTATTATCTCCCTTTTATATTCATTTATTTTTATCAGCAAGGAGGAAGTTCAATTGTAAAAAACGTAATTTTTAATTTCACGTTTGACTTTAAAATGTGTTACTTTAAGTTATTAAAATCAGTACTGTAGCTGGCAAATTTGTAAAATTTGCTGTGAAATAGACTATTGTACACCATTGTACTAAAATGAAACGTTTTACGTCGAGTTTCAAATGCGTGTACACGCGCGTCAAGATCATACTCTTAGGGATCATTTCTATAGTATGTATCGTCGGGACGTCAGATATCTCTGACTGAACCTAAAACCACGATGAAGAGGAATAGCAGTCCCTTCTGAGCGCGAAGCGGGTTGAGGCTGTCCCTGGCCTGTGGGACTTGGCCTTCAATCATTGATGACCGTTCCTCTCCTCCCTACGTGGGGAGTTGGAGGAAGGGGCTGCATTCTGAGTGGTTTCCCTCTAATAATAAAAGAAGTTGACGTTTCACATATCCTTTCTAGGGGTGTCTTTTAAAAATTTAACTGATGCTTTCCTGCTGTTCGTTTAGAACGATTGTACTGCTTCTACAAAACTCAAAAGAACACTTTCAATATATCCTAATGGTTTTTAGTGGCCTGTATTTTTGGTTGACAGGCTCGATGTTTTTCAACACTTATATACTGATGGATGACATTGCAGCAGCAGAAAAATCCAAAAGCGGTTAGAACCACAACTTTTTTTTCTAAACCAAGCCATGCAGGGATAGAGGACGAAAGAGATGACTTGTTGACTTTAAAACTCAAAAAGTGAGATCAAAGAAAAGGTAAGTTTAAAAAAAAATATATTAGAAATATTTTTCTCCTATAAACTGTTATTATAGTGATAAGTACCTTGTTTGTGTGCTTTGAAGCATACTTTCTTATAATAGAAATATTTCACACTTCTGGTGTCAATAAGTGAAACATTAAAAGCCTGTGATAAACTTGAATTTCAGAGCATTTTGGTTGGCTGTTGTAATATCTCCCTTTTATATTCATTTATTTTTATCAGCAAGGAGGAAGTTCAATTGTAAAAAACGTAATTTTTAATTTCACGTTTGACTTTAAAATGTGTTACTTTAAGTTATTAAAATCAGTACTGTAGCTGGCAAATTTGTAAAATTTGCTGTGAAATAGACTATTGTACACCATTGTACTAAAATGAAACGTTTTACGTCGAGTTTCAAATGCGTGCACACGCGCGTCAAGATCATACTCTTAGGGATCATTTCTATAGTATGTATCGTCGGGACGTCAGATATCTCTGACTGAACCTAAAACCACGATGAAGAGGAATAGCAGTCCCTTCTGAGCGCGAAGCGGGTTGAGGCTGTCCCTGGCCTGTGGGACTTGGCCTTCAATCATTGATGACCGTTCCTCTCCTCCCTACGTGGGGAGTTGGAGGAAGGGGCTGCATTCTGAGTGGTTTCCCTCTAATAATAAAAGAAGTTGACGTTTCACATATCCTTTCTAGGGGTGTCTTTTAAACATTTAACTGATGCTTTCCTGCTGTTCGTTTAGAACGATTGTACTGCTTCTACAAAACTCAAAAGAACACTTTCAATATATCCTAATGGTTTTTAGTGGCCTGTATTTTTGGTTGACAGGCTCGATGTTTTTCAACACTTATATACTGATGGATGACATTGCAGCAGCAGAAAAATCCAAAAGCGGTTAGAACCACAACTTTTTTTTCTAAACCAAGCCATGCAGGGATAGAGGACGAAAGAGATGACTTGTTGACTTTAAAACTCAAAAAGTGAGATCAAAGAAAAGGTAAGTTTTAAAAAAAAATATATTAGAAATATTTTTCTCCTATAAACTGTTATTATAGTGATAAGTACCTTGTTTGTGTGCTTTGAAGCATACTTTCTTATAATAGAAATATTTCACACTTCTGGTGTCAATAAGTGAAACATTAAAAGCCTGTGATAAACTTGAATTTCAGAGCATTTTGGTTGGCTGTTGTATTATCTCCCTTTTATATTCATTTATTTTTATCAGCAAGGAGGAAGTTCAATTGTAAAAAACGTAATTTTTAATTTCACGTTTGACTTTAAAATGTGTTACTTTAAGTTATTAAAATCAGTACTGTAGCTGGCAAATTTGTAAAATTTGCTGTGAAATAGACTATTGTACACCATTGTACTAAAATGAAACGTTTTACGTCGAGTTTCAAATGCGTGTACACGCGCGTCAAGATCATACTCTTAGGGATCATTTCTATAGTATGTATCGTCGGGACGTCAGATATCTCTGACTGAACCTAAAACCACGATGAAGAGGAATAGCAGTCCCTTCTGAGCGCGAAGCGGGTTGAGGCTGTCCCTGGCCTGTGGGACTTGGCCTTCAATCATTGATGACCGTTCCTCTCCTCCCTACGTGGGGAGTTGGAGGAAGGGGCTGCATTCTGAGTGGTTTCCCTCTAATAATAAAAGAAGTTGACGTTTCACATATCCTTTCTAGGGGTGTCTTTTAAACATTTAACTGATGCTTTCCTGCTGTTCGTTTAGAACGATTGTACTGCTTCTACAAAACTCAAAAGAACACTTTCAATATATCCTAATGGTTTTTAGTGGCCTGTATTTTTGGTTGACAGGCTCGATGTTTTTCAACACTTATATACTGATGGATGACATTGCAGCAGCAGAAAAATCCAAAAGCGGTTAGAACCACAACTTTTTTTTCTAAACCAAGCCATGCAGGGATAGAGGACGAAAGAGATGACTTGTTGACTTTAAAACTCAAAAAGTGAGATCAAAGAAAAGGTAAGTTTAAAAAAAAATATATTAGAAATATTTTTCTCCTATAAACTGTTATTATAGTGATAAGTACCTTGTTTGTGTGCTTTGAAGCATACTTTCTTATAATAGAAATATTTCACACTTCTGGTGTCAATAAGTGAAACATTAAAAGCCTGTGATAAACTTGAATTTCAGAGCATTTTGGTTGGCTGTTGTATTACCTCCCTTTTATATTCATTTATTTTTATCAGCAAGGAGGAAGTTCAATTGTAAAAAACGTAATTTTTAATTTCACGTTTGACTTTAAAATGTGTTACTTTAAGTTATTAAAATCAGTACTGTAGCTGGCAAATTTGTAAAATTTGCTGTGAAATAGACTATTGTACACCATTGTACTAAAATGAAACGTTTTACGTCGAGTTTCAAATGCGTGCACACGCGCGTCAAGATCATACTCTTAGGGATCATTTCTATAGTATGTATCGTCGGGACGTCAGATATCTCTGACTGAACCTAAAACCACGATGAAGAGGAATAGCAGTCCCTTCTGAGCGCGAAGCGGGTTGAGGCTGTCCCTGGCCTGTGGGACTTGGCCTTCAATCATTGATGACCGTTCCTCTCCTCCCTACGTGGGGAGTTGGAGGAAGGGGCTGCATTCTGAGTGGTTTCCCTCTAATAATAAAAGAAGTTGACGTTTCACATATCCTTTCTAGGGGTGTCTTTTAAACATTTAACTGATGCTTTCCTGCTGTTCGTTTAGAACGATTGTACTGCTTCTACAAAACTCAAAAGAACACTTTCAATATATCCTAATGGTTTTTAGTGGCCTGTATTTTTGGTTGACAGGCTCGATGTTTTTCAACACTTATATACTGATGGATGACATTGCAGCAGCAGAAAAATCCAAAAGCGGTTAGAACCACAACTTTTTTTTCTAAACCAAGCCATGCAGGGATAGAGGACGAAAGAGATGACTTGTTGACTTTAAAACTCAAAAAGTGAGATCAAAGAAAAGGTAAGTTTTAAAAAAAAATATATTAGAAATATTTTTCTCCTATAAACTGTTATTATAGTGATAAGTACCTTGTTTGTGTGCTTTGAAGCATACTTTCTTATAATAGAAATATTTCACACTTCTGGTGTCAATAAGTGAAACATTAAAAGCCTGTGATAAACTTGAATTTCAGAGCATTTTGGTTGGCTGTTGTATTATCTCCCTTTTATATTCATTTATTTTTATCAGCAAGGAGGAAGTTCAATTGTAAAAAACGTAATTTTTAATTTCACGTTTGACTTTAAAATGTGTTACTTTAAGTTATTAAAATCAGTACTGTAGCTGGCAAATTTGTAAAATTTGCTGTGAAATAGACTATTGTACACCATTGTACTAAAATGAAACGTTTTACGTCGAGTTTCAAATGCGTGTACACGCGCGTCAAGATCATACTCTTAGGGATCATTTCTATAGTATGTATCGTCGGGACGTCAGATATCTCTGACTGAACCTAAAACCACGATGAAGAGGAATAGCAGTCCCTTCTGAGCGCGAAGCGGGTTGAGGCTGTCCCTGGCCTGTGGGACTTGGCCTTCAATCATTGATGACCGTTCCTCTCCTCCCTACGTGGGGAGTTGGAGGAAGGGGCTGCATTCTGAGTGGTTTCCCTCTAATAATAAAAGAAGTTGACGTTTCACATATCCTTTCTAGGGGTGTCTTTTAAACATTTAACTGATGCTTTCCTGCTGTTCGTTTAGAACGATTGTACTGCTTCTACAAAACTCAAAAGAACACTTTCAATATATCCTAATGGTTTTTAGTGGCCTGTATTTTTGGTTGACAGGCTCGATGTTTTTCAACACTTATATACTGATGGATGACATTGCAGCAGCAGAAAAATCCAAAAGCGGTTAGAACCACAACTTTTTTTTCTAAACCAAGCCATGCAGGGATAGAGGACGAAAGAGATGACTTGTTGACTTTAAAACTCAAAAAGTGAGATCAAAGAAAAGGTAAGTTTAAAAAAAAATATATTAGAAATATTTTTCTCCTATAAACTGTTATTATAGTGATAAGTACCTTGTTTGTGTGCTTTGAAGCATACTTTCTTATAATAGAAATATTTCACACTTCTGGTGTCAATAAGTGAAACATTAAAAGCCTGTGATAAACTTGAATTTCAGAGCATTTTGGTTGGCTGTTGTATTATCTCCCTTTTATATTCATTTATTTTTATCAGCAAGGAGGAAGTTCAATTGTAAAAAACGTAATTTTTAATTTCACGTTTGACTTTAAAATGTGTTACTTTAAGTTATTAAAATCAGTACTGTAGCTGGCAAATTTGTAAAATTTGCTGTGAAATAGACTATTGTACACCATTGTACTAAAATGAAACGTTTTACGTCGAGTTTCAAATGCGTGCACACGCGCGTCAAGATCATACTCTTAGGGATCATTTCTATAGTATGTATCGTCGGGACGTCAGATATCTCTGACTGAACCTAAAACCACGATGAAGAGGAATAGCAGTCCCTTCTGAGCGCGAAGCGGGTTGAGGCTGTCCCTGGCCTGTGGGACTTGGCCTTCAATCATTGATGACCGTTCCTCTCCTCCCTACGTGGGGAGTTGGAGGAAGGGGCTGCATTCTGAGTGGTTTCCCTCTAATAATAAAAGAAGTTGACGTTTCACATATCCTTTCTAGGGGTGTCTTTTAAACATTTAACTGATGCTTTCCTGCTGTTCGTTTAGAACGATTGTACTGCTTCTACAAAACTCAAAAGAACACTTTCAATATATCCTAATGGTTTTTAGTGGCCTGTATTTTTGGTTGACAGGCTCGATGTTTTTCAACACTTATAGTTATATACTGATGGATGACATTGCAGCAGCAGAAAAATCCAAAAGCGGTTAGAACCACAACTTTTTTTTCTAAACCAAGCCATGCAGGGATAGAGGACGACACAATTATTTGACCAAAAATTTGCGTTTTTCACAATCAATAGAACATTTCCACGTTTTGAGTACTCTAAAACCTGTTCACTCATCCAAGCTGACATATGAATGCACTGATTAGAAACGAATCAAAAAGCTTGAAAATGAACGAATCTTTGGATCATTTTATTGTCACTGCATGTTTTCATGTCTTTTGAATTAAAATTTTGACAGCACAAATATTATCAGAACATTTTTGTTATTAATGCACTATTTGAGACAGGGGCCAATTGACCCGGAAGTAGTAAGTTAACGATTCGAAGTAAAACCAAGAGAGATAACCCAAAATTAACGATACGGGTCCAAAAAAAATTCTGAAAGATTTTAGATATATCACATGTAAACGAATAATTGATTGATTGTTGCTTGTTTTATACCCAGTCGACAGTATTTTAGTCATAATCAGCAACAAATGAATTTTGCAGACCCACATGTGTCATGCTTATAAGGCCAATGTACGACCATAATCCAGAAAAAAAATGAACCAAACTTACAACACAGACCAATCTGGTGTTGCAAACTAGAATAAAGTTTTGCATTTTTATATGGAAAAGTTCTGTTGTCAATCTTTTCTTTTCTCAGAAATTTTAAATCATTTTTTGGGAAAAACTAAAACGGTGCCAACAGAAGTATTGGTCAGCTTATTATACATAACATGCTCATGCTGACTAAATTTGTTAGAAACTTGATGATATTTTAGAGTTTATCACTAAGTTGCTTTTGGAGGTGTTTCTCCGAGGGACGTAGACCATTTTTCTCTATAATTAGGAGGCTGTCCTCGAGCTGCAGTGGCAAATCCAGGGGCCCCGGAGATAGACTAATTTTTGTACATATTTTCCAAAAATTGGCCTGGAAGCCCCCCCCCCCCCGTTTTCGTCCTAAGTATACTTTAGACGGAATCCTCCCCTTAATAATTTTCACAGGGGCGAAAATTTTTGTCATTTATATGAACTTTGAAAGGTAACAGTCTTGCTAGAACTACACGTATTAAACCCACAAGGGAATTATAGAGTAAGGTATTTTTAAAAGTTGAAATAAATGACCAAAATTCAAGCTCCATGCGATAATTTTCAAATTTCCTGGATCCGTTTTAAACCGTGTCCCTATTTAAGAGTCTTCGTTATTTAATAATCAAAATAGCTGTGTGTTATGTATTAGTCCATATTAGACTATTTGGTCTGTTTTGTATAGCTTATCACATTAAAGGATTTTTTTTTACTAATGGAATGAACATGATTTATTGTGTATTCGTACTTTTATATATTTTTACGACAAGATGATCGATACACAAATATTTACTATGTTTTCAATCTTATTGCACATTTCACGGTTTTATAATTTAACAAAGACAAATACCTTAATTAAGGCGGACCGCTGAGGTAAGGCATCTCAAAATTGTCAAGAATAATTTATTTACTGTTATTCATATACATGTAATATGTAGATCTGATTATAGAAAAAACTATTTATAAGCACTAAAAATAATCTTTGAAATTATGCTACTTACAATGTGGTGTATCTTTGAATTACCCGATAATTGTGCCGCAAAATTGGTGTATATTCATGTATTTTGTTATTTTCTTAAGTAGTGCTCAGCAAAAAACTAAACAAAACAAAACATAAACAAAAACCCCCAAAAATCAAAGAGCAAATAAGTTTCATGTGTTCTATTTTGTAGCATAAACACGAGGAAGAAGAGAGCATGGTACTACATTTCCGAGTTGTTTTGGTTTTCTTGCTGTTCTTTGTGAGTGCAGAAGCCATGCCGGTGCCGATGTATTCTGGACACGGTGGTGGAACGCTGACTTCGCAAAACATGCAACAAGGCCATTCCCCTTCTTTTGGAACGATGCTTCCTAGGAGCGGAAGACCTAACCCATTCTTATTTCAATCTGCTGCATATTTTGCAAAACAACGTAAGTTAATCAGAAATTAAAGTCAGGGAATTTTACGAATGAAGGAGATTTCACTTACAGTTCACTGTGAAAGAAAAAGGGGGTACCAGGCAAATTCTAATGAAATCTACACAAAAAATAAGAAAATTTTTGTAAGAAAAGGGGGACTCCTTAAACCCCCTGGATCTGCCACTAAAAGTTTAGTTATATTTTTTTTTTCATTCAAAAGATTTTAGTCCTTATACACAGTAAAATGATAGACATTAATCGAGTTTAAAGTTTATATTTGTATTTCCATTGTGCCCTTCGTATAATAAAAGTGTTATTGAACTAAGTGTGTGTTGTCTTTTCAGGTGACCTGTTCTTCAGAAGGCCAAGTTATCATCGTCGTCTTGTATTCTAAGACTTGACAGCTATGAACACTTCGCATGAAATAAAATTGTT
This sequence comes from Arcuatula senhousia, assembly GCA_963971305.1. Lineage (NCBI taxonomy): Eukaryota > Metazoa > Mollusca > Bivalvia > Mytilida > Mytilidae > Arcuatula > Arcuatula senhousia. The sequence goes on from OZ020305.1 coordinate 57,300,425, forward strand.
CACACGCTAAATGTCTGTTCTGGTGTTGTTTTTTTTCTTCATTTGTTTATTAATTGGGGTTATACATTGACTACAGACATAAAAGACTCGATCTGAGTTTCCTTCAGATTTCCTAAATCCAGAAAAAAATATTTTGGAATGTACATGTATTTTCTCTGCTTTAGTTTTTTCCCCTTCCTATGAGAATGGGATATAGTATTTTGGCATGTGGTAGTTTGTGAGCATCTATGCAGCTTATGCGAATTAATCGACCACGTAATTTAATATTATAGTAATTTGTCACTTTGATTAGCAGTTTGAAAGTTGTTTCTACGTCGTAAAAATGTCGATCGTTTACAAAACAAAACTTAAATTAAGTACTTGAGGCGGCAAACACGATATCATGAAAACATATTTCCACTCAATCTAACCTCTGTTTGGAATTTAAGGGTTAGTAAGTAACAATTTCAAATTGTATCGTAAACACAAACAGTACAAATACACAATTGTTTTCTTGAAATAAAAACACGTTTTCCCTTTTATTTCAACCTTTTTAACCATTTCGAGTAAAAATGGTATTCAATTCACTTATAACATGGCCAGACAGCCTAATGCATCCTCGATTATTTGCTATTTAAAATCTTATCATCTTTATTATACAGACATAATAATGAAAGACCTACCTCTAGCCTGGTACAATTTACTATAACCGTGTTATATGCTGATCTTAATGTGCTTTCACAAAACTTTTGTAGAATGTTAATTTTTCATTCCATTTTGTTCATTCTATTTTTTTTATTATACTCCTCAATTAATTCTGTCAACTAATTGATGGATGGTGTTTATAGTCTTGACTATTGGGGAATGCACAACTGGAGCGACTATTTAACAGTTAAAAACTGTTAAAGACTCGCTATGTGCCATGGGTCGTCCAGCCTTGACATAACACCGACAGTGTTAGCTGCTCCAGAATATCCTTTGTTGTCGCGGGAACAGTGCCCGTCTTGCACCACGGGGAGGTCCTGGTCGGAATTTGCAATACTGTCAACTATATGTGACAAGTGTTGTTTGTATCACATTGCTACTATATAAGGGTCAATGTTCGACCACGCCACAAAAATTTACTTTTTAATTAGTGATCCGAATTTCAAAATCTTTTTTTAATGGAATCATTCTGCGTTTTAAAGTGGGCCAAAAAGCACCAACGATAAGAGTTTGTCAGAGACCTTCACTGTACAGGGTTCTTGAAACATGTTGTGGTCGTAACATGCTGCGCTCGGCGTAGCTCTTCGTTCATTTTCTCAGTGTCAAGGTACCCCAACTATAATTTTATTGTTCATATGTTTTTATTGTATTTTTTATTTTATGCAAGAATTTAAGTTGTTATGGGCTGCGGGCGCATATCATTTGAGCGAATTTGAAAATGCCCCCGGTTTTAATTTGAGCGAATTTTCTATTCCATTTGAGCGAATTGAAATACAGATAAATTGATATGATTAAGATACTAGTAAATCCTCATTATAAAACTGCGAAGAAAAAAGGAAGTAGTATCTTGTAGAGTGTTACACAATTATCCAGGTTTTTAGCTCACCTGATCCGAAGGTAAGGGTCATGTGATCTATTGTCATCGTTAAGCATCCGTCCGTCCGTTAACTTTTTTCAAAGATCTCCTTCCTTGAAACCACTGAAGGGATTGCTTTCAAACTTCGTACACTTGATCTTTAGGATGTCCTCTATCAAGTTTGTGAAAGGAGTATGTTCACAAAGGCCTATAATTGGCCCTGTAATTTGGCTGATTTTTCATGTTCAATTAATCCAAATGAATTCTTTGGAAATAAATCGGAGAATACCTATATTTAACAAATATAAGAGTTTTCTATGGATAGAATTGTGTTGTTTCCTTCGATGACACCCTAAATATGAGGAAAAAAAATTTGTCGATTTTTTAACCCTTTTCACCACTATATTGTCAAAATCAAAAGTGGCCGCATGCTCTGACCAACATATATAGATTTTTGTTTATTAATTTCTTACTTAAAAGTGAATATTTTAACCCAAAAATAATTCAGAATCAGAATATGCGGCCAACATTATACTCATCCTTTTTTACAGAAAAAGAGGCTAAATAAGTCAAAAATATCGATTTTTAAAGAAATTCGCTATTTTTTAAGGTCTCTGTTGTTCACGAAAATAAACAATTCATGCAAAATTTATGACATTTTATAAAGTATAGGATCTAATGACCATTCTAGCAGCATTATTTGGTAGCTGTCTCAAATTTGAAATTTAGGGCCGTTTTGGGCCCTTTCCGAACATGCATGCCAACTAACCAACATGGCTGCCGTTACTAAAAATGGAGAAGGGGTCAGACCATAGTTTTTAGCTTATAGCTCAAAAAGTATAAGAGATAGATAAAATCCGAAGCTACCTTCCATCTTCAGCATCAAAAGCTCTTTTAAAATCTCCAGTCAAAGTCAAAGTTGTGGGATGACTCCTTATTATAGGAGTTATCTCCGCTTAACTGTCAAAATAACCATTTTCACAGTTTTTTGACTTTATCTTGAAAATCGTAAGTGCTAGAGGAAAAGTTAGCATTGTAAAATTGTTTAGCTTATTGAGGGCTACAAAAATGATTTCAGGGTCAAAATTGCCAAATCAACCGTTTAAGAGTTATTCCCCTTTAACTGTTTTTTCTATCAATTTAAACTGATTTTTAAAAATCTTCTTCTCTGAAACCACCGAAGTTGTACACTTGATCTTTAGGATGTCTCTATCAAGTTTGTGAAATTTGTGCACGCTGACCAACCAATATGGCAACTGTTACTAAAAATAGAAGAGGGGGGTCAGACCATAGTTTTTAGCTTATAGCTCAAAAAGTATAAAAGATACAGAAAATCCGAAGCAATCTTCAGTCTTCAGCATCAAAAGCTCTATTAAACTCTCTTTTGAGTCAAAGTTGTGGGACGACTCTTTATCGGAGTTATTTTGACAATTTTTGCAGTTTTTGGACTTTAATTTATCTTGAAAACCGTAAGTGCTAGAGGAAAAGTTAGCATTGTAAAATTGTTTAGCTTATTAAGAGCTACAAAAATATTCCAAATTCATAATTGTCAGATCAACCTTTAAGAGTTATACCCCTTTTACTGTTTTCAATCAATTTTAACTTGTTTGTTTTTTTTTCAAATGGAAAGCTTTGTAACTTTGTATTCTTGATCTTAAAAGTGTTTTCTATCCTAACTAAATTCTTTAATGTGACTTACCAAGTACATATAGACCATGTGTTACATTAGGTAAGAGGCTTTGACATAAGAGATCAGGTGAGCGATTCAGGCTCCTGGGAGCCTCTTGTTGTTGTTTTTTTTTCAATGTTCGAAAATATCATTTTCCCCAGAAGGTAAATGATTTTATCATTTTTTTTTCAAATTAAAGTTTGTATTACTTAAAAATACATAGACATATATTTTCTGTAACCTTTTCCCCCTTTTTCGAGTTAAAATGGTACTTTAATAAAAACAATTATGAATATTTCACCTTGTTCTGGCTTTGTTCAAAGTGTAAAATTCATTAAATATAAATAAGCCAATTTACCTGTAAAAATCGCTCAAATGAAAAAAATATTCACTCAAATGAAAGATCTTTTCGCTCAATTGAAATGCCGATCCGCTCAAATGAAGTGCACCGGGACCGGCCAATGGTTTTTTTTCATGTGATGTTTTGAACCACTATAGAAAGCTTCCTCTTGCATTTGGGGATTGTGGTCCCGTTCACGGGAAAAGTGACCAAAACTGTAAAATGTATGTAAATCAAAACTGCTGTAGAACCTTTATTTTCCATCTGATTTTGATCTTTTTTTTATTTATTGCTTTCCTCAATATATTCTGTCAACTATGTTTCAATAATTTATATGTATCTATCTAAGTTACATAGCTACAGGGGGGTTAAAGTAGTGCCACACCCAAAATTTTGACTTTTTATTTGCGGTCCGGTTTTCAATTTTCTTTTTGGTCGTCGAAATCCTTGTGAAAATCCCTGCAGTCTGTGTTTTTCAATCAGATGTGTAATATCTCCTACCAGTTTTGAGAAATGACGGGTCAAAGGGACCAAAAAGACGAATTATAAGAATTTTTCTTAAAGGTTGTCATCAAATACATGTATAAAAAAAATTTCAAATATGCATTGAATGCATGTGTCAAAAAGCTATGCGAGTCCACCATGGGCTGCATGTGTGTAAAGCATTTGATAATCTACATTCGTATCATGCTGCGCTCGGCGTAGCTTTTCATTCACTTCTCAGTGTCAAGGTACCCCAGCTATATGTTTATTGTTCATATGTTTAAAAGTAGACAAACAAATAGTCTGCAGACAAATTTTTGTTTGTACAACAATTTATTTTTTCGTAGACCATATGCATTTAATTGTGCTTAGTTATGGCCAAAAAAATCAAAAGGATGAATTGAATCTTTAATGCACAAACATAGTATAACCTTTTAAAGGAAGAGAAAGTCAATCACAACAAACTTTTTCTAAATGACAAGTTTCCCAATACTTGATCTCTTGGGCTCTTGATTAATTGCTACTGATGGAACAGCAAACTTTATCATGCCACCATTATCTACATTTTATGCTCGTGTGACGACATGTCGGGGGCATTTAGATTTCATATGTCCGTCCGTCCGTAAGTACGAATTTCCGTCAAGTTTCCGATAGAAACAGTACTTAGTCTAAACCTGTGATTTGAATTAGAAAAAAAAAAGGTTAGTAACAATTTCAATTTCAAATTGGCATAAATGTCCAAAATGATGTACTCTTTCATAATTTGATTCAAAATTCATGGGTTTCTTCCCCTAAGTTAAAGTAATATTTTACTATGAATAATATAGGAAAAACCATAAAAACACACAAAAATGCTCCATTGCTTTTTTCCTGTCAATAGATTTCACTAATTATTTGGCATTTTATAAATCTTGCAACAATTCATCATCTTAAATCAATTTAAAGTGTGGTTTCTTCCCTTGATTTTTACGTATAAGCAAAGATAGGAACCAAAAACGATGATTTTTCATGATTTTTGCTAAATTACCTCCCTTGACCATATTTAAGCTTAAAATTTATCCTACTTTAAGAATACAATTTGTTTTTTATCAAATTGATAAAATGTCTCTAAACTAGGTATAAACATTCTAAAAACACAAAAATCTCATAATATTTTTAAATTTCATTTTATTTTGCAGGGCAAGTCAAATGACCCCTTAATTCTAAAAGAGTTTCTTGGCAAACTTACAGTTTGCGTAAAAAATAATGACAAAGTTTGATTCAAAATTCAAAATATAAAGGTCTATGGTTTGATATTTAAGATAAAAATTTCCAATTATTCCTATGTATACACATACACAAACGCATAGATATGGTGACACCTAACTTATGTTTTCATGGGTCATATACGGTTTTTATTTCAATTTTAGCAAGCTCTTTGGAATTTTAGCCAATCAAAGTTGATCTTAAATTTTCTCCGTTATAATTTTTAAAAGAATTTCCTTTTCCGGTGAAAGTATGCGAAATCACAACAAATAACCATGCGGTTAGAAAAATGTTATTTTTGTTCCTCAACGGTGTATCCAGGACACGGAATACAGTTTGTTAGAAATGATTGTAAGGTATGTAGAATAAGTATGACATGAAATCAATAATTTTCGTCGAATTTATAAAAGTACAGACCAGGATCAGTCCAAAGAAAATTCAGTGTTGTCTTCTTCTTCCATATACGGAGGTACAGTGCTATGCCAATTATATTCGTCCAATTCAAGATGGCGGACGTCATGATTGATTTCAATACATGAAACAAAATTTCAAATAAAACCAGAAAAACAAACTTTCTTACCTTAATATTTCGTCAGGTGACCCTTCATTTTGATTACTTCCAAAACCCGCTTTGGCAAAGAATTATAAAGTTTCTGAATGTAATCCAAAGACATGTCCTTCCAAATCGCCTCTATTTCATTGAAAAGATCCTCTGTGGTAGTGATGTTATTAACTTTTTTCTGAAGACGCTTCTTTATATTTAACCATAGATTTTCAATAATATTTAAATCAGGGGATTGTGCTGGCCATGTCATAGTGTTTATATCGTTTTCCTGCATGAAATCTTTCACGATGTGGGCCCGATGTACAGGGGCATTGTCATCTTGAAAAATATAATCTTCCGTTGGAAAGTGTCTCGCTAAAACAGGCCATAAATTGGTATCAATGATGTCAATGTATTTTTGGGCATTTATGGTTCCTTTAACATCGGTTAAGGTTCCGACACCGTGATAACAGATGCAGCCCCACACCATAACACTAAGCTTCTTCTGGTTAGGCGGACATACACATTCTGGTCTCTCACGTTCAGACGACTTTCGCCAAATAAAGACACGATTGTTTTTGCCAATAACAACTTGACTTTCGTCACTAAATATCACTTTACTCCAATTTCTGTCGACAGTCCAAGATCGTTTCTCCTTACACCATGACACCCTCTTTTTCCGGTTCACTTCCCTGACCACCACAGACTTTTTTACAACCCTACGGAAAAATCCTTCCTTGTGCAATTCTCTCTGAATAGTACGAGCAGACACTCTACTGTCTCTGTTCTCATTGAATTGATTTGTTATATTGTTCAAAACAGCTCTACGGTCTTTCCGCACAAGACGAAACAAGGAAGTTCTATCCCGGTTAGACAAACTTTTTCTTCTTGCTTTTCGTAGACTATTTTCAAGCGAACCCGTTGACCGAAATTTCTGAATAACGCTGCTCACGGTAGTCCTAGGTATGCCCAACAAATCACCAATTCGACGATGTGAATTGCCATCATTAAATAATTTTAAAATCAACTCTTTCTGCTCCATGCCAAGTTCTTGACTTTTTCGACCCATCTCGGAATGTTTACGTTTTGTCAAAATATAAATAGCAGACGATAAAATCACGTGAATGACGTAAAAGTCACGTGAAAATGCTATCGATCGATATAGGAGACGTATAAAATACTTACTGTCATAACGCCCAATGGACCGTTTACCGTGACGTTACTTTTTACTTTGCCGGACATTACGCAAAATGGACGAATATAATTGGCATGACACTGTAACTCAGTGTTGAGCGTTATACTCCGGCGTGACGGTCAAGATAAAAACCCCACAGGGGTGATATATACAGTTAAAAACATTCTGGGTTCCCTATCTACTTCCCTTGGAACTGAGCTGGAGGCAGAGTGGTAAATGCCTCTTTAAACTCCTCCACAGTGTCGACAGATGTTGTTGTCTGGGGAAGCTTGTTCCAGTCTCGTTGTGAGACATGATTTTAGCTACATGGCTGAATCCCAATAGTTTTCAAATGAAAGAAAGTTTTAACTTTAAAAAAAATTAAAAATTATAGACTTAATCCCCTTCATGAGTTCAATTTACATCAATAACTAACATAAAAAAGGGGTTCTTCTGGTAAATCGCAGCAACACAATGACCCTTGTGATATACATTTGTACTTTTGGATCCCTGGAACAATGTGCTTTAGATATTTTAATGACAATTTGTGCTCCTCTAAAGCATAAAAATGTTATTAGCAAAAAATTGCAATATAACCCAATTGGGGTTTAACAAAATATCCCAATTACATGTAGGATACTATATCCCAATTGGGATATAGTAACCCAATAGGGGTTTCCCCCAACCTGACTAACCATACCACTTCATGTATGGTTAGTATAATAATATGAACCAGGTTAAACCTGTGACGCTCCCAAAGTTACAACGTATCTTTGAATATTTTTCAAAATGTTTCAAAATTTCAAAATGTTAATGAATTGAAACAAATCGTATTCGAAAATAAAAAAATACTAGCCTTTTTTTCCACCAGTTCCAGGTCCCGCGTGCGCTTATTAATGACGTTCAAAATTTTCAAATAAATAAGCGTAAAAAAGACGCCGAAAGTTCGGGAAAACAAGCGTGAAATACCGGACGTTGAAGGAAATTTCAGCTCATAGTACAACTAAATTGTTGATTTTTCTACCATTATGGCTTCCTTCGGGAGCGTATGAGGCAGATTAAACCTGCAACACTCCCAAAATTACCATTAATTATATTTTTGTTTGTTCGAAAATAAACCAAACTTTATACATGTATATAGCTAGCTTTTCTTGTTGGTTATGCGGGTGTTTAATGACGTTTAAAATTTTCAAAGAAAAAAGTGTTAAAAAGAAGCGTGCTAAACTGGACGTTAAGGAAAATTCAGGGCATTGAACAACTAAAATACCGTTATCGCTCCCTTAGGGAGTGTATGAGTGTATATTTTTATAGAAACAAGGGCCTGCTTATTATCTGATTATAGTCAATTCAGCCTTCACTTTATTGTGGTTTTTCTAAATTGAAGTTTAATTGTGGGCTGTGTCGCATACACTTATTCCACATCTCATTATTTTCTATTGTTTATGTCCTGACTATGGCTGAAATATGATTTGCTGAAAGGACATATAACAAACAACAACCAATCAACCTTTAATTTCCCTTGAATAGAATTTCTAGTTGAAAGCCTCAACTACATGTACATGAAACTTAACTTTAAATATGTGCAACCATGTTCTAGCCCAAGCAATACATAAAGCTCACAAGAAATCATGATAGTCTCTGTCATGGAATTCCTGCACATGGTTTTCTTCTTTAGACCACAGAAATAACCTGATGCAAACTTATGTAATTACAAAATGTAGACTAAATAATTGCTTTAGTAACCATGAACATAGGGCTACTTGTTTAAGACAAGCATTGCTAATTGAACACTATTACATATATTACTGCTAGTGTTGTCTTGATTTTGTTCACATACAGCAGACATTAATTTTTTAGTAAAAAATTGCCATATAAAGGCGGTGACATTGTTGGCTTGTCCAAGAAATTTCTGACTAATTGTTTGCCAAAAGCAATTATTGTTTTGTAGAGCAACAGACAGATAAGAGGTTTTTTTCTGATTTTCTATTTTTTTTTAATTACACAGATTTGACAAGTATCAGACCCATCCTTTATCAGTTTATGTTCAAATGTGAACACTACTAGAACAGTATGTTTGTGTATGTAAATTGTTACAAAAAAAGGTAATAAAATGTGTATGTTACAAAAAAAGGTAATAAAAGATTCTGAGTAATGGGTTTATGTATTAAAGGTTATTGTATGTGATCAGTAAATTGTAATACTTTTCAATTTACTTTTTATTGTGTTATAAACTAGCTTCTATGTATCCTCTTTCAGATATTTAGATTCTGTAGGTCAAAGTGTCACAAGGCATTCAAGAAGAAGCGAAATCCTAGAAAAACAAGATGGACAAAAGCATTCCGCAAAGCTGCAGGGAAAGAATTAACTGTAGATCCATCACTTGAATTCGAAAAAAGACGGAATGTTCCAGTTAAATATGACAGAGAATTATGGCAGACTTCCAGTAAGAATAATCATTCACCTTTCCTATCCTTACAAACCATACTCATTTCATTATTTTAATACAACCAGGATTGCATAACATGTACAGACATTCTATTTTAGGAGAGGAAATAATTATCTACATGTATTAACATCTAGAGAGATGCACATGAACTATATAAATAGTACACTTTATGGAATTATATATGTAGATTACTTTATATATAATTTTTTTTTTTTTCCAGTTAAAGCAATGAAGAGAATAGAAGAAATAAGAATTAAGAGACAAAATCAATTTATTATAAATAGGTAAGATAAAGGACAATTATTTTTGATGTGGCCAGTGTGTATGGACTCTTTACTTAGCCTACATTTGTATACCTTGAACTATTCAGCTAGATTTGTTCAAACTGGTATTGTTGCTTTTGAATAATAAAAAAAGGTAATAACAAAATTGCCACCCTGGGTTGATCAATCTAAAATGTCAGAGAAGGAAAGAGGAATCAAGGCAATGTCATAGCAGAGAAATTTATGACGAAAATGGTTCTGACTTGGTATAAAGGCATTTCAAGGAAATGGCAGGTTTCATAGAACAGAATCTCTCTTTGATTGGGATCTAATATAAGTGGCTAGCAACAACACAAAACATGTTGGTTGTGGTACAAAAATATCAATGAAGTGCTCTCTTAAATTCTTTGTACTTTGTCCTCCATTCATGTGATAATTTTCATTTAAATGATGCACTGAGTTGTATAGAAAATAGCTAAACATACATGAATTTTGAGATTAACAGAATATCCATTTTAGAAATTTTGGAGTTAACAAAAAAAAAAGAAAATTAAAAATAAAGACCTTGTAGCATACATGTTTACTTGTTTACATGGTATTGTTTTGATACATGATGGTATTACATTTAGAAAAAAATGTTTTGTGCTATTTTTAGACACATTTAAAAAAATCTTATGTATGTTTATTTCAGATTAAAGAAAGGCAAAGAGCTGAGAAAAGAAGCTGATGTTAAGGAAGTGGAAACAAATATACACCTGATCAGAGCACCAGGAGGTTGGTTTTAAGTGGTTCCCCTTAATCTGCCTTATAGACAACAACAATTAAAAAAACCTAAATATTCATTCATATAGATTCTCCAGGGGTTCAAATTAGCACTGGTCCAAGGTCCAGGACCTTCAACTTTAGATTCAGGACCTTATGAATTATGTCTACAAAATTCCTGGACCTGCATATATATATTTGAGGACTTTTTTAATAAGGTTAAGTGGACTTTTCATCTAGAACTTTAAAAAGTCCTGGACCTTTTGCTCTCAGATGACCCCTGATTCTCACAAATTTCTTAATATATAAGATTCAGATTTAACACAACTGCCTTTTATGTTTTATCAATATGTCAAGTTTTTGAGTTTCAAAAGTTTTAATCCTCTGGCAGGTATTTTGAAATAATTTATAATGAATGACAGTGCTTATACAGTATGCAAATCCTGAAAATAAATTTAAATCTTTATTCACTTATGATCCAACATAAATCTTCACGTGTGATAGTGATACATTTATTTAGCTAATCATCTAACATTTGACAAATAATGATGTTGTTTCAACTTTCCAGACTGGCTATCAAGTCCAAAAAGTTGACAATTGATCATAGGTAACTCATAATATGTTTGCTCAGACACCTAGTTCTTATGATCATCTTTTGTTATATCTTTTAATATTCTTTCAGCTAAAGGTAAACAGTTAGAGAGAAAGATGGTTCAAGTAATCAAGGAAGAAGATGTAGACATGGATGAGGAATTATGAAGTCAGCAGCAATATATGGTTGATCATGTGGATACCCAGAGACAACGTGATGCAGCATTTTTCACCAATGACAAATACATTAAAATGTCATTACCAATTTTTCATTTTATTATTTACAACAATAACAAACACAATAATTGGTCACTCTTTGTCCAGCATCTTGGTGTTTAGTCACGTATCTTCAACTAAACATGACGACTATTCCAACAAATAGAGTACACAACAGGATTGCACATCTGGCTGTATGTTATTAAGTTTGTTACTTATCTGCCCATGTTTGAGTTTGCCTTCACCTTTAAAACTGTCTGTCATGCATGACTCAATATGTTGTGAAATGTGTAAAACCTCAACAGACACAAACACAACTATTTTTCTTTAAAGTTGGTAGAATACAGCATAATCAAGACATGTAGTTATACAATACAAAAGTGAAGAAAATTGTTCTCAAATCTTTATTATTTTTGGCCGGATTTTACTAGTGAAAATTTGGGTTATAAAATGGTGAATGTTGGGCGGGCGGAGAAAATGCTTTCGTAACAGTTTTCTCAGCAAATACTTAGCACAGCCTCTTGATATTTGGTATGCAGCATCAGGATGGGCTCACATAAGGTTGGATTCGATTTTAGGTCTATAGCTCACGTACTTCCTGTTTGCCTACTTATATAATTTTTGACATTAATGTTCAATAATAGAAAATTTTCGTAACAGTTTTCTCAGCAACTACCTATCACAGCCTCTTGGTATTTGGTATGCAGCATCAGCATGGCTCCCATAAGGTGGGATTTGATATCAGGTCTATTGCTCACTTACTTCCTGTTTACCAACTAAGTAAATTTTTGACATTAATGTTCACTAATAGAAAAATTTTGTAACAGTTTCCTTAGCAACTACTAACCACAGCCTCTTGATATTTGGTATGCTGCATCAGCATGGGCTCCCATAATGTGGGATTTGATTTCAGGTCTTTGGCTCATATACTTCCTGTTAAACGAAATCCTGCCATTTCTGTCTTTGACCCATTTTTTAAGCTTTCATTTATCTAAATCAAAATGTTGGACCTAAATAATGTCTTCATCTTGAATTTTTTTTAATCTTTATTCAGATGTTATTGTAGCTTGTGACCATTTACAAGGACATGTTCTTTAAATCTTCATGCATTTAAGTTTATTTTGGTATCTTAACTGTTGAACATTGGAATAAAAAGATCATTCATTATCCAGGTGTTCAAACCATACTTAGTAAGACTGTATACAACAAGGGTAAACACTAATGTACAACATGCAAGTCTGACCCTCCAGCACCATCAGAATTAAAATTTCCTTGTTATTTCCCCAAAACATTCATTAATTATTAAACTATTATGAAAAAATCAAACTTAAACTCTTACATTTCTAAAAATTATTAATGAAAACTACCAAAGTCTTTCAATTTAAAACCCAAAGTCAAGGTCAAAAGATGAGGCTGCAACTGTAACTGGCATAACCAAATTAAGTTTGAGATATGGAGTGCCCATAAGACTTTAGCATTACTATTATGTCACCCAACCAGAAAATCAAGCTGAAGGCCAAAAGATGCTAAACTACTGTTGGAGCACATGAATACAAAGTTTCATCAATCTAGGGCTTAAAAGTTTTTGAGATGAAGATGCTCATTAAACTTTAACATTATTATATTTATTGAAAATTGTCATAGTCACTCAACCAGAAAATCAAGGTCAAAAGATAGGATGCAACTTCATCAACCTAGGACTTATAGTTCTTGAGAAAGGATAAGATGTATAATTTTTTTACATTGAAAGTAAATGCAGCTGCTGGTAAATACCACCTATGTCTTGCCAGACAAAAATGGCTTGTATACCTGAATTTAATTAGGTTTGTCAGTTACTTGTCCAAGGTAAGTGGTTTCCTTTGAGTTTCTTTATTAAAACTGACTGCCATTGTGCATTGAAAATGGTCTGAAACCTTAGCAGTCGCTTACTCAAATACAATCATGTTAACAATTAGAAAATTCTGCAATCAAGTTGTATATGTAGCATTGGACATGTTGGAAACAGCAAGTGTTATTTACAAATGTAATAGAAAATAATGGGATGTATATCATATTATAAACATTTTTAATGACAGTAAAAATACATTGTACAAATGTAATATTCTGATAAATAATGCTCTATGGTATCAAATTTCTATATCTGAAATGTCTGGTATTGTAGTATGTCCGCCATGGTCATGTCTCTTGAAGCTTGTTGAAGAAGTATCTGTCAATATGTCTCATGGCACCATCAAATAACTGGAAAACAAAGCATATAATTACTAAGAAGGCATGCAGATGTTTGTATTGAATGAAATAAAATCGTGGTTTGCGGTTTAAATGCTCATGACACAACAGGTGAATCTTAAAAAAAAAGAAGCAACAACTTTAAAAATACTTCAACTTATTCTAAAATTTATACAAAGTACCAAAATAGGTATCAATAGAACGAGTTATTTTGTTATCCTCTATATGCCTATTTCAAGGAGCATGAGGCCAAAAAATATATGTCTTGTTTCCTGCTTCCCTACCCACCCTATTTGAGGGGCCCTACCCTCAAGTTTTTATTGGCATCTTGGAACAAGCACCAGTAAAGTTGGGATTGCTTCCCCATTGACTCAATGTAAAATAATTTTGAAATAAAAATCCTACCTACCCTAATTTTCAAGGGCATGGAGCAGGAAACACCCATATTTTTTGTTTTGGCCTGATCTCGTCAGCAGCATTTGACTCGAAACATTTAAAAAACCCAAAAAGCAAAAGTATGAATATAAAAGGTACTCGTTCACCAAAAGTTCGAAAAATACCAGAACTTAATGAATATTAATAATTTTAAAAAATGTCACTTCTAACTTACATTATACTTTTCACAAGTATCGTCATCAAACCATTTGTGTAAGTCCTTGTAAACCTGAGCTTTAAATGACGAGTGTAATTTATCACAAAGTCTACAAAACCCGGTAAAAACTGAGTTAAACGGTCTATATCTCTGTTTCCAATTGAAGTACGAGTTATACAGAGTTTCATTAGCATCAACGTCTTTTATATACTGAACAGCAGACTCGAAATTATCAAAGTCAAAGATGTTAATGTAGGAATTTGGAACCACGTTTCCATTGTGTTGATGCTCTTTCCAATTGACTACTGGAAGAACATTCTGTATTAGAGAGCTCCAGTACTTCTCTGTTATGTAGTCTCGACAATGACTATTCTCAAAAGCAAGTCTAAACTTATATTTTTGTGTTTGTTTTGGAGACAAACAGTATTGTTTGTCATGATAATTACACTGAAGATTATTTGGGCTACAAGCTCCGTATATATCAACTTTGAAATGTTTCTCTAATTCATGAGTAAGTTTGTATCTCCTGGCATCATCATGGCATCGGCTGACAACTGCCATCATAGTTTTGTTTCTGATTTTAAAATTGTTCGATTGCTCTGTGGAATGGTCTTTACTTATGTTTTGGTAGTACCCATATGGATTAAAAACCGTCGAATATCTCCTGTAGGACATTGTCCAGTTAAACCTACCCGCCAACCAGTTTAGGTTACCCTGAATCAAAGTTGTTGGCTCCATTGTGAATAGAATCCAAGGTTGATGGTGCGCTCTACTTGTTGGGAAGTCCTTGACATGGATATCACCATGGTGGAAGAGCACAGCGTCAGCCTCGGGTAGACGCCTTCTGTCCGAGGTTACCTCGCATGTACGGCTGCACTGTCTTAAAGCTTCTCTAATCTGTGACTCCCAATACATACTTTTAAAGAAGTTGGTCCAGAGTAAGATCGTTTTGACACTTTTATTTTCATCGTGCATAGTTTCATTCATCTCTTCGACGTATCCCGTTTCTTCTTGTATTAGATCTCTAGATTTGAATTTTGGCAGCACTGTATAAGTCTGGTCTAAATACAGCAGTAATATTGTCAATGTGAGTACCAGAACGAGCAAGTATAGGGATTTGTATCGACAAACAATCTTTATTAACCTTTGGATACAAGAATCCATGGTATACTGTCAATAAGTTTCATTTCTGTACATCAGTTAGGGACCAATCTGAAAAAAATACACCAAATTATCAAAGTTTAAATCTTGATTAGTAATTTTCCTTCATATAAAAATAAGCATTCATAGCAGGACATTAATTAAAGCTGTATTGTATCTTCATCTAATATAGGTTTCATTTAATTCCATCCGAAGTTTGAAGGGTATCATGATATACAAGCATTGTGACATTCGAACACCCGTTTAATTTCTCGACATGAACTGGTAACAGACAATATTATATCAATTCCTTGCTCGAATTACCGGTAAGCTGCTCACAGTATGATTCTACCGCGGTGTCAATGCTGATGCAAGTTGTTTGGAAGAGGATGTGAATGTGACCTAAGTACCGATGGACAGACATTCCGTCGGAGTAAAACTTGACATTTCTTTAATGCGGCCTAAGAGCCATATGCTTCGCAAAGTAAAAGTGTTCATAATATATAGGGAGCACCCATTTGATTTTTATTTGTGGGGTGGGATAGACGGTGCTTTTGGCTGAAAAAAAAATATAGAAATTTTGTTAAAAAATGCGTTAAGAAACCGACCAGTTAACTTGAAACAGGGGGCATGCTTTTTTCCCCTAAAAATACTCTGGATCTAATATCTGTGATGAAAAAAATATTCTCGCACCAGAACTAGGTAGCGTGTGGCTCCCGAAGTGTAAAAAAAGACCTGCGACCTGAGGGCTTTTTAAGGGCAACTTCCGACCTACACTTCATAAAATCGACCTATGCCGACCTCCGCCAAAATATGCCTTTTATAAACGACCTTGCGACCTGAAAGGGGGGGTACCCTGCGGGGACCCCAGCGTGGCTTTAAATAAAATTTAGTTATTAAATTCAAACAAAACAGGAAAAAAAATGAACAAAAGCACACTTAACAAAATATATTAAAGAAAGGTAATAACAAAACTATCGAACTTGAACGATCAATCTCATAGTCCCGAGAAAATGACAAAAAGGGATCAGTCATACCGGAGAATTGGTGGATCGCAATGGTCCTGACTTGGTACAGGCATTTCAAACGAAATGGTGGGTTAAACCAAGTTTTATGGCGCCAAACCTCCCTCTTCCATTGCGATCTTCAAGTCCTTAATATATATATAGTAACATAGATTAGTGTGACACTGTAAAATTTGCTTAACCCATAATATATAGTAACGTAAAATAGTGTGACACTGTAAATTTTCTTGGAATTAGGTTTTATAAGTGGAACATAATAGGACATGTAGGATATGAAAATTATCATGAACAAAATACAGAAGCTTTCGTCTGAAATTTTGTTGTAATTTTTATTTGAGAGAAACACAAAACCAGAAGAATTAAAGATCGCAATGGTCCTGACTTGGTACAGGCACTTCCAAAGAAGTGGTGGGTTAAACCAGGTTGCGATCTTAGGATCCGGTAATGACCATAGAACACAACATAGTTGTGAGACACAATAGGGATATTGAGGTGATCATCTCAGTACAGCAGACCAGTCAAACACTAATTAAAACAATTAACTACCATATCTTTTAACTCAATTTTGAACTTTTCTACTAGTGGCTGATAACAAAGAAAGAATTTTTTAAGGAATCGTATGAGACGTATTTTCTTATAGCCCTGCTCCAAAAGTCGGTCACGAAGAAATGGGTGTCTGATAAAAAAAATCTGTGAAATGTGTGCAAGCTCTGGCATATCGAATAAGTTGTGAAAGTGATTAAAACTATGTACAACGGGTAAGATATTTGGTAGAGTGTGTAGAGGACAGCTGTACAGTAGTGGCATTGGCAACGTTTTCAGGAAATGAGTTCCATGGGATGATTGTGTAGAATTTACAGCCGTTTTTTAGAACTCGGATTTGCCGAAAGGTGTAGTCTCACTCTGTGATCTGCAGGTACTAAGATGCATGTATTGCATCTAGATGATGAATGTTTTTTATAAAACATAGTGAATCTGTAATTTAATTGGTGTGTTAGCCAGGAACACTTGTAGCTCGTCTCTGGACCATCTCAATTTTATCAATTTGGTTAGTAGTATGGGGGTCCCAGACAGAGCACTTGAAGAGAATTCAAATTTGCTGCGATGTTGTTTCTGTGTTGAGACCATTTTAAATTGGATTGCAGAGTTATGCCCAAGTATTTAACAGAGGCAACGAGGTCGAGTCAGGTTCGAGTATGTGATAATGAAGTATATTGTCGTGTGTGAAGATATGTTTTTTTATGAGTTACTGTGAGAACTGTACATTGTCTGGATGAAAAGCCACCAACCATTAGGCTGTAGCATATTGAGGTCCTTTGAAGGGCCTCACAGTATGCTGATCGATGTACATTGATTTGTAGACGATGCTGTCATCGGGCAAACAGTCTGAGCTTACTGGAAGTTAGGTTTTCTGGCAAGTCATTAATATAAGCCAAGTAAAGCACTGGCTTGCCTTAGAACTCTGAGGCTTAGACTGTTAGAACATGTAGAACGCAAAATAAATAAATAATAAAAATGAATAAATCCAGGATACGATTATTCCAAAAATAAAAAGCAGGATTAAGAAAATATCAATACTAGCCCCTAATAAGGTCTAATAACAATCTAATGAGCTTTTCGAAGGGACTCTTCATCAGATTTTGAACAGATTTTAAAATGGAATTATTTTGATTTAAGGTTCCTCTATAACAATTGAAATTTGCTATTTTTAGAAAGCCAATAGCGTCTACGATGATTTGATATTTTTATCTACCATAGTTACTCTATACGGATTTAATGGAGAAAGGGGAGATTCTATCCATGTATAATATTTTAACTCACCTTAGCTGTGTATTGTTTACCCACGTGCGACTGTGTTTATCATTTCACTGCCAGGATGTGTGTAGTGATTGTTTACTACAATCGATGAAATAAGTTTTACTAGCGCGATAATTATAGTATAACTAATGAGGGGTGGCGAATATCAATTTTAATGTCACGAGTCTCGAATAACGCCAGGATTCAACAAGTGCGCGGAACTTGTTCCGCGCACGAGTTGAATCCCCTAGCGTTATTCGAAACGAGTGACATTAAAATTGATATTCGTCACCCCAAATTAGTTATACTATTTATTATATAGATAATTTAAAAAACGTGAATAATAGATCATCAAAATAATGAAAACGAAAGAAGTTATTGATTGATGAATGTGAATTGCGCACTAATCTATGTTATACGTATTTTTCGCGGGAAACTTCACGAGGGTTAGATAAATTCGCACGCGAGTTAGATAAATCCTGTAATTAACTCCGTGAAAATCTAGAAATTTATTTAACTCGGAAATCACGATATTTCACCTATATCTATATAATAATTTGAATTCTTCAACTGCACGAACTGGTGACAGGTGTGTAGCATTATGTCCGATTATTATCTGGCGAGACTTTCTTGTTTATCCTACTCTCCAAATCAGTGGCTGACCATGGGGTCCTTTAAATTCTTCGAAAATTCCTTTAAGCCAAAATTGGTCAGTGAAATCCCACTTTTCGTCCTCGTGGTGGAAAGGGGGCACCATCTCCTATCTCCCACTTCCTGCCTTCCACTCTCATTCCACCCCACCTACGCCAGTTTTAGCTGCCCGTCCCTATATTTGTCGTAGACAAATATGGGATTTCAATCTCAAATGAGTGCAGATCATTGATGTTGGTTTGTCGTTTGAGTTTTGTTTTAATTGTCTTCCTTTAGGGAGCAACAATTTGATTTTTATTGGGGGGCTATGGATATTTTCTTCGTCCTGCCTTTTTATTTTCGGGAAAAGTCGAGCCTGGATTTTTTTTGCGCGCTTGCGCGTGCAATTATTCTTTATTTTTAAAGCAACTATATATTTTTAAGCCAAAAATACCATCCTGCCTTTTTTTACTCAAAGCACTGTCCTGCCTTTTTATTTCTGGATTTTTGCCATCCTGCCTTTTTATTTCAAATTTCAGCATAGCCCCTCCCCATAAAATCGAATCATGGTCACTCCCTTACCGGATTTGACACACTGAATTGGAAGATTTGACACACTGTATTGGAAATTACATCAGGCCGGGTGTACTATAGCAGGCAGGAACCGCTTACTCTTAATCTGAGTTCACCCTTGTTACGCCTTGAGTTTGCGTAAATGGTTTCCGTTCGGTTGATTTCTTCGTTCTGTTCTTGTTTTTGTTTACCGGTTTTGTCGTTGCCCTTTCGAAATTTTGATACTAGAATGCCCCTTTGGTGCCTAATTGCTTCTGTAAGTGGCCCGGTGAACCCGTTCCCTGTTGTAAAAAAAAAATCTGCGTCCGTCCCTGCAAATAGAGGTATTCATGAATCTCGTTCACTAATATACCGTTCAACGTTTGATTAAATCAAAAATGGGTAGTTATATGCTGAATAATATATGGCAAAATCTGTATCATCACATGCTGTATTAACCCTCGACCTATATCATACCTCGGGCCGTTGGCCCTCGGTATGATATAGGTGTCTCGGGTAAATACAGCATGTGATGCAGATTATGCCATGTAATGTTCATTATATCATATAGAATTAAATTTGATATTTTGTAGGGGTGCGATATAGGGTATGCGATATAGGGTAAGGGGTGCGATATAGGGGGTGCGATATAGGGTAAGAGGTGCGATATAGGGTATGCGATATAGGTAATGTGCTTTGTCCAATAATGCATATTAAAAAGACTATATTTATACTTAAATAGATGATATATATATGTTAGCGGCAATAAGCAAAATCAGGCCAGGTAGTTATCCTATGTAGTAAGCTAATGATTGCCTAAATATTTTAGGCATTAGGCTTATTTCCTGAAAGAATCAGAGGTACATTTGTACCAATGGGGTATCCGAATGTCAAAAGTCCGAAAGGGCAGAGACAAAACCAGTAAACACTAACAAGAACGGGAAAAAAACAGACAACATATAAAACATGGAAACACAAAATAACTGAATATCAATCAACAACGCGAACTCCAGTCGAAACAAGAGTGAACTCATGTGCTCCGAAAGAGTAAGCAGTTCCTGCTTGCTATAGCACACCCGTGGCGTTGCCAACAGTCAATTCAGCGTTTCTAATCCGGTAAAGGAAGACAAAACAAAACTCTATGACAAACCAACATCTGCACTCACCTGAGAGATCGAAATCCCATATTTGTCTATAAGTGCATGATGTCTTCCCTTAAATATCTTGAGTAAAGACAGCAACCGAGGAGCAACATAACCCTGTGTGAGCAATTTTTGCGTCAGACGTGACGCTCTGCTAAGGAAATCGATGTAAGTCCCGCACGTTCTGGAGTAAGGAATCAATTGAGATACGTAAACTTCATAAGCTGACCTAAGCTGGATCGGACGGAATGTTGCTACACAAATAGGGAAAGTTGACAATTGGAAAGTTGAAGTCATCACGTTTGTCATAGAGCCTTGTTGAAAGTCTTCCTTGAGGGTTAATTTCGAGATGAAGATCTAAATATGAAGCAGACTTCCAGAATCCATTGTGTCCTATATCTCAACCTCCTGGGGATATATGAGATGGAGAAAGTCACCAAATCTTTACTATACACTGGTTTTTATGACACCTTACCAAAGCTTATTTTGAGCTGTTGTAATTATTCTGCGTCTGTCATCCGTCTGTTAATTTTTTAAAAAAATATCTGCTTCTAATAAACCACTTAATCAAGCGCTACAAAACTTCGTATAAAAAGACCCCATGGGATAGAAGTTGCCAAATGACTCCTTTTAGGGATTATTGCCCTTAAATGGTTAAAAAAGTTTTTTCGTGTTGTATAAAAGTATTTATAAAAAGAACCATTATAAACTGCATACTATATCTTGACCATGATTCGACAAAAGATATTTTCATTTAAAGATTTAAAGCATCACTGAATAAAGACCCGTACTTGTTTTAGAAAATATTCAATTTTCTGTGAAATCGGAGCTGAAATGATAAATCGTTAGGAAAATGGGAAAACAAAGAATATATATGTTTTCTCGTGAGAAACATACATTTTGGAAATGTTAAAGGAAGCACAAGTGCCAAAAATGATTTTTTTTATGTCAGTCTCTCTTTGATTGGGATCAAATCAGATAGGCTTTGTACCAGAAAGAGGCCAATAATACATGTGACATTCACAATAGGTTGAAATCTTATCTACCTTACAAATATGATTGGTATTTAAAGCAGTTAAAATAAATCTTATTATAAAGCCAATATGATAATATTGTACATGTATAACAAATGAGTGAGTTGTTCAGGCAATAATCTTAGTGACTAGGCATTGCTTATTGCCTAATTAGGCATTAGGCTTAATGCCTGATTTGCTTGTTGTCGCTAACATATACATATGCACGCAGGGCTCCTCTTTATACGACACTGTGACAGAGCTCTATCATGCATTCCCCATACATATATACAACTAAGTCGACTGCAACAAGCGTACGTAGTATTATATAAAAAGGGGAATAGAGAAGATTGGTACCCTGGAAAAATATTGTCAACTGAGACGCAGCTGAGGCTGACCATATATACATGTAGCTTCTACAAGGCGATCGAGTTGAAAGTTGATTAAGGAATTTCTAACATCAAGGGAAATAAATTTGATTATTTTAATAGCGAGGCTTGCCGAGAGATTAAAATATCAAATTTATTTCCCGAGATGTTATAAATTCCATTATCATCGAGAACAAAATTGTAGAAGGCTTTTCTCTAAAGTCTACAGGTTTTAAAGAAATTGCAAAAGGTCGGTCATCAATTGCACGTGCAATTACGATGAAAACAAAATTCTCTGTAGAGGTGAGAAATATTTTTCACATCACATAAGGACTAACAAGGGGCCGACCAAATGATTTTTAGGGTGGGGGGCTATGGCAAAAATCCAGAAATAAAAAGGCAGGTGCTTTAAATTAAAAAAAAAGGGCAGGATGGTAGTTTTGGCTGAAGATTTTATACGAGCTATAAAAATATTAAAAAAATGGCGCGTGGAAATAAAATCCAGCCTCCGCTTTTTCCGAAAATAAAAAGGCAGGACGAAGAAAATATCCATAGCCCCCCCCCCCCATAAAAATCAAATGGTTGCTCCCTAAGAGATCCTCGAAAACACTTTGGCCTGACTCCATCTGTCAAAATACCATGCAGTAACATCAGAAGTACCCTTAGGCACAGTTTTGGGTCCTGCACTATACATAAATGACCTGCAAGATTACATCAAACACAGGAAGATCAGGCTATTTGCAGATGACAGCATTATATACTGCCCTATCCACAGTGGCCCTGTCATATCTTTATCAAATTGTTTATAAAATCTACAGGAAGATCTAGAAGCAAGATTGGCTCATGGCCTTCTACCCTGTCAAATGCAACATCCTCATAGAAGGCATACAAATGTAGCACACGGGCACGCCTAATAGCTTCATAACACTAGTATCGCTACTAGCATAGACCTGTATTTTACAGATCTATGCTACTAGAGAGCGGCATTTTATAGACGTTTTACCCGGGACGTTTTAGGTAATAATATGAGTTTAGTTGAAATTATCCATGAAGTTACTAGTTGCAACTTACTTTTTACACAAATTAAATAGAAATAAAAAAGTACAAAATGTGCAACGTCAATAAGTGTCTACTTAAAAAAAAAAATACACATTTTAAAAAGTTAAAGAACGATTACGGGACATTTTTCATTTTAGCACCAATCCTCAAGGGGAGATAAGAAAGCCGGCCACGCAAGCAAAAAAAAGTTGAAGAAAATTGTTTTGACTTATAAACTTCGAATATGGGTATGACTTTAAACATATGCAGTCTTCGAAAACCAAAAGATATGAAGGTCGAAATATCTGTTATATAATAGACCCTATATACATGCAGAATTGGTAATCTTAAAAGAAAGTGCGGATGCCGAAGTAGGAACACAGTCACAGACACTTTCTAGTCCAGATAATCATGACATCTTTCTGGGGCTTATGTCATTTGGACTCTTTAAGACCCTTATAAATTAACCTATTTTGGGACGTAGCTTTAGTCTTAGAAAATAATTGTCAACAAATACTATGGATTAATAACCAGGTTAGGTACAAGTGCAAACCGAGCTAGCTAGGTAAGCTCGATTGATTGGACTTAGAAATAAGCTGAAAATTCTGATTCATCATCTTGTGGATACAAATCCTTTGAAATTACTGAACAGAATTCAATGAAATGCGGTATGCAAAAAATACACCCTATGTCATCATGCAGGCATCATGCATGTTACCAAGATTTTTTTATCTGCAAATTTTTTGCTGGAGTTATGGCCCTTTGGACTTAGAATTTTTCCAACAATTCTGTTGTTGATGCAGCTCCTCTGAAACTACTGAACAGAATTTAATGAGACTTAGTATGCATGAAGTATAACATAAGTGTATGTACTTGTCATAAGTTGTGTATGGTATCACAATTTTTTTTTCTCGCAAGAATTGACGAGCTCAAAGTTAATTTTTATGGTCAAATAGGGGAATGCATGGGGCATATGAGCATGCTCACTTAGGTTCTTTCATTAAATAGCCTTACTGTTATGAAATGTAATAAATTGAAAATAAAGGAATCAAGGACATTGATAAACACTTCTTACAGATGCACTACTGTCAGTATTTAACAGTCTTAAACATTTTGTTTTTAAGCATGTGATTGTGTTTTTTAGCTCACCTGGACCGAAGGTCCATGTGAGCTATTGCCATCACTTGGCGTCCGTCGTCGTTCACATTTTTCAAACGTTAACTCCTCTAACACCATAAGTCCAATGGCTTTTAAATTTGGCACAGTTGTTAATTAGCATAGGTAGTATAAAACTAGTGTGGGGATTTTTGATTCGTTGAAAAACATGGCCGCCATGGCTAAAAATAGAACATAGGGGTAAATTGCAGTTTTTAGCTCACCTGACCCGAAGGGTCATGTGAGCTATTGCCATCACTTTGCGTCCGTCGTTCGTCCGTCGTCCGTCGTCTGTCGTCCGTCGTCCGTTAGCTTTTTTCAAACATCTTCTTCTCTGAAACTGCTTGGCCAATTGCAGCCAAACTTGATATGGTTGTTCCTTAGGGTATTGTGCAAAAAGTTTGCGTTGTGATTTTTGATACGTTAAAAAACATGGCCGCTGTTACTAAAAATAGAACAGGGGGGTCAAATACAGTTTTTTGCAAATAACTCAAAAACGGTGACAGATATCAAAATTCTGGCAAGGGTAAAAGTGATCAGCACCTCAAGATCTACCTGCCCAGAAATTTTCAAAAAGATCCAACAACCGATGTAGGAGTTATTGCCCTTTTTCTGGATTTTTTCAAAATTTTGCACTTATTTAGCCCTATATCTTGAAAACTATACAAGATATTTTAAAAATTCAAATTGCATATGATTGAGCACGTCAAGATCTATGTTTCATATAATTAGGTCAAAGCTGTAGAACCATTTCTTTTAGGAGTTATGGCCCTTAAAACGTGAAAATTTACCATTTTTCATTACTTTTCCCCTGAATTTCAAAGATGAACTTTTCTGACACCATACATCCAACTTCAACCAAACTTGGCACAATTGCTTAATAGCATAATTGCTACAGTTCTATTGTTCGGATTTTTGATTCGTCAAAAAATATGGCCGCCATGGCTAAAAATAGAACATAGGGGTAAATTGCAGTTTTTTGCTAATTACTCAAAAATAGTTACAGATATCAAAATTTTGATGGGAGACAAAAGTGATCAGCATCTTAAGATCTACCTGCTCTGAATTTTTTTAGAAGATCCAACAATCGACATAGGAGTTATTGCCCTTTTTCTGGATTTTTTGAAAATTTTGCACTTATTTAGCCCTATATCTTGAAAACTATACAAGATATTTTAAAAATTCAAATTGCATATGATTAAACACATCAAGATCTACATTTTATGTAATTAGGTCAAAGCTGTAGAACCATTTCTTTTAGGAGTTATGGCCCTTAAAGCGTCAAAATTTACCATTTTCCATTGTTTAATAGCTTATAAGCTACAACTCTATTGTCAGATTTTTTATTCGTAAAAAAACATGGCCACCATGGCTAAAATAGAACAGCATGTTAAGATTTACCTGTCCTGAAATTTCAAAAAAGATCTGACTGCTGATGTGGGAGTTATTGTTCTTTTTCCTAATTTTCGCCAAATTTGCACTTATTAAGCCCAATATCTTAAAAACTAACCAAGATATTCCAGAAATTTAAATCACATATGGTTAAGCACAATAATATCTACAAATATATGTATCTGTGTAGTTCAGGTGAGTGATTCAGGCTCTTGGGAGCCTCTTGTTTACTAATTACTCAAAAATTGTTACAGATATCATAATTCTGATGGGAGACAAAAGTGATCAGCATCTCAAGAACTACCTGCTCTGAAAATTTCAAGAAGATCCAACAACCGATGTAGGAGTTATTGCCCTTTTTCTGGATTTTTTCAAAATTTTGCACTTTTTTAGCCCTATATCTTGAAAACTATGCAAGATATTTCAAAAATTCAAATTGCATATGATTAAGCACATCAAGATCTTCATTTCATGTAATTAGGTCAAATCTGTAGAACCATTTCTTGTAGGAGTTACATGTATGGCCCTTAAACCATCAAAATTTACCATTTTTCATTACTTTTCCCCTGAATTTCAAGGATTAACTTGTTTGACATGGTAAAACCAACTGCATCTTAACATTGCACACTTGTTTAATGGCTTATATGCTGCAACTCTATCGTTCAGTTTTTTTATTTTGAAAAAAAACATGGCCGCCATGGCTAAAAATAGAACATAGGGGTAAATTGCATTTTTTTGTTAATAACTCAAAAATGGTTTCAGATATCAAAATTGTGCAAGAATCAAAAGTGATCAGCATAAAAGACCTACCTGTCCTGAAGTTTCCGAAAAGATCTTGCTGCTGATGTGGGAGTTATTGTTCTTTTTCCTAATTTTTGCCAAATTTACTCTTATTAAGCTCAATATAATGAATATCTCGAAAACTAATCAAGATATTTCAGAAATTTAAATCGCATATGGTTAAGCACAATAATATCTACAAATATATGTACCCGTGTAGTTCAGGTGAGCGATTCAGGCTCTTGGGAGCCTCTTGTTTATTCATGCATTGATATTCATAATGCAATTTCAAGTTGTGAGAATTTACTCTAATAATAACAAATCTCAATTGTGCATACAGTGGCCGTACTGTAAGGTCATGACCCAGTTAAGGCCACATGACACAAATGACATTTCATCGAGTTATGACTGATGATTCAATAGACCAATTAACAAATAGAAATGCAACATTTGAATTATATGCATGGTAAATGTAATTATTTCTATTTACAGGCTTGTCAGCTGGTGTATCTGGGATCATATCTTTTACTTTGGGGATGTCAATGTTTGCTGTGATGCAGATGTTTAAACAACAACTAGCAGCAACAGAATACATGACAATCTTGGGAGGTTTCCTTGGCAGTATTGTTTTCATCTTTGTACTAACTGTATCCTTAAAAAACTGATAGAAAATTTGATCTATTTAGATAAATCATATCATTTTACAAATTATCATCAAATCAAATCAAGGAATATATATTTTTTAAATAATAAGGATTTTTTGTAATAATAACTTAAATTAAAAGTCTTTATTTATATTCAAGTTAGATGAAAAAAAAACTAACTCATGATATTAGTAAACAAATACAAGTTATCATTTGAATCATGAATTATTTTGGAACTTGGAAATCAAGTAAAAAAGTTATGAAATAGACTAAACCCTACAAAGTCTGTTAGTCATACTGGCATGGCTAATGGTTCGGGTAAGTATTGTAGCAATTAACATGTGAACTTACTAACCCCCTTAGTAAGTATGAGTTAGCTCATAAGTCTAAAAAATAATATTCTAAAGTCCAAAATAACTGCAGAATCAAATGATAGCTTGTTTTATGAATATGATAAATACATGTATCAATAAAGACTCCCAACCTCCTTGCAAAATTTAATAGAATCATAGAAATAGGTACCAACAAACAAAGCAATAATATCTTTTATTTTTATAATTAACGATATACATTGTACATGTATATTACATTGTAACTAGAGATAAGAGATGAAATCCTGTCTACTATATTTGAAGATTTACATGACCTAAATTTTATGTTCTCTTTTCAATAAACCATTGATCATACACATACAGTAAATTACAGTTATATATAAATAACAAAATAATTATAATTTCTTGACAAAGAGACCTGTTGAATTAAACTTGGTATGCATGTGCCCCAGTAGAAGCTAAGCACAGTTACATATCCATCTTTTGACCTTGACCTTGATTTTCGGGTTGAGTGACTTTGAAAATTTTCAATAGATATAATAGCAATGGAAAAGTTTTGTGAGCACCTCCATATCTCAAGAACTATAAGTCCTAGGTTGATGAAACTAGGTATGCATATGCCCCAGAAGTAGTTTAGCACAGTTGCATCCTCATCTTATGACCTTGACCTTGATTTTCTGGTTGAGTGACTTTGACAATTTTCAATACATATACATGTAATAGCAATGCTAAGGTTTTGCAAATACCTCCATATCTCAAGTATTATTGATCCTAGGATGATGGTATGCATATGCCCTAGTAATAGCTTAGCACAGTTGCATCCCCATCTTTTGACCTTGACCTTATACATGTTGTGTTTGATCCTTACATCAGTAACAAAGGGTGTGAGAAACGAGGAAACTTCACTTAAGAAATAATCCATGGCGGCCATGGTTTGTTGGAGATTTTAACATGGGTTGCCATTGTTTTCGTTAATATTTTGCCCTGAGTGTAGCACAGATTGTCGTCATGGTTTCCTTTGTTCACGCCACGGGCGTGGTCTATATTAGAATGTTAATTATATAAATACATGTAATAAAATGATTATTATTTCTTGACAAAGAGACCTTTTGATTTATCTTCCTAATTTCATATACATGTGTATGATCCTTACATTAGTAATACAGGGTGTTAGTAATATGGAGTCTTCACTGTTTGGGGATGGATTCCAGACAAAGCTTTTACCTGAAGGTGAGACAATGTTAGATTACACCTACATTATTATGTCCCTGTGACAATAAACAGTTTTCTCTATAGTTGTATAACTTTTCAAATGTGTCTTCCATGTTTTTTCTTTTCTCTTAGACATTGAGATTTATCCTCCAAGTTCGGTAATTTTGTTATTACATGTATCTTTATTTATAGTTGTATAAAGCAAAGATTTATTTGTTTTAATTTTTTCTAGATATCTTTAGCTTATTGTTTGTACTAATTTGAAAGATAAAATAGAGTTGTTTCTCTTTGCTTACATTTTAACAATACATGTACAATAATCATATTGGTATCTCGCTCAAAATATTGAAAATTGCATATGTATAAGAACCAAAGAAAAATGTAGTATCAGGTTATCAAGACTTGCAATAATAACATTAGTGTTGAAGGGGTATCTTGGAAAAAGAATTCTATAGGAAAAGATAAAAGATGAAAAAATTAGAAAGCCTTTAAGAAATAAAGGTGTTTTAAAACCACTAGTGACAGGACTTACCAATATTAATATTTTGTTTTCCATATTTTAACATGTGCTATGTGTTGATACATGTAATTTATACGTTAATATTATTTTTTTAGTTGCCTTTTGTTTAGCCATGGCTATGTTTGCATCAGGTTTAGTTCACAGAGTTTGTGTTACAACATGGTATGATATTTTAACATATGTTAATGATTTGAAATCTGTAGAGTAATTGCCTAAATATTTTAGAATTTTATATTATACTATATTAGCTTGCAAGTTCAAAATACAATATTTATACAATAACCTTTATATTCTACAGTACACAGACCATTTAGTGTTGATGTTAACATATTTTCACTACTGAATCATGTCAATAACATCTGTTTTCTTTAATTTCAACTGATAATAGACATTTTTTACATGTAAATGGTTGTGTATTTTGAGTATCTAACAAAACCACACAAACAATAGATTCAAGATGAACATTTTCAAACACAACTTGCTACACATTACTCACATGTACTTTGCACATGATTAAGATTTTTAAAAAATTGAAGAATGCATCTAGTGTGACTATTTTTGTAAATAAAATAATTCTAAATACGTTTATATTTCTTTTCAGCTTTATATTTTCCCTAGTAGCATTATATTATATAAACAAGATATCCCAAAGAGTATATGCACCATTAACAATGACACCTGCTAAATCCACACCTGGAAAGAAGAGAAAGTAATCTGAAACAGACTCTTTATCATAGTCATCAATAGTTTTTTAGTTGTACACTTTTAAATATACATGTACATGAAATAAAACATTAGTAAAAAATGTAAAGCATTATACTTCTGTCTCCCCAAATATTAGTTGGGAGACATTGTTTTTGCCCTGTCTGTCTCTCACAAAGTTACAACTGAATTAAATGAACTTGGTTTATAGCTTAGAACAGCATATGTAGTTTTGCATTATATTAAGGAGGTTTGGTTCATTAACAATTTTGTGAGAATTATGTCACTTTGAACTATAAAGAAAAGTAAGGGAAACTTGGGGAAACAAAATTTGTGCAAACAAAAACAAACTTGAAATTAACATTCATTTTATAGTTAAGCTAAAACACTACATTTGTATGTATATATGTATATATGTGTCTTAATTACACTGCAACTCCATAGATTGGGAAAAGGGCAATATAGCATTCACCTTTAAAATAAAATAATAGAATAAGTCGCGACACAGCTCAAATAACAAGTGACAATTTAGAAAAACCACAATGGAGGACCACCAGCAGCCTTTAAAAGAGAACAGTAGGTATTGCTTGCCGTTCTGCAATTGGCCCATGGTCTAAATAAGATGCAAACAATTCACATCCAGTCCTGAAATAGTCACAGATAGACCTAATTAAACAAGGAACAGAAAATGTCAAACGAAAGCTTTGGCAAAGATTCCGGGCTATAAAATGCGGCCGGGTTAAAATATTTTTTATCCCTAGTCCAAAAATTTTTGCGATAGTATAATTTTATGGTCGTCGTTGTTGTTGTCGTCGTCTGTGGACATTTGGTTTCTGTGCGATAACTTGTGTAAATAATGACCAATTGTTATGAAATTTTGATATGATGTTTGTAACCACTAAAGGAAGGTTGGTACGACATTTAAGGTTTGTGGCCCCTACCGTTTTAGTAAAAAGGGCCAAAAGGGGCTAAAACGGGTGTATTAACAAAACTTATGTAGAATGTTTATTATTCATTCGATTTTGAAAATTCTTGTTTTAATTGAATTTCTCATTAAATTCTGTTAACTAAATGTGTCAATGGTTTTGATATACATTGCACTGTTGTATTGCTACAGGGGGTCAAAAAGGTTCCACACCCAAAAAATCGACTTTATTGCCATCACTTGGCGTCCGTCATCGTCTGTCGTCCATTAACAATTTTTCAAAAATCTTCTCCTCTGAAACTGCTGAACAGAATTTAATGAAACTTGGTGTGAATGATCCTTATGGTGTCCTGCACCAATTTTGTGTTTCGATTTTATATCCGTTAAAAAACATGGCCACTGTTACTAAAATAGACCAGGGGGGGTCAGACTACAGTTTTGGGCTTGTAAATCAAAAAGTATAAGAGATAGATGAAATATGATGTTATCCTGCTGCTTCAGTATCAAAAGTTCTACAAAAGTCTCCATTTGGTCAAAGTTGTCAGATGATCCCTTATAGGGGTTGCAGCCCTTTAAAGGTGAAAAATAGCATTTTTTCATGTTTTGGGCTTATAGAATGAAAACTATTGCAGATGGAGAAAAGCTGTAGCTTGCTTAAATGTTCAGCTCATTTAGCTCTACAAAAGCCTCCATAGGTTTGAAGTTGTCAGATGATCCTTTATAGGGGTTACAGCGCCTTAAAGGCAAAAAATAGTGTTTTTTGGCTATAAAACGTAAACTATTGTAGATGGGGAAAAGCTGTTGCTTGCTTAAATGTTCAGCTCATTTAGCTCTACAAAGTTGTCATAGGGTTAAAGTTGTAAGATGACCCCTTATAGGGGTTACAGCCCCTTAAAAGCGAAAAATTGTGTTTTTGGTTTATAGCAGGTGGAGAAAAGCCATTCCATGCTTAAATTCTCAGCTCATTTAGCTCTACAAAAGTCTCCATAGGGTTGAAGTTGTCAGATGACCTCTTATAGGGATTACAGCCCCTAAATTGACATGTTTTCATGTTATTGGCTTATATAATGAAAACTATAGCAGATAAAGAAAAGTGGTTGCTTGCTTAAATGTTCAGTTCATTAAGCTCTTCACAAAAGTCTCTAAAGAGTCAAAGTGTTCAGACGACCCTTAAAATAACATTTTGCACGTTTTTGGCCTACACTATGAAAACCATTGCTGAAAGAGAAAAGTTGTTGCATGCTTAAATGTTCAGCTTATTTAGCTCTACAAAGTTCTTCACAGGGTTGACATCAAGACCAGGTGAGCGATTCAGGCTCCTGGGAGCCTCTTGTTAGTAAAAGCTTATAGATAATGAACTGGTTTTAGGTATATGAAATAACCATGATGAGTTGCAGATCAAGATTGAGTAGGCAATGGCAATGAAAAAAAAACAGTAAATACAACAAGAACAGCACATAGAAACACAAAACATGAAAAAAAAGACCAAACCCAAGTCGCAAAGTAAGTGAACTCAGGTGCTCCGGAAGAGTAAGCAGTTCCTGCTTGCAATAGCACTTCCAATTGTCAATTCAGTGGCAAATCTAGTAAAGGAGACAAAACTAACCCTATGACAAACCAACATCTGCACTCATATGAGAGATGGATTTCCAATATTTGTCTATGAGCAAAAATTTCTTCTGTAAAATTTCTAGAGTGAAGACAGCAACTGATGAGCAACATATCCTTATGTTAGTAATTTTTGTGTCAGATGTAAAGCTCTGCCAAGGATATTAAGTCTTGCATGATCTGGATTAACAAATCAAGAGTTGTAGATGGGGTTTACAGAATAGAGAATAATGGCCAAAAAATTAACAGATAAAGAAAAATAATCCAAAAAAAAACTAAAAAATAGAGAATAATGACCCTTACAAAATAAAGATAATGGGAAAAATGGCAAAAACTTTTAAAGAATAGAGAATAAAGGGCAAAAAAACTACAGAATACAGAATTGACCATCCACACCCTCAATCAATTGTGATATGTAAACTCCATAAGCTGGAGCGAACTAAATGTTGCTATACAAGAAGGGAACGTTGACGATTGGAAAGTTGAAGTCATCATGTTTGTCATAATAAAAGCTTTGTTGTAAGTCTTCCTTGAGAGTATGTTTCAACATGTAGATCTACATATGAAGCAGACTTCCTAGAAGTCTTGTAAAATACATTTTAAAAACCCAGCTTCTGTTTGATGATTAAAATTTATATTCTGGGCTGTTCAAGACATTTTGTTGTTCAAATTTATGTGTCACATGCAAAGTGTTGTAGTGCCATTTACAGGTCACTTTCAGGACTATTCATTGTCTTCATCCTATACTGGTTATCTAACTATATGGTGTAAAGGTGATTTGATGCTACATGTAATTAATAACTTATCTACTGATTATACTTTAAAAGCCAGAAATATGCATCTGACATGGAAGACCACATGTCCTGTCAATTTTTTGTTTATTAACACAATTATGTCAATGTTGAATCTAAGCATGTGGTTATTTCAGTAATAGGTTGTAAAAATTATTTTAGTTAATTTGTGAATCTTAAATTCAGAATTTAGATTATTTACTCCCAAAAAGGTTTGCTTTGGTTTGTTTGATACACTTTGCTTTATTACTATGGTCTCCCAATTATTGTTTGCAGTTGAATGCTAATGTGCTCAACCCCATGATTATTTGGTTCCCAGACATAAAGGAGTCTTTAAGTATTAATTTGGCAGTCTGTTTCATACTCTTGTATTTTCTCTGGTCTTGGATTTTTATTTTCATCTTGGTCTCCTTAAATTTGGTTAAAGCATCTCTGATGAGTCTTTTATATGTAAACCACATGTAAGGCAAAGATGATAACAGTTTATATTTTTTGTTAATCCATTTTAAGGATTGGCATTTCTATGGCATTATTGCTTCATGGTAAGATAAAATACTGTGGTGGCACATTTGTAATCCAAGTGCATCTATTTTAGACTAAGCCAGTACTCTACTCCCAGGTTATTCTTGGTTTTAATTTGGGACCCTGTTAGAAACTTATGTATTTTTTCTGTGCTCTTCAGATTTCAATTCGTTTTGGTCTTCTATGTTTTTTGTATGAACTTTCATATGAACAAAGCCTTGATGTGAAGAGACATGAAACACAATAAGATTCTGAGACACACAACACCAGGCACCAGACAGAAATCTGAACTATGACATGGCCATTGACAAACAGACTGAAAACAAAGAATACAAATAAATTATTATTTCTTTTAATATTTTTAACTTGCTTTTTTTCTCATTTTTTATATTATACATTCATACATGTATATGTATATGAACTCACTATATTGGACAAACATTTGACAAATCTGTCCACAGAATTGGTGTCAACAGTACTTTAGCACCATTACTCTTTTATTCACAAAATCTTTTTTGCTTTTGAAACATTTTTGGCTTTACTTGGAACTTTATTTTGTTATTATTGAAAATTTAAAGATAAATTAATTTTAGGATTGTTTAAAAAGTTCTTTTGAATTGTCTTATGTTAATTTTAAGTACAGGAGAGCCAAATACCTCGTTTAAAAATATAGTACAGTTAGATATTTTTCATTTTTGAAATAAAATCAAAGATAAAACCAAAGTGTTTAAAAAGTATTAAAATTGTAAAAAGAAATGTTTTTATAGTCCAAATACTGTAGTGATAATAAAATATAGATTTGTTGGCGTGGGATATAAATACTCTTGTGCAATCAATGTAAAATACTGCTGATGAAAATAATATATAAAATATCTTATAACAATATAACAAGCATTCAATAAAAAAATAACTTTTCTTATAATAACAAAATTTATATGAATGAATGAATGATTGCGAAAATGACATTAAAAATCATGATATGGATACAACAATGACCAACACTTTTAACATCCCCCCCCCCCCAAAAAAAAAGGGTAAGACAACTGGATCATAATTTACATATTTTTGTTTAATTGTAATTCCTGAATAATTTTTTTGGTAAAAATTAATAATTTGGTAAATAAACCTGTTATCTACAGGCATGGTAAAAAACAAGGTAAATATAAAAACGAGAGCTAAAATAATCAATTTTTTTTTTAATAAAATCCTATAAAACCATGTAAATACATAATTGTAACAGTGTTGAGACATACAGGTGCAATTATCATCTACATTTTAGTGAAAATACATTTATACATCATATAAATACCAAATAACTCAAAACTATAAATGTTTTTTCTGAAAACTGTTTCGTAAAAAAATACTTTGAAATATTATTGACCAACATTAATAAAAATTACAAATTTGGTTAATTTGATCAGAAAACCGATGAAAAGAGAAAATGTAAAAAAAATCTTTGCAAAAAACGTTTCTTCAGAAATTTATCACAATCATAACAAGAAAAACAATATAATTTAATATAACTTAAAAATTTAAGAAGAATTATACACATCATGTTAAATTCTGCCCTTCTGACAAAGAATAATGTATAAATGGGAACAACTTTTACATAAATGAAATTATGAATCTGTGATTGACATTCAATCCTTTTTGGCAGTATTCTTAAAAATATACAGATTTATATACAAGATTTAGGTGACTCCGTTCATAAATAGGTTAGATCAAAATTTCACTGGTATGCCAAGCTTGGTTTATCTGGAGTTTGTTCCTTTTCTAGTAAGCATTATACATTTTTTTAATATTATTTTTTACTTTTTATTTATCTAAATCTAAATTAAAAACTATTCAAACTTGTAAAATATTTCATTACAAATCAAACAGTTTGGTATCTACTGTTTCTACATTTATTTTTTCTACCAGGAACAGTACCAGATAAACCAGACTCCAGTCCTTAAAAAGGGAGACAATTAAGTTCCCATATTAAATGAAACACAGCACATAAACACTTGGTCACCATTCTTAAAAACAAACTATTCTACAAGCATGTATGCCTATATAACTATGAGATCATCAACTTTCGATGGCCTTATAATGAGTACAAGTGACAATATATTGTGTAACTTGGTTACATTTTGTATTTCAAATATACATTGTCTATAGTCACAAGAAAGACAACTCCTGCTTTAGAACATTTTAAGTACAGACCCATATGCTGCCCTATATGATAACATAATAATGTATCTTTCAGTATCTTTAATAACATTTCAACACATGCCATCTTAGTTTGTACACCATCTTTTTAGTCAATAATGACAAAGAAGTCGTCTAGTTTGACATTCTCTTCCCCACCTATATATGACCTTGGAATCCTCGGAGAGTTCATCCTTTGTTTTAAGTCATCCTTACATTGACTGATTTGGCATACTGCTGTTGTATGTACATCTATTTACAAAAGTATGTACAAATTAATAGCACTATTAAAATCTGGCAGTAAACACCTGGAATGTGTAGTTCATCCTATCACAATACATTGAACACATTCTAACTTGTTCCCGGTCAGGTTATTGTCCTGGTCCCCGATAATCTGGAACAATATCACAGCACTGCATGTGCAAATAAAAACAATGATAAAATCCCTAATGTTCCCCTAGTTGACTATACATACGTTCGGTCAGGAAGTGGTTGCGTTAAGTTAATAACTGTCTTTGCAGGTGCCCCTCCATTAGGCAGATTGGAGTCTTTAGGTGTATAATTAACAAGTAAATTTAATTGTTTTTGAGAGTTATTTCTCTCCAAGTCAGCATGATTGACATATCGTGGGCATTTGTCCACAAGTTTGTTGGTATGGTTTTTGGTAAGCGTGCCATAAATTTCTCCTGGATTAGCATTCATTTGGTCCCTCTGACGACACGAATGTACTTTATATCCAGCAATGAAACTGAAGATTGATGACAGTACTATTGCACAGACAATACCGATGGCAGACTCGGCAACAGACATTGTGGCTCCTTCTTTCTCTGTTAACTGAGCTTTGACAGGTACTGAAATTAAAATAAACATATATTGAATACACCTCAGAAAAAATCTTATGTTGTTATGCCTTGGGTTGATGTATAATGGTATCTGTTTGTTGTCTGTTTTTGTTTTTGTTGCAAACTCACTCCTTTTGTGTGTGTTTTTGTATTCTTAATTTCATGCAATTTTGTGCAACTATCAAGATGCGGCTTGCTTTTGTTAGTTTTATTCGAATATGCAAATTTTGGTGGTCACAGAGATTACAAAGATAACTTTCCATCTACGTTCCATGCTTTTCAAATATTCAGAATTTTAAATTTTTTGAAGAATTAGAAAAAGAACAAGTTAAATTAAAATTTAAATAAGCATTATCTTCTAAGAAACTTTTGTTACTTTTCTTTTGAGCATGCAACAAATGGCTAAACAATGCATTTTAGACTCATGCATTACGTTAACATTCTGTTTTTTTTATATATCAAATATCAAAATGTTATGCAAAGCTTGTCATGTTTTAGCTGAATGCACACAAAAAGCATATCAGTGCAACAAATCAATTTCAACAATATTAAAGCAAAGCAAAGCAAACAAAACACACAAGGTAAATTAAGTATATAAGTACAAGATGCAGAGAAGTGAGAGTATAAGTAAGATGATAATAAAGTCACACAATGATGCAGGGATGTAAACAGATTATAGAGAAATGACGACGATGGGTAAAATGATCATGGACGACATGACAAATGAGTAAATCTGGTGAAGGTTCTTACCATTTGGCATTTTAGTATTTTCAGCTCTTGTAGGATCATCAGAGGGGAAAATAGGGTCATCGTTTGAAATTATTCTGATATCGCCTATCAAACAAAAGAAGGAACAATAAGAGTATGGCCAGGGTATGGGCAACATTCTATTGTAAGATGCTTTAAATATTGACTATATATTATCTTGCTATAAAGAGTGTTCTCTATACAAATTGTGATAGTTATCAAACCCATGCAATGTTGTCAAATCTGATTCACACCATTATTATCTCATTTAAGAATTATCACAACATATCAAAATTTGGGACATTTAAAGGAGAAAAACTTGAAGAATAGAATAAAAGAAGAAATAGAAGTATATTGACACATATATACTATATCTTTACATATGGCTATACTACTGTTAAAACACAAATATATATTTTATAGCATGGAAATTAGGAATATTGGAAATAGTCATCTTTATATCTCCACTAACCATTGGATTCAAATTCTTTCTCCTCTGATTGGCCTTCATCAACTTTTGGGGCGGTGCATTTGCACTCGCATGGTTGACTACTGGTGGTGGGCGGGGCTAATGTTGTTGTTGTCGTGGTAACTGTGGTAGATGTTGTGGTTGTGGTGTCTATTGCAAAAAGGAAAACCAAACAATGCATAAACAAACTTAAAACAACAAAGTCGGGAAATCAAAGAAAAAACATGCAAATAAAAAATGAAAACGATAACAAAAAAATTCAGATTGAAATAAT
The DNA here is from genome assembly GCA_963971305.1 of Arcuatula senhousia. Classification (NCBI taxonomy): domain Eukaryota; kingdom Metazoa; phylum Mollusca; class Bivalvia; order Mytilida; family Mytilidae; genus Arcuatula; species Arcuatula senhousia. The sequence goes on from OZ020305.1 coordinate 57,338,326, forward strand.
GTCTTTATAAAGTGCACAGAAAGTGTATAAAAACTGTATTTGCAACCCAAAAATAAGACACCAATAATAACAGGAAAATGAAATGGAAACAAATCATGGTTTGTCTAATTACCTGCTACGCCACAATGTTCATGTTGTCCAGTCAGTAATCCCTCTACACCTCGGTCGCTGGCTACACATTCGTTATTGCTCCATGAGCAGTAGGGATCCTGCAGGGCAATACATCCTCCGCATGATTTCTGCTCATGGCATCTCTGAAGAGGTATGCTAGCAACATTAGTCCTGGAGATGACTATCAGTTTCTTGCTTCCCTTCTTGTTGTAGATTTTAAGACTTGTAACTGGTGACTTGTCAGCAAAGACTTGGACGTCTTCAATGATAACTGATTCAACCTGAGCTCCATGGCCCTTATTGATTGTCTTAATAACTCTACCATCATCTAAAACAAGAAAAAATAAAGTTATTTTTTTGGTTTTGGACCATTAATCATACCTGTATATTTAAGGTACAGATGGGCTCCTTTTAGCAAATATTTTGAGTGTTTTACCTATAAATGTTTTTATAGGAACTAAGAATGGGGCACAAATTAAATATTTCATTGACATAATTATCTTCAATACTTAAATGATTTATACAAACAAATGAAAATATCTAAATAAATAAATGCATAATAAACAATTAGGGCACAGGAAACAAGGCCTTAATAATATGATGTCAATGAATGTTAGATATGGACTAGAATAATGTTTACATAAATCATAAGATCTTCCCTTCAAGACATCAAATTATATGTACATAGCCCAGTACTTAAGAATATAAATTTAATGACGTCTCGTGGAGTTTTTCATTCATAAATTTGGCAAAGTAAATGACCTTTATTATTTTTGTAAGAAGTTACATGGCAAAGCTTCTTAAGTTTATAATTCACAATAAAATCATTGTTTTTCAATTTTTTCTTAATAGACGTGAACGGAAATCAGTTTTGACCTTCTAAGTCGTTTTATATTAGGAAAAATTGGCACTTAGTCTATTAGTAATTACAGTACAATGAACATTATCATAATAAAATCATTAAATATTTTTTTGTTGTAAAACACTTTGGAGAATTTCCAATAAAAGTTGGATAATTTATAATTTTTTATTGGAAATATTCCAAAATGCATTAAATCTTTTAAATGGTTGAAAGCTGTTAAGAGATACCCCTTTTGAATATAATATTTAAATGTGAATAAATTGATGCACTAATGTTTGTGCAATGATCATAAATCTAAAAGAAAATATTTATCAGTCTACTACATTAAAAGGAATATAAAAGAATAATGAAACCTACCACTTTTTATAGCAATAATTATGCATACAAACCTACAATTTTTTGGTATCAAATATGCTTTTAAGTAAATATAAGATTTCATAAGATATGAAGATGGTGTACAGAAAGATCATATTGCCATTCTTGAGTTTTTCGTGACCCAGAAAAAGAACTTTGGGGGTATTATGAAACCACAACAATCTTCAATGATTTATTCCGATTTAAAAATCTGAATAAAGAAGTTCCACTCCTAGACACATTCCAAATTATTTAACAGAGAAAATTTAATCCTTACAAAAAATATTTATGAATATATACAAGAATAGACCACCTCCGCTAAGTATATGATTTGTAATGTTTACTTACCAGTGCCAACAAATATGATGTCATAGTATCGCCTGTCAGCAGCGTGGACTTGCCAATCAACAGCTATTGCAGTAAATAAAGCCCTATAATGAAAGAAATAGATAACTCAGTACAAAACATTTCTTGGGGTTGCAAATGCATTTACTTTTTATTCGTTTTATTTAAAGTGACTTATAAACTTGTTTTTCTTTAGTTATTATTTGATATACTCCTAAGCAGCACTGATTTAGTTATACATGTATATAATGAACAAGATTTTTTTATTGACTATTCATAATGATACCCTACAAACTGAAATAGATCTATTTTAATTGCTTGATAATACAAATGTGCACTAAATGTATAAGTTTGTGTGTGTTATGAGTATTTAAACAATATTCATTACACTATATATATTATTAGGGATAGAAAATGATTTAATTCTTACTTGATTCCATGCATAGTAAGTATAGGAGCTCCTCCTGCTGTGGGGACTGACTTGTCCATCAATGTATGACTCTTGATAAAGTTGAGGGCTTTGTCCCCTAACCGATGTGTATCATTAGCACACTGCTCTGGATGAGGAACTGGTGTCTCTTGTTGTGGAACAGGTAACCAGTTGTGTGATGGTGAGGATTGGCCTTTGAACTTTCCCTGGAATGTTTTGACGATGTCAGAGAAGTGGAAGGCACATACGGCTGATCCTCGGACACTGTTTGGGTCGGTTTGGAACACAGCGTAGACCATGTCTGTTCTGTTAGCACTGTGTGTTGTGGACATGGGATTACCTTGTCCAAAATCTGAGGTTGCCTCTTTAATAAAACAAATGCACAATTATTAATGTTTGAAATTGATTTTACTTTTTTGTTTCTTAATGCCTGCATTTGTACTAAATTTATTTTAAGTAATCAATGTTTGGGTTAAAACTGCACTCAACTTAGGAAAAGAAAATTACATATTTTTGATATGATTGATATTCATTATTTAAAAGTGAAATTTAGTTAAACTTCTTGTATATATACTCATTATGATATTTTTGGTTAATTTATAACTATTACTTGTCAAGGGTTTCAACTTACGAATAAGGTCAAAGTGGAAAGGATATTCTCCTGGTATGGAACAGTTCAATCTGGCCTTGAAAAATGATGTCCACAAGTTCTTCATGAGATAGTTGCCACCTTTATCATTTTTACAAACTCTGGCCACACGAGAGAACACAGCCTAGGAAGAAAAAAAAAGATTTTATACACATGATTCAATTTCTTATTCTCAGTAACTTATGACATTCGGGTAGAAGTTATTTTGCTTAAAAACTTCAAGGACTAAATCTTTTGGAAGGGACTTTAACCGTTTTTTAACTTTTTACTACTTGTTGATGGCAATCAAAATGTAATTGACAATAAAAGATCCAGTTCTATTTTTAAATAATAAACTCTAATATTAGTAGAAAATCTAATTACTTTTCCACAGTTGATGTGCTCCACTGCGGTCTCTCTAAAGAAGAAGTAGACTTTATCACCAATGTCGAAGGAACTCACAAAGTCTGGATCTATAAACAAAATACAATAGCAATCAAATGGCTTTAAAAGCTCTAAATTGATTTTATTACATTAATATCTTCCTGCCAGAAATTCATTCTTTTCAACAAACACATTAGCTGTACCATTATGTCAGTAAAATGATATTTATACTTCCAATTTTAATGTATTTGTGATATGCATCTTATAGCCATTATCATATTAAATGTCCTATTTCTTCCATATATGGCTGATTTTTTAAAGATTCTAAATTAACTACTTAAAGACATTAATATTCAGATAGTTTATAATGGTAAGAAATTATAAAACACCATCTTTATCATGTTAAACTATCGTTTTTAATATGCGTACCATTGACAACCTTGGAATCATGTTGTACAGTACGGACCATTTCCCCCTGGTGTATTTTTAGAATCAGTGGGTCTCTCTTTGAAGCATCGGCTACAGTTCCAGAAAAAAGCTGACCATCTGTAAATAAAAAAAAAAAACAGTTATAGAATAAATGTTTTAATAAGACCAATTCCACATACATGTTAAGAGAAAATTCTGTAATTTCACATGGATGGAAAATAATGATACTTGGATAAATGTTCCCCAGAAACTTTAGTCTTGTCTGACAAAAAAATCTTAAATATAGGAACTAAGAGAGATATTAAGCTTTGAAAAACAAGCCAGGCCTGTATATTGTCTATACTTACCAGAATATACTGCCGTACTATTGTGCATGGGGTCGAAGGGGCACTTTCCTACTCCCTCCTCCTCAGTGACCATCTTAAAACTCATATCCTGAAATTACAAAGGTTAAAGGTCATTGCACATATCATTTAGAGACCACCCTTATAATTCATTTAGGGAACCTTTTAACACAGGGTTGTTTATAGTATTCAACCTTGGTTATAATTTGATCCATTATATGAATGCATATTAAATTGGTATAAAGACGCAATTTATGACAACAAACAGGTTCTTATTACATTGACCCACTCCTTAATAGAATGTGGTGGTTTTCTCTGAACAACCTTTGCACAAGGTAATACCATCTTTATTTCAGAAGGTAAACATCAATGATTACTTGCATTAATCCAGAAAATTCTGTTTTATCATTTTAAATAATCTGTATGAATGCTGCCCTTTAACAGTTATGAACAATCACATCAACTGTCAGGTGTCAAAACAAATTCAAATGTCACCAATTATCTCCCTTTACAATCAGTAAATACACTACTGGTTTATTAAGTCCTAAAATGCAGTCTGAAATTTAGTTCACTATGATAAAGTGTGACTTTTATATAAAAGTTGCCCATCATATCAAATATACATGAGATCATGCACGTTGTAGTACCTGTATAAAACTTTTTATCTCAAGACTATTTATCAATATGCATGTACTGAGGAAGGTCAAGTCAGAAGAGTTTTTTAATTTCTATTTTATAAAATTAGAATAAGTTTATAGATAAACATAAAAATATAAAGGATATGCTATCTAATCTTTGCATTTTTCATTACCTCTTGTTTTGAATAAAGGCGACATCTAGGTTTGAATGCATTTGTTCCACAGACGTACATATCACCATTGTCTTTCTTGCCGTATGTTCTTATATAGTTCTGGCATTGTTCCTGCAAATACAGAAATACAAAATTCAATTTATTCCTGAAATACTTCAGACTGCTTAGGGATTAGGTACCTTAAAGAAACAAGAATATCTGATAAAATATTCAACATTCATTAAAAAATTCCTAATATCAAATGAGGCAAATGGACTTTATTTTATCATATCAAAATATGTAACCATGCATATAAACTTTGGCAATTATTACAGCTTTTATTTTAACAGATCTAAATTAATGAGCTAATTGTATAAAACAAGATTTGGATGATGTCCACCCATTTAAAGTCCAGAATTTGTTTGTTATCTCGTGATAACAGATAAAACAAACAGGAGCGGGGAATACATGGCTTAACTCAGGTGTTAAAACAAATGTAGTCCCATGTAATATAACACCTCATACTGTCTTGAGAATTTAAATCAAAACTCAGGTCAAGAAAGCAGAACTACCATAAAAGTCGGGGTATTGGCATTTCAACAAAAAACACTTTGTACCATCTTCAATAAATGGATTTGTTGCATCTCCTTATGAAGACATATTGATCCTGGAGTCCCTAACTATCTTGAACCTCCAAGGTAATTGTTAATTTATAGAGGGTTTGGCGAAGATTGATACTGGTAATGGTTCTTCAATTATTCTGAAGTAAATAAATCAACGACAAAAACAGCATAAATCGAGCGAGATAGAATAAAATCGCATCATTGCTCCGGAAACAACTTTTTCCTGCCTAACCCAATATCCTGGGATGATGTCTAATTTTACCGACACTATAAGCAATCAAAGCTGACGGTTTGTACAAGATACACTGGCCAGGGACTGACTTTGTAATAAATTCCTGTCTGCAGCGTGTTACCTTAAATCAGTGTGATTAAAAATCTTGTTCTTACTTATGGCATAAGATCAATATATATCCTTGGTTAATATCTTTTTATGTTCAGACAAATTAGCTTGAAAAAACTAACCTATATTAATTCATTACAAGTTTCAGAGCTGGAAAGAACATTATGAAGGGAGGGAAATTTGATTATTAGAAACAAGAAGATATTAAATCAGGCCATATCAAGTACATAGCATTTTTAGTATAAAACACATGAAAATAATGTAGTTATCAGCCAGAAAATGTTGATAGATATTAAACCTGATTTCCAATATAACAAAATATAATTGTAGGCAAAATTGCAAATGGGATTTAATAAATCTATGTCTTGTAACATCTAATTAGCCATAAAATTGTTACAAAATTGCATTTTTGATCCTGTCAGCCTATACACTGGAGTAGTAAAGAAGATTAAAGACCAAAGATGCATCAATGACACAGTGACAGGTACAGTCATTGCTGAGGATAAAAACACCATCAGGACTGAGCCAATTTATATCCAAGCCCCAGTTACCTGTACCACTACCCTGTACGATCACAGGCAAGCGATCCGGTGGGGAACAGGTGCTACCGTATCCTCTTACATGACTAAAGGTACAGGTGTCACATGATTTCATGTCAAACTCCAATAAAACGGACAAATTGATTTTTACACCTCTGACAAAATCTGACATGTTTATGCTTGGGTCAGTTGACAATAGATATTGCATATGTCTAAAGGGGTAGCCTTCGTGCTTCAAGTGGTTTAAAGTGTTCTCCATGTACCAAAGGGTTTGTTGTAAAAAAGAGATTAATGCTGACAAGCACTCATGTGAACTTGACAAAATGAACAAAAATAAATGTCCCTTTCACCCTTTCATTTTTGTTTGTACTTTTAAGCTCTAGTAAAAGGGTAATACAATGGTTTTTATTATTACAGGGAGAAAATATGAATTTATGACTAATCAATGGTGTTTGCATAAAAAAATATAAGCTCTGTTTTTTAAGCTATGATTTATGAAGCAACTGTTCCTATTTCTTTCATAACTGCTGTGCTCACAAATTACTGTAACACTATTACATAATCTGTTAATTGAACATGTCATGAGCAGCTTCCCATAACTATCATTATCAATCAGTGATGTCAGAGACAGCCCTCCATACATGACATGCTAAAGAAAATCACCATTGCATGCACTTGATAGAGGAGCTGTTTTATCAGATCAATACATTCATATCACAAAATGCCAAAAGATGGATTAAATTTCTTGGTGTTTTTCTATGAAATGAGAAAATTATTTGTCTAATATCAACATTGCAGATGAAATGAGTGATCATTCGTATTATGGCTTACTGTTGATCATTTTCATGCATATAAAAACAGAAATTACTTCATTTGGTTAATGCATTTCTCAGATAATACTTGCATTTTATAAATATATCATTTATATTGACAAATCTTCAGACATTTATGTAAATGTATTACAAAAAAGTGACACTTTATTTAAACTTGTGACACATCCGTCTAGAGACAAGAATTTTTACTTAAGACACAGACAATTGATTAAATTTCCATTAACTTAATCATGTTAATATGCTGGCCCTTCTTAATTTTAGAAACAAAAGTACAAGCATGTGTGTTTAGGCTATAAATATCCCATGTCACCCCTAAGTTACTTCAGAGATAGCATCTGTTATCTCACTAATGACTTATGTATCTACTCTCTCTTGTATATCATTATGCAATATTCAGGTAAAAAAGTTTACCAACATTTAAGGGGAACAATAAGGGGTTCCACTTCTCAGAAATTATTCCCTTCCTTAAATCTAAAAGTATATTCTATCACTAAAAACTTCCTTGATGGAGTCATTTAAACTTTCGATAAAAGATAAATCTCACTTATTTTGGATAAGGCTGGTTTTTCCCATTAAAAGCCTTCTTTTTGTACCTTTGTCCATGTGTCTTCTTGTTTTGTAGAAGGTTTTCTGGCATGGATTTATCAATAAGATATATTGATACAATATAGAAGTTAAAACCAAGATTTGTAAATTTAGACTAGATCTAGATCACCTGATCCCTATCATAGTAGTAATGTTTATCAACAAAACATGGCAGCCAACATGTACCTTGTGCCACTGACCTATTTTAGAAAGAGAGTACATAATGTACATACACGGTTTAGGTCTTAAAGCAGTGTCCTATGACATTTCATAATGACGACTTCTTCCAATACCTTAGGACCTTTATGACGTTTTTAGGTAAAGATGTTAACAGTATGATCCTTAGGACACTGACTGAATTCTGTCCTAATGGCAATAACAATCCCCTACCAGCCCCCTTTCTGCTTGTTAAACCTGAGCTTAGGTTTTATATTGCACACAGAGAGATTGCGTTGACCGTGACTCACCTCTGATTTTTTTCTCATTAAACAATACTCTTTATCATATTGTCCTGGATCCCATTCAATTCTCTGTAAAAGAAAAGAAGAGGATAAGAAGCCTGATTAATGACTTTGATGTTTGTTGTTGTATCGTCTGATCGTGTTTTTATAGACTACAAAAGTCTAAGGTTGCTTGTCCTGTTGTCTGTTACCTACAAATGAGTACATGGTGTAATAACAATACATTACACAGGTGTAGGGGTTTAATGAATTAGCTTCTCTTGATGGCGAGTTAATGAAGTCCCATCTGTAACTCTCTTAATGTTTGTAGATCAAAATACATGGTTTGTCTGGCATGCTATTAATTAATGGGTAAAGTACAGAAACAAATGTCTATATGACGTATGGTAAATGAATGAAAAAGAAAATATTTTCAAATAATTATTTGTTTGAGCTTTCTGATTTTGCTACCCCCCCCATAAAAAAGCACTATTACATGTATTAATTCTTTTCATTATACCTATATTAATGTACATTATATATGGTTGTACAATATTCTGTGATCCCATTATTCTACCAATCTTATTACTTTTTTCCAATTAGCCTTCATTAAATCCTTATGGCTTGATGGATGGGAGACTACAGAATTATGACAGTAAGAGTCATCCATTGGTTTTTTATTGGTCTATATGATTGAGCCTCACAGTATGGAAAGTATGATTATTGTACATTATCTATGTACTAATTTCCCTTAACCCCGTGCTTTTATTACTGTTCATATACTGGTACAACATGTATGCTCGTTTCTTTATAACATGTAATGTTTAGGTTTTAAGGCCAAGGTTAAGCTTAAGATAAGATAAACTTCTGTAATACTGTTATACACATGGTGACATAAGACAGTGCCAGATGTTACTGTCTCTGCTTGATGCTCAAAAACACATCGTGATCTGCTGTGTTGATGTAATCCCCACCCTAGTTGTAATTAAATCTTGATCATAATTCTATGTAACAGAAAAGCATGTGCATCTCTGTTCCACAAACATCAATATCTAAAGTTTATAAAAATATGTTTTATGTAGAATTCAACTTGCTTTGTTTCATTTTGTTTGTTGTTTATGATTGCACATTAAAGCTACAATATTTGTAACAATGTTTGATGTACAGGGATGCAGGCACTTACCTGTAATTGTTCTTCGAGTGTTACCATACTCAAGTTATAGATTTTGTTTCTGAAAAGATAAAAAAATAGGATAGTTTAGAAATAAACCACTTCAAACTGTTGTATGTTAGCCATCTGCTAGGGAAGCTTTAAAGATGTTCTTGTGATTGTCTAAATATCTTTTGAATACAATGCATCAAACATATATATAGAAAAAAGATAAAGGCTCTAAAATCTGAAAATGTTATTCAAGGGTATGGTCTTTCATCAAAATTTATGTAAAATAAATAATAGATAATGTAATAAATAAAAAAACTCTAGATAGCAGAGAATATTACTTAGTCTGATGCTATCAGGAAATATATTGGTGAAGTATAGTCTTTTATGATGCATCAGTTTGTCAGGAGGGCATAAGTCAGACAGAGTGCTAATGAATTGCCCATTTGACTTGGCAAACAAGTCTTCTAAAACAATAGTTGGTCATTAATCATCCTATTTTATGATAATGTTTGTGCAATAATAATGATGATCAGGTCTTTCGCACCTCTATTTTAGTGACGATAAAACCTACGTTGGATGTTTGAGGTTGTATACCTGACGCCAGGCATGTCACTATAACAAATACACTTATTTACTCTTGGTTTCTTTTATGACTTTGTTATTTTATATCCTTTGTAAGCCTGCAGTACTTAAACCTATTCTTTGCTTTAAAATAGAAATAGTTTTACACTCTATGTTGTTAAGGAATGTTCAAAGGGACAGGTGCTTCAATGGATTTTATTTCTTGTTTAATTTATAAAAGGAAACTTTATATATTTTGTACCATCTGGCATTGAATGGTTAAAGAATTACTGGATTGAACAGCTGATTCCCCCATTTTTGGTCTTCATTTATCAAACTCACCTTCCACCTAACAACATCCATTCTCCATTGGTGTCTAACACTTTAAAGTGGTCCAAAAAGTTAGGATCGCCTTCAAACAACTGTAAGTTATTCACATCTGTAAAAATAAAGTATAAAAATCATTAATACCATTTTCAACTAAATTAGGTAATATTTTGTCATAATAAGAATGTCTGGTAAAATGGCTTAATACTCTAAAAGGAGACAACTTCAAAAATTGGGTAACCGAAGTGCAAATGGACAGACAGACTCTCAAAACATTGTATGCTGGGGATATCAAAATACATGTATCTACTAGTAACATGGCCAAGGTTTAATTTGACTACCATGTAAAACACCCAGATTATTGTGAAGCAACTGGAAAATGTAGGTCTACTCCTAACATTACATAACAATTTGAAAAGGGAAGAACAAAATTTAATTGGAAATATAATATAGATATATCTTTTAAATATACCCATCGAAATCACGTAAGCAAACTAGCTATCAAGGACCATATTTGCGTACCTGGCTAAATGCCAAAATCTAGAACGAATTCGAAGTAAAACTTTTTTCACAAAATTGATGACAACCTGTGAATGTGTTTTTTTGCATTATTCATGACATCTTAAGAAAACCTTCAGGTAGAAAATCAAATTTGATAAGTTGCTCCGAATACATCTGTGGATTCTATAGAATGTTTTATCCCTATAGTATTAAACGTCCAAAACTAACTTGTCATTTAATCGACCAAAAGCTCGCTATTATCCCGTCCCTACAACCAAGTTGGATTTTAATGTGGGAAAAGCGGGAGAAGATACCAAATTATGATGGATAATGGGGGACTCTGTTCATACGACCTTGATGCTTAGAGGTCACAAGAACACATCTTAGGTCTACATTTTTAGTTGTTTATTTTAATCTTTTTAAGTGGAAATTTAATCGTGCATAAACTTTTTATTTTATGATGTAAGTTCATGTGGTATTGAAACCCTAATTAATATCATCACCAAACCATATCATTGCAAGCAGTTTTTTCAATAATCTTATTTCTTGTTGCATTTATACATTTTCCTTTTAATTATGTAAAATGACACAGCAAAACTATATAAAGAGGCTATCTTATAGAATATGGAAGATTTATTTCAATTGCTACTTTTAAATCTTTTAAAGTAGGGTTGAAATATGATGGTTTGTGACAGCTAAGAGGATTCTATGTGGCAATATTTCATATCAGATTGTAATTTCACTATAACGAGGTTATAAATTAGACTATCATTTCAGTGAGGACAAACCTGAGATCTACATATCCATTGAATCTAATTTGAAACATATACCGGTATACAAGTTTCCTATATTAAAGTGACTTAGATATATACATTGTGTATTTTGAAATTGCAAGTACAAGTGCTCGTATATTCATGTTTTAATTTTGTTTGCATAATAACGTAATATTTTGAAACCTTCTTACAGATATAGAACAGCACCAATGGTCATGCATTTCTATTATAATGGTAAAGAGATTATCATATAAAGTAAAACTGCATGAAATACGTCAGCGGTATAATCCTCCAATAAATACAACGTCAACAGATATTATCCCTTGGTATCGACTTTTTAAAGTGTTGACTAACTCTCTTTACCCCTTACCACAAAGTAACATGATTTTTAAGCTTCTTTTATTTGATTAAAGATAAATTTCAGACTAAAATGCCTTGTGTAGTTGCATCTTACCATAAAATGCAGGTATTTTCATTTTATAATTCCAAAATAACTAGTTTGTAATGAAATTTATATGGGTTGGTATTTTCTTTTTTTGTGTGTTGTTTTCGAGACTTATGTTTGAAGGAAGATTATTTGTGGTCAGAAATACCATAAGAGACAAATACATCAAGAGAAAATATAATGGGAGTTTGAGCCAACTACTACCTTTCATACATGTACATTAAGAAAATCAAAAGATTTTTCAGTTTATAGTAACAGACTTTTACGTGCACCTGTTCATTTTAAAATTCTCTGCAATTAAAGACTTCCTTTGCCAAACCTAAGAATACAAGAAACAGAGCACTTTAGATATAAAGTACAGTTTCCTGCCTCTTGTTACAAGTACATGTACCAACAGCTAATTAGACGATCGTAACTTTTTTATGAATGGAGAAAGTATGTTTCAACACTCATGTTAATTTTCTACGCTACATGTTAAATGAAAACATCAAAGTAACTAATGACCTAAAAAAGATATTTTTTCTAATTAGCAACATGTTACACCTGCCCCCAGCAGTAAACCATCCATTACAAGAGTGACTTCCCTTGGGGCACCTGTCTGTTTGATGTCCTATCATCAATATCAAAACTCATTAAGGTAGATAGGATTTATGTTTTATCTTAATTAGGGTCAACTCTACAATTACCAGGTAAAACAATAGATCTCCAGGATAGACAATGGGCAGGCCCTGAGGATAGGTAAATTGAAACCAAATAGGCTACACTTTGATGTTAAACATTAGGACAGATGTTTTAAATTTTGGGATTTAGAACTTTATTGTTTTAGTAATTGCTGACAAAGAACCCAGAATTTAACTCTGTTACTTAATGCTGACAAAGAACTGTTTAGTTACACAATGACTTGCAGAAGGGGATTTTATTAATCTACCCAGTGTGTTTTACAGATTGATTAATTAGCTATAAATAATATAAATCTACCTTTAAATCTCACAAACTTATCTAAATTTGGAAATACTGAATTTACTTAAAATAAATGACAGTGACTCATAAGATTAATAGAAAATTAAGAAATTTCTTATTGAGCCCTCAAGAACTGTATATGTGCACCATAAAACCTTTGAATTCCCAGTTTTTGAATATCTCCTTAGAAATATCTAACAAGTCAATTCAGTAGTACACAGATTCCTACGTCACTACCAACCACACAATCGAGTGGTAGCCTGGTGTTGACTTAGAGAACAAACATGAAAAACTTTAAAATTTTATCTATATATCATTATTTATCATATCTATCCTAGTTGTTATAGCACTTGTGTCCTGAAACGATCCGGGATAGAGTTTTATGACATCACGCTGGACTATGACCCTATCACATGAAGCGAATGAGTAAATTTGATGCAATTTATTCTTAGTTTTTTGGGGGTGTTTTGTGATCAGACCTATAAAGTGCATGTTAAATTGTGTGTTATAGATTTGTTTTGATCATGTTCAATGCAAATGTTTACCAATGAACATCCTTGAAAATTTTTTTTCTTCTTCAAAATGATTAGAGTAAATTGGCCAATTTAATGGAAAACCATGCTTTTTTGGATTCAAACAATCTCTACCATTCATGAAAACTTAATCAAAGAAACTCCCAAAGTATGAGTTTGATAGACAAGAAACCATAATATTGATATGTCTTACTGACACTGCCAGAACCCAAACAGAGCAGCCTTATCACATGCTTATTTATGTTGCAGTTTACAGCTAGTTTTAATCTATTAATTTGTTTACTACAACTTCTAGGTTTGTATAATGAATTGATAACAGTTCTACTATCAAGAAACCTTAGAATCTGAAGATACCCTTTGTCCTACATCTATACAGATCAATGTTACTACTGTATTTTCCACAGCAAGTCTTCCTTAAAAATCAGATCAAATTTGAAAAAGGTTCTGCCAAAAAACAAGCTCTCAGTGTATACCGTATGATACTAGTACACCTTAAGGATAAATGAAACACGTTCATTTCCATACTACAAACCTTAACCCCGGTAGTAAATAAGGTCTTGCACTACTAAACTCCTGCTACAAGATACAAGATAACCAACTTCAAAGGGAGCATGCACTGTAACAATTACCAAAGCCTAACTATCACAGAGGCTGCATCATAAGATAGCAACCCTAGCCTAACTATCAAAGAAAGCTACATGATAACAGCACCTAAACTACCGAAAGGTAACTACTGAGATTATAATCCTTTGGTTTGAGAGCAGAGAAAGCACAAACTGAATAGAGTTAGAATTATTTCCTGTTGATTTTTTTTTTTTAGTTATTTTTCTCATTTTTTTGTCACAGAATGTCATTTTAAAACATCTGCTAAAAATACATTCCCATACAATTTGTATTGTTACATCTCTATTGTTCAGTAAACTTCATGTTGATTCAGATTTCTATGGACTTCCTCCTTAACTAGGTCTCTTGCGATAGCGTAGGGTCTTACTGGGTATAATAAGATTTTTTTTCTTCTATTTACTAGAGCAAAGATGTTTTGACACAACATAAAAAGCTCAGGTAAATCTAAAAAATTTAACAAAAATCAGCATTACGCTAGAGTATTAATCTACTTATATGGATTGACCTATATAAGCAAGTTATAGCAGGATTCCTGAAATGATGAGATAAGCAATATTTTCAATAAATTCACAAATTCATGCATTTTTCAATGCAACCTTTATCATGTTTATAGGTTTTTACTAAGAGGAATTTTACTTTATATGAAAAAAAAGCCCATTTCAAGCTGCAAATGATAAACTGAAAAGCACCTTACTATCTTTGATATGACAATTGTCATAATATGCTTATTTATGATGCCCCTACAGGTTTTAAATTACATATTTATCATTAAGATCTGTATTCTTTAGAATCTTTTATCTATCTATCTACCCCAATCACAATAAATATCGTATCAACAGCCAGACTTATTTCACAGATAACATAGCTGCATTTCTATGGGATGGCCATTTGTAAATCAATTTGTTCTCTAAACGATCATTCAAAAGCTTAATTTAATAATTAAATTGAAGCACTTATACATTTAAGAGGTATAATTTGAGAGTAATGATTTATTTCCTTTATTGGCTTTCAACTGCCCTTACAATTGAAGAAATCCGGATATTCCCACTACAAAATTTTAAAATGAATGTCTGACCTGTCCGAAATTCAATAGAAAAACAAATTCAAACTGTTCAAAAACCACAAACAAAATTTGTAGGATATGTTGTAGGTTTAAAATTTTCACACAGAACATTAGTCTTAAGAGAGATTTCCATCTCTTTTCATGTATAGATTTTTTTCTAATTACAGAGAGAAAATTGAAAAAACAAATTATGCAATATTTATACCATTTACAAAGAATTAGCAAATGAAGGGCTTTTTACAAAACGATTTTTATGTAATTAACTTTACCTAAGAACATTAATAAATGAAGTCAATATGTGTTCAATAGAGAAATGCCAATAACTTTGTGTTCCTTTCATTTAGCAAAGTAAAGGGTAAATAGAGTATAACAATACACCTATTAACTTGAAACATTGATTAATTGATTACGTTTCAGGTGTTAAAGGCACCTGCCAAGGCTCCAAGTCAGCATTCCCTTACAAGTGGGACACATTAATTCTATCCTAGTAATCATGGTAATAGTTTAATGGTCAATTGATTCTTAGAGCAGAGATAAAACTTTATTAAATGTCTTCATTAACTTGTATAGCAAGAAGCAGAAGGCTTGAAGTTGGCAACTGAATTGAAAACTAGATATTAAGTTGCCTGTTCATTGACATTTAGTACAATACTGCACAAAATGCATAAAAACATCCCACAAGTAACTTTTATATAATATATACTGCACCAGTTAATTACAAACCTATAAATCAGTCTAACAGCTTGTCAAATCAAATGTCACAACATAGGATGACAATGACTACCGATTGTCCCCCGACCTGCCGATAGAAGTATGGTGCCAGTGATCATACGCTTCACTGGTGTTGACAATAACATATTCACTGCACTCACTTTTACCGATCTCAATCAGCTATAGGCAAGGACATCTACACACAATCTTACGAATAATTAAAAATCGCTCCTCTAAATCGACAACATTTAAAAAGAAATTAAACTT
This sequence comes from Arcuatula senhousia, assembly GCA_963971305.1. Classification (NCBI taxonomy): domain Eukaryota; kingdom Metazoa; phylum Mollusca; class Bivalvia; order Mytilida; family Mytilidae; genus Arcuatula; species Arcuatula senhousia. The sequence continues at coordinate 57,354,290 of OZ020305.1, forward strand.
TACAAAAGTATAGTACTGAATATGCCCCCACGAAGGGACATGGTTTGATATTGACAAAAGTCGTCTCTTCCGTCTTCCTGGGGCCAGTTAATAACTAAAATCCACATGTGCAGGAGACAGGTCTCCGGGGCTACGTAAATGGTCAATCATTGGCCTATATTTGTCTATCCCATGTCATACTAATGAATGGGAAAAGGGTTGAATGAAGCCAATTAAAGTACATAGAAATTTGAATAAAAATTGACTTAAATTTGACTGTTCTGTCAGCTTTTGATAGATAATTTTAAATCATAGTTTGTAAAAATAGAAAAAAAATTCAGAACTGTCTATTAATTTAATTGATAGTTTCCCCCTAGTTAATATTTATTTATTCCAAAATCAAATTTTACCTTTTAAATAAGACGTTATAAAAATAAGACATGTAGAGTCTTGTATAGAATTTATATTAAAATTTAGTAAGCTTATATCTTTCCACTTATCAATCGTTGACCTGACATGATTGAAATTACATGAAAGGAAGGTGAAAGATGTGAATTACAGTTGAGGAGATAAATTGGACAATTGACACTTGGACAATAAGGACAGCTTTAGGATATGTGACAATGTTACACAAAACCTGACAAAACTGACGCCTGACAACACAGGTCTGAAGTTATAGGTGTTAGTATCCTCCAAAGTTGACTGACTTCTTGACCCCCTAACTTTTTCTCAGATGGTGAAACATTATCTATCAAAGTCATCCAACAAAAACAAAACATCTAAGAATGAATACATTGAAATTTGTCCTTTTCAAGTTTTTTTTTCTGATTTTATAAGTAAAATATAGCACCACTTCATTATCTTAAATACAGAAACATACATGGAAATATTGACCCACACAATTTATGTGTATACATGTAAATTTTAAAACTGAGCTCTTTCATTAATTAGTCTGACTATAATCTTAATCTATGACAATAATCCAGATGATACCCTTAATCCCAGATTATCACAACCTAACGCCATGGATTCCTTATCATATTATGATGTTTTATCTGCAATGAGATCCCAAGGGCCAAGATTATAAGCCATAAACCACACAACATATGTTTTCCTGTGTAGAACATGGATTTTAGAATGACAAATAAGAGGTGAGAAGTAAAGAAAGAATGTTTGGACAGCTTATGTGTCAAAATACAGGCAGCTTTCCTTTCAGTAAAGTAATAAACTGCTCATCCTTGTCTCATGTGGTTCATATTGAATCATATTGGTTTTGGACGATTTTCAATTCTGTTCAATTTTCATTTTCATTACAACATATGTCATGCATTACATGAAACGGAATACATGTATATACAAGAAACCACAATATCTGATGCTTGTTTTTTAACCAAAATTGTACAATTCTAAAATCAGTACATGTACATCTTTTCATTACAACAAAAATTTCTCATAAATTGACTGTAACTCATTTCATTAATAAGTGTGATTAAGGCATAAAAATCTCTCTATAATGCATACAAATTGATAAACCTCACATAACCTCTTAATAGCTCCCTAGAGGAAAATTATAACCACAACATATACTACAATCTTGGCCCATGGTCAAAGATGACCACTGATGATGTTTAGTTACCCTATCTACAAATTACATGGTCACTTAGTGGTCACAGCAGATTATCTCCACTGTAACATAGGATGGATGGAAAGCAAGTGGTCATACTATCTCTGTTGTATCAGTCAGATTAGTGGTCAGATGTTTACTTAAAGCCTATCCAAATATTCAGACTGATTGTCAGCAAACTTGGTAGGGGGCTGGTGTGAGGGGGTATTACATCTTCCTACTCAATAAATAGTTTATGGGGTATTAGACAAAAGAGGCTGAATTCTGAATTAAAAGTTCATACAGAGGGTATAAATCAGGAATTTTTTATATTGCTATATATACTTATTTCTATGAATTGCAAAGGCAAGGAGGCCTTACCGTTTATCGAGAAATATGGTCCGTTAAAAGGTGTTTCACGGTTTTTATGGTCCGTTAAAGTCGCCGTGACAGTCCGTTAACCAGGTATAATCGAGAAAAAACACTGAAGGTCAGTAATTAATTTGTTATATCATAATTAATACACATTTTAGAATTATAAAAAATACATCTGTCAAAATGAAAATGAATGACTGTTCGATACGATTTGCATTTGTGTAAAAATAGTTCTATAAAACTTCATAAAATGAAAAGGCGTGTGGCTCCTTGGTATTTTAAAGGTCGAAAATGTAAACATGTTTACCTCATTTTTATCAATTTCTCTTTTTATATACACTGCAAAAAATGCCACACATGTGAAAGACATGTAAAATGCCACACCTGTGTCACATGTGATTCACATGCGTTCCACATGTGTGTCACATGCGTTTGTAGACTCGCATGTGACACATGCGTGTATTACATGTGTGTCACATGTGTGAGGCACATGCGTTTCACATATGTGAAACACATGTTGAAATTTCACATAAGCACGATGCATGCATAAAATCATATGAATATATTCCAAATTATTTTGAAATCTACACATGTGATACATGTGTGGCAGGAAACATCTAATTCACATGCGTGTCACACATATGTGAAACACATGTGACACATATGTATCACATGCGTGGCATTTTTACCGGTGTAACAAACATATTTTTTGGTTGATATCCATAGAAAGTACTATAATGTATCAACATTCTGTTTAATTTTCAATGCTCAATGTTATATAATAATTTTGTAATAGGGGAAAAGTAATAAAATATGGTCCGTTAAGGGCTGATGACATATTATTTTGTCCGTTAAGTTGGTCCGTTAAGTGCCTGTGACAAAATATTATGTCCTTTAAATAGCATAAATAGATAGAAGATTAAAATAGTTTTGTTTGATATGACATATCATAATTTTATCAGAAGGACTGAACGCTAGTATACAGAAGAAAAGACAAAATTCATGTGGATTTATCGAAACTAAAATACATATGTCCTTTGCTACTGTTGTGCATCATTAGTTAATATTTGTGTTGAAATTAATGCTTTATAGCTCAGATGCTCTATCTGTTGACCAAAATAATGAAGTGCTCATTAAGGAACAAGACTTTGTATTAAGAGGTAAACGTTTTATTGATCAGTAATTTAAAGCATTTCAATATGTACATATCCCAATTAGCAAGGTTTACCCTTTATCTATTTTTTTCAATATCTCTCCTGTCGCTTTTTATATTTTTTCACAAATAAATGTAACACTATATTATTCTATTTGTATCATTTATGTAAGTATTTCCAAATAAAATACAATTAAATAAAATTAGTACTTGTGTTCATATTTATTTCTTTTGCCACAAACTCGTGTAAATATTTCAGGCATTTATATTAGATCAAAAATAATACAATACATGTAATTCTAGGAAACCAATCATTACAATCTTCTGACAACGATATCATCGATTTTGCCAATTTTAATAATTGGGATTCGCTATATAAAGGTTTATTTCCATCAGACCTGCATTTTCAAAATGTGAGACATGCATCATTAACGGACCTAAAAAGTGTCACGTGCCTCTTAACGGACCATGTTTCTCAAAGAAATACCAATTTTGGCATTTTTGTCCCAATATTAATATTTTGGTCCAGAAAATCCTTCTCTTATGTTTTTTATGTGCAAGTAGCACAAGACTTACTACAAAAAAATGTTTCAATGACGAAAATAACGTATTTTAATGCATTTTTCGTCATTATAAGGACACATTTTGGCAGAGGGTAGGTCTCCGCCTTTTCGTTTTGCAAAGAAGTGTCAAATCAAATCAAAATGGTTTTTGCGGAAAGTTTTTCGTGAATAAAAACCATTTGGACACATCTATCACAAGTTTCACGTATTTACTATATTTTAGCCTCAGAGTTAATTTCGTAAAAATAAATGATTTTTTTTCTCATAAAACTACTTAACGGACTGCCTCATGCAACATATAACGGACAAAACCGTAATGTTAACCTATGGTAGAAACACGTAACGGACAAAATGCCTCGATAAACGGTTAGGCCTCCTTGAAAGGATAAAATAGAAATTTTTGAATTTCAAGAAGATATTTTATATAATTGAAAGGTTAAATATATTTGTGAAGTAACCGGAAGTGGTGTATTTCGGAATCACTCGGAATTTTTTATTTGCGATGAGAACACTCGGAACGAGAATTTATATTCTATATTTAATTGTAAATTAAATGAATACTTCACAAATATATTTAACCCAATTATTATAAAATTCAATATCATTCAAGCCTAGTTATTGAGTGATCTTAGTTTTTGAAAGCTGAAAGCTGAGACAGATTTATACACATTGTTTATATGTGTGTAACCAGAGAATACTGCACAATCCTTTGATAATAAATCAAATATGGAGCAGATGCTTGAAAAAACATGTCAGTTTTATATAAATGACAAATGGTTGATTTTGTCAGAATGTCACAAAGCAAACCTTACTTTACAATAGAAATTACCTGAAGGTGTAAAAATGGGGCAATATATAACGAAATGTAAATGAGAAAAATAACAAACATGATCCATTTATAAAGCCTATCCTTCCCTATCTTATTTAAGATGTAAAGCCCCGTTTACACGATCAAAGTTTTCCATCAAAAACTTTGTCCAAGTTTTCTTTGACAAACTTTTTTGACCATGTAAACCTGCATCAAAAACTTTGACAAAGAAATTTGAAGGACTTGGACGGACTTTGACAGAATAGAACCTCATCCTATTTTTCTGAAAACTTGGATGGACTTTGACGGGAATTGACCAATCAGAATATGTTATTGAACTTATCAGAATATTTTGTAAACAAAAGCACAAGGCAAAATGGCAGGAGAGAAAGTAACAACAGTAACAAAATTTCAATGGTAACAAATATTATTGATAACTTGATGGATTGAAAGAAAATTAATAACTGGTCAATTTCTTTTAGAAACATTTAATCATACTCATGCAGCTTTTGTAACAGGCATTTTCAACAATCAAAGTGTTTGAGCAACCAGGCCGTGAAAAAGTGTTGGTGTGATGGCAATTTCTGCACAGTATCTGCATATAAAATGATTATGCACTCACATACTACAATATAGTCCCCACACTTAAGCCACTATAAATAGCAGAAAACAATCAAAAAAGTTTGACCGTGTAAACAGCTACTTTGACAAAGTTTTATTTGTCCAACTTTTTCATCAAAAACTTGGACAAAGATTTTTGATGAAAAACTTTGATCGTGTAAACGGGGCTTAAGGAGAAACTCTTCACTGAAGAAGTGTCACGCTTAAATATTCATCCTTCACTTCACACAGCGGATCGCCTTTAGCTACGTAAAACCAGAATTGTGGTATATTAGAGATCTTTTTTACACCTATGGTGGATATTTTGTGGAGAGGCGATAAAATTTTATATTCATGGCTGATTGTTCAATCTAGAATTTAACACTTTTCCGTAGTTTTACATGGTTTCAGTTTTTGAGTTAACCTAATGACTTTTAATCCTAAATCTTTTGTTTTGACAAACATTAACCTTAATTTCAAGCTGATAATATTAATTAACACCTCTGTAATTCTGACATAATAGTGAAAATATCCCTCATTTAGAACTAAATAGTTTATATAACAATCAACTCAGTGTCAAAAATAAATTCCGAAATCTTTAAATTTGTGTTCAATTAATCTATTGACCTGGCCAGTGGTTTGAAGTGCTTACTCAAAGTTTTATTGAACTCTGTTGATAGCGAGTGTCAACGTTTTGAGTGCTTTATCTTTCAGGTTAAGGTAGCGTTGGTCCATAGGACACCTGGGCCATTAAAATCTCTGAACTTCAAATATAATACTACTCATTTTTCAATTGCTGGTCATAAAGTTTTATGCTTTGGAGTTTATTTGTTTAGATGTGTTTGTTTGACCTGAATAAATTTCATAAATACATGTTAAAACTTTCCTTTACATTAAATGTTCTAAACTTAAAATAAATTTACAAACTTGAAAATTAATACTTATTTTTCCATGTGTATAATAAATTAATACAACATTAAATGAAAACTTCATATATGTTAATTGAAAATTAATACATGTACATGTATTATCAAACATTTATCTGATATGAATTTAGTTTTGACATGTATATAAAACTTACCATCTGAATTTAGGATAGAATTTGCTCTGGTGTCAAAAAAGGCTGCTGAAATTCCCAGTAAGGTTAAAACAACTGTCAACAGTACTAAAACATCCATCCTTATAGTAGAAATCTCACTGGAAAAGTTATGAAAATTCTCTTATTATAATCTCTGTATTTACTTATGCATATATCCCAAAAATGTTAAATCATAATATAGAAAAATCACAAGATATAAATGTATATGTCCACAGATGTTTCTATTCCGATATACTTGTAAAGGTAATGTTCAGGTATAGAAAAGTTAATGCATATATAACAACTATATGTCTAAGAATGTTTTAACTTAAATGCACAACAGTATAATCCATTTTCATAAAACTATTTGATGTTTCGTCACTAAATTATAGTATCCTTCTGGTAAAAAATATTTCTTTTTAGCTGATTATAAAAAACATCATATATCTCTGGGCCATGTGTGAATATACTAACTATATCTGTTGATAGTGGTAATGTGTACAATAGTATTCAGCTGATTTCTGATTGGTCGACTGGTAAATCTTACCATGGGGCATTCAACAGGGGTAATCAAGTGGAAAATAATTACATGCTCAAAAGAAATAAAACAAAGGGCATATGATATAGCAAAATCAATTATATTTTAATTAGATGATATTCTGATATGAGGACAATTAAAATATGATTGTTGTATTGTTAATTCATTAAACTTAACAAAACAATTATGATGTTCCCCTAGAGGGCCTAATTTCTTCTTTGATGATTGACAACACTAATATGGGGTTTTGTAAACATTATTTTCTATATACATTTTAGCTCAATCTTATAGCAACTATCACCTTATGTTTATCTTTCTGATCCAAATAAAACGAATTTGTAAAAACTTGATAAAAGAAAATGTTCTGAATAAAGGAAACAGATCTTTATGGCAAATGTCCTTTTACTTTGAAATTTCTTTTTAAATTTTAATCCTTAATTTCAATAAATCCTATAAGAACTTTGGTAAATAAAGCCTAGTAAATTAGTTAAAGCTTTTAGTTATAACATTGAGTTTATGGGTATATCACACTCTGCTGGGGTCTAAAGCGTCAGGGGGTTCCAATTTCACCGCTGGAGACATCACACGTTCCCGATTGTTTACAATCATAACACACTAAACAGTTGGTTTTATTTCACTTGTATTGTCTTATGTGCACAAACAGTGAAAGACTGGAGACACAAACACAAAACATTGAAACTGATCTGTCTTTGAAGTTAACCATGACTAAATTGTGTCTATTTATAATTAACACAGAATATGATTCCAATAACTATAATGTAATTAGAAAGTAGCACCTTGGTAATGTTATGATTTGTCACAGAAAAAACAATATATTACTATTTTGTTTAATGACATGGATATTTTGTTTAATGACATGGATATTTTGTTTAATGACATGGATATATTTTTATAAAGTAAAACAAAATAAAAAAACCCAAACATAACTGTTTTAAATTCAAAATTATATTTTTGAAAAAGAAATAATTTGGAGCAAATAATAAAATTTTCCAAAAAAATGTTTAATGACAAAAAGAAGCATCTTAAAGAATTAGTCATATTCTTGAATACTCCCAGAAAGACTTGAACTTCTGTCTTGGATCCTCTAAGAAATTCAAGTTCAAATTGCAGTTTTATCATTAACTTAGGCAAGAAAACTGCATTTAAACATTTTAATACCGAAAGATAGGAACAAAGTTTTGATGAAAATATGTGAAAACTTCAGAATTATATAATGCCAAATTTCAATGCAACTTTTTGTAACTTTTAGCAAGTTTATCTTGAAGAGATTATAAATACTAATTAATTATTCAAACTTAAAGAATACATATTAGATGAATTATCATATTAATTTAATCATGCTTCAAAACATAACAAAAAAGAAACAGATGGCTTAATGTGTAAAAGCCATTTTGGCTAAAAAAAGAAACTATTGGTATGGATGTCACATAGCAAAGTCAGCTTAATAAAGGGCCAATTTAGGAAATTTCTGATCAAAAGAAAGCTTCAAGAGATTTCTTCAGCAGAAAGTTAGGACAAAGTAATACAATATCATTCATGTTAAGCCCAGAATCATGTATTTTTTTACATATAAGATCATCATGCACATCAAACTTTTGAAAAAAAACCTGCACAAAAACTTAAGTTAAATCAGATCACATGAAAAAAAGCAAGATCAAGTGATTTTCATGTCATGGACATAAGCATAAAAAGACTTTGTGGGAGTCCTTTTTGGAAAGCACTAAAATCTTTTTAAACTGGAAATTCAAATCCAGCGATTACTTCACACTGCACTTGATAATTTTCCATTTAAACCTGCCAGCAGTCGTATGCTATAATATATACATGTGTATCAAAGTGTCACGTCAACATTAGATAACACAAAATGTACACAACAGGTAGACACAGCACCGATTATGACTCACGGTCCCGATTTCTGCTTACCGCGAAAGCTCTGGCCGAATCTTTCAAGGTCAGAGCTTCTTTGATCATCGTAGTAGAACCTTTGTATTTCTTTTAAATACACTTCCTTTAAAATCAAAGAGAAGATAAAAACGGTGTCAGAGCTAACTATAATAAAGGTGTACTTTAATTTCTATTTGTATTGGGCTAAGCCTTACACCCTGAAAAGGCAATTGAAATGAATTGTAGCAGTGACAATAGCATTACCTTTAATCACATTTATAGAAGGTCATTACTTTAATATGTTGCTGCCCTAAGTTCATAACTACAAATGCAATTATTATTTCTTCTTTAATGTTTGCACTTGATATGTTTGGCTATTATATTGAGGAGGGCTGTGTGAAAGAAGTTATAAAACAGTTGTCCAGAAGTGTTAGACCATTAGGGGTAGGAGACTTAACAGATGGTAAGATGTCAAGATCTGGGACGGACCAAAAATGAATGAAAAGCATACAAATCTGAGCTACTTTAGAAAAAAAATGGTGCAATTTCAGTGGTGCACAATGAATCAGAAATATTTCATGTTATTGTTTTATTAAGTGCATTTAATGTTTAATAATTAAATTTCTATTGCAGATTAGTTGAATTATAGATGAGATTTAATATAACACAGATATTAGAAATGGTGATGAATTAAGCAAATACTTACGCCTATGGGACATCTCTTGCCTGCAAAACTTCAATGATCTAAATAAAAAACAAAAAAAACCCATGACATGGACAATAGAACCTTGCACTTAGTGGTTCATAATTCCCAGTAATCCATTAATCATGTCAAGGCTTGGAAACAGTTGGTAGTGTCACCAATGTATTTACATATTCTTGTATGCAAACACATGCATCTGAGGAAAAACCTAAACATGCCATGAATTTCTGCATGAGGATGTAGGTTAACAAACTTATTTTAGTGCAAAGCCATAACTGACCTACGGTAGGTCACAACTGACACAAGTTAAGACCACTTGTCAAAATACTTGCATGCATATGTTGCAAGGTCATCTGAAATCAGAGTAATAGGAACCATCTGAAACCTTGAGAAAGACCATATAAAGCACAGCACCAAGAGTCAAAGGACCTCACAATTTAGTGAAATACAAAGCGGACTTGAAACACCAATATACAAAGTTCAAGCAACTTAACCTAGAATACCTACTACACAAGAACATGATATCTTGCTTAATGCTATCTTTAGGACATGTTCAGGTCAGTTACACCATTTTAGAACTGGACAAGGTCAAATGAGGCCTGCATCTAAAATCAACTTTTGTTGAATAGTTTCCATTGCTCATTGGTTTGCTCTTAACTTAAATTACATTTGATTTGTTTTGCAATGGTATCATGGAAACTCAGAAAACCTAAACATAACTAATACATCTGTATTTCAGCCAAACCAGGAAAAGGGAAATCAGTGCTCCATTGTTGTTTGAGTCCTAATTATGAAAGACTGGTGCACATATCTGGATGTTTAGCTGATGGAAGCAGTTTCAGCATGATGTTTTCACTTGTGGTTACCATGTTATAGCTTGAAGGATAGGTATCTGGTTTAAAGCCAGAATTCTATGGCACCAAGTCTGATTTTCCAATCGAACAAAATTATCATACCCATCATATGAAGGTTTTATCAATTTATCATCGCTTATAAAAAAGATCAATTTTTAATGTGAATACCATACATGCATAGCATTCTTACATTACAATAGATTTTATACCATTTACCACCCTAAACTCCATCTACCATAATGATTGAAGTAACAATAAACTTCTGTAAATATCCCATTAATTTTGTGCAGTCAGTAAGTTTATGATGCATGTTATATAAGGATTATAAAAAGTTTAAGCTAATCAATTCTTTTACACTAACAGATCATAGACTTCAAAATCTGCTTCTTCATTATGAGGCCAATACTAATGTTTTGTTTGCTTCATGTGAAAGTTTTAATTTAAAATTTTAACTACCCTGCGGTAGTGTCAATATAGGAGGCAATAGATGACCATCTACCAAATCAAACAAGTAGTCCTTTCTAAAGCCGTAGGAAACTTAAATAATGACAAATTAATGGTCGATTTTTGTATTTAAAATATCTGAGTTTTTTCCAAAACATTGCTAGATTTGCAAAAAATGTTTATGTGCACATCCTAAATGGTACTGAATCACATGTTTGGTGACAGACAGACAGACATTTTTTTAGAAACAAACAGTTGCACCCAAGGTTGCACCAGCTAAATATTTGATTTTGTTTATAAACTGCATCCCCTTTTGAAAAGTATTTGGTAACCGAGCATATAAAACTTGCTTAATAATGGCATGCATAACCAAGCAACAAACACTTTTTTGCTTTGGCCTAATCCTATAGTCAATGGTTTATTGGTCTAATTGTATTTTTAATTGAAAACTGCACTCACTGGCATTTGATAAAAAGGTTTCTTCTGGTTTTATGTATAAGCATGCAACTTATTATCGACCATGAACAACGCTATGCATGAGTTCATGTCAATGCAGAAAGATTTAACAACCACCTGCGAAACAATAAAAAACAAGCACAAACTTGGGCAAATACACAAGAAGCCTAACGTTACTAATCTACCATTATGTACAGAAATAAATGTCTTACCTATGAAATTAAAAGAAGCAATGATGCACAATACGTTACAACTGTCTTGATTTTTTGCAGCCAAGCAAAATCCAATGTAAACACTAGAGTAAAATCTATAGTAAACAAACGAGCTCAACCAACCAATGAAAATCGCTTCACTTCAAATATCCCATGATCCACTCTCCCAAAATTTATCGTATGTTTAATCCGATCTTCCTCTCACCTGGATTTTACATTAATATTCTCCGTCCAGGTGAATGGAATATAATGATCAAGGCCAGGTAGCAGTGGCCATCTGATCTTCACTACGGGGCTATTTCTATACAAAATATTTGGCTGTGTCATTATTACAAATCACATCTAGATTTTATCCAGTCTATCGCTTTGATCAAATAATAATCTGTGGTCAAACTGGATCACACTTTCAATCTCATTACCCAAATCTAATAGTGAATGCCATAACTACTCATAACCATTTTTGGAGATTTATATAAAATTCATAATATGTTACACAATGACCCGTTATGCCATATACTTTTATATTTTTGTTTAATCCATAAAAGTAGATAAAATAATAAGATTTGTTATTCATCCGAACTTTAAATGATGGTCAAGTAAGATATACTAGTATATGTGGTGTAATAAAATCAGATTTAATAGAAATATGATGATTTCATCTGAAGTTTTATAGAAATGTCAAAGTTTTATAGAAATAAGACTGAAATAGCCAAGTTCTATTTATCTAAGCTGCCATTATCAATTTGTGCATACCTCTGCATAAGGTATGCTTTTAATTTGGCACTGTGTGTTTGAAAGCCCAAACTTATCTATAAGCAAATCTAAATGAGATGAAGATTTTCAGCCATGATCATCTTAAATTCTTCCGTAAATGACTCTTTTCAGTGTCAGATGACCAGGTTGAGATGCGAGCATGTGCAGTGATCTCACACTGGTCAATTAACCAATAATAACAGCCGGTACTGATATTGATTGATGATGTCGACCAATGAAATACAATGTAATTTAAAAATTTCGGTTTTTAGAATGAAGTCACATAAGGTTTCAGTATATAAAAATTTGATTTTTTCGGAAGAAATAGGTACTTACACACGTTCTTGGAAAGCAGGCAATGAATTTTCACTCATGATAGAAATTTTTTTGGTCATTTGGCTCGTTCCACTGCGCTCCACTCGCAAAGAGACTAAAACTTCTATCACTTGTGAAAGATCAGCTCGTCTTTTCCAAGAACTTATGTAAGAACCTATTAAACTTAATCATGATATCAAATAGCAAAAATAGTAAGATTTCCCTTCCTGTTGCTTTATACACTGTGGATTAATTTATTTTCATGTGTGTACCAATTTTTGTAGTTTGATGAAAAAGGACCAGTTTGTGGATTTTTAAATTCATGGTTCTGAAGTCTGTAGCATACAGATCAATGCTAAATTTTTTTTCGTAGAGTATCAAATTTCCTGGGTCAAGGTCACCCATGAAAGCCACAAAAATTGATACCCGACGAATGATAATGAAACCACAGTAATGTCCATAACCAAAACTGGTCTTAAAGACATGGGGACAGATAATAGTCTTAGGTTTCAGTTTACTTATTAGCCCTACAAGAATAACCCACATTTACATATTCTATGACCTACCATTTATTGTTATGTCATATCCAGGTCCTATGATGAATCTTCTACTGTCAAGCTTCAACTGTCACATATGATAAAACACTGTAAAGATATAACAAATTAATGCAAAGATACAATAAAACGGACCAAAACAGTATGTGTAAGCAAAATAATTCTATTTCTTTTCATTCATTAGCATTTTCATTTCATTCATATAGAGTTTGGTTTATTTTAGAGTACAAGTAAACCCAGAAACCCAAACATTAACTATAATCATCTTGAGAAGAACCCTCATTTTCTTAAGTTGATAGTTTATAATAAGTGCAATTTTCATGAAATTCATATTTAACGGTTTCCACATGAAATATGCAAATAAAATCACTAGAATTTTAAGAGAAAATAGATATGTAGTTATGCACCTTTGTTAAAGAACATGAGTACTTGTGTGGTTTTGATTGCAAACTTGGTTTGTTTTTTTATTCATACAATATGTCAAACCAATAATATAAAATGCATTTTTTTCCATAAATTTTCCAGTTGAAGATATGATTTAACAGGACAAGACATAAGAAATTCTGCCTGAGAGTCCATAGATGACAAGGCCAGTCAATATAACAAAGTCCACAACATAGACACCTCATCAAAAATCATAATATAAGAAAAACACTCAATTACCATATTGATTTGTTTTGTCAAATTTTGATGGTCTGTCATTAAAATACGATTAGTAATCTATGCCTCAATGTGTCAGACTTTGACAGGGTATTGTTATGTATTGGACGATTTGTAATGAATTCTACCTATCTGGTTAATGACTGAGAATATAAAATACTTGTTGAAAGGTCCATAAACTAATAGTCCAAGGTGCAAAGTGGGACCTTACCCTATCAGGAAGTGGGGAATGGAGCTATGAGAATAACACTGAGGAGCATAAGGCATGGAAATATTGCAGCTAGTTTTGGTCTATTCTTACTACTAATGGAGAGTTGACAGTACAGCGGTGTTTTCTAGAAAATAAAATGTTTGCTGAGATCCAAGCTTAAGAGTGCAGTCTGACTTAGTAAGCAATAAGAGTTAGAGCCACACCACAAGGAGTTTTAAACTGCCTATTACTTTGAGGAGGGCTGCTATAAAAGTTTTACTTTTCTTAAATATCTGATAACAACCTTTGCACCTTAAATAATAGATCTGGGGGTAAAACAACAAAGTCATAATAATTACATCCTTAAACAGAATTTGTTTGCATGCCCTCTAAGAGGTCAAAATTTGTATAATTGAGTGTTTCCAAGTGTTTTCAGCTACAGTCTGACCATGTAAGAAAAGAAATATGACATATATAGACCGCAAGTATAAGGACAAATAAACAGAAACGGCTATTGAAACGACAATATTTGTCTGGTGGTCCTGTCGTTTAGTATGGGCCATATTTTCAACTTTTTGCGTCACCAATTGATTTTACCTTGATCTAAGTCATATATTATATTTGCATTATGTCAATGTTTAAGTATCAATTTCTTTGCTATCCTTTTGGGTCTCCTTGTTCAAATCCTCTAACCCATAAATCAAAATCTGAATACTCAATAGTATATATACCTATCTTTTCATTTTGAAATGATACTAAAAATCCTTAGCACAGTTAAAATGGTGATACAAAATGAAAATTGAAAAGTTCTTTTTAAAAGCTTAAAGCTTTCTCTTACAGACATGTTTTTTCATCATTAATCTTGTCATTTTCTGCCTTAGGGGTTTAAATTTAAGGACTACATATTAAATGCATTCACAGTGACATTGTACAACAAGGTCATAGATTTATAACAGCACTCTAAATTTTTCCCTAAAATTTATGATGCTATTCTTAAATGCATTACATTACAAAGCATTAAATGTTCCTTCTTTGAAGATTGGTTCAAAAGAGATTGGAAATGCTATGTCATAAAGCAATGTGTAAGCATTCATGATCAGCATTCATTTTGGTCTTGTTAGTCTGATTAAGGAATTAGTTTCAGAGAAGCTGAGCAAAACAATGATCTGTAATGATATTGGAATATCAGTTCAAAGGGCTATAACTCCAAGAAAAGTTTGAGGACAAAACTTTGATAGTCATATATGAACATCTCTGCAAAGGGCGTACTTGCTTATGTTTCAAAAGAGATCAGAACAGAATAACTTTGTGATGAATTGACCATTGGATAAAAAATCATGTCTCCCCACCACCAATTAAACATATATCATCAAATTAACAAGGCACAAGAGTGCATAATGCCTGAGTTTTCAGTCAGATAGCTTTAATGAATGTGACTAGCTATGGCATAACCTCTGTTCAGTACACAGGAAGATGAGCCTTAGACTTTAACCTATGTTGTAGATCTATTGTTTCATTCGTTCTTCATACTGTTTACAAGCACTGCCTTTCAACCTTAAATGGTTATTTTAATTGAATTTAAGTTTATACATTTTACAGCAATTATATGAGATTTTATCAAAAGCATTTTCATTTCTTGAAGAAGAAATGCATTAAGTTGCTTGGTTTTTAATAATAAACATGTTTTCTCTGTTCCATTCCTTTAACTTATTTTAACAACTCAAACTTTAAACTGACATTTCCACGCTGCTGCCATGAAATTAGATTATGGTAGAAACATTACTAAAGCAAGAATAGAATTCCAATACTCTCTATTGAATTACACACCAATAAAATCTTCCTGGCAAAACACAAAGCATCTAAAATCATCTCAAGAAGGCAGAAATAATTCCTTTAATTCTTCACAGAAGGGCTATCTAAACTGCTATAATTGAACTAAAGAGCCTGTTTTATGTGTCTTTTGAATGGTAAGCATGGATATAAAAGTTCCGTGACAACACCATTTCCCATCGGTATTCTGTGACAGGAAAGATATCTCAGGAAGTAGCAAATCTGTACGACAAAAACATAATTTGGAATTAAAATATTGAAATTATGACTTTCTATGGAGAGAATTTCAATCCCCTGAACATAAAGTCAAATTGATTTGTAAATCTACAATGTAATAAAGTTTAGATTTAATCCTTGTTACATAAGAATATGACATCAATCCTTGCCATTTCTTACTTTTTAACGACATAACCTTTGTATCTATACCATATAAGACCAACTTAACTTCTATGTTGTAATATGGTAGAAAATCCTTTAAAAGACTAATTATTTCTAGGAGGTTTAGGAGACTTAATAACATTTTAGCACGTTCATGTCATTAGAAAACCTGCCATTTATTTTACATTGAATGTTTTGACTTCTTAACGATTTCCAAAGGATCTAAATGACAAAATAATAACATTATGTTTGTAAAATATAATTGATCAATTATAGAGGATTATGGGAAACAATCTTATAGATTTCTACTTTAGCTTCCAGTCTTTTTCTGATAAATTCAACATTTGGTATAATCTATTGAATAACTGCATTATCAGTCCTCAGGAAAGAACATTATTTTTCAAAAGAAGATTTAATTTGTAGCCAAATTGAGTAGTGTGTTTCTAGTGTATGTTAATTACTTAGAGTAGTGTAATTGACCTTTTCTAGGAAAGAAGCCCTTTGAAACAGAAGAGATGGATGTTGGTTCTATCATTCAAACAGCTTTTCAAATTTCCAAAGCAGTCTGCTGCATAAGATTTTTTTTCCTAATTCACCTTATTTTACAGTGCAAAACCCAGACAATACTTAAAAAAAAAAAATAGAGGACAAAAAATAAAATCTACAAAGAAAACCAAAATGTCAACTTGCCAATTAGAAAGTGTTATTTTCACCAATAACACTCTAAAACCTATTGAAGCAGGTATAAACACTGACTTGGCAGATTTTACAGGACTAACAGGCTTAATTAGGCCCTATACAGGATTAGGGGATATCACCTGTTCATGAGAGGTCTTACTTAACTGTCTGTAACAATTGGTTTAGTCAAAAACAGGATTACTTAATCTGATGGCGTCATACT
The DNA here is from genome assembly GCA_963971305.1 of Arcuatula senhousia. Lineage (NCBI taxonomy): Eukaryota > Metazoa > Mollusca > Bivalvia > Mytilida > Mytilidae > Arcuatula > Arcuatula senhousia. The sequence continues at coordinate 57,371,142 of OZ020305.1, forward strand.
GAGATTTAAGCTCATGTTTTTCTATGTCAAGATGGACTTAGGACTAAAATTTGTTTTTATTTTCATGAAAACTACTCCTTTCTAAATAGAAAATTGAAAATGTAGATAAGAATTAATTGTTTTGAAGCCTACAATTGCAATTTCATAACAATTATTCATTTTCATTTATTACCAGTAGTTGTTTTTCTACCTGCAGTAGGCCAAGCTCCAACACTCAGCAGCTAAAAACTGCACTACAACATACTGTTGGTCTTTAGTAGAGAGGCAAGAAATGACCTCAATGAATAACCCTGTGAGGAGTTTGGCTCACTCAGGCTTTAGAAACACTGGGAGGGAAAGAGAACCTGAATATTTACCTCTTCCCATAAACAAAATACTACCTGTGTGAAGCCTTGGGCAGGGGTCAACTGAACTCAGTAACATATTCAAAACATATAAAAATCAGCCAAATAAAACAGAAAATATCATAAAAAGCTAACTATGGTCATGTAAATGTCAGTGTTAATACAAGATCACAGGTCTATAAATAGAAGCTGTGATCCGCTGGTTTGTTTATAGGATATGACTTTTAATATGATCACTAATGTCCACCTACAACTTGTGATGTTCAGGACATTGAAAACATGCTAAAAACCATATTTTGTTTTAGATAAGGGGTTGTACAAAGGGACAGAGGAAGGAGGACTAAGGAGGCAGGGTGCCGGTGGATCAAAGGGATGGGAGCAGGTGGACAGTGGATAGAAGCGGACAACAAAGGGATGGAGAACATCATGGAAAATTAAAGCATGGGTTAAATAAGACCAAAGTGTGGAACACAGAGCCTAAATGGACAATACAAAGGGGTTAATGAAAACCTTGTCCAACCCGTTTAAAATTGAAAGAAATAAAATAAAACAAATTCACAAAATAAGGTGAAACCATTCTTTTATCAGCAGCCATCATCATTATCTGTTTCAATCTCAGACTTTCTTTTGCCATTGCCATATGAATATGGTTTGGTGGCATAACAAAGCATATATACATAAATTGCAAAAAGCTCATCTGAATGAAATTAGTAATCTGTAATTCCTGAGTCAAATTAACTCTGGCTTTAAAAAAAAATCAAAAATTAGCGATTTGGAAAAGCTTAAAAGCAATAATGAAAGACTTCAAAATAGAGTTTAATGATATTTTTAAATGTCTTAAAGAAAATAAAATATAGTTTGAGTTTTGGTATATTACTTTTCTTTGCTACTAGCTACTAGAGGAACTAAAGATTTTTTTTTTTAAATGACAACCTACTTTTTGCCCTTTAAATTGAACATTAACAATTGAAATTTTATCTTATGGGTGTTGATCAATGAAATCTACCAAAATGATCAAACAAAAGCAACACAAAAGTGTCAGAACTTCTATTGGTCTAAACACCCCCTTTTACATTTCCAAAGAATCTGGACAGGAGTTATCGATCAAAGACAAACTTTGTTATGGATTCAAACCTAATCAATTTCAAAAGGTCAAGAATTACCAGGGTGTTAACTCTTATTTTTCACTGAAATTATATTTATAATTAGTATAATTTCACACTATCAATCATATAACTTCAAAAGGCTAGAAATCAAGACATCATTAAATTGACTTATCAATCTCTACTTTGAATCAGACATTTGACTTTTACCTTCAAGATGTAAATTCTCCTATAAAAAGGCTTTATACACCCTTCTTATCTATTTATATGTCAAAAATATCTCATAAGTGATCTAAAATATGTTTTTATTCTAACAAATAAAGTTGATGGTCAAAGGAAAACACAAGTTTTATAACATATGGCTGGGTTATGTCCGATGACCATGTTAAGGCCAATCAAAGAATAATGTTAGGTTTGTTTGTTGCATTGTGGTAAAGCTTAAAATGTAAAAACAAGTTATATAGTTATATAGTTGTAAACATTCATTTCTGATTTATTTGAATAAAATTCTTTTTTATCCTTTTTTAAAAATTTTACTTATAAATTATTTTTAATAAAAGTACACATACATGTATATTCGTTACTTTTTTTTTTAATCTGGAAAACATTTCTATTCCCAAACTACACGTAATTTTTACATATGTAACTTCCTTCCTTCCTTCTTTCCTTCCTATCTTTTATCCTTTTTTTTAATTTAAATTTCATGACTTCCTTTATTGATTTTAAAATTATTTAATGAAGGCACCAACTAATAAAACCCAACAATACCATGTACCTGGCCTGGTGCTGATATTCAGGTGTCAGATGTTTATCTGAGGGGGTAGATAATGTTTTACAGAGTAAATTATCAATCAGGCCCATTGGCTGTAGGTTTACTGTCTAATGATACTAAACAAGGCAATAGTTCAGTTGTAATAATGGTTCTGTATCCCATAAAGAGACGTTTTGGCAGTCACTAATGATTATAGCTTTGTTAATTGGTGATTTCCATTTAGTTTTTGTACAATTTTTGGTTTTGGTTAAGTAGTTATAGCCATTTACTTTTAACAATGATATATAATAATATAAAATAGAAATCCAAATGATGTGTTTTGTTTCAATATAATCATGGAAGAAAATCCATATATTTTCAACATTGACCAGACATTCTCATATTTTACTATGAGTTTCTGTTTATTCATCTGTTAAAATAACCTAAGACTGGCTTTTTGAAACTGCTTTTGGCAATTTTCTTCCATCCATAATTGGGTTGTCAAAAATGAAATAACAGTAGATGATATGAAAATGTGTCTAACTTTCAGACTACATAGGAACTGTGTACAGAATAAGAATCGAGGTATCACAAGATGGCTGAAGCAACACTGATAAAAAACGAACAGAACTAAAGACATCAATCATCCCCGTCTTATTTACACTTCATCTTATGCTGACAAGTCTGAACAACAGCAATGTCCGACTGTCAATACAAACTTGTTTTCTATCAATTAAGTTTGTTTGCCCAGCTCATTGTTAGAAGGAAATCCCATTAAATACTGGCAAAGATATTATGCGAGATGAATATTAGTATCAAACATAAGGGTCATTCTATGGTAAAAGATTTTTGTGTCCTTAAATGGCAGATATAGATTTTTTCATGTTTTAAGTACAATATATATGATCCTCTATTCACCTGAAATGTAAGAATTTTGTTATTCAGACAAGGCAAGTGAGATTGTTTCCTATATTCATATCAATTTTAATTGAAATTTTTACACAGATGAACTTATTTAGTGCTATCTTTATTTGGACCCTCTCCTCCCCCCAAAATAATAAAAACCAATAAGCCCGAAATGTTTCAGGAAGAACACAAATATTTGGCCTTATAATCTCTGTCCAAAAAAAACCCCAAAACATACTAACAATAAATAAAATACATATAAAAATACAAATAATTTTACAGCATATACCCAAAGTACATTATGAGGAAGAAAAAAAAATGCCCATAAATCAGGTTCTGTTTACATGTACAATTACTGGCATGTGGCCCTAAATGTTATCCATAAATCTAACAACATTACAAATGTCTGTCCCATGGCCTGTTTATTTACTAGTACTTTATCTAAGTGACCAAACATTGTTTTTTGATGGTCATCTACAATTAGGCCACATCAAAGGGACCCTGTGCCATGACCATGAACTACAATGTACCAGACAATACAACAACATGTTAAGTAAACTAATTGTGACAACACTTCCATGGTTGTCTCTAACTTTGATGGCTATTTTAGATAAGGAATAAATAACAAATAAACATGTCTAAAATCAATTAAACTCTTGTAAATGCCTTTTAAGGGAATTATCTCCCTTGTATTACATCACTTTACATATTGATTGATGTTTTATATCCAATAATGGTTAGATTAAAAGCTAATAAGGAACAGTTAGGTTCCAGACACTATTGTTAATAAAATACTAAGATCAATATATCTTAAGATAGCAAAATCTTAAAATGGAACTTAAGTATTTTTAGTTTAGGAATTACCATACAATTCCTCGTAAAGGAAAAATAATGAGATAAGAAAAAAATAAAAGAAGGAAATTAAAAGCATGTAATTCACAAAAAACCAACATAATCATAAACATTAAAAGCATTAGAAATTAAAACTTACAAAAATTATGAACAAAAAAGAAAAAGGAAATTTATACTAGATTTATAAATACAATTTATTATATTTTTTGATAATTAAAGAATATCAATCTCACCTATGTAAAAAAAATCTAAGACTTTAGGTTTTGTTTGTTTGTATACTTAAGTCTTCTTTTTATAAATTTTACTTGATTTATTTTAAGAGAAACAATGTCAAAGAACCCTCTAACCAGGTTATGAAGCACTAATTTACAAATAATTAACACCTTCTTGCAGAAAATATACACCTCATAAATTACAAAAAGTTATAAAAATTGACAATATTACATGAATTCATGAAATTTCATAGTAGATATAATGGCCTTATTAAAGAATAGTTCAAATTCTTTAGCATGCTGAGCCCTAACCATAGAAGAATAATTGATCATTTAAATTCACTGCCCATCAAAATTTGATCTACTTCTATCTTTTTATTCAAAATATAACATTACTTAATAAAAAGTTTTAAATTGAGCATGAAATTCTTTTGCACCACCAGAAAAAGAAAATGAAATTTTAAGGTTCTGAAACATATTAAAAGGGGACATGTTTAGTAACCAATAGACCATCATTCCATAGAACAGCAACATGCATTTTTGTGTAGTTGCAGAGTCAGATCCAGGGGGGCCCTGGGTGGCCTGGGACCCCCCTTTTGGCGGAAAAATTTGGTTGAATATATAGGAAATCATTGAAGCGTGACCAAAGCGGGCCCCCTCTTAGGCCAGTCAATGGGCCCCCTCTTTTCAGAATTTCTGGATCCACCACTGAGTTTGCTACATAAATTTTAGCATTGGATATGAAATAAAATGTTTGCATCTATTTAGATGTTCACAGTTGCTGTTAAAAGTCTGACAAACCAAGAAACTGACAGTGACCCACCAATTATTGCAACATAAATAAACCAATATGGACCTTAAAATCCGAATCTTATGCAAATTGTGTCTGCAAATGAACAAGCGAGGGTAGCAATATATGTAACATTTACATATCTGGTGAGTCAATAAACATGATAAAGAGAACGCTGTGAACAAAAAAAACAACAACCATTTTTTTTTATTTATGATAACAATTTTCTGAGTTTATAGTCATACATGTATACTACCATGCACATTAAAGTATGCACGTAGACTGCATTATTCAAGAACATTAACTTTAAACCAACTTCTTTTTTGGCAGGACTTCTTCCACAAATTTACATGCACAAGGAAATGAATTGAATTTATTTAAACAATGACTTAATTAAGGTTAAACTTCAAGGAGAAACTAAACATCTATATTCATTCATTGTAAATTGATCGACAGGAAAGAGGCACTACAGAGGATATCCGCATGTAAATTGTTCCCATTAACATCTATTTCATCTGAGGAAATGTAACTTTGAAACTTCTCAGAACAGATCAAACTATTTCTATTTTTGAAAATTGAATGAAACAGTAAACTTCAACAAAAAGAATGAACATTTTTACAATTGTGGAAATTCAATTGTGGGGTTACCTTAGGAAATAAAAAATTATTGTTTTATTGGAAAAACTTTAAAAAAAAAAAACATGACACATTTTGATTTATAAGTACTTTAGATCATGTTTGTGCATTGGTTATGAAAAGTGTGGGAGCTTCCTTACTCCCTTTAAAAGTTTACTTTCAAAAGTATACAAGATTGCTACGCGTAGCCATGTGTCCCCCGCCGCCGCATGAAAGATGTGTGGTATGTTAATTCGAGCGATATATTCTCTGAGAAACGACAGATCTTCAATTAAAGTTTTATCCAATCACGAAAAGTTGGAAATTCACTAAGTACGCTAACTTGTTCGCAATATGAATTAAATGGATTATCCATTTTCCTCAAAATCAGTGAAGGGAAAATATATTACAAAATTTCGCATTTTTAAATTACGAAAATGAATGGTACCATCTTGTTCATTTCAAAATATGGGATGATCACCTACTACTATTACTCTATCAGTGTGTAAAGTTTCAGCAACATCTGTTCAGTAGTATCCGGAAGTTGCACCCACAAAAAATGTTTGACAAAGTCCCATTTTTTGGACCGGAAAATCACAAATTCGTAAATAACTAGAAAAATGTAATTATTGCTTCAAATTTTTTTTCGTATAATTAAAGATTACCTTTTGCTCTATCAGCCTACAAAATTTCAGAACCCTGTGCACCTTGGTTACCGAGATATTGAATGTCCTATATTTTGACCTTTCTCCCCCATTTCCATGGAAACGGCGGCCATTTTGAAAATTTCAAATATGGGATGATCAACTAATAATAGTACCCTATCAGTGTTTTAAGTTTCAGCAACATCCGTTAAGTAGCGTTCGAGGAGTTGCACTCACAAAAAACGTGACGGACTGACAGAGACCATTACTAGGTCCCTCCAACGTGTAGCGGCGGGGGACAAAAATGCTTCACAGAATAAATTTCCAATGTTACATAAAGAAAAAGTAAAAAAGTTGTTTTATTCTATATGATAAAATTTCACTACCAGTTCATTAAATTTTCAGCTCAAACACTTAACTTTTTTTTTCAAAATGTATTTGTCATATATATCATTCAAGTCTACAACATGTAAAACATGTATAGTCATAACAAATAGAACAAAAACACACAAGACCAACAACATGTAATTATGATGTTTGTCCCTAACCAAGTTACCTCTAGACTGGCCATTAAAGCCCTATCATCTAAACACCTGCAAATATTACCTTTTTATGGTGAAGCACTTGATCAAACTTTATTTCTGCTCGTAAACTGAAGCTCTTTATATTTACTCGATATATTTACACTGCAGTTATCTACAAATATGGTAACATTCATGATCATTACAGAAGTTAATATTTTCTGATTATGCTAATAGATACAAATTGGCCCTAAATTGAAAAAAAAAAATGTTGAAACATCTAATTTTAATGCATAATGATGATGATGTGCTAAAGGTTGGCACTAATTGCAACTTGAACATTCTGACGACAATACAGTTTGTTTTTGTTATTATTACCCAATTTCTTCCTGATCTCCTTAAAGGTAATGAAATGATAATTAGTGGAAAGATAGGGTAACATTGTTCATAATAAGCTAAAGGTGCTAAGGTTTCAAACTACTGACGTAAAACTCTTCAAATCATTACATCACATCAGATAGATCATGGTAATGTTTCGTAAATAAGAAAATAAGCTGTTTTTGTTTTTGTTGTTTTTTCGTTTTGATTAAATATACAGCTTGACATCGGGGCAAAAACATTACATTAGATTATGCATGATTACAAAATGTAAGAGTATCAAATCGAAGTGGCCAAGCAATTATCGGAACTTCATTAGCAGCGTTATATACAAACCTTTAATAACTTCCCTTGTGAATACTCATTTGTCATATTTCTGAAGACCTTCCTTGCCAATTAATGACTTGAAAACATCATCCCAAGGTTTTTTATTCTCCATTCATATCCTGTTAACTTTTAGGTACTAGAAAAAAAAACTTTATAGATGATGCAATCATAATAAGTGACAAACAGCACGTTATGCATTTCCTTAACAAACAAAATTTCCAGTTTAAAGATCCTTTAAATCATTTTTTATGAAATGAATTTTGCTTTATAATACAACTCCTACATGATTCCAAACATGTAAATCACATTATCAAACAATTATGACTGTGTTTTATTTCAAATTTGACCACATTATTCGAAAAAAATATACATGTGTATATATTTCAGCATCACCTCATTTGCCACTCATAATAAGATATCCTTTTATACAAGTAAGAGTGAAAGAGTCAAACTAAAACCAAAATAGAAATAGAGGATATAGATTGAGAATGAGTCAATGGGATACTAATGTCCTCGCATGGGAGGCGAAAAATGAAAGCTGGTGCCTTCAAATAACCCAGAACTAATAAATCCTGCATAATTTCAAACCAATCTCATTAATAATTTCTGAGAAAAGCTTGATATAATTTTAATTTGTAGACAAAATATCCAAATCTATTTTCAATATAATTCATAAATTGTATGGTCACATCTTAATTCTATAACCTCAAAATGGTAGGAGAGTGTAAAAATTGTGAGTTGTTTAGCTTTTGTTTTTTTATAGCAAAATATCAGCTAAGGTTTAACATTACCTCTTTAAGACACATGTCTTAAAAACAACAAACAAGCCAATAATTCAAACTACTTTACATGTAGTCCCATCCATCACCAAATGAAAGAACCTTAGTGAGCACGCTCACATACCCCACGCGTCCACATTATGGACAGAGATTATCTATTTCAAGTTAGGAATAAAAAAGTCTTAGTTGTTGTCTTTCCAAGACGGCTCATTAAACAGGAAATAAATGAGTGACAGAGCTGAAAATGTATCCCACCATATGGGATCCCTCTCTGAAGCCACGTACAAAATATCAAAAGTCTATGATTAATAGTTGCTGAGAAATCTGTCACAAAAATTTTAAACCCTGAAAATTTTGTGAAAAAAGTCTAAGTAGGCTTGTGAAAAACAGGAAGTAGAAAATCGACAGACCTAATAAAGAATCCCACCATATTGGACTCCTACCTGAAGCTAAATACCAAATATCAAATACCTACGATCAATAGATGCTGAGAAATCTGTTACGAAAATTTTCAAACCTGAAAATTTTGTGAAAAAAGTTAAAGTCGACTATTTAAACAGGAAGTAGATGATCGACAGACCTGAAAACGACTCCCACCTTATGGGACACCTACCTGAAGCTAAATACCAAATATCAAATACCTACGATTAAGAGTTCCTGAGAAATCTGTTACGAAAATTTTAACCCTGAAAATTTAGTGAAAAAGTCAAAGTCAGCTATTTAAACAGGAAGTAGATAATCGACAGACCAGAAAACGAATCCCACCATATGGGACACCTGAAGCTAAATACCAAATATAAAATACCTACAATTAATAGTTGCTGAGAAATTTGTTACGAAAATTTTCAACCCTGAAAATTTAGTAAAAAAAGTCTAAGTCAACTCGTTAAACAGAAAGTAGATGATCGACAGACCTGAAAACGTATCCCACCATATGGGACCCATACCTGAAGCTTCATACCAAATATCAAAAGCCTACGATTAATAATAGCTGAGATATCTGTTACGAAAATTTTGATCAAGGACAGACGGACTGACGGACGGACGGACAGACGGACCAGTCAAAAACATTATACCCTTCGCAACTTCGTTGCGTGGGGTATAATTAAACCCAAACATTTTGTGTTTTCCTTTCACAAGTTACAACATGACCAACCTGTTGTTACAAATCAATGTCTGCTTCAGTTTTTTCTTGTTACAACAATAAATGATTCAGATAATGATATTTCAAGAGGTCTTTTTTATATTTTTTCCTGCCATTTTGTTTGCCAACCTGTTTCATCTGAAAAAATTCTGTCTCAGATTCTGCACCTAATACAGGGATGATGCCAAGTTGTTTATACAATACTGGCTTTGTTTAGAGCTGTACTTGGATCCATCAAAACAAGTTGAAAAGTATACAATCAAGTAACAGAGCACCTGTCAGTTCAATATTTTTACTATGTTTTCATAATTTATTGTTCATGGCAGTGGCAGAGATCCAGAGGTGGTTCTGGGGGATAAATTTTTTTCATGTGCATTAAAGGCAAAATGGACCTGAAACCCCCCCCCCTTTTTCATCCTCAGCACATTATTCATAGACCCCCCTTTCAAAAATTTCTGGATCCACCCCTCCCGCCAGGGTACAAATGGAATTAAATTCATTAGTGACAGCCACAAAAAATAAGAATGAAATTTTAATTCCATTTTTAATCCATTTAGCCCTTCTAACTATGAAAGTGAAAATCAAATGAAATGTCCTTTATGAAAAAGCTATGAAAATTGAATCCACAGTAGTTAAGAGTTTTTCCTGTCTGTTATTGAGTCCATTGTTTTACTTTTTATTTCTTTGTGTTGATGTCCTTGTGTTCTATTTTTTACTTAAAGACATTGAAAATTTCTAATGCTACTTCTTAGGTATTAACAGTACTTTACATCTAAACCAGATTTGGGCTTGTCTCTTTCACTTATAATAGACAGCATGACAGGTGAGTAACAATATTACTCTCCAGAGCAACCGAGCTCATGATGATATTTTAAAAATTTGTAAAGCTAATAAAAGTTTGGTTGTGCTATTTGGTTCTTTGTAGAATTGTTGTTAGGTTTCTTCTGGTTTTGTCATTGATTCATAAAGCATATACAATTCAGAATCTTCTGTATTTGTTTAACTTTAACTATTAGCTATAAAAGAAGCAAAATCAATTTTTACATGTTCAAAAAAAATGCTGGACATGAAAGTTTTACATAAAAAATCTGTCCAAACAAAAATGGCCAGCTTTCATTAAGCAGGAAGTAGGTGAGCAACAAACCTGAAAGAGAGTCACATGTTATGGAGCATATGCTGACACTGTATACCAAATAACAAAGGAATAGTAGTTTCTGAGAAAACTGTCATGAAATTTAAATCCCCCACGGCTGACATAGAGCATTTTATAAGCCAAATTTTTCACTCTGAGAAATTAGACCACTAATTTGTACAATAAACACCTTTTAACTTTTGCAGAGACTGATTAGTTTGAAACATTAACACTCCTTGTTTTGTTTAATAGTGTAATCTTAAATCTTATTTTCTGCAATTAAAATAAAGAAAATTATTACTAAGAACACATTTTGGAGAAAACTCAAATAAAGGAAAAAAGACATTATGACCTAACCACTTTAATTCTAGCTTTATTTCTTTTTCATTCCTTAAACAATGCCATTTACAGTCAAATATAGAAAGCTAATTCCATTTGGAAGGAAATTCTGGCTCATTTTACGGATGCTATTTTCCCTGATTACATAAGATTTCGATTTCATAAATGATTTCCTGATTGCTCAAGAGGAACATAAACATTATCCACTGAGTATCATTTACTCATAAAGAACTCAAGGCTTGACTGAGTTAGAAGATTATCAATTTTACACTTGTCTAAGTTCTTGCAGAAGCTAACCATTGAACGTAATTCCAACATACTCTCGTAACCCTGGATGGCAAGAATCAATATTCTAAATTTGTTCATCTCTCAATAAATGGAAATATGTCAGATTTTAATTTTTATATTGCATGCCGTCTAATAACCTTGCATGTTTAATGTAGTAAACCAATTAGAAGATTCCTATCAGGTTCACATAAGGCGAGGAAGGACATAAAGAATCGGAGCTAAAGGGACCATAATAATGCATGCTACTGACAAGCTGACAGCCTGTGGTGATATAGTATTAGTCTGGAAACCTTAAGACTATTGACTGGTCTGTACAGCGAGCAGACATGGCCATATAACCTTAAATTGAATGCATTAACTTGAGTCATAAGTTGACAAAGACACAAAATAAAACCATGTTTGATATACTGAATATCAATATTGTATCCTTATGGTTTTGTTTCTATAAAATACATCAAACAATATTTCAATACTGGTTAGAAGATGTTTCAAACTCTTCAGAAATTGTAGAGAAACATAAATGGAGTAAATATATGTTACAGGGCAAATTGGAATCCAGAATCCTCCTAGGGCAAATTGGAATTCCGATTTCTCCTAGGACAAATTGGAATTCTGATTTGCACTGGTTTAAATCCAGAGGAAATCATAATTCCAATTTGTCCTTAGAGAAATCAGAAATTCCAATTTGCCCTGTAACATATACATGACCCAAAATTGCATTATAGAACAAAACATAGTAAAGAAACAATGATTGTAGTGCTATTTTTCATCCTTGGGTAATACCGGGTAACTAGCTTTAAGTTGTTGAGACTCAATTTTAATTCATTTGAAAAACAATGGTTGGTGATCTCTTCTTTATTTCTGGGTTATCAAAGTATTAAAACATCAGTTAGTTACATGATTTTGTCTTTTGTAATTTAAGAAGCTGTCCACTTTAATCTGTCAGTATTTCACTGAATAAAGTAAATCAAGCCCACAGTGTCAACCTTTTCACTGCTGATTAACGACTCTGATGTACTATCTGTTGGACACCTGAATGTACCTGAATAACTTAATGTACATGGAAATCTTTATGAAACATGGGTTAAACTTGATCATTAATTATAAAATACATTAATTTAATCTTCCTTACAGGTTAGAATACTAAATCATGGAACCTTTACATAAACCACACAAAAAGGAGGAGAAACAATTTTAATGATCTAATCCAGTGGTCTCCAAAACCTATGATTTGAGTTGAATGAATCGAACAACAAATCGCCTTCCCCATCCTTCCCCCAAAATATGAAAGATTTTACTATATGCATGATAAATTTCAGAGCTACACATGTACATACTCCATCTCTTCAAAACATAAGTCCACTGGACATGTAATTTTTTTTAAATATTAAAATGATTAACAACATTCAGTCACTTACATATTATATTTGGTAAAAACAATAAATTAAGATTTGTTTAACAAAAAGTTTAAAATTAAAAACCAGGGAAGTTATTAGTGAATCGGGGAGGATTAAAGATCAGTCCAGATTAATGGTCAAGTTAATTCTAAAGATTGGCAGTCACTTCAGTCTGTATGACAACCATTTTCTGAGGACTTATCCAGTTAGCAGAATATAATCATCATTAGAGTATTTAAGATATGCCTGGTCTAATTCAATAACATCCCAAAACGTGAAGTAAATGAATACATTTCCAGCAGTTGATATGATTTGTCTCTACAATAATGACAGGATAGGAAGTCTGGACTATAATTAGTGTCAGGGTCCAGCAATTAGACTGAGGTGTCAATACCTAGGGACTGAATCCATAATAATACAGAGTAACAAAGTGAATCATTTAATATAAAAAAAGTCTGAGGACGGCAAGGGGGTGGAGAGAGATTGCATAACCATTGTCTGCCGATGTGGAAAAGATTTTTTCCATCCACCAATACTTATCTTCATAGACCTGTATATTTATATACAGGTCTATGTTATCTTCAATTCATGGCCTAGCCTGGAATTGTCAATTACAACATGTCAGTTCAAGAGCTTGTGGAGAGGATTCCAATAATGATTAGTCTTTATCAGAGTCAGGATTCATTCAATGGCCTCCACAAATGACTTTTTCTGACTCCAATAGCACATTGCTGAACAGAAGCTTCCAATCAGCCAGAATAATGAAGATTTACACATTGAACAAATTCTATTTATTTGATTAATGAAGAAATTAGTCCTCCTTTTGAATACAAATATAATGTCGTCAAATAGACAGACAGCTTCATGCAGAAAACTCAGATGGAATTAAACTAGCAAAATCTACCATTTATGGGTAATTAGCAACAGAAATGGTTTCTCTTCAATGGGATATTTAGACATTAATTGTACATTCGTTTTATAAGTACAAGAGAATAATATACTGCAAATATTATGCAAGAACAAGTAACATATGGCTCTGCTGCACCTGAAAAATCAAATCAAGCACTGGGGATGTGTTGCAGCTACAGACGGACAGATGAATGAAGAGCATTACTAAATGGTCCCTCGTGAGTGGGGTTAAAAAACAACAGCAGTTTCATTTAGAAAATAAATTGAAACGGTAGTTGTAAACCCAAAAGAGGGACACATCAAACTCTTGGCATTTCTTTGTCCCTGCTTCACATGGAATGGATGACCATGAGAAAATATAAGTAAAACCAGATATCTGTGAGATACCTTAACAAAACGTATTCCAGGACTTAAATTATCATGTATGCAATATACTTATAAAGTATCTGATAATCAGAGCTATATCAAATATTTAGATGAAGTGATGTAAAAAAAACCTCAGTTTGAGTGTTCAGTTTTCAACATTAACTAGCTATAATTGTGATTGCAAGCAAGTCACATAAAAGTCCCCTCCCGTCCCCAAATTTTGGCGGATTGCAAAATTCCAAAACATGGCTAATCATAGAAACATTTTACTTGCCTCATGATGATCAGCATATCAAATTTACATTGTATACAAATTTTTATGTAATTTGGACAAATTTAAATTTTTGGCGACTTTTGGCAGATTGCCAATTTTTTGGCGGATTGCCAAAAATTGGTTACTTATTGAAGAACCGTGCTTGCCCAATGGTGATCAGCATAATCATTTTATCTAGTATAACAATTTTCATGGATATTTGACAAAGTCGAGTTTTTGGCGATTTCGGTGGCTAATTGCGAAAAATTGGCAGGTCATAGAAAAAATCCGGTCGCACCATGATAATCAGCATACCCACTTTACCCAGATAACCCATTTTCAAGACGATCAGACGAAAAAAAAATTTCCGCCCCTTTTTTCCGCAGGCGGCCATTTTGAAATGGCGGCCATCTTGAAAATTTTAAAAGTCGATGGCCCATCTATGAGTGACCCCCTAACCATCTAAAAAGGTTTCATCTTGATTCGCCAAAGCGTTTTTACGAGATATGTCGGACAAACTTTAGATCTATAAATAGGAAATTGAAATAAGAATAATAATAACTAGGTATAATTGTGTTGGGATGCCAACACACAAGTCGCCCAAAATCGCCTTGGATAGAGTTCCATTCAAATCAGTGCATCAAAATAAGTCTAGAAATCAAATTTCGTTGAAATCGGACAAAGTTGACGTTTTTGGGGGGGGCGGGTGTAGTAAAATGGCCGCCATTTTGAAACCGTAAGTTGGATTTCAAATCCGGTCGCAGATTTGAACTCAGCATACCCGCTTTACCCAGATGACCAATTTTCAAGACGATCCGATGAAAAAAAAATTTCCGCCCACTTTTTCCGATGGCCGCCATTTTGAAACGGCGGCCATCTTGAAAATTTTAAAAGTGCATTACACAACTTTGAGTGACCCACTATCCAATCTCACAAGTGTTATTCAATTTCCTTGGACCGTTTTCTTGTACTAGGGAGGACAAATTCTCGATAAAGAATCAGAAGAATAATAATAATAATAAGAATAATAACTAGGTATAATTGTGTTGGGATGCCAACACACAAGTCGCCCAAAATCGCCTTGGATAGAGTTCCATTCAAATCAGTGCATCAAAATAAGTCTAGAAATCAAATTTCGTTGAAATCGGACAAAGTTGACGTTTTTAGGGGGGGCGGGTGTAGTAAAATGGCCGCCATTTTGAAACCGGAAGTCGGATTTCAAATCCGGTCGCAGATTTGAGCTCAGCATACCCGCTTTACCCAGATGACCAATTTTCAAGACGATCCGATGAAAAAAAAATTTCCGCCCACTTTTTCCGATGGCCGCCATTTTGAAACGGCGGCCATCTTGAAAATTTTAAAAGTGCATTACACAACTTTGAGTGACCCACTATCCAATCTCACAAGTGTTATTGAATTTCCTTGGACCGTTTTCTTGTATTAGGGAGGACAAATTCTCGATAAAGAATCAGAAGAATAATTAAAAATAATCGTGTTGGGATGCCAACACACAAGTCGCCCAAAATCGCCTTTAGATAGTATTCTATTCAATTCTGTGCATCAAAATATGCCTAGAAATCAAATTTCGTTGAAATCTGGCCACTTTGAAAATTTGCCGATTTTTGGCCGCCATTTTGAAACGGCGGCCATTTTGAAAATTTCCAAACTTCTTGCACAACTTCAGATGGTGCTTAATCACTCTGCAAAGTTTCATTAATCTCATTCAAAGCATGTCAGAATAAAACTCCGGACAAAATTGATGATTTTTCATGGGGGGCGGGTGTATTTACATGGCCGCCATTTTGGAACGAAAGCTCGGATAAAAATTCTGATTCCAGATTTGAGATTAGGACACCCCATTTACCCTCAGATATCATTTTGAAGACGATCCGATAAATATTTCTCGATGTTACTATTTTTAGAACGGCAGCCATTTTTAAATGGCGGCCATTTTGACACATTTGTCCGACCACTGCAACCCCGCTTTAGATGATCTATATGTGTGCCAAATATCAAGCCCCTGTCTCAATCACTGCAACGGCAATCCTCCGGAAAAGTAACTGTTAAGAAGAATAATAATAAGAATAATAATAAGAAACGGGGTAAAAACAATAAGTCGCCAAAACTTAGTTTTGGGCGACTTAATAATAATAATAAGAAAAATAATAATAATAATAATAATAAGAAACGGTGCAAAAACAATAAGTCTCCCAAACTTTGTTTTGGGCGACTTAATAATAATAATAATAAGAAACGGTGCAAAAACAATAAGTCTCCCAAACTTTGTTTTGGGCGACTTAATAATAATAATAAGAAACTGGGCAAAAACAATAAGTCCTCCGACACTTCGTGGTCGGGGACTTAATAAAAGACAATGTGAAAATGGAAAACAATTACCTATTTATAGAAACAAAGTTGTCTTTACTTCATGCTTAAAGATATGCTAAATCTGATATACAGCTTAATCCTAAACTTGCTTTACTTTCTACAAGGTTGTTAATAGACTGTCTGTAAAGGGATTTATTTGTTTCCTAAAATAGTCCTATTTCTGATCATCTATACAAATACAGATTAAACTGTGAAATCAAATCCCGTTTTTCTTCTCTTTAACAACCTTGGATAACAAACTCCAGGCAAATAGAAACCTTTAATGGCTACAAAAACTGAAATAATAGATTTGAAAATCGCCTTACGCTTTAAAACTGTCTAATTCACCAGATTAAAAGGAAAGTAACCTTAAGGCTGAGCAACTAATATGGTCGCCTATATTAAAAGTAACCACAAGTGATTAATGAAAACCACAAAATCAAAAGGGACTAGGTTACAATATTGAGTCACAGTCTAAACAAATCATAAGTCATAATTGGTTCTATAATGCACATGTATGCATCACATGCATCGGACCATTAATTACCATGGTGCATGTTTATGGTGTCATTTTAGACTTCAACCTGACAACAGCATAACCAGAAATTATCATAAGCTACTTTTTAAATAGAAAAATTGATTGATTTGTAACAATTTCATTTCATAAACCCTTTTCTATAACTATTATTAATGTTTTGACAAAATAACCGAAAATAAACTAAAAATTCAACAATTTTAATAATTCAAGATATTAAAGAATAGCAAGAAAACAGTTGTCTTCGCTTATATGTTTTAGGTCTTGTAATGTGACTTATCCAATTTGGCAATGTGTTAATTAGAAAAATCTTAATAACAAGAAAGACCTCTTTGTATGCAAATAGTGTCCTCATATGATGGGGTTCAACTGAATTAAACCTCGAAGAAACAATTAAGATTCCTTAAATATGCATAAAGTGGAACTGGTACTTTAACATAAATATAACTCTATATGGCTTTCATCAAAAGGAGAGACACACAAGTGCATATCATAAGAACTTGGAGGACCGTAAGCAAACAGATAAGATTACAATTACATCATTAAAAACCTCACAACTACGTAAATGGTGTTTTTTTGGTATTAAAGTACAGATTTTTAAAAAGTTAAATTTCTCCATAGAATTTATTTGTAAGACTCTTTATCAAATCAAACTTTGTTTACTCTGTTTTTTGAAATTTACATACACCAAAATCATGTAACCTAAAAACAAGGTCAAAATGAATACTTGAAATATTTTCAACATCTTATTCATTATAAATCTTTCTTACAAAACAGAACACTCCTGGTGTTACATACAAGGAATAAAAATAAAAATACCTTTTCAAAATGACCATTTCACAATAGTTAAATATTTTGTGATAATTTTGTTTTTCGCTTCGGTTCGTCAAACATGTCACGTCAAAAAAATGCCATCTACTCAACAGTCCTCACAACTGGTAAACAATACCCTACAATATAGAACCCCACTTTTTACGTATGTGGTAATTTTTTCTCATTATAAAATACCCATCTTATTAAACTCAGCCAGTAGGAGATATATTGACAACGTAGGGTTTTATTATGTGAATCTTATATCATGTAAATTTAAGACATCAATCTTTGCCAAATATATCGGTCTAGTTCTTTTTACAAGACCAATGTAAGCTTCGATAATTTTTAACCTTGCCATAATGAAATAAAGTTTAACCGAATTTATTACAAAAAGCAAAAAAAAAATGTCTGAGTCCTCTATCTTTATCAGAAGCAGAGAAATCCGTTATGAAAATTTTCTAAAAGACAGAGGGACAGACAGACTGAACCTACAAGGTGTTTGTGAAATAACCACCTCTCTTATGAAAAGGGGGGGGGGGGTATAAAAATTGATCAGCAATTCAAGAAAAAGGCAGGATTTTTATGGTCAAAGGGACATAACTACCACAAAAATGGTCGACTATATCGAGTTTCAAGCTTGTCCAAGATATTTCATGTACAAGCATTATGCAATTTTGTAAAGGGTGCTTTGAAAATAATGACAAACACTAATAGGCTGTTGCCAGGCATTTCGTTCCTGCTCTGTAATGCACCACAGAAAAAGCAAAATAAAAAATGAACAAAGGTCAGGGAACTGATTGTTTCTTGTAATTAAGGTGATAATTTCATTCATATTAAGTTGAAAGTTCTCATAACTCTTTTTCAAATATCAAAAAGTTTTAGAATTTGTACAAACTTTAAGGTCAATGATTGCAAAACAACAAAGCAAGTGAATAAGTTAGGTTATTCATCCTGAGGTCTTTTTTTCACTTATCTCAAATTTAAATATTTAACTCAAAGAATTTAGATAAAGGATATACAATAGTAATCTGGTTTATATGTATTATGTCCAGCCTCTCCAGAAATGCCTTGATTATTGTAATTCCACTTAATTTTCTTGTAATGCTTATTCTTCACCCAAAACATTGAGGAGTAGTGACCCATAATCTAGAACTTTTATCAAACAAAGATTTCAAGTGCACTTTTCTAAAGGTAAACAAAAAGTTAGAGAAGTAAATAAAGTGTCAGGCAGGGTAAAGTGGGTAAACAAAATAATTCGCTCATAAAAAAATCTTTATAAAAGACGCTGTGTTTCTTTTACAACAGAAATAAAATTATATTTGTTGACAAGCTAAAAGTGTTATGCATGCTGTTTGGTTAAATTCAATAAGCGACAATCAAAAATTAAATATTGGTGTGTTTTGATAGCTCTAAATAAGGGTCATACTCTGAAAGGGAATCTCGTGTCACGATTAAATTAAATGAACTTCCACCGCACGATTTTTGTACCATAAATTAAACCCAATGGAAATCATTGTTCGGGGAAGGAAGGACCTTTCACCAGGAAATGACACATAATTCAATAAACCCTGGCTTTAGAAAGCTAAATGTATCCATAAAATTTCCTTAAATAGGCATATGTAGGAATTAAGAAGAAAACAAATAAATTTAGCTTTATGACAATACATTTGTACTTATTCCAACTGAACATGACTCTTATGATATCTTGAAAGTAAAAGATATTTGAATCAATGGTCATTATATCTACAAAAATTTCAATCAAATGTATCCTTCCAAATTTATTTACAATAAAAGTTTGAAAACAGGGATGGGGTGATCTTGCCATTAAGAAATGCTCTATGACCAATGAAAATTTGTTTATAAATTAGAACTTTGTTAAAAACAACATTAAATCTTCTGTCTAAAGGTTTCTGTAAAACAAATCAATAAATTGAACTTATGGAACCGGTTCCATATAAATTAATATTTCCCTTCCTTGGCTAAAGGAAGTTCAAATTCTCTGGTACAGGATATATGAACAATAGCACTTCAAAATATAAAGACTTATAATTGCTCAGTTCTAAAAGTGAATCGGAACTTATTACTTATGGCCCAAAAATAAATGGAGTCAAAAAATGGTCATGGCCTTAGACACTTGATTAAGAGAACACCTGCCATATGCACCAAAGTCATCATTGAGTGCAGAAAACCCTTACACATTTTTCACTGGTCTTGGAAAGCAAGATGTCTTTATAGTTTTTTCCTGTGAAGATTTGAAAGAAGCAAAGAAGTACCAACTAACCAAGAAGGTAATTTATTCTTCCGTAAATTAAGGTTTTAGAGTTGAGTTGACCAGTGTGAGATGTGTTCACGTGAACCCATATCAACTCGCAAATCCTCAAACCAGATGACTTGTTTATAAGGAACAATTCAAAGGGGAAACAATTTTTTGATGTCCTAAGAAACACAAGCTAGGTCACAACAATATACGGTAATAATTCCAAGGAAACCAAACATCACAGTAAAACTAACAATGTCAAAATGGTGAGTCTCTTGGAGAATGCGATATGAACAATGTTTGATTATGGAAGAAATAGGTACTTAAATGTGTTCTTGAAAAACCAGCAATGATCTTTCACTTGTGATAGAAATTTTATGGTCTTTTGGCCTCATTTGGCTGCACTCCACTCGCAAAAAGACTAAAAATCTGTCACTTGTGAAAGATCAGAGGGTCTTTTCTGGAACTTATGTTAAAACCTATAATTCTCTTAGCAGAGATTTCAAAGTACTATTAGGTCGTATGGGACAGGACTGATCATATAAAAGTTTAAATTTAAAACGGGACAGAAACAATTTTTATCAGCTCCAAGATGAACTAGGCCAAACCATGAAAGCAAACACAACAAAGACACATAAAACAAATCTCAACACCATGCAATTATCAACATGTTCTCACATCAAAATGAGAATGAACTCATGGATACCTGAGGAAGATAAGTTTCACACACCCAATGTGATGCAAGTGAAAAAAAAAATCCTTTTACCATTTATTACTTATATCGTTTGCAATTTCCAGATGAAAATTTTCAGGAAAACTCATTTTGCCACTCAATTTATTATTTTTTTAGACATTGAAGATAACTTTTCAAACTTTTCTGAATCTAAAAGCTAGCAATATGCTCAAAAATAAACCAAACCAAACCAGTCAAATGTCTGTAACCTTATCAAAGAACTGTTAAGCAACACATGAACATGATATAAAATGGTGCCTTACCAATTATCAAATTAATATTTATCTTAATGACCAATCAAAATAATTAACATTTTATAATGATTTACATACTAGTGATAACTACCTTAAATCAAATCTGGAGACTTATCTTGTTTCATTAGGTCATCTGATTTATGAAGAATGTCAGTGAAATCATGCACATACAAAAGGTTTATAAATTGGGTAATTATTTTTTCATTCCTAATTTGTTAACTTATTCTTTGATCTAAAATAATTGACGATTTTACAAATCAGTCATGAAGTTTTGATCAATAAGTTTCATGACACTGTAGTTAAAAGAAAGCTTTAAATAGATTAATTAAGTATAATGCTCAATATGTTTTGTACATAAAAGTAATCATTTTACATTTTTATCATCTCACATTTTTTTAACAAAAGACTTTTTTACCTTTGTTTTTTTAGTTTGCATTTTAACAGAGAGAAAACTTCACTTTAACATGAGGCATGCAAAAGCTGATAGATCACATACAAAAATCTAGAATGGCAGTTTCATGCAAGACGTATGTTGCCTGCATCTTAAAATATTTGGTAAACAGGAAGAAGCTAAGGTACGGGCATAAAATCACTATACACCATATAGTATTATAGAAGGAACACACATGCCAAATATCAAGAGGTTGTGACATGTAGTTGCCCGGAAATCCACAACGGAAATTTTTTTGATGGCGCAAGACGAAGGAGGATGTTAAAGTGATTCTTATACATGTATGTCACATTGCAAGTGACATAAAAAGCCAATTGGCCTTTTTGTTGATTTTCACAAAATTATCAGGACATACAGGCTCAAGTAAAAAAAAATATATATATATTAAAAAACATTAAAAACCAGCAAATGTGTCTTCACACACAAGTTAATTGAATGTTTAGCATTGGGTTGTCCTTTCATGGTTTAATAATAAATTGTACAATTTCTTACTGGTTTTAAAGAAATCTGAGCTAAAACACAAAATTAAGCTTAATGAAATAGACAGAGAGACTAAAGGGCAGATGGAAAAACTGATTGAAAAAACTATATGTCCCTCATCATTTGTTGGTGGGTCAAAAGTACTGATGAAAGTAAAGTTTGTTTTTGCCTACAAACGCGATGTCTCCCCCCTTTCCCCCAAAAGTTCTAAGTTCAAAGGACCATAACTCCCACAAAAATTTGAGTTCAAAATTTCCTGGTAATGTGCACAACTACATATGGTGTCCTTCCTATATACCAAGTTTCTTTGAATTCCGTTCAGTAGCTTCAGAGGAGTTGGCTGACAAGATGATACATGAGGATTTTTCAGCAATTTTCTAAGTTCAAAGGGCCATAACTCCCACAAAAATTTGAGGATCAAAATTTCCTGGTAATATGCATAACTACATATGGTGTCCTTCCTATATACCAAGTTTCTTTGAATTCAGTTCAGTAGTTTCAGAGGAGCTGCGCTGACAAGATGATACATGAGGATTTTCAGCAATTTTCTAAGTTACAAAAATTTGAGGATCAGAATTTCCTGTTAATATGCACAACTACATATGGTGTCCTTCTTATATACTGTGGTTTCATTATTTTTCATGGCGCTTCAATTTTCCTGGTTTTCGTGGATGGCTTTTACCCAGGAAATTAAATACCCTACGAAAAGGAAATTCAACATTGATCTGTATGCTGCAGACTTTAGAACCACAAATTTAAGAATCCACAAATTAATCCTTTTTCATCAAACCACAAAAATTGATACCCACGAAAATAATGAATCCACAGTACAAAGTTTCATTGAATTCTGTTCAGTAGTTTCAGAGGAGTTGCCCTGAGAAGATGATACATGAGGATTTTCAGCAATTTTCTAAGTTCAATGGGCCATAACTCCCACAAAAATTTGAGGATCAAAATTTCCTGGCAATGTGCACAACTACATATGGTGTCCTTCCTATATACCAAGTTTCATTGAATTCGGTTCAGTAGTTTCAGAGAAGTTGCGCTGACAAGATGATACATGAGGATTTTCAGCAATTTTCTAAGTTCAAAGGGCCATAACTCCCACAAAAATTTGAGGATCAAAATTTCCTGGTAACATGCACAACTACATACATATGGTGTCCATCCTATATACCAAGTTTGGTTGAATTCGGTTCGATAGTTTCAGAGGAGTTGCGCTGACAAACTTTGTGACGGACAAACGGACGAACGGACAGATATGACAAAAGCAATATGTCTCCTCACAAAAGTGGGGGGAGACATAACTATGTAATTTTGAAATATTGATAAACAAGAGCAAAATATTTGTTTTAAACTTCTTTGTTACTCTCTGAAATGGTGTAAAATGTTTCATATTAAAAAGAAGGATTTAAAGAACTTTCCCAATTTATTTTTTAGACCTAAAAATAACAAAGTCATTGAGTATGATCAGTTGCCAACGTCTCCATATCCAAATTCGAACTAAAGTCATGGCAATATGACATGATAATTCAAACATGTACAGATGATCTATACTAAGTCTGATCGTACAATAAACTCTGGCAAACACATGGTAGAGCCGATGATCTGTTAACTTTATAATTGCTGATCGAATAGATAGTTGTGACATCCAATCACCCCAGAAATACTACTGCTAAAACATAGTAGTCAAAGTGGCGGCCAGTACGTCATTGTATCTTGTACTTTAAATGCCCGTATCCCATTTCTAACAGTTGGATCAAATTCCATGTGTCTGTTACCAAACGTGTCAAATTTACAATGAAATAGAAAAATACATATTTCAACCATAATAAGAAAAGTTTGATCGATTTTGTCAATTGTCAAACAATACTTCTGAAGTTTACTTGAAAGACAGATTCATCAATGACATCACACAAAAAGAATATATCAGCACAATCGGCATAGTCTTTTCATTGGTTCATTAAGGTTTAAGCTGATACTACTGAGTTTTTTTAATATTTAACACATCCTAAATCAAACGAATCAAAAACCTTCTTCTCTCAAACTGTTGGTCAACATTTTAAACAAATCTGTCAAAGTCAAAAATGGCTAGATTTCGTTAAACAGGAATTAGGTGAGCAACAGAGCTGAAATTTAATCCTACGTTATGGGAGCCCACCCTAATTGCTTTATACCAAATATCAAGTGGCTGTAATCAGTAGTTGCTGAGAAAACTGTTACAAAAATTTCTTCCCTGCCCGCCAGCGGCCTACCACCGCCATCATTCACCATTTTATAACCCACATTTTTCTGTGAACTCTTGCAAAAAATAACCATGTTTGTTTGGTAATTCAAGGGTATTCTAGGAAAAGTTAAAAACTTGTTATTGCTGTGCTAAAGACTTGCATCAAGATTTAGTAAGAAATTGCAAAAAATGTAATGTTTGCCAGGTAATTCTTCAATGCCACTAAGAATTTGGACAAATAAGGTATATTCCCACTCAATTCAGAGGAAGAATATGCTTTAACAGCTGGTATCTCATGCATGCTGACCTTACATCTTGATAACCATTGGATTGGTTAAAAATAGTGTATCTCCAAGATTAAAATCATGTTGCTTTGTGTGCATCATATGCACATTTTAAGTGCATTACCATTTAGATTTTTAAAAGGACATGTAAAAATATCAATTACCCTAACATGCAAATAAATACAATGAATACCTATAAATGGATACACAATAAATATCAAATGTTACTTAGTAAACAAACCTTTGTCACCATTAGACTTCAGAACAAATGAAAGCCTGAAAAAATAAAATAAAAATTTGTATTAAATTGAGGCATAGTAACAGTATCATATATGCAAGTTTTCCTGAGTGGAATGATTTAAGCAGAAAAATAAACATTTAAAAAAAATATAGATTAAATAAAATATAACATTTTTTTGCAAATAGCAAAAATCTGTCAAAGACAAATAAGAGTTAACAATAAAGTATGTCTCCCTTGTCGGCACTATCAGAATACCTTGTTATTTCTCAAACACAATCAAAGCTACTATTGGGCATATGCATACCAAGTTTCATCAATATAGATGCGGGACTGACCTGGGAGGCATGGTACAACTCATCATCCTGAAGCCATGTACCAAATTTGAAATCAATCCCCTCAGTAAAAGCCAAGAAACCTGTTACAAAAGTTTATAACATACGGACAGACAGAAAGACAAGGTGATTGCAATATAGCCCCTCACTTATCACCTCAATATCCCTATTGTGTCTCACAACTATGTTGTGTTCTATGGTCATTACCGGATCATAAGATCGCAATGGAAGAGGGAGGTTTGGCGCCATAAAACCTGGTTTAACCCACCATTTCGTTTGAAATGCCTGTACCAAGTCAGGACCATTGCAATCCACCAATTCTGATTCATTTTTGTCATTTTCTCTGGACTATGAGATCGATCATTCAAGTTCGGTAGTTTTGTTATTACCTTTATTATGAGTGAGGGTATAAAAAAGAAATCAGGAAGAGGAGGGGGTTTTCTAATTTTAAGACCCCAAATAGCCAAATAAAAATGCATCTAGGAAGTGTACAAAACATATTATCATAATCACCAAACGATAAATCAACTGATTTCAGCTATTTTTTCTTTCATGAATCCAGATGAACACCATTATGTGGTTGATTTAAAACCTAGTACTTTACACAAGAAATTGAAACCCCAGACACTTGACACTATCTGTAGATGATGCCACAAATTATCTTAATTAATTTTACAGGTGCATTAATTACACCTGTGTCTGCATCTGTAAAACTGCTGCAGCAGTAAGGATTAATAATGGATAGGGGAATTGATTTCTGATCTGGCAGAAGTAAATCTTAAAAGTTTTCAAAAGTAAAAGTTAAAACCTGCACAACCTACATTTTGAAAACATGTGTATACAAATTAGTTCAGCTTTTATTATTCAAAATATAGGCTGGTTTTATTAGATAAGTTTGGATACTTGGTATCTAAAACATACCCTTTTAAACATAAAAAGCAGAATATGGAAATCACTTTGGAGCAAGTGTAGAAAAGGATATTCTGACTTGAAGGCCAAACACACATTGGGTATCACAAATGAATTTTAAAGTTCAATGGTCTGAACCGGCTGAAAAATGATATTCAAACCTCAAAGGTCAAAGGGAAGAAGTTTAGCTAATGCATGCCCATTAATGTGTCAAATACATGTACTATAAACTTATGCATCAATAGAAGACTTATAAAACATATTATGTGCCTGATTTCATAAAACATCTAAAATTTGAAAATTTCCTCAACTCCAAATTACTCTTGAGAATTCCAATATCAATTTTAGGAAATATACTCAAGCTAAGACTTTTCCTGAAACCCATACCAGATTTAAAATACTATTCTGAGATTTGCTCAGCCATAATATCCACTGACGCAAAAATCAGCTGATCGCAGCTCAAGACTTATCCCTCTAATACAGCTCTATCTTTTATTTAGCAAAAATGTTTGATTAACACAGTTTAATAACCAACCCAAAATAGCTTTGCATTAATTCAGAAAGACCCATACTTTTCTATTAGTGATTGTTTCATCAATTTACCAAAAATAACTAGAATTAGGAGACTTATTCTTTTTAAAGTAAATTACAACAAACCCATTTATTATCAAACTCACATACATGTACAGAACATAACTGTGACCTCTTTAATGCATTAAAATCAAAGGCAAAGGTACATGTGTGTAATTCACATCAGTGTCTACAAATAACAAATTAACATAAACTCTTTTAGCATTTTAGCTCAAATTGACCTCTAGCATGATCAAAAGGCTTCTGGCAAGCAATGGTACATGTACATGTAGGTGCCTAAAAACCTTGACATGTGTGAAGATTGAACCCAAAGACTGGTTAACACCTTTTATTTTAAGATCAATATGCCACCCTGCTCCAAAATGAAACAAGAGGCTCACAGGAGCCTGAATCGCTCACCTGGTCTTGATGTTGACCCTATACTTTTGTAGAGCTAAATGAGCTGAACATTTAAGCAAGCAACAGCTTTTCTCTACCTGCAATAGTTTTCATTCTATAGGCCAAAAACACCATTTTTCACCTATACAGGGCCATAACCCCTATAAGGAGTCATCTGACAACTTCGACCCTATGGAGACTTTTGTAGAGCTAAATGAGCTGAACATTTAAGCAATCTGCAATTGTTTTCATTCTGTAGGCCAAAAACATGAAAAAATCGCTTTTTTCAGGGGCCGTAACCCCTATAAGGGGTCATCTGACAACTTCGACCCTATGGAGAATTTTGTAGAGCTAAATGAGCTGAACATTTAAGCAATAGTTTTCATTCTGTAGGACAAAAACATGAAAAATCGCTATTTTTCATGGGCCGTAACCCCTATAAGGGGTCATCTGACAACTTCGACCCTATGGTGAATTTTGTAAAGCTAAATGAGCTGAACATTTAAGCAAGCAACAGCTAATCTATTTCTGCAATAGTTTTCATTCTGTAGGACAAAAACATGAAAAATTGCTCTTTTTCAGGGGCCGTAACCCCTATAAGGAGTCATCTGACAACTTCAATCCTATGGAGAATTTTGTAGAGCTAAATGAGCTGAATATTTAAGCAAGCAACAGCTAATCTATATCTGCAATAGTTTTCATTCTGTAGGACAAAAACATGAAAAATCGCTATTTTTCAGGGGCCGTAACCCCTATAAGGAGTCATCTGACAACTTCGACCCTATGGAGAATTTTGTAGAGCTAAATGAGCTGAACATTTAAGCAAGCAACAGCTAATCTCTATCTGCAATAGTATTCATTCTGTAGGACAAAAACATGAAAAATCGCTATTTTTCATGGGCCGTAACCCCTATAAGGGGTCATCTGACAACTTCGACCCTATGGAGACTTTTGTAGAGTTAAATGAGCTGAACATTTAAGCAAGCAACAGCTAATCTATATCTGCAATAGTTTTCATTCTGTAGGCCAAAAACATGAAAAATCGCTATTTTTCAGGGGCTGTAACCCCTATAAGGAGTCATCTGACAACTTCGACCCTATGGAAAATTTTGTAGAGCTAAATGAGCTGAACATTTAAGCAAGCAACAGCTAATCTCTATCTGCAATAGTTTTCATTCTGTAGGACAAAAACATGAAAAATCGCTATTTTTCAAGGGCCGTAACCCCTATAAGGGGTCATCTGACAACTTCGACCCTATGGTGAATTTTGTAAAGCTAAATGAGCTGAGCATTTAAGCAAGCAACAGCCAATCTATATCTGCAATAGTTTTCATTCTGTAGGCCAAAAATATGAAAAATCGCTATTTTTCAGGGGCTGTAACCCCTATAAGGAGTCATCTGACAACTTCGACCCTATGGAGAATTTTGTAGAGCTAAATGAGCTGAACATTTAAGCAAGCAACAGCTAATCTCTATCTGCAATAGTTTTCATTCTGTAGCACAAAAACATGAAAAATGGCTATTTTTCATGGGCCGTAACCCCTATAAGGGGTCATCTGACAACTTCGACCCTATGGTGAATTTTGTAAAGCTAAATGAGCTGAACATTTAAGCAAGCAACAGCTAATCTATATCTGCAATAGTTTTCATTCTGTAGGACAAAAACATGAAAAATTGCTCTTTTTCAGGGGCCGTAACCCCTATAAGGAGTCATCTGACAACTTCGACCCTATGGAGACTTTTGTAGAGCTAAATGAGCTGAACATTTAAGCAAGCAACAGCTAATCTCTATGTGCAATAGTTTTCATTCTGTAGGCCAAAAACATGAAAAAATGCCATTTTTCAAGGGCCGTAACCCCTAAAAGGGGTTATCTGACAACTTCGATCCTATGGAGACTTTCGTAGAGCTAAATGAGCTAAACATTTAAGCAAGCAACAGCTAATCTCTATGTGCAATAGTTTTCATTCTGTAGGCCAAAAACATGAAAAATGGCTATTTTTCACCTTTAAGGGGCCGTAACCCCTATCAGGGGTCATCTGACAACTTCGACCCTATGGAGACTTTTGTAGAGTTAAATGCGCTGAACATTTAAGCAAGCAACAGCTAATCTCTATCTGCAATAGTTTTCATTCTGTAGGCCAAAAACATGAAAAAATGCTATTTTTCACCTTTAAGGGGCCGTAACCCCTATAAGGGGTCATCTGACAACTTTGACCAAATGGAGACTTTTGTAGAGCTTTTGATGCTGAATTAGTAGCGTGGCCTCAGATTTCCTCTATCTCTTATTCTTTTTTATTTATAAGCCAAAAACAGTAGTCTGACCCCCCTAGTCTATTTTTAGTAACGGCGGCCATGTTTTTTAACGGATCAAAAATCGAAACACAAGTTTGGTGCAGGACACCCTAAGGATCATTCATACCAAGTTTCATTAAATTCTGTTTGGTAGTTTCAGAGGAGAAGATTTTTGAAAAATTGTTAACAGACGACAGACGACGACGGACGCCAAGTGATGGTAATAGCTCACATGGACCTTCGGTCCAGGTGAGCTAAAAAAAAATCTTTTCACATATTTCAAGTCTAAAATCTGTTGCATGAATTTAAGAATTTTGAAGGTGATCTTTGATATAAATGTCAGTAACTGTCTTCAATATGACTTTACACCAGAGAAACTTAATCCTTAATGATAAGGTAAGTGTACTCAATCATTTCATGGTGAGTGTCCTTTAATACTGAACAACAATAATCAAGCATATTGTAAAAAAAGAAACAAAAACGGAGGAATGTATCCATGGGATATAGAACCCTGCATCCAAAACAGGAATAAGAAGTCCAACAGGTTTAAAATAGCCTAGTACATGCAATCACCCAGGGTGGAAATTAGCACAAGATGGACTGGCTGGGATCTGTAAAAGTTTGTATTGTCCTGTAAATTTTATTAACTTTTGAAAAAAAATCTTAATAAAATATTTCAATATCATGTATTCTGTCCTGAAAATCCCAAATCTAAATTTCATGAATGCACCCTGCCTTTAAAATTATTCTCATGTACAGTTTATGAGAAAGGCTCTAGGAAATTTTCCTAAAAACATATTTGTAGAAGGATGAACAGAGAGAAGTACAACGTAACACTATAGTTGTACCAATGTGGTTGCTGGGCATAAAAACTACTTTAAACATAAATTTCATGATGCAAATTATTTTTTTTCTTTTAACCTAGACCAAAGGGGAATAAGTCCTACAAATGTGGATTTACCATACAATGCAATTACATCCATATTTCAGACAGACTATTTGCACCCTGTTTCACAACCCCCTAACTTTCAAATTTTCATACGTAAATGCTAGTCCTTCTTAAAAGTATCTGGGTAGGGCTTGAACAGATTTACAGTTATTCATGCAGTATTTGAACTGTTGAGTATACTATAATAGGTATACTATGGTTGTAATCTCTGTTATATGATATGGAAGCATTTTCTGTAATTGTGCCAAACCCAATGTGGTTTTATCTAAGGCTTTCTGACAGTGACAAGATATAGTCCCCTACAAAGGGTTGTAACCATGCATCCGTGCAAGGCTTTTGTAAACCCCACTTTGATGGCTGAAATTCAGACCTATTAATATTATGATAAAATAGGTCAATAAAAGCTAAATTTAAACGCTAATGGCACAATTAAATTTCGATAAAAACATGGATTTGAAGAGTTTGCTTTGTCATTTAAAGATCTGGTGAGGACCTGAATCAGGTCAAAGTGACAATATTCATAGACTACGATGAGTATTAAATGTCTAAATGTGTTAATACAACCAAAAATTGAATTGGACACTGTGTGTGGGATATCGTGGTAGAGCAGAGGTTTATTCTAACATGCAATCAGGAAGACAATGGTTCTATCATCATCATTTAACAGTTAAATAAGGATAGAATACATTCGTGACTGCTTGGTGTCTTGTCAAGTCTGTGTCACTTACGTCAAATTTGCATGTTTCAAACCAGTTCAATGAAAATAGCATGTACTTGATTAAAACTTGTACTCTAGAATGACAAATTGTGTTATCTAAGAATAAAGCAGATATTGACAATTCTAAAAGGAACAATGCTACACTCATTGTTTCAATACAATAGAATTCCATAATTGATAAAATACTGAAACACCCCTTTAACAACTAGTTTCTTATTTGGCAGAATCCTTCACACCCTATATCTGTTATATATGAACAGATCTAGGTTATGACTAAAAACAGATCTTAATGACACCCAATAGATATATGTTTTGCCAGATTGCAAACTTATAGGAAAGGATAAATAGATGAAATGAAATTAATTGGCAATCTGCTGACTGTTTGACAAAAAGCAAGTGGCAAAATAATGTTAGAGATATACACAATACTATATAATATCATTTGACTGAAGTAAATAATTAATTGATTTTTTAAGCTTTTCTTAATAACGTGTTACATAAACAAACCTGTGCAAAAATCATATCGAATGTATGTCAAACAAAACATAAATAAACACATGTAGCTGCTTAACACTCAGATTCTTTATAATATTCATTGATTTTTAATATAACAAGAGAGATAACTCTAATTCATGAATAAATTTTAAACAATATCACTTATTCTTAATATTCTAAGAAAGATAACTCTTATTCAATAATGATTCTTACTTTAAATTAGAGTTGGTATGTGATAAGTTTTTATTTGAAATAACTTTTTGTTTAACAAGTGTAAACAAATTCATATATTTTTTTGTCTCTTAAGCTAGGATTGTTGACTGAGCATCAGAGCATGCCAGTACATCAAATTGTTGATAAATACCACTACATGTCTTTACTTAACATAAATCATGGTTATCTAATGGTCCTATGACATGTTATTCTGTAGTAAATCTTAGGTTTCCCTCTAAATATCTTATGTCAACCTTATAAGTACAAAACCACTAACTATCCTACATTTCTCAGTTACAGATATGTGCATGACCAAGTTAAGGCAGGAGAATTAATTACCTTATTTGCAGGGCATGGCTTGGTCTGTGGGTCAAGTCATTATCATATTACAGGGTCGACACATCTATTGCAGTTAGTTTACATGGCAAAAATTTGATGCAGCTGTAAAGATACATGTAGAAAACAAAATATACATGTATAACACTGAAAAAAATAATACAAAACTCTTGATCACCTATTTAACCAAAAGAAAATATTTTAGACTATGCATAAAATAGAAGAATGTAAGTGGGCATTAATGTACCAAAAAGTAAAGATCATATATTGCAGTCATTGATCAATTATTCTACAATACCCAAGACAATACATTGATACATCAGGTGTAAATGTGGTTGAAATCATTTTTTTTAACTGTTGCACGAAGGACAGGATTCTTTTGAAGGGAAAAATCTAAGGGCATTACATTTTATTGACTTTCTTCATCACACATATGAATTGTGTAAAGTCCTAAGTATTTGGCTATATAGAGTAGATGTCCCATGGATCCATAAAAATGCATTCCATAAAACAATCAACCATCAGAAACTTATTTCTTTAATTTTCATCAAATCTATCAACCTCTCAATCAGTTGTGGAAAAATATTTCTCACTTCTAGTGAAAATTTTGTTCTCAGGGTAATTGCACGGTCAACCTTTTTGAAATTTCTTACCTGTAGAAATTAGAGAAAAACCTTTTACAACTTAATTCTTGGTGATTATGGAATATCTGACATCTCAGGAAATAAATTTGATATTTTAATCACTCGCCAAGCCTCGCCATTAAAATAATCAAATCTATTTCCCTTGATGTTAGAAATTTCATAATCAACTTGATCGTGTTGTAGAAGCTATATTTCCAAATAAAAGAAACCTTGGAGCCTTGCTTGGAGTGTATATTATGAAAATCAAAGCGCTAAAGAGTTTATAGGCAAGCGAAATATACAAGTACTGTAAAAGATTTATCCTCTGTTTAAGTATAATTATTGTTCAAAATGTTTACGAAATAATAATTTTGGTTGGCGAAGAAAGAATCGTCATGCATTTGCTCTCAAAATTACACGCACAAGACAGGTATCGTGTGTAAACGGTATCGATTGAAACACCCCTTCGATTTAAATGCACTCGTCCCATTGATGTGTATTAGGTACTGAATTTATGAATGAACAAGGCCGTGTCTTTGTGTTGACCAATCAAATAAGAGAAATATGTATACGAACCAATCAAGTACTAGATGAATACATAATTTATATTCTATCGCTTTAAACCAAATAGTTCTTCAGTAAAATGCAAAGGCATAAATAAAACTTGTGCCGATCCTATAAAATGCCAATAAAAATGGAGATTTATAAAAGTGTGTATCTTGTTAAAAAATATTGAAAAGTAATAAAGAAAATAAAGCATTTTTCCAAGACTGGACGCAGGAAGATCACTCCGTCTAGACTGAAAAAAAACGTGAAAATCATCACTACTTTATAGACTCCATAAGGCTTCGCTGCGCTTGCCTAAAAAGTGAAGTGTGATGGAACAATGGAACTACAAATCTAAGAATAGACAAGGTAAAACAGTATATAATCCCCCTTCCCCAAGTAGCAGGGATATTCATAGTACCGGTATAACTAATGAGAGGTGGCGAATATCAGATTCAATGTCTCTTGTGTCAAATAACACCAGGATTCAACAAGTGCACTTGTTCCAAGCACGAGTTGAATCCCCTATTGTTATTCGACACAAGTGAAAGTTTAAAAAGCCAATGAATGTCTAGAAATTTATTTAACGTGGAAATCACGATATTTCATCTGTATAAAAATATTCTACATGAAAGAATGCTCATGCCATTGTACTACTGAAGTACTAACCTTCATGTTAACTTAAAAATAAGTACTACTTTGAAGACATATTAAGGGTGGTGGTTCTATCAAATATGAAACTTTCAAGGTCTGAGTGCCTGTAAATTGTCTCTGTGAATAGGATTGAATAAGACCTATAGTCTATACATCAACACTTGTTTATCATAAAAGATGTAAATTAGAAAACATTTTTGACATCTAGTTATAAATTAGCATTTTAAAGTAGGATGTTGCATAATGGTTGGTTAAATAGGATAGTGTATGTGGTGTTCAACAATGTTATCTCGCATGGTAAACAGATACAAAATAATATTTTAAAGAAACCACTATCAAAATGCTAATTATCTCAAGTGATTGTATCAACTTGTCTGTTCATAAGGAACAAGTACACAAAAAAGTATAAAACGGGCTACTTAAACTCCATTAACGCATGAATTTAAAACTCTTAAATTATCTTTTTAGAAAGCAGGGATATAAAATATGATATTGTCAAGGCTGTGAGAGAACCAAAGAATTATTCCCATCAATAAATAAAGTGCAAGTATTGCATGTTGAAAGTAATTAGGTACATTTAGAGGTCTCTAATGCTGCTATTTAAAGTAACAGCCTACACCATTTGGACTCTAGTATAACGGAGAAATATATGGTTTAATACCCTACATTCTAAAAAGACTGACTAAGAATTTAACTTCCAGATACCTTTTTAAGCTTTTATAACTGCTACATACTCTCAATTCTGACCAGGACTTTTCATTTCTATACTGTAAAACTCTTTAATGTTCTTGTCTCTGCAAATAAATAAGAATTTTTTTAAATGAAATTTGATTGTTGTCACGATCAAAACAGAAATGCAATATTGTAACAATAAGATAAATATATGTTATCATTTATATCCGAATATAGATAAGCATGATTTTTAAAAATAATATTACATGAAGGACTCCGGAATTAATAAAGGAAAAGCATAGAGAGAGAGAGTCAACACTTCCATGAATTTTAGTAAAAGGACCCTTATTACTGAATACCAATAGGTCTGAATATCTCAGGGTTATGAAATATACCAGTTTGAATGTACTTTCAGGGTTAGATTTCAAACCAATACTTAAAGATTAAGTCTTGCACCTATATACTGAAAAAAAAATAAATTCAAAATTAAATATGTAAACATATTCATCTAATTCAACCCCAGTCAAAGTAAATATGTATGTGCCTTTTATCAAAATTAAAGGAAAGAAGATCCTTCTGTGTAAAATTATGCACTGTAACATTACACTAAAATTGAAAGAATATATCACATACATCATAAACCAAATGAAAATTTAAGGCTTCAAACTAGTCCATAGAATATCCCTGCAGATTTCTTCAAAAGACGCATTATCAGGCATATCTTTCTATACAAAAAATCCCTGGCTTATAATTTTTCTTTAATATGAGTTTTTGCCTAATACATCATCATTTTTAATAAAAATTACACAATATCATATTCTTAACAACAGAAAGGGTCCATAGGTATCAATTACAAGTCAAATTATTCATTAACTAAATACATAATTGAAATTCCTTTGAAACTTCAATGGGTGCTGAACCCCTTCAATTCAATTACATGCAGCCTTATATACAAGTGACCTGCACTTGTGATGTTGAATTTTCCACTAATTTATTCTTTTTTTCTCTTTTTTCTTTACATTCTATTGTAACAATGTACTTTAGTTCCATACTATCTGTGTAAAAATTGCTTACACAGGGTTATATTAATCCTTTGTTGTTGTCATGGCTCAAGAAATCTAATGGAATACAAATACAGGATTTCTATTTCTAAGATAAGTACGGGCCCTAGTTTCATAAAGCATCTCAAATTGAGTATTTCCTGCAATCCTTCCTCATCTCAAAATCTAACCAATCAAAAATGTTGAAATTTGATTTGAGGAGAGATTTGAGGAAACAACTCAAAATTTTTAAAAGATGTTTTATGAAACTCGGGCCTAATGTGATTTCTCCATGATAGTTTTCGTATTGACTTTTTTAATGGATTTGACCCTCACCAGATTGTTGGGTGTGGAAAATTAAGCAGGACCTGCTTACCATGCCAGACCAACAGAGTTTCGACGTGCATTCACATTGCTATAATTGCAGGTGTTTTTTGTAAGTTTTGTGATATGTTTCATGATTTTGTTTTGTGTCTACTGATTTTGTCTGTCCCTTTTCATACTAAAGACAATCAAACGCCACAGTGTAACTCCTTAGCTTCATATGACTTTTTAACTTAAGCTAATGTGTGGAAACATCAAGGTTCTACGACTTAAAATTTATTAGTAGCTGCTCAAAACCATAAGTTCAAACGAGAAACAAGGATGTCATATAGGAGGTTTATGTGCCTTGACAAATTCAGTACTTTATTGATAGAATGGCAAGATGAGTTTTTAGTTCAGTATATATTTTTAACCAAAGCCAATTTGATCATAAAATGCTGATAGTAGAAATAAAAGTTAATAAAGAAGGAATGTGTCCATGGGACACGGATGCCCCCGCTAAGCCCCAAACAGGAAGTAGATGTCTGACAGACCTAAAAATCTCTTAGGACGTACAGTTTGTCATACTGAACCATCCTATCAAGTTTCAAATCATACCCATGTACAGTTTCTAAGAAAAGTTTGACAGAAATTTTCAAGTTGATTTTATTTCAGCCAAGTCCCAAACAGGAAGTAGATGTCCGAAATGTCTCAAAATCGCTTAGGACGTATAGTTTGTCATATTGAACAATCCTACCAAGTTTCAAATCATTCTCATGTATGGTTCCTGAGAAAAGCTTGACAGAAATTTTCAAAGTCATGTTCACATATTTTCATATCGGCCTTAGTCCAAAACAGGAAGTAGATGTTCGACATGTCTCAAAATCGCTTAGGACGTATAGTTTGTCATATTGAACAATCCTACCAAGTTTCAAATCATTCTCATGTATGGTTCCTGAGAAAAGCTTGACGG
This sequence comes from Arcuatula senhousia, assembly GCA_963971305.1. Taxonomy (NCBI): domain Eukaryota; kingdom Metazoa; phylum Mollusca; class Bivalvia; order Mytilida; family Mytilidae; genus Arcuatula; species Arcuatula senhousia. Next base: position 57,407,859 of record OZ020305.1, read on the forward strand.
AAATTTTCAAAGTCATGTTCACATATTTTCATATCGGCCTTAGTCCAAAACAGGAAGTAGATGTTCGACATGTCTCAAAATCGCTTAGGACGTATAGTTTGTCATACTGAACAATCCTACCAAGTTTCAAATCATTCTCATTATGGTTCAGGAGAAAAGCTTGACAGAAATTTTCAAAGTCATGTTCACATATTTTCATATCGGCCTTAGTCCAAAACAGGAAGTAGATGTTCGACATGTCTCAAAATCGCTTAGGACGTATAGTTTGTCATATTGAACAATCCTACCAAGTTTCAAATCATTCTCATGTATGGTTCCTGAGAAAAGCTTGACGGAAATTCGGACTTAATGCCCCCCCCCCCCCCCCGCCCGACATGTCGTCGTGGGGGCATAAAAAAAGAATGGATATATGTCAATCAGCAATCAATTTGACAAAAATTATGTCTTTACTAAAACTGGTCCATGATCAGATGGATAACATCAATGCAACTTGTTTTGTTAAACATTAAACTAGCTGATCTTTTACATGGTACCATATACCTATATAACACACAGTATAAAACAGGTTCAACCCGCCACTGTTTATTATTAAATAATTGTTAATTTCATCAACAAAATGATTTTTATGCCAATTTCCCAGTGCAACCTACTGTGTATGTAAATATATGGCATTTTAATAGGACTTGTACTCAAATGATCTTCATTTTACATCATGTAGGTCACAATGTAACCTTGCAACATATAGCCTTTGTTTACATGATGAAAAGTGCATCTGCATTAAACTTGGCAGATATGATCTTTATTGTGAGTTTTATGGCAGATCTGCATGTTAGACTGATACAGGATCAAATCAGAGGCTAATCTGATCTAAATTGTAGAGTGATACATATAAAGTACTAAACTCTCAAAACTTTGTCTGAAATTGTGACAATTTTTTCTTGAAAATATTTCTACCTCATTTAAAATTGTCTTACAGAAAAGGTCTCCAATACATGTATAAGTCCAAAATGGAAAGTCTAGATCTTAAAGACTGTATAGATAGCTTAGTTCCTTCTCCTTGGCATGATTGGATTGAAGGAACAACCATTTGATTTTCATGGATACCTTTTGCATCCTGCCTTTTTATTTTCAGAAAAATCGTAGCCTGGGCGGCCCAGATTTTCTTTGATTTTTTAATTCATCATAAATTTCTCAGCCCAAAGCTTCATCCTGCCTTTTTTTTTATTTCAAAGCACTATCCTACCTTTTTCTTCTTTTTATTTCAAATTTCACCATCGCCACCCCCTAAAAATCAAATGGTCACGCCCTTAGCATACTGTGGATTCATTTATTTTCATGGGTACCAATGGTTTGATGAAAATTGGTAAATTCGAAGATACTTAAATCCGTGGTTCTGAAGTCTGCAGCATTAATTCCTTTTCCTAGGGTATCAAATTTGGTGGGTCAAGGTAACCCACGAAAACCACTAAAATTGATAACCCAGGAATAAAAATGAAACCATAGTATTGTATTTACATTTTTTCCCCTAAATTTTGGTTTGTCTTGTATTATAACCTTTGGCAATAACTTTGATTATCATAAGTATTAATATTTTTATGAAGATGTTGTTAGTGAAATTTCTCAGGATACTCAGGCCAAAGATGGTAGGGATATATGGGAATCAAATGTCAACAGTCAAGAGTGTTACTTAAACATGTATAGCCTTTTTCTTGAAAGACAATTTTTTTTCAAAAGTCTGTGTGATAAGATTTATAAAATTGCAAATTTAGATTTTACTGATTATATACCTTATATGCAGAAAGAAAACTGCTTTATAATGATGAAAAGTGAGTTTTTGGTCCAGTATAAATCAAACACAGCATTGGTAGGTTTTTAAATATAGAATTTCATCTGCTCTATTCTCTTATTACAGATTATAAGTGGTTTAAGGGTATTATGGCATTCTATTCTAAGATATATAGACCCATTACATATATTTTGCTGTAAGATAGGGGGTAAAAGGTGCGTAAATTGTATACTATTCAGTTACCAGTAATATTCATTTTACTGCTAAAAAGCAAATCAACTTCATAAATAAGAAATTTTAAGAACAGACCTTTCAACCTAAAATGAAATGCTATACTTCTGTAAAAAGTGTTAAAATAACACAAGAAGACCATATAGACATTATGATTTTATGAAATATTAAATCTTTTTAAAAACTGACATATCATAACTCAAACATATCTGAGTCCATTCAATAGCAGGGTAGGAAATTCGCTGAAAAAGTAACCAGCCCTGAATTGAAATTCTACCTGTTTTTGCTATATAGCCAGTCAAATTTTCACGAGTTTTAGCCAGCCCTGCCCAAAAGTTACCAGTCTCGGGCTGGCGGGCAGGCTGTTGTTTCCAACTCTGTCAATAGTTAAAAACATATACTAAAATACAGAAGAGAAATGATCAGAACAATTTTGTTGCTTGTTAATTTTCAAATACTTAGTGTATTTATTAAACTATAATAATTCTTAAAAATAAGATATAAAATTCTCTTTGGGTCTCAACACTACATGCTTGAAAGCATTTTTTCTTTTATGTAAAATGTTTTAATATAATTTAAACATGGGAATTGAGAAAATTAGTAGAGTAAATGACAAAAGTATTTTCAAACAAGTTTTGTTAAAAATAAATTGAAGAGACTTCCATTAAAAGACATAATAGTTAATATCCAGACATAGAGTGGGATTATTTAATCCTTGATCCTATCTATCTATTACAAAAAGTCAAGCCACTATCTATTCTGAGGAAGACATTGACATAATAACATTAAATTCAATGATTTGCTCGCTCTATTGGGATCATCAAGTCTTCACCTTAGAGATGATATAAAACTAGGACTAAGATTGGCTAGATATCAAGGGATATTAAATATCTGTTGTTTTTTTTTTCATTTAAATTAAACTGATTGCTGATTTTGATTTGAATATTACTTTAATTTAATTAACCTTTTTCTCTATCTATTTTGGCAGTCTTAATGTAACTAACATTTAGCTTATGTTTTTTTCCCTAGAGCAAAAATCGTGAAATAGAAAACACAAAAAAACAATAGCAGCAGAAGTTTATTTTACATTTGAAATTTAAGGCTTTTTTACCTTCAACAGCAAAAAAAATTCTCTTTGAAACTTAAATGCTCTGCATTATTTTTTGTACGTTTCAATAAAATTATCATATTTTTATTGTAGTAGTTGATCGGAATAGTGATTCGTTTGCAGCTTATAAAATACATTATTTAAAACTAGAGTATATGAATCTAAAATAAAATTTATTTGACAAAATAAACTTAGGCACAGGCCAGCAGACTTGATGAACCCTAAAAAATATTTTGCATTAGGTAAAAAACAACAACCACAACTCATAAACAAATCCATGGCACTCATTGAAATCTTGGCCATATTCTAAGTTCCTTGATAGTCCACTTCCCTTAATGATAATCTAATCTGCCTTTATTAAGTACTTGGACTGATAATTATTCAATAATATTTTTAATATCAATCTAAAAACAATGGCTGCCTGTTTAGACCACCCTTTAATTAAGGAGGGTGCTAGTACACTGATGTCAATGACAAGGTTCTGAAATAACATCTACACCTTGTGTTTCTTCCTAATCTATTTAATCTATCTATCTTTTTACCAGATAACCTTAACCATAAAAGGACATTACAGACCTTCAAAATATAAAGTGTCAGATTTATGAGGAAAATAGGTCTTATAAGGTACCCCGAGTTTGTTATCAATTCACAAGACTTAGTTATAAGTCCAGATACAGACAACAGAGTTTGGTCCAAAAATCAGAAAAATATGAAAGAATGTGTCCATGGGACAAGGATGCCCCAACACCCAGACAAAAATTAAGAGTTTGACCAGTCTGTAAACCACAGGGGACATACAGTTTGTCACATCATGGATGAACAACTAAGATATTACATCCATGATCATACTGCAACACACATCATTCTCATGTTTAGCTTCAAAACCTTGACTGAATCTTAAATAGAAAGAAGGAATCTGACAGGTTTTGAAAGTTTGCCTTGCAATACCACCCTGTCAAATTTCTTATGTAGGGTTGAGATCTGATAAAAAATCAACAGAAATTTTCATACAGATGTATCTACAAACAAATTTACATCTGTACAGTGGTATAAGAGTAAACTAAGCCAGGTTAAAAAAATGATAATTTCCCTTTTCCTGACCCTACCTTCAAACCATGATATATGTAGGTAGGGAAAATTATATTTTTTTTAATTAACAAAACAATTTTTTTTTTCAAGAAATTGAGATTTATTCGAGAAAGAAAACAATATTTATGAATGAGAAAATATGTTTGGAAAAAATAATTCATTTCAAAGAAATGTAAATAAAATTTCGTGGGAAGGGGCTTATTTTGTGAATAGGTAGGTAAAGGGGAAACAACACAATATTTTATTTTTGGCTTCATCAATCACATAAGTTAACAGTACCTTTAACTGTAGTTGTTCTTTCCGACCAACATCTGAAATCTGGATTACATTCCTTCTTATTTGACCAGTTCATGTCTTATCTGAAAAAGAATAGGACTTGACAGTTACTGTATTACAATGTGACAGATTCATTATAGATCCACAGAATCTCATGTGGAAAAAAACTCTCTTTAATTATTTTTATAATGAAATTAACTTTGTTCCATACTTTAGTATCTATACTTAGATTTTCCAATAGGATGCTTTGGGAGTATTTACAGTCTACGAATTGTTTTAAATTCTGCAATTTAGCAGTTGAAAGATAATCTAAATACTGGATTGGTTTTTTTTTTTGGTTTTTTTTTTAAATAATTAAATTTACAAATCATTCTCTTTTGTAATTTCTGGTTTTATAAATTCACAGCTGAAGTACTATTTACAAGAAGCAGAATCTTGAAATAGGAAAATACAACAAATTAAATGGGTTTCTTAGGACACCCACTTTAGTGCTTTGCCCTATTCATAAAGTGCACATAAAATGCTAGAAATAGAAGATTAGGGTTGATGTTGAACTGTGTGGGTTTATATGATGTCTAATTTATCACTGAAAATGTCTTGAAAGTATAAAGTATATGATACAAGAAGCAAAGGTGTACCAAAGGATAATCAGTATCATAAAACCGTAAAGACAAAGACAAAACCGGCAGACAAAAATCATCACAACAAAACAAACCACATAACAACATAAAACACAAACACACATAACAGCAAAACCGCATTCAGCAACGTGAACTCAAGTGGAAACAAGAGTGAACTCAGGTGCTCCGGAAGAGTAAGCAGTTCCTGCTTGCTATAGCACACCCGTCACGTTGCCAAAGAACGATTAAGTGTTGGTCAAATCCGGAAAGGATGACATTACAAAACTCTATGTCAAACCAACATCTGTGCTCATCTGAGAGATAGAAATCCCGTATTTGTATACAAGCACATGATGTCGTCCGTAAAATTTCTTGAGTGATGACAACAACCTAGGAGCAACGTACCCCTGTGTTAATAATTTGCTTGTCAGCCGTGTGGCTCTATCAAGGAAGTCGTTGTACTCCCCACATGCTCTGGAATAGCGAATCAATTGTGATACGTAAACTCCATATGCTGGAGCGGACGGAATGTTGCTACACAGAAAGGGAAAGTTAACTATTGGAAAGTTGAAGTCATCAGGTTTGTCATAGAGCTTTGTACAAAGCCTTCCTTGTGTGTCAATTTCGAGAAATAGATCCAGATATGAAGCCGACCTCCTAGAATCTGTAGTGTCCTTTATCTCAAGTTCCTTCGGATATATGAGATGTAAATAGTCACCAAATCTTAAGGATTTTTAAGGACGCTTTATCTTAAAAGTCTTAAAAATGGGACTTCAAATTTTAAGGACGCTTTATCTTAAAAGTCTTAAAAATGGGACTTTCTTTTTTAACCTTTGCAAAACCTTCTAAAAACTAAAAATAAATAAAGGTTTCTTATTAGATAGAAAAAAGTCTACTTCAAATTACTTAGTGCTATCAATTATAAGTCATAGGCAGTATATAGAACAGGGCTGAAAATGGAAACAACAGAAACTAGGTGAATAATATCTCAAGTTTATTGGAATATAATTACTTGAAGCTAAAAATATGTATCTATAATTATTATAAATTTGTCCTTGTTCCCATCTGGTGGTCATTACAAAAAAAGCACCCAAAGTTGTTTCAATGTTACTTATATACATCTGTACATGTAAAAGATTAAGGTATTATATGACCATGGTATAACACATTTTCATAAAAAAATCCAATTAATTCCATATTTACAACAACAGAGTTCACACAATCTGAAAACAATCCAATGATTACATAAACAGATAGACTATAAAAGGAAAATGTATTATATCCCTCAGAAAGAAAAAAATAGATACTGCTATCTTATAAACTTGTAATGAAGAGTGTGTGTTTACATAAAGTGTTAACTAGTTTTGTTATATTTTCACAACAAATTACCAGGAATGGAAACTGATGATAACCCCCTTGACAAGGTTTTCAGCCCTGGGTGGTATATATTAATCAATGAGCATCTAGATTATTTTCCTAATTTTGTGAAATCTACATTTTAATACTTAAGCTTACATGCAAATTAATTAATACTTCAAAATGTACATCTCTTGCACATTTGATTTTCTGATGATATGTGCAAATTTTCATCAAATTCCATTGAGCCATTAGGCGTTATACTTTATAAATGAGATACAATGTACAGTATTTAGACAGACAGACAGATTGGTTCCTATGGGCTCCCAAAATTTTGTTTCGCTGGGGAAATAAATGAAAGAAGCTGAATGAGCATGCTAGCATATCTCAGGCATTCCGCTATTGACCTATCAATATAATCCTTGAGGAATAAGGAATTGCTAAAAAAAAATTGTGATAATATGTGCAACTACATATGGTGTATTTCTTGCAAACCAAGTGCCAATTAATTATGTTTAGAAGTTACAGAGCAGTTGTGTCCACACAATGACGAAAAAAGATTTTATTTCAGCAATTTTTTAGTCCAAAGGGCCATTACTATCGCAACAATTTGCGAATAAAACATTTCTGGTAATATGCAAAACAACATATTATGGTGTACTTCTTGCATACCAAGTTACCTTATACTCTGTTAGTAGTCTTAGAGGAGTTGCATCCACAAGATGACTTAGCAGGACTTTCTGTGAATTTCTAAGATGATGAATCTGGACTTTCTATGAATTATTAAGTCCAAACGGTCATAACTCTCTCATAAATGTGGCATCTAAAATTCCTATTAACATGCACAACTACATATGGTGTACTTCTTGAATACCAAGAGTCGTTGAACTCTTGTCATGTCTGTGGAGTTGAGTCCACTAAATGTGATCAGAGACAGACTGATGGAAGGATGGGACTGATTAATGGACCAGTCAAAATCAATTATACATTATACATTGTTGTATAGGGTATAATATTAAATAACCTACATGTTCTTGATGTAGGCACAATGTTGATGGAACATAGTGCTCAATATTTTTAAATTAAAGTTCAAAGGGCAATAACTCAAACAATAATATAATATAAAATACAAGTTGTGTCCAATCTACGATAAACCAGAGGAAATTTGAAAGATATGACCCCAAAAGTTAAAACACAGTATGAATACATACTTTAAGGAAACAATTCCCATCCCTGTTTGTACAAAAAGTACTTTAATGTGTTATGTTGTTTCCATAATATAAATGAAATCTGAAAGTGTGGTAAAAAGACTTAAAAATATGTTATGACGTATCTTTGTCACAATGAAAGATTTAAAATTCCCTAAACAGAAAAACTTTAAAATTCATAAAAAACACATAGCATGAACAATAGAACATGAAATACATGATCACAACATATCCCCCACATCAAAATGTCCACATTTACATAAATTAGGATATTACTACTAAGTATTTAATTCTAAAACTATGGGATAAGATTAATAAAAATTGTGAATTTTCCCCAGCAGGAATGATTTACTTTAAAAAGAAAGGAAACACATTTGCACCTTCACAGTATTGAAGGCTGCTGGTGGTTGTCCATTGTGGTTTTTATGAATTGCCGCTTGATTGTGGGCTGTGTCGCATACATGTACAATTATTCCACATCTCATTATTTTCTATTTAGGTTAGAGTAGGATAATATCAACACGCAAAAGCAGGTAACTACTTTGATCATTAGCATTAATATGCATATGTTTTATACTAGTAATTTACCAAATTAAGAACCATCCTTTACTCACTAGCTTTCAGCTTTTTTCCATCATCATGTAACGTTACACTATCTTATTATTAACAATGTGATAACCTATGTGCATGTATTCTCTCTGCAAAGAAAAGGGTACATTTAGGATACATTTAATAAAGACAACCCTCAATTGCCTTAAGCACTCACTAGCTTTCCATGGCTTATTCAAATAAAAAAAAAAGCATAAGCCATTTAGGGTAATTCAGTAAAAGCACATTCCTATCACTACACTATTATTTACGATATTTTAAGGTGAAATCCTCCTGGTACATTACGAACAAATTACCATTCCATATACTGGGAAGGAATTAAAAATGTATTTATTAATGAAACTGTTGATTTTGAACACTAAACAGTCTTCTAAAGTTATGTTACATGTAATTTATAAATCAAATAGTATTAAAAAAGACTATGTTAAACTTTTCTATTTTTGCTATTACATGTATACAATTATCACCCTAGCTGGTGTGTGACCCGGTGGTTTCTTTCCCCGAGAAAGTAAGGTCACCCGAGGGCTTGCCCCGAGGGTGACCTTACTTTTCGAGGGGAAAGAAATGCAGGGTCACAAATCATCTAGGGTGATAACTGTTATATTATATCGAATATTTAAATGAAACAAATTCAATTTTAAATTTTGAAACATATTTCGGACATTTTAACTCTTTTCCATTGAAAAAAATACAGCCCATACAATTTAGAAGTAAAAACATGGGGTTCACGTGCGAAATTTCACGAGAGGGTGACCTTACCATGCGACCCAACTATTACCGGTTGACCCAGCGAAATATCACATGTCAAGTGACCAAGTCTAAGCGAATGACAATAAAGATTTTTATATGAGTATATAATATAACATCTTATTGTGTGGGTTTTGGGGATTTAAAAAAAAATATTTATAATTATTATTTCGGATTTAATTAAAAAAAAATGAACATAATAAATATCTATTCACTTATTTTGATTGAATTAATAAAAGAAAAGAACTGTTACCGACCAAAAAGTGTATTGGACATGTACATGTAGGACATGCTTTAAAAACGAATTAGATCAGTAGTTTAAATGTGTTTTCATTTCATAATCATATAAAAGCTCATACAATATTATTGTATAATTAAGTTTGATAAATAATTTACTATTTTAATATAAATCATTATTTACAAAGTCCATGTATTTATAATGTTCATAATTTCATAATTAATAATACTGCGCATGACCATCTGACCTTTTTTTCACTTTATCGTCGCTGGGATTCAAAAATGTCGTATGAGGAAATTGCAATTTTTTCAGGAGAAACAAAAAACTGATTTTTTTACTCCCTGTGCAAAACTAGTTTGTACCCTTTTCAATTGCAACAGTTTTTGATGTATGCATTGATATTATTATACTTTATCTTGATTTCTATGTATCACAATGACTCTACTGCACACATGACAATTTGTTTGTGATATACGACATTTTGACACAAGACCGGATAGCAATGCTAATGCACGAACAACCCCAACAATGCAACTGAAAGAGACTTTGATATCTATGACATTAAATAACTTACAATGAGCTATAAATATTGACCAATTCTTATAGATCCTTAAATTTCGATCCTTTTACATTTTCCAGGTTGGAACAAATTGTCGTATAATTACTTACTTACGGCAATTTGTAAATAATTATGATGGGAGTGAAATGCCGTATAACTTTTTTCTGTCTGAATTATGTTCTTTAAAGGCATAAAGTACACTGTTATTTTGATACATAATTATTATTTGATGAACAAAGAATTATATGAAATAAAGAAACATTCAAAAGTATTTAATTTGACACAGATTATAAAATATACGACCTTTTGGAATCCTAATTTTTTAGCTGATATGATGTTTTAATATTTTGTCATATGTTTAAAAACACCACTTTTGATTGGAGAAGAGATACGACAATTTGAAGTCATATGAAGTTTGGCCCACAGATTCTAAAAATGTAATAATCGAAAAACGGCGAAATTGACATATACGACATTTTGGAATCCCAGCGACGTTATTCTTTGTGTTAAGTAAATGCAGTTGCAGATATTATTCATGTTATGTTAGTGTATTAAAACTCTATGTTTATGTTCAAGCTGTTTTCATTCCTTCCAATATCTGTAATGGGTAAAAAAATTTAGTCCATCACAGAAGTAACATAATCACGGGGGGTAACTTCCATATTAAAGGTAGGTACATATGTACATTATGATGATGAGCGGCCCAAAAGGGTCTACTTTTTGTGGTGCTCAATATGTGAAAAGGGTGGAAATTTCAGATGTTTTATATATGATAAGGTATACTTTTCACAAATGTCATATACATTGTATCAATAGAAATACAGTGACCAAGCATCTATAAAATTTCTGGGCCGCACATCTGTACCCTAAAATACTTGGAGTTACCCCCCCAAATCAATCAATCAATCAATCAAAGTTTTATTTAAAAAGTCTATGCATTTATAACAAAAGTAACACAAGCTCTAATGAACTTTTAAATCGCCCCCATAATACATATGTAATAGGAGCATCTATAAATTTTTGTCTTTTTAAAGTTGTGTAAATCAAGTGGTGTGCAATGAAATTGAACGGAATAAGAGCTTGTGCCCTTAGTAAGATTTTTACAACATCACAATGTTAAGGAAAGGTCTCAAGAAAACAAATGAATTAATGTGAATATTTAGTTTTGTTTTTTAAAATACATGTAACCTTTAAAGGTAAAATCCTAAAAGTGTTTACAAATCTACTATCTATTTCATATCCATGCAATTTTAAGATGTTACTACATGTACTATAAAATTGCTTAAATATTATAAAGATGTAATAATTTGAGTGTTCTAGAAAGATAAGTCATTCACAAAATAAATATGTGGATATGAAATGAATATCTAAATCAGAGAAAAATCAAATGATTTGAGGTTGTTGGGGTAGCAAAAGTAGTACATGTACAAAAAAACGTATCTCCATCATGTTTGCATGATTTTATTTTTTGCGTATGACAAGTTGACCATGGCATAATATAGTTAGAGGGGGAAAAGCCCCTTTGAGGGAGGATTAAAAGAATGGAGTGGAAATGACAACTAGAGTGGTGGCATTCAATGGAAGGTACAAGATACAATTTCATAAATGTCCTCTGCGTTTTTTAACATCAATTAAACAGGATGTAGATATGTTTTGGCTATTAAAGATTGCTTTACATCATATAGTAGAAATAAGCTACATACAAAATACAAGAGGCTGTGTCTTGTTGTTGCTGGAAAACTGTGACCGACATTTTGGTGACAACGCACACACACAGCGATGCAAGATGGTGACAGATAGTGTCAAAGTGACTCCTATTTGTCACTTAATTTGGAATTCGTTGCAGGTGACTTAAAAACAAGAAGATGAAAAGGTCATCTGTACCTGTAAAATGACGGAGGATGCTCACAAGCACTTGTTTCAAATGATACATTGTATATGTTCAATTTATATTTTTACATGAAACTGCTTTATTAGGTGTGTTTTATCAATTGTCATTAAGACATATACATGTTAAGTTGGAAATGATAGACTACAAATCCCGCTTAACATTAAAACATCAATGATTTATCAGCTTAAGCATAAAGAATGTAACTATTACACAGAAAAATTCTTTTTCAGTTTCTGTAGCATGTGAAAAATGGGAAAAGGGAGATCACTCATTGCTAACTTCCGGTTCCGGATGTTTACAAATTTTTGAAGTAGAATGACTTCGATTGCCCTTGGTCTTCGCACAGGCCTTAGAAGATGCATAATTCAATCTAAATATTACAGGTTCACATATTATTCTCAACAATATTTCTGGTTGTGTCTCAAAATTATGTCAAATGGTCGAGTCTTACGCGAGTTGCATGACACTTGACTGTTTGAAAATTTTGGTGCCTAAAATGTGTAACTTGGACTTGGTAAAAAAATATTGGTTTTGCCTCACCATTGCATGTACTGTCTGTTTATTCTATAGTGACTAGTCATGTAGTGAGGTCTGCGTCTTGTGATCCACAACGTATCCTGTCGGCTGCCGGTCTGAATGGCCAGTCACTCACAGTGGTAGTGTGTTTGTTTACAACCCTAGTCAGAAGTCTAGTTTTAGAATATTACAATATGCTTCGTTTATTTTTTGTACTTGAAGATCGCAATGGAAGAGGGAGGTTTGGCGCCATAAAACCTGGTTTAACCCACCATTTCGTTTGAAATGCCTGTACCAAGTCAGAACCATTGTGATCCACCAATTATCCGGTATGACTGATTCATTTTTGTCGTTTTCTCTGGACTATGAGATTGATCATTCAAGTTCGGTAGTTTTGTTATTACCTTTATTCATCGCGGTTCATTAATATTTTTATACGACCGCAAAAAATTTGCGGACGTATTACAGGCCTGTCAAGTGTCACGCAGCTCGTGTGAGACTCACGCATCTAGTCAGCAATTTGGCGGCAAATTTCTTTGATCTTTCAATTTTTCGGCAAATCTCACGCATGCAGCTCATCAAAACTTGACAGCCCTGGTATAATGGTATGATGGCATGCTGTTGTCGTCGTTGTCGTCGTCTGTTTACTTTAGTGTATACACAATAACTTTTGTTCTAGTCATCAGAATGCAATGAAATTTTACAATGATGTTCCTTAACATAAAAAGATGGATAGGATTGATTTTGGGGGTCCCCCCTTTTTTTGTTTAAAAACTAGGGGCCAAAATTGCAACTTATATGTTTGTTGCCATGATAACTTTAGTTCTAGTTATCCGATCGCTTTGTAATTTGGCAATAATGTTCCTTACTATAAAAGGATGAATTGAATTGATTTTGGGGGTCCCCCCTTTTTTTTCAAAATTAGGGGCCCAAAAGGGGTAAAAAATTCAAATATTTTATGTGTTTCCTTTATTACTTTGGTCCTACATCATGTACATGTAGTTGGCCTATTGCTGTGAAATTTGTCAGTATGTTTCTTACAAAGAATGAACCTGATGAATTTTCACTCCCCCCCTTTTTACCCTGTTGCTTAATTAGGGGCCTGCCAAAAGGGGCCATTGAAACTTTTTTATTTGTGGTCCGATTTTGAAAAAAAATTTTGCATGTTTGTTCTTGTCAAATAGCGATACAAAATTGATAATCAATTTTTGCAACCCCCCTTTTTCCCCTTATTATGTAATTAGGGGCCAAAAGGGCCCAAAATCAAAACTTTTTTACTCATGATCCGATTTTGAATTTTTTTTTGCATGTTTGTTCTTGTCAAATAGTGGATACAAAATTGAGAATTAATTTTTGCAACACCCCTTTTTTCCCCCTATTATGTAATTAAGGACCAAAATGGAAAATTTGTGGTCTAATTTTGATCTCCTTTGGGAAAAAAAAAATTCCTTTTAAGATGTAAGTGGAAAGTCCACCAAAAACCTTTGTCAGTCCACCATGGGCTGCATGTGTCCAAAGCAATTGACTATCCATATTGGGCCTAAAACGTACAGGGTTCAACATGTTGCTGCCGTATCATGCTGTGCTCGGCGAAGCTTTTTATTTATATTAATAAAGAACACTCTTTGTCTAGATAGGGTCATAAACTTGGCCAAACACCCATGGATGTAGTTGGAGTTGCCTTTCAGTGAATATTTTTTTGTTTTTGTTACGTCACAAAGTCACTTTAAGTGGGTTATGTCAGCGTTTGACCATGAACTTTAATAAATTTATTTAAAAACTTTTATTGCAATTTTTTAGGATGTGGAAAATAGCTAAAAATATGTTTTATTTATAGAAAAAAATATTAAAAATGATTGAGTATTTTTAGAAATTAGAATTAAAAAGTTTTAAAAAAGTGAAATGAAATTTGACTGCCAGTACTAATTATAGAAGTCATGTGACTTTGCAGATGACTTCATTCAAATACACTTGGGGATTTCTACCCATAAAGGATTATTTTGTAAATTTAATTGACTCTGAAATTAATCTGTTTTAACTTGCATGTACATGTATTTTGTACGCTCCAACATTATCAAAACTTTGGCCCAGATTTTCACTTGATACAGGTTTATTGTATAAACATTGAATAAAATTGCGATAGGTCCCTTGGTATAAAGTGAAATTGTGAAATAGATTGTTATTGTTTTTGTCTCGCCTGCGACGAATGTCGCAAAAGGCGAGACTTAGGTATGGTGATTTCGGCGGCGTACAAAATTGTTTAAAGTTTTTGCTTATAAAGTCTGTTTTATGTCAACTAGTTATGTTACACCATTGATATTTGGTATGCAGTGACATCAGCATCAGTACAGATCAGTTTTAAAAGGATTTCACCTGTATGCTCAGGACTGCAGTCATGGTCTACTGACTTTGAAATTTTACACTGATTTGGCCGCGGTTAACCTTTTTTCTTACGTCTGTTTAACATGAAGCAGATATGGTTCCCATTGACATTGGGTATGCACTTGCATTAGCATTAGTACAGATCAATTTCAAAAGCATTTCATCTGTATGCTCTTGCAGTCACGGTCTACTGACTTTGAAATTTTACACTGATTTGGCCGAGGTTAACCTTTTTTCTTACGTCTGTTTAACATGAAGCAGTTATGGTTCACCATTGATATTGGGTATGCACTTGCATTAGGATCAGTACAGATCAATTTCAAAAGTATTTTATCTGTATGCTCCTGCAGTCACGGTCTACAGACTTTGAGATTTTACACTTTTTCACTTTTTACTAATGTCATGAGTGTTTTATATAAAGCAGTTATGGTTCACCATTTATATTTGGTATGCAGCTGCTTAAGCATCAGTTAAGATCAGTTTAAGGAGGATTTTATCTGTTTGGCTTCTGCAGTCATGGTCTACTGACTTTGAGATTTTATACTCAGTTGGCTTTAAATGTTTTTTTTTTCTAATGTTTGTTTTATATAAACAAGTAATGGTAAGACATTGATATTTGATGTACAGCTTCATTTGCACCAATACAGATCAATATCATGAGTAATTGCCAGTACTGTAGTAACTTTAAACATTTGCATTTTTATTTTTACTTCATTTTATACTGTGTCCAGCTGCGACAGGCAAGACATGTCTCTGTGTTAACAGTTTATTAAATAAATCGTTCATTCACTTATTGCTGATATATTTTTGTTACTTTTAATTCATGTTTAAAACAAATTTGTTTCTCATAAAATTTGATTAGAAAAGGCCCTGTATGGCATCGGGTACGGGTAAATTTTCAATGTCAGTATCGAGTAAAAACATGAAATACATCAAAATATGAATGTTAATTTTAAAGTTGCTATCGTGTATTGCCGCAGTGCTATCGTTTTTCTTCAAATTTTAAAAATCTCATTTTGTTTTCATCACTTCCTCACTTGCCCTGATTATTAAACTGTTTATTTAAGGGAATATTATTGTCTCAGATAATTCACAAAGGAAGCCATAAACCTCCCAAGCTGTGCTAGTTCAAGGTGTTGAACATCTAGAGTTCAAAGGATTTTGCCGTCAGCAGTCAATCATGAGTTAATCTCTAATCCCATTGCATAATCTTGTGTAATTTTTTTAATGTTACAATTGCCTCCTTATAAATAAAAAGTAGCAAAAACCAAAGGATGCAGTATTGCCTTTTATGTTTTTTTTTTGAAAGTGGTAAATTTTTTGAACTACTGGTAGTTCTTCCTGTATATATGACAAAATAAATTGTATTCCTATTTCCTTGATTTTTTTCTCGTATTAATTTTTATAGACCATTCTTTTAAATTTGATAAAAGTCCATTTTAAAGACAATTCTTTCCTTTATATAGATCAGGTTACATTTCTGATCTTACTGTCCAAGTAAATTCACAATTAGCATGATTAGTGTTTGAAAATTGGGTGGCGAGAATCACTTGCTGGTGAGATCTACTCTGTTACCAGTACATGCCATATTTATTAAGGAATTACATGTGCAAAAATATACAGTAGGAAATAAACTTTAATTCCAGATTTTCATTTCACTAAATTTATATCCATACATGTACATCATGTACATGTAAAATGCATTATTTTATTAAAAAAAAACCACAAATAAAAGTCCTCCTTTATTTCTCTTTGCACATTCTAACTATTGTTTACCGACTGTAATTCTTATGTCGCTCGGCGCTGTTTTGATGTATGATTTTAAGAAAATCCAATTAAATGTGTCGATGTTTCAACAAGTGCAAATGTTGCTGTTTTGATTGCCCCTATTTTGAAACGTCACTGTTTTGATATAGCCCAGTATAAGGCCATATCATAGATCTTTTGGCATTTCTGTTCATGTAAAATTTATCATATATCCTATATCTTTTTAATGATATTTTTAATCTCTCACTACATGTATTAAAATCTGTTTTAAAGTCACAAAGGTAAACAAATAATCAATCAATACGGTCGTCTAATTTTGAGCACAATAAACCCAGTTGAAGGCAAATTTGGTAATAAATGAATATTTCAAGTTTGTTTTATTACATTTTGGTCGTTAAACAACATAAAACAATTGGGGACAACAGCAAAAAATGTAATTTTAGTAGACAATACATAACGCCTTTAACATTTAAAAAATTAATTTAAAAAGTTAAAATATGTACTCTGAACAATTTAGTTTTGTTTAAAATCAAATGCATTATTTTATCGTTGTAGAGGGCTTTCCACAGACATTATTCCGGAAGAAGAGAGAAAAGGAGAGCTTCAAGAATCTGATCTTGGCAGAAAGGTATAATTTACAGCTTATCACAATAATATAGAAGTGCTGTTCGGAATGATGTAAAAAAAGTAAAACAGCAATTGCTCTTTTTGTAAACATTACAATGAGATAAGAAACATGCTCAAACTATCAATATGAATACATGTGCAAACTACAGAATTTAATTTACAACAAAATGTCTTTTAACCATAAAGATTGATCTCAACAACAAACAAGAGGCTCCCAGGAGCATGAATCGCTTACCAGGTCCTTAAGCCATAAGGGTCTCTTCTATAAGGTCTCATCTGACAAGCTCAACCCAATGGAGACCTTTGTACAGCTTAATGAGCTGAAGGTTTTAGCAAGCAACAGCTTTCATTTATCTGCAATGATTTTCATTCTTTAGAGCAAAAAGTATGAAAAATGCTTTTTTTTTATCCGCAACGACATGTCAGGGGGCTTAAGCTTTACTCATGTCCGTCTGTACAAATTTTCTTCAAGATTTTCTCAGAAACCCTTCAAGAGAATAAGCTGAAACTCAGTAGCATGGTTCAGTATGGCAAACTGTACTTCCTAAGTGATTTTCAGAACTGTGGGACACCTACTTCCTGTTTGGGAATTGGGCCGATGTGAAAATATGTATTATAACATGATATGAAAATTTCTGTCAAGCTTTTTTCAGGAACCATACTCAAGAATGATTTGAATTTAGTATGACAAACTGTACGTCCTAAGCAATTTTAAGACCTGTCGGACATCTACTTCCTGTTTGGGAATTAGGCGGAGTGAACATACATGCATGTGAACATGACTATGAAAATTTCCCTCAAGCTTTTCTCACGAACCATACATGAGAATTATTTGAAATTAGAAGGATGGATCATGGTTCAGTATGACAAACTGTACATCCTAAGTGATTTTTAGACCTGTCAGACATCTACTTCCTTTTTGGGACTTAGGCCAAGTTAAAATATGTGAACATGACTGTGAAAATTTCTGTCAAGCTTTTCTCAGGAACCATTAACATGAATGATTTGAAACTAAGTAAGATGGTTCAGTATGACAAATTGTATGTCCTTAGCAACTTTCAGACCTGTCAGACTTCTAGTTCCTGTTAAGGGCTAGCAGAGGCATCTGTGTCCCATGGACACATTCCTTCTTCATTTTACTTTTAAAGGGTCATAATCCCTATAAGGGATCATCTGATAACTTCAACCCAACAGAGACTTTTGTAGAGCTTAATGATCAGAAGTTTTAAGCAAGAAACTGCAATAGTTTTCATTCTACAGGGCAAAAACATGAAAAAATGTTATTTTTGACCTTTAAAGGGCCCTTTGACTCAATGGAGACATTTTTACAGCTTAATGGGCTGAAGGTTTAAGCAAGCAACAGCTTTTCTGGAATTTCAATAGTTGCATATAACAAAAACTCAAAAAAATGCTATTTTTTGACCTTAAAGGGCCATAATCTCTATAATGGATTATCTGACAACTGTGATCCAATGGAGACTTTTGAAGAGCTTTTGATTCTGAAGGGTCTAAGATCCTTCAGATTTTTTATCTGTAATAGTTGCTGAGTTATTTGTTCCATTTTTGTCTGAGTGTCTCGCCTGCAATGAATAGTCGCAGAAGTGGACTATTAGGTATTACTTTCCGGCGGCGTAAACTTTTTTGTAAGACTTGAATTTCTTTAAAAATATATTAGCTAGGCATTTGATATTTGGTATACAGACAGTTGAGGTTATGGTCTACACAACTGTTTCCATGCAATATAACCCTGACCCCATTTACACAATTCAGTGACTTTGGGAACTAAGGTCTTTTTTTAGGCCATAAACTTCTTTGTAAGACTTTTGTGAATGAATTTATGAAAAGCATAATAGCTAAGCATCTGATATTTGGTATATAGGCAGTTGGGGTTATGGTCTCAACAGCAGTCACCATGACATGAGATCTGGACTCATTTACACGCTTCAGTGACTTTGGGAATTTAGGTCTTTTTCAGGCTGAAAATTTCTTTGTAAGAGTATTGTGGATAATGAATTACTTGAAAAGTATAATAGCTAGGCATCTAGTTTTTGTATACAGACATTTGAGGTTATGGTCTACGCAACTGTTAGTCTCGATCACCCAGACGCTTATCAATAGATGATAAGAGTCTGGGACAGTCCTATTACCTATTTTGTTATGTGTATGTTCGGAGTACTTTCAGGCTTTATCATAATGTTCGACGAAAATCACTCTACCGTATGTTCAGAATTCTGTACATATGGTTCAGTGATTTCATGCAAATACAATAGCGAGATAACTTCTCCAGTTGATGTGAGTTGTTCTCTTATAACATAATATTTCTTATTTTACAATAAGACATCCTAATTTACATTTTTGAACACAAGTTGGTTTTGTTAACAATAAAAAAAAATTGTTTTATCGTTAAATTGTACTCACGGGCGTCTACCTGGTTTTGGAAATTGTTTAGGTTTATTATACCCCCACTCGTAAGAGAGGGGGCTATATTGCAATCACCTTGTCCGTCCGTCCGTCTGTCCGTCCGTCTGTCCGTCTGTCCGTCCGGTACAATATCTCGGCTTCTATTGAAGGGATTGATTTCAAATTTGGTAGACAGCTTAAGCATGATGCAATGTACATTTGCTCCACTTTTCAGGTCAGTCCATGATCTACTTCCTGTTTTCCGAGCCGACTTAGACTATTTTAAGGGTAAAAAATGGGAAATTTTTCGTAACAGTTTTCTCAGCTTCTACAGAAGGGATTGATTTTAAATTTGGTATACAGGTTCAGCATGATGAGTTGTACCGTGCCTCCCCTTTTCAGGTCAGTCGGTCATATACTTCCTGTTTTTCGAGCCGACTTAGACTATTTTAAGGGTCAAAAATGGGAAATTTTTCGTAACAGTTTTCTCAGCTTCTACTGAAGGGATTGATTTTAAATTTGGTATACAGGTTCAGCATGATGAGTTGTACCGTGCCTCCCCTTTTCAGGTCAGTCGGTCATATACTTCCTGTTTTTCGAGCCGACTTAGACTATTTTAAGGGTCAAAAATGGGAAATTTTTCGTAACAGTTTTTTCAGCTTCTACTGAAGGGATTGATTTTAAATTTGGTATACAGGTTCATCATGATGAGTTGTACCGTGCCTCCCCTTTTCAGGTCAGTCGGTCATATACTTGTTTTCCGAGCCGACTTAGACTATTTTAAGGGTAAAAAATGGGAAATTTTTCGTAACAGTTTTCTCAGCTTCTACTGAAGGGATTGATTTTAAATTTGGTATACAGGTTCATCATGATGAGTTGTACCGTGCCTCCCCTTTTCAGGTCAGTCGGTCATATACTTCCTGTTTTTCGAGCCGACTTAGACTATTTTAAGGGTCAAAAAAGGGGAATTTTTCGTAACAGTTTTCTCAGCTTCTACTGAAGGGATTGATTTTAAATTTGGTATACAGGTTCAGCATGATGAGTTGTACCATGCCTCCCCTTTTCAGGTCAGTCGGTCATATACTTCCTGTTTTTCGAGCCGACTTAGACTATTTTAAGGGTAAAAAATGGGAAATTTTTCGTAACAGTTTTCTCAGCTTCTACTGAAGGGATTGATTTTAAATTTGGTATACATGTTCATCATGATGAGTTGTACCGTGCCTCCCCTTTTCAGGTCAGTCGGTCATATACTTCCTGTTTTTCGAGCCGACTTAGACTATTTTAAGGGTCAAAAATGGGAAATATTTCGTAACAGTTTTCTCAGCTTCTACTGAAGGGATTGATTTTAAATTTGGTATACAGGTTCATCATCATGAGTTGTACCGTGCCTCCCCTTTTCAGGTCAGTCGGTCATATACTTCCTGTTTTTCGAGCCGACTTAGACTATTTTAAGGGTCAAAAAAGGGGAATTTTTCGTAACAGTTTTCTCAGCTTCTACTGAAGGGATTGATTTTAAATTTGGTATACAGGTTCAGCATGATGAGTTGTACCATGCCTCCCCTTTTCAGGTCAGTCGGTCATATACTTCCTGTTTTTCGAGCCGACTTAGACTATTTTAAGGGTAAAAAATGGGAAATTTTTCGTAACAGTTTTCTCAGCTTCTACTGAAGGGATTGATTTTAAATTTGGTATACAGGTTCATCATGATGAGTTGTACGGTGCCTCCCCTTTTCAGGTCAGTTGGTCATCTACTTCCTGTTTTCCGAGCCAACTTAGACTATTTTAAGGGTAAAAAATGAACAGATTTCTCAATTTCTACTTAAGGGATTAATTTCAAATTTGGTATACAGCTTTAGCAAGATGTATCGTGCCTCCCCTTTCCAGGTCAGTCTGTCATCTATTTCCTGTTTTCTGAATGGCCGAGTGGGGGTATGCTTAGCACGACTTAGTGCAACCCCTTGTTAGAGTAAAAAATTGGGACATTCTTGATTACAGAACCATACACGTTTGACCAATCCGATTCTAGATTTTGCAGAACCAGTTGTCAAAAACCAAGGAAGACCAATGAAAGGTTGAGTTTCAAAGTTGGTTCATTTTAGATTGAAATGAATCTTTTATGCTTAACACGTCATATACACACGTGGTAAAGGTTAAAAGGTATAATGATCGCCACCTAGTGGTTACGAGAAATCAATAGGTGTTTTCCCAGACTCACTACCTTGGTAGTATGAGTTTGGGTTCGAGACTATGCAACTGTCACTATGAAGTGTGACCTTGACTCCATTTTCATGCTCCAGTGACTATGTGAACTTAGGTCTCTTTTCAGGCTGTAAACTTCTTTAGTACGACTTTTGTGGAAAATGCATCTCTTGAAAAATATAATACCGGTAGCTAGGCATCTGATATTTGATATACAGACAGTTAGGGCTATGGTCTACACAACTGTCACTATGACCTGGGACACCATTTACACACTTCAGTGGCTTTGTGAACAAAAGGTCTTGTTGTAAACTTCTTTGTAACAGTTTTGTGGAAAATGAATTACTTGCAAAGTATAATAACTAGGCATCAGATATTTGGCATTCAGACAGTTGTGGTTATAGCCTAAGCAACTGTCACCATGTCATGTGACTTTGACTCCATTTTCACGCTTCAGTGACATTGTGAACTTAAATGTAGGTCTCTTTTCAGTCTGTAAACTTCTTTGTAAGAGTTTTTCGGAAAATAAATTTCTTTAAAAGTATAATAGCTAGGCATCTGATGTTTAGGATATCAATAAATTAGATTAGGGTTCTGCTTCTGTCACCATGTCATCTGACCTTGACCTCATTTTTACGCTAAATGACTTAATATTGTTTTTTTTTTTTGGTTCTCAGTCTTTTATGTTAAGTCTGTTCCTCAATGACTATGATATCTAGGATCACTTTAGTTGGTTAACAGGAAAATGTCATTCAGTCACCTGCCAAATGACCCTGATTTTTATTAAAGAACTCAAGGCCTAGGTTAACTTTAAATGTGTTTTGTGATCATGGCAAGAGGCGAGAATTTGTGAATGAATAGTTGAATAACAGGTGAGACATGTATAGTTTAGTGTTAAGTCTTGTTAGTTACAGTGGCCATGTTCTTTTTTATTGAATCTTTTAAAATGAGGATGGTTTGTTGCAAACATATCATAAATCATTCCTTTAAAGTTTCAGTCAAATTGGTTTAATGGTTTCAGAGGTGAAAATTTTTGTAATTGTTAACAGACAACTCTGGACACATAGTGATGGATTTAGCCCATTTGGCCTTCAGCCAGATGAGCTAGAAAATAAAAAAAAAAACCAAATCCAAAAAAACTGAACCCAAAACATATGTACAAAACCAGACCCAAAACATATGTACAAAACCAGACCCAAAACATATGTACAAAACCAGACCCAAAACATATGTACAAAACCAGACCCAAAACATATGTACAAAACCAGACCCAAAACATATGTACAAAACCAGACCCTAAACATATGTACTAAACCAGACTCAAAACATGTGCACAAAACCAGACCACAAAACATACCTAACCTAGCAATATGAAGACACATTTTTTTACACAAATCCTTAGAAAAAAATCTGATTCTTTTTAACATTACCATGATTACAGAAATAAATATGGGATCTGATAAAATGTTGTTGATTTATTAAAAAAACAACTCAAATCAATACCCTTAAAATAATAACTGCAACTCAAATATATTGTGAATTTGTTTTTGCCTTTATTGGCTTTAACATTTGTATGTTTATTTAGAATACTGGTAAATTTTATTGAATGATAATCCACATTTTCTAAGTTAGATAATTTTTATACCCCTACTCGTAAGAGAGGGGGCTATATTGCAATCACCTTGTCCGTCCGTCCGTCTGTCCGTCTGTCCGTCCGGTTCAATTTCTCTGCTTCTACTGGATGGATTGGTTTCAAATTTGGTACACAGCTTCAGCATGATGAGTTAAACTATGCCTACCCTTTCCAGGTCAGTCCATCATCTACTTTCTGTTTTCCAAGCCGACTTAGACTTTTTTAGGGGGAAAAAAATTTGAAATGCGAAATTTTTTGTAACTGATTTCTCGGCTTCTACTGGATGGATTGGTTTCAAATTTGGTACACAGCTTCAGCATGATGAGTTATACCGTGCCTCCCCTTTCCAGGTCAGTCCATCATCTACTTCCTGTTTTTCGAGCCGACTTAGACTTTTAAGGGTAAAAAATTTGAAAAGTGAAATTTTTCGTAACAGATTTCTCGGCTTCTACTGGATGGATTGGTTTCAAATTTGGTACACAGCTTCAGCATGATTAGTTATACCGTGCCTCCTCTTTCCAGGTCAGTCCATCATCTACTTCCTGTTTTCCGAGCTGACTTAGACTTTTTATGGGTCAAAAATAGACAATTTTACGTAACAGATTTTTCGGCTTCTAGAGAAGGGATTGATTTCAAATTTGGTATACAGCTTTAGCATGATGAGTTGTAACGTGCCTCCCCTTTCCAGGTCAGTCGGTCATCTACTTCCTGTTTTCTGAATGGCCGAGTGGGGGTATGCTTAGCACGACTTAGTGCAACCCCTTGTTATTATCTTGTCCATCCTAAATGTAATTTAACATTGATCTATTTTCAGAAAGATGTTGGAATGGTATCTGGAGTACCAGAGGAGCATATCAAGGAGCGCCGTGTAAGAATATTTGTACCAACAAAAAATGCTATGCAGTCTGGTACCTTCAGTCAAAGAAGATGGAAAATAGAATTTGATACAAGAGAACGCTGGGAAAATCCCCTGATGGGTTGGACATCTACGTAAGTTGATGTTAACAAGAAGAAGTTCCTAGGGATATGCTTTTAGATAAATTATCAAAGACTAAAGCGTAGTATCATACCTCAAAATCAGATGATAATACTTACAACTTAATTAAATCTGATTTGTTTAATCATAACTTTTAAAATTGTATTTTATTGACTAAAAATACAGTATTGTCCATTCGATTTTAAACTATATTTTGGGGGGGCTAAATTGTAAGCCATATGAATTACATATCATCTACATGCTGCAACCTGAAATTAGCAAATCAGTCCATCCAAAGTTGAACCTTAACAGCCAGTGGCAAGATCAAAATGTCATTTTTTTCTCCCCTGTGACAAATAGTAGCTGAAGGCAAGACATATGTTAAACTTTCTGGTGGTGTCAGCAATCAGCAGCATAAACTTTTTTGTAAGACATTTTTGGAAAACGAATTGCTTGAAAAGTAAAATAGCTAGGATTCTGATATTTGGTATACAGACAGTTTGGGCTATGACATGTGAACTTGACCCCATTTTTGTGCTTCAGTGACTTTGTGAACTTCGATCTTTTACATGCCATTAACTTCTTTGTAAGAGATATGTGGAAAATGAATACCTTGAAAATATAATAGCTAGGCATCTGACAGTTGATATACCAACAGATGTGGTTATGGTTTACAAAACTGTCACCATGTCCTGTAACTTTGACCCCATTTTCATGCTTCAGTGACTTTGTGAACTTAGGTCTTTTTCATGAGTTTTTTGAAAATTAATTTCTTGAAAGGTGTAATAGCTAGGCATCTTAATGCTAAATGACCTTGACTTTTATTAACCTCTGATCTTAAGAATTCAATGCCTAAGTAAATTTTTAATGTGTTTTGTGATTGTGCCAACAGGCGACAATTAATTAATGAATTGTTGAATAAGATACCCGCCGGCGATACATACTTTAGTGTTATCTCTTGTTATATGTTGCCTGTGTTGTTTTGCTGTAAATGACTTTCCATATTTATCCTTAAGTTTGCTGTACTTAGAAAGCAAAATGTTATTGAAAAAGAGTTCTTGTTCATAAAAAACCTTTAATTTTGCAGAGGTGATCCATTATCCAATATGACTGTAGATTTCTTTACCAAAGAAGATGCAATTGATTTTGTAGAAAGACAAGGTTAGTTTTGAGTTTTTGATTTCTTAACTGAAAGTTTGAAAAAAAATACCTTGTGGTCAAAGTGGCATATTGTCAATCCAGTTTCCTTGTTTTGAACTTGCTTAAGGCATGAATTTACAAACATTATGTATAAGATATAGAAAACCACATAAGATGAAATTACTATATAAGGAGATGTGTTTGAAATTTTTACTATTGCTCTTGAAAATAATTCAGTAGACATGTAGATATAATTGTTCAATTCTTGTTTTCAATATTAAGTAGTGGATTAATTATATTTGGGAGTTTGATTAAAGTATTTCAAAGTTTGTGATTAAAAAGTTTATAACTAAGACCGTAAAAAACTAGAAAAGGGTATTTTTCGTTATAAGATACATACATTTTGTTTAAAATGCATGTTTTCTGTTATGCTAATTGTATACATCATTTTGAATTGCTTCTATATTGTTTTAAGACATTGTGATGTATAATAATGTATCTTAACATTTTATAGGTTGGAGTTATCATGTAGAAGAGAAAAAAGAAACCACATTCAAACCTAAATCATATGGAGCTAACTTTAGTTGGGATAAGAGGACACGAACCACAACTAAATGAACTTGGAATTTAGTCTTTTTACTTTTTTGTTTGTAAATAATAAATATGAATATTTATGTAATTGGTTGTTCAATTAACATTAATTAAAAACATGTACTACATAGCAATACATGTAAATGTTACTCTATAATTAAGGTGTACAAGTCTTAGGTTAATAGAACTTGTTATGCTGATGTTTAAACTATTGCATTTGTGATAACTTCATAGTTCATACTAAAGAAATGTTAGACCTTGATTTACAGGTGCTCTAGTACTAGTTTAGAACTGTCTTTACCTTTTAAGCCGAGTTGCAACTCGGCTATTGTTATGATGATGGCCGGCGGCTGGGCAAGCATGCGGGCATCAACAATTGGTTTCCAGACCATAACTCAGAATGTTGTGAACTGATTTTAATGAAACTTTGGGATATTGTTACAAACCATAATAGGAGGAATCCTATTGATTTTGTGATAAATCTGTTCAAGGTCAAGGTCACAGCGACAGAAAAACGTTAGAAAATTTCTTGAATAAGTGGTTTCCGGACCATAATTCAAACCGATTATAATGAAATTTAGGGATATTGTTACATACTATAAGAGGAGGAACCCTATTGATTTTGGGATAAATCCGTTCAAGTTCAAGATCACAGCGACAGAAAAACGTTCAAATATTTCTTGAATTAGTGGTTTCCTGACCACAACTCAGTTCTCAACTGATTTTAATGAAACTTTGCTATTTTGTTACATTCCATAAGAGGAAAAACTTTAGCGATTTTTAGCAACATCTGTTCAAGGTCAAGGTCACAACGACAGAAATATGTTAGAAAATTTTTTGAATTAGTGGTTTCGGGATCATAACTCAAAAAGTTCTAAACAGATTTTAATGAAACTTTGGTATATTGTTACTTATCATAAGAGGAGGAATCTTATTGAGTTTGGAATAATTTCATTGAAGGTCAAGGTTACAGCAGCAGAAAAACTTTTGAAATTTTGTTAAATCTTAAAATGAAGACAAGGAAGGTTTTGGTTAATAAAATACCGCAACTCGGCTTTTGCACCCATGTGCATATTGATTTTATAGTTTTTATACTTACACAAAATTAAAATCTATAATCAAAGAACTATAACTCTGGGATGATTTTGTTCTTGTATAAAAATTTTCATACATGTAAGAATAAATCAGTAGTTTATATGGATTTTAATCCAAGGATTTTAAGGTTGGCGATCAAAAGGTTAGAAAAGATTAATCTAAATCTAACATTAAGCATGCATGTATTGTAAATGTACAATTATAATACTGTTAAAAAAAAGCAATTTTACTAATTTTAAAGCAACATACCCGTATTGATCAGTATTGTCCTTGAAATTAAAGATGGCCATGGTTGGGTGAACCAGGTTTTTGGCACCATAATGCACTGTAGCATGAAGCATGTGCCAAATATCAAGAGACTGTTGCTTGTGTTATCCATTGCACTAATGCTGCAGGATGCAAAACAAGAAACTGGAGATGACATAAGTATTTAATGGATGAAGTAATAAATCTTCTTTGCACATTGCAATCCGTCATTTTCCTTTACAACCTCAGAGTTGGAAGAAGTGATCATTTCAGTATAATAGAAAGCCAAAAATGACAAATTAAAACAATCGTAAATCATCATCTGATTAAATCAGGCTTCCTACCAATAGCTAATTAAATATTTTAAAGAAAAGCATTTTTAGAAATTATATGACAATCTATCACCAGAGGGAGCGTCTATCAACACTGACCTCTATACTATCGCGCTAAGGATCGTGGGAAATATTTTAATGATATTCAATCCCCGAATTCGGGGATATTACCCACAATCCTTAGCGTGATAGTATAGAGGTCAGTGTTGATAGACGCTCCCTCTGGTGATAGATTGATTATATGAGGCATATTTATTTATAACCTTGATCTAAAAGTTGATCATGAGGACAACAATAAAAAAAAATTATATACAGTTGAGATAGTGTTGTTTTTTTCCAATAGAAGTTGAGTTAAATAGATTTCTGTAAATTCTAATTGTATTATCAGTATATCTAAAAATGTGATTAAAAGACCTTGCTTTTAAGCACACCTGGCTGAAAACCTTGTGAGCTATTGTCATCATGTGGCATCTGTTTGTCATCTATTGATCTGTTTTACTTTTCAAAAACTCTCTCTTAACCAACTTTGTTTGGTCAATATTTAGGACATTCTTTACAGGAGTGGACTTTTGTCTGGACTTAATTCTATAAAAGAATATAGGGGATGGGGATCACCTTTAAAGAAAACTATAACTGGATAAGTCTGAGGGAACTGCATGGAGTCAAAGTTGTCAAATGACTCTTAAAGGCTATTTTGCCCTTTTTAGGTAAAAATAAAGAAGTCCACAGGCCCAAAGCAGGAAGTAAAAGTCCACAGGTTGGAAAGTCGCTATAATTAGGACAAACAATTTGGCAACTGAATTATCCTACCAAGTTTCATATCATTCTCATTTACAGTTTCTGAGAAAAGCTTGATGAAAATTTTCATCTCGATCCAGTTCCAAACAGGAAGTAGAAATCTGACAGGTCAGAAAGTCACTTAGGATGTACAGTTTATCATATAAAACCATCCTATGAAGTTTTAGATTATTCTCATGTAGGATTTCTGAGAAAAGCTTGATAGACATTCATACAGATGAACAGATCTGTCTGTACCACCAAACAGGAAGTAGAAGTCCAACAGGTCTGTAAGTCGCTAAGGATGTAGAGTTTGGCATACTGAGCCAGCCTATCAAGTTTCAAATCATTCTCATGTACAGTTTCTGAGAAAAGCTTGACCAAAATTTTTTACATTAATTTTCACAGAAAGTTGAAATCCAAGAGGCCTGAAAGGTGTTAAGGACATACAACAAGTCACAGGGGCATAATTATATTATCTTTAAGATGTTTTTGCCTTCTGAATAAAACTATTTGAGATAGAGAAATGCTGATGCTTGCTTTAAGAAAATCTACAAATATGTCTTTAGGATTGAAGTAGTCAGATGACCCCTGTTCAGAGTTATGGCCCATAAAAGGTAAATATGTGAGGCTTCTATGTCTTTGTATTATTGATTCAAAACAATTGCAGATTGTTGCGTCAAAGCTCTACCAAAACATCTTATGAGATGAGGGTATAAAAATGGTTTTATCAAATCACAATGGCAGTATTCTCTGGAAGCTGTCACCTGTGTTTTACTTTTTAGAGTAACAGGATAAGGGTTAAGTAATTGAAGCAGGAAATAGACAAGTAATGGGAATTAACTACTTTACAATATAAGGTTCTGGAAGGGGAAGATACATGCCAAATATCAAGAGACTGTTTCATGTGTTATCCAGAAAACTGATCCTGCTGAAGACAACAAAAGATAGTTTTAAAGTGACCCCTACATGTCGCTTTGCAACAGGTTGGAGACAACAAAATATCATTATACTAAGTTAAAATGAATCTTTATTGCACAAAATTATACATTTAATACAGTTTATAACAAAAGTACAAATAACCTGATGAAAGAATCAAACAATATGAAGTGCATAATAAAAATAAGTCTAATACTATTTCATTTTTAGAACATAACATTTTCATAATTTGTAGACATGGTTCATTGGGTTCATAATAATAATTGTTATACCTCAGTTCTTTAGCAGTTTCACTGTTTTCTGTTTGCATGCGTTGAACTATTTGACTAGTCAATATAATAGTTTCCAACTATAACCCCTCACCACAATATGCCCTGCCTTCAGCCAATCTTTTTCATTGTTTAATTTTTTGATTTATATTATTCATGTTACATCATACCAAACTATAAAAAGTGTTATTCTTGAGTTTCCTGGGAAACACTTTAGTACTTTTACTTGCAATGTTTCAGTACACTTGAAATTGATGCATTATATATGCAAAAGTTTAAGATTTTGCATTGTGGCGTTTTGTTTAGGTATACGTATAGCTAAAATTCTTAAACATTTGTCTTCTGTTTCTTTCGGTATACTGTAAACATGGAAATTTTCACTGGATGATATTTTCATGACTGTAAAGTTTACAATTCGTGGGAGGAAAAATTTTGTGATTTTAAAAAAAATCCATAATTTATACTTAAAGAATAAGATATTCGGGTGGGGGATATTTTTTTGGATAGATTTTAATTGTGAATTATGCAAAAATACCCACCGCGCAAAATTTCCACATTACAGTAATAAAACACTTGCTGACTGCGTATATCATTTTCCCTTGAAATCAACTATTGCCTTCCATTATGCCCCAGGGATAATAATATATCTGTTTCCCTCATACCCAGTCAATAAGTATAAAAACATAATTTTCTTCAGTTTTATCATTGAATTAAACTGGTTTTTTTTAAAGACATAGAACCTATCAATTTGGTAATTTTTTTCAACTGAATGAAATACACATATACGAAAAATATACCTTCTAAAACTTACCTTTACCCACACAAAGAGTCAAATTTTTGCAGCTTTATATAAAAAATCATTATTAATTCTTCGCGTTGATTAAGTGTTGTCCAGCATAAATATTTACTTTGGGTTTCTGGTTTAGTAAAACCGTGTTATAATGTCATTATGAAAATGAACAGTTTTGGTGTACTATTTAATATAAATAATCAATAGAATTTTATGACAGAAAGCAATTTTGTAATAACACGGTTACAAGGTATTCTCTGAGTGATTGAA
Source organism: Arcuatula senhousia (assembly GCA_963971305.1). Lineage (NCBI taxonomy): Eukaryota > Metazoa > Mollusca > Bivalvia > Mytilida > Mytilidae > Arcuatula > Arcuatula senhousia. The sequence goes on from OZ020305.1 coordinate 57,438,526, forward strand.
TGGTCAAATAAAAAATACCTGATCCAGGTAAAATCATGACAGGTACCAGTGTTTACATTTATAAAATAAGTTAGTGTTCTCTTTTTGACACTTCATTTTCTGCAGTTTTCTTTCAAAAAGAATACTTTCTGGATAGTTTTTGGAAAACTTAACAGTTTATTCAGAGGTTTTACACTATAATGTATATTCTTCAGATAGAATGAATTCCATTATGTTTTAAAAATTGCAAAAATGTTAGGTGCTAAGTCATTAAATTATAAATGCCCACAAGTTTGAAGTTTTTAGAAAAAAAACTTTTCTCAATCTAAATGCACCAAAAAATAAAAGGCTAAAAGAGAAACATCATATTCATTCATTGAAAACATTGTTTATGTATAATTATAATTTTTAATCCATAATTACATAACAAAAGAACAAAGGGGGCAACAAAAAAATCAAATAATGTACAACAGATACAGAACAACCTTAAAATATGGAATGAATGATTCATAACTAGACCTATTGTCCATATTTTGTACAATAATATAACCAAATATATATGATTTAAGCAAAAACATACAAACAACTCCATTGAATGAATAATTTCAAATTGAGAATATGTAACTTCTTTTAATTCAACTAGAATGGCAGTCTTCCAAGGAAGACAAATGTCGCCTCATCTTGAAATATTCAGTCAACAAGAAGTAGATGAGTCACAGCTATATAATCCCTTTATACCATATAGTACTATAGGAGGAAGCTACATGCCAAATATCAAGAGGCTGTGTCATGTAGTTGCCCAGAAAACTGTGACAGAAAGTTTTGCGACATCGCAAGACGACTCAAGACATCAGATATCCTTAATTTATTTTGATTAAGTTTTATTAAATGAAACTATTTTACAAAACTTTCAAGGTATTTGTGACATTTTTGCATTTTTTGCTGTCTTTGGTCACATGACAGGTGTCCTCACTAACCTTAATATTCAGTAAATTACAGAAATTCATTATGAGTTGAGCAGAGCAAAATGGTACCACGATACTTGTGGCATCATGACCTATAGAGAAAAGGAATTTGTAAAAATTTCAAAATTTGCTATAACTGATACAAAAAAATAAAGTGTAATTTAAGACACATTAACATTAATAAGTGGTCTAACAACAACTTGAAGTTCGAATTAATTCTACAGTATCATCTTATCAAATATATTCTATCAAAACTATACATGTTTAAATATCTATCAATACAAATAACTATCACAAACAGGAATTTAACAAAATAGTGAAAAAGAATAAATTTATTGTGCGTTAATCATAGGCGTGGTCGACATTTCAAAGTAACTGGCTTGGCAATTTTATAAATTGCTTAGCCAATTGGTTGAACAGATGAAACCAATTGACAAGAAAGAAAGCAGTGCAGCACAGAGAATTAGGATACCAACTGTTCTGTTTCAGAGATATAATATTATTTTCAATGTGACTTGGTCATTTTGAAAACAAATAGCGAATAACAAAATGTAAAAGAATTCCAAAATGTGCAAATTTAATCTTTATAAAGTCTGAATACCATATGGCACATTATTAATTTATAACAATAAATAAATTGGTTTCATCTGTTCAACCAATTGGCTAAGCAATTTATATAATTGCCAAGCCAGTTACTTTGAAAAGTTGAACAGTTAGAATTGGTGGATGACCACGCCTATGATTAATGCACAATAACAAAATGATAAATCTTTACATTAACATGATGTTTAATCTAACCATTATCTACAACCTGTATTTTTAAAGACTTTGGATTTACAGTTACTTTATTTGTAGAGTTTGAATTTGTATGTAATAAATTTGATATGTTTTGTGCATCGCTGTCTTCAGAATTATCACCCTTTGTTTCTTGAGAATGAAAATCCTTGTCATCACTTGACAAAGTTTTATCACAGTTGATCTGGCCATTTTGTTCTGGCGATAATTTCCCATGATCCCTCAGCATGTCATTCATTCCGTCATTTGACACCGAATGATTTTGGTCTTTTGAATGTTTGTGATCTTTTGTTTTTTTCTTGCCTTCATCATCTTCTTCATCACTCAACATATTATAAACATCACTGCAAACTGAAACATGTCATAAAATATACATAAATATGATAAATAAAATGAAAGAACCTTAGTGTGCATGCTTTCATACCCCACACTTTCCACTATTAGACTAGTACTAAGCTACAGCAAGCATTGTAAAAGTGAACTTGAATGTATTTGAATTTCATAGCAAAAGTTCTATAAATTCAATTAATGTGAAAAGCAGAAATCAGGATTTGGGTTATTTTTTTTTTAGTTCAAAGGGCCATAACTCTAATAAAAATTTGTCAATAAAAAATTTCTGGTAACATGCACAACTTCATATGTTGTACTTCTTGAATACCAAGTTTTGTTAATTTCTATTCTGACAGTAATTTCAGAGGACATACATCCACAAGATAATAAATTTGGATTATTTTCAGTAAATTTCTAAGGTCAAAGGGCCATAACTCCTACTAAATTGTGAAGATTGTGAAATCTGAGAGCACCAAATTATACCCCTACTTCTATAAAGGGGATGTACACTTTCCATCTGTTTATTAGAATTTTAGAAGATTTCTTGGCTTCTTCTGATGGGATTGATTTAAATTTGGTACACATCTTTGACACAATGAGTTGTACTGTGTCTCCCCTGTCCAGGTCAGTCAGTCATCTACTTCCTGTTTTACAAAAAGCTGAGTTAGGGTATACTTAGTGCAATTCCTTGTTATTTTTGTGTCATGACTTGGTGTAGACTTTTCAACAAATGTCAAAAGCCTTCAAATAAAGTTGCATAAGTAATATTACATACATGTATGAAGTGCATTTCGTGTCATTATGAATTTCATGTTTATTTAATTTTAAGTTCATTTTTTTAATTTGTTTAGTTTATCTAAAGATATTCTGCCTTTGTTTCAATATTTTGTACTATAAATGGATTACATATCGCTTTATGGTTAATTCAGTTTGTTGTTTTTCCTTTTTTATTTCAAAAAGATGAATATTCTGTGATAAAAATTAATAATATTTTTAAGAAGCAAAAATCCTTGTTTAAATAAAGGAAATACATTTTTAAATTTGATGGCAAAAATTACAATGATTTATTATGTATGAAAATCTTGAAATTAATTATATGCATATAGTTAAAGTTGTGACGAGAAAATTTTAAAATTCAGGAGCATTTTGCTTATATTACCAACTTGTGCTATTCAAAAAATATTTACAATTTTTTTAAAAATATTATGCATTTTTTCTATTGATAACCTATTATTACATATTTATACCTGAAAAGGCTTCAGGATACATGGTACCCAATCTTTGTTTCAACACCCTGAAATAGAAAGACTTTTTAGGATGCAGACATAATGGTCATGAATGGTAATAGTACCAACATTATTGTACATCATTAATCTTAGTTGCAATTAATTTTACATATATAACAGATTATGCATAAAATCTTACTAAGGTATACATGTTATATTCATGTGCTTGATTTTAAAGAACAACACATACATTGTACTACATTGTAGATATTTCCTTTTTAACACTACAAGCATTGACAAGTACATTTGTTCATTACACATAAATCTTTGCTTTATTACCTTATTCTTCTAAATACATTATCAAGATCCTTCTTCATTTCATATAATACTTGTGTGTGCTTCTTAAATTCTTGACTTGTTGCTTCATAACGTGACAATGACAACAGATTGAAGTTTATGAGCATCTCGTTGGTTTTTTCATAGCGAGACAACCTAAAAAATATAATTACATAACCTTAAATTTTTCAACACCAACTGATATATACATGTATACCAATAGAGTGAATTCCACTTTAATTATAAAGTGAAAAACATGCAATATGCAATTTTTCACATATATGCACCAGGGAAATTTCTAGATATTGAAGTTTTTTTCAGTATTTGTCTCTAGATTGGGAGACTTTTTAGAGTATAATATACAAAATGGTAAAAAAGTCTCCCAATCAAGAGACAAATACTAGAATAACTTCAATATCTTGAAATGTCCCTGGTGCATATCTGTGAAAATTTGCATATAGATGGCACTTTTCTTTCTCTACATGCTAGGGGATGACCATTTGATTCTGAGGGGGGGGCTGGCAGTTTTGGTCGAGACAGATTATTTATTTTCAAAATTTTGCAGGCCAGAATATTTATTTTCCGCTGCTAAGCGGCAAGAATATTTATTTTCTGCATACAATAGCTTAATGGAGCAAGGATCTTTGTCTCTAGATCTACATGCTAGAGGACGACAATTTGATTCTGAGGGGGCTGCCTGGCAGTTTTGGTCGAGACAGATTATTTATTTTCAAAATTTTGCAGGCCAGAATATTTATTTTCCGCTGCTAAGCGGCAAGAATATTTATTTTCTGCATACAATAGCTTAATGGAGCAAGGATCTTTGTCTCTAGATTGGGAGACTTTTTAGAGTATAATATACAAAATGGTAAAAAAGTCTCCCAATCAAGAGACAAATACTCCAATAACTTCAATATCTTGAAATTTCCCTGGTGCACATCTGTGAAAATTTGCATATAGATGGCACTTTTCTTTCTCTACGTGCTAGGAGACGACTATTTGATTCTGAGGGGGGGCCTGGCAGTTTTGGTTGAGACAGATTATTTATTTTCAAAATTTTGCAGGCCAGAATATTTATTTTCTGCTGCTAAGCCGCAAGAATATTTATTTTCTGCATACAATAGCTTAATTGAGCAAGGATCATGGGACGGATTACTTATTTTCTTGAAAACAGAAGCCAGATTATTTATTTCCAACTTTTTTCCAGGCCAGAATATTTATTTACAAAAACTGCCAGCCCCCTCAAAATCAAATACATGTAGTCGTCCCCTTACATGTAGGTCTTAAAATGCGCCAGTGAACCTATTTTTGCACACAGCTGATCATGCCATGATTACTGTCTCCAAATCAAGAGACAATCTTCTGCTTTAGAGGAATAAAATCAATGACTAATAAATGAAAAGTCTTCCATTCGGGAAACAGTCTCCTGATCAGGGAATTGTCTCATCAGGGAATGTATAACTATATGTCCTACATTGTAGCTGTAGTTTCTTTCTTTTGTGACATGATGTCACTGATATATTTTTTTAAGTGAGAACAAACGGCTTACATGTCACGTTGAGTTTGGACCATTGCTTCAATGTCAGATCTATCCACTTGATCAATGATTGACTTCGCAAATTTGACAGAATTGGCATCATTTTCCTCCTCCTCTTCCATAATGGTTTACAATAGTAAAAGCTCTAATAAAACGTCCTGAGGACCCTTCTAAAGACCTAAGGTTCATTTTTTCATTAAAAATGACATTCAAGAAAAAAATAGCATATCCACTAAAAAGTATCTAGTATTCCAGTACATGGATAATAAGAGAGACTATTTAATAACATGCATAAAATCTTTGCAGCTTTGGCAAACCATTTTCTATCAGTGACCTGAAAATTTTAAGTCTAAGCTTTTAGTCTGGATATTTTATAAATAAAATCGAGCTACAGTCAGGTAAAGAGACTAATTCTATTCCGTGGTTTTATTAATTTAATTAATTCATTAATTTGCAACTTAAAATGTATGATTTTAAACATATCAAGCTTATGTGTTAAATGATGAATATTAGAAACACATTTGTTGGCATAAAAGCTTTATCTTTGTATCTAGTTTTATATTTTGAATTTCATCACTCTACCAGGATGTGATATTTAATTTAGCTCTTTTATCTCAAGAAGGATAACTCCAGACTGATTTTGAAAATGAATTTGGACTTTCTTCTTTTCAAGCAAATCAAAATAGAATAGAAGAATATCTAGAATGCCAAAAGGTAACAAACTTTCATGTAATACGGATAGAGTCTATTATAAATGGGAAAGATTTTTCTGATATTTGTGAATTTCAGATAACTGAAGATTTGTCCTGATTTTCAATAATTTCTTCTTGTTCTTTTTTTATCTTGCATATGTCATTAAAGATCATTTAAAACCCATAACGATTTATCATTACTAATCCTGATCAAAAGCAACCATACAGGCATGTACAGGAAGGGAAGAGAGTGGTGGCTGTGTGGTTAAGGCACTCAGAACTTTCAAATCACAGGTCGACACCTCAAGACCCACACGTGTCAAGGTTTCCAGGCACCTACTGTTGTTCATAGGTTTCACTGATTTTCCAGCTTGGAATATCAGCCTTTCCTCCCACACAAGCCTGGTAAGGGCCTCATATTTGCCAAAGGGTTGTTAATCTTGCCGTTGGTCAAAAGCTCTTTAGAGCTTGTATTACATGTTTTGTGTACTTGCTTGACTGTGTACACATCATTGATTTGTACTCATCAACGTTAGATAAATCTTACCTTTACTTTTACCTTTGTACAAACAACAAAAGATTCATTCAATGTCAGTTCCCCAGCTGACTCAAAACATAAAATTATGATGAAATGCATTATACTATAAAAATGACCTACATGTACCATGATTTTTAATTTGTAAAAATGTTATATTTTTGTTCATTTATTTAATCTATGTAACAGATCATTATGACAGAGATCATAAACACAAGAAGAAGAAACACAAGCGGTCTAAAGATAGAAATGATGATAAATCTTGGTCTGTTTACAAGAAGGAAAAGGAAGATAACTATCGTTCAAAAGACTCAAGTACTAGTTACAAAGATGACAGAAAAAGGTCTAGAGCTGAAAAAGAGGAAAGATATTCAGAAACAGTGATAGAGAATTCAACTGGTGCTGAAGAAAGAGAATATGGTGTGTCAAACAATAAGAACAGATCTACAAGTAAATCAGAAGATGACCAATCAAAAGATTTAATGAGAAATGGAAGGGACTGGAAGGATAATGCTGAGGAAGTGACCAAGAAATATTACAGTGGTGGGGACTCTAGCAATCATACTTCCCACAAACATGACAAAAGTAGACATTCGACTTGCAAATCGAGTCAGGTCTCTGAGGTGTATGTTGACAGAAAAGAGGAGGCAAATGATTATGATGATGAAAAAGAGGAAGATAAGGATTTCTCCTTTGATTTTCATCAGTATAAATCTGACTTGAATAAGATATTTTTTAGAGATGATGAATTTATCAAAAGGTAACCATAGGAACCATCAATAATGATTATGTTTCTCAAATTCCACAAAGTGAACAAAAACTAACACAATGCTACATGTACATGTGTATGAAAAAGAACCAAGAATCTTTAAATTGTGTTAGTAAAGTATAGATTTATTTGGTATTTTTAGTTTTCTATAAAAGCATTAAGATTATATTTTTATTTTATTCTTTTTTTTAACAAATATTCAATGGTTATTCTCATTTTTTATTATAAAACAAAAAGACAAAAATAACTTACATGTGTAAAGCAAAATGAAAATGATAAGATATGTTTAGAATTGCTTCATTTTGATTATACATTGTAGGCCTTCCAAGCAGTATGATGATTTCTGGACCTTTCTTCTGAAGTACCAGCAATTCCAAAGGAAGAAGTTTTACAGAGAACTTGACAAAGGCAAATAATTTATTCACATGTACATGTAGTTCATAATTATGCATATTTCAATGTCTATATTTGATAATGATTGCAAATATATTTACAAAGGACTATCAAAATGCCAAAGGGGCATTCAAGTATTGCAAGTCGAAAAGACCAAGACAAAAATGGCATATGAAATAAAAACACTGGATAAATAAGAAAGAAATACATAACATAACAAAAGATACACACAAGTTCTAGTGGGTCAGTATCTGCAGTCCACAAATAGGAATTTGAGTCTAAATAAGAGTGAACTTAATGGTAAGTAGTTCCTGCTTGTTATAACAAGTTGTAATTAGTTTTGAACAAAATAAAAAAAATGTAGACAATATTATTTACATTGTACTAATTAAAAGTGATCTAAGTATTTTATATTGTAGGTACAAAAAGAAAGAAACCTGAAGAAACCTCAGAGTTAGACCTGCCATGTATCTATGACAACAGATATAGAATCAACTTTACCATAAAAAGCAGAAATGTTGAAGATTTCTTGAAAAAAGGACGACTTGTTGGTTTGTAATTGCATACATTTAGAAAATAATTATGAGATGTTGAGTAAGTGTACTCGATCCTACATCCCTATGACATCAGCAGGCTGTGTTGCTGTTGTTGCAGAGATCTTTGATCAAGCACAAAAATTAGCCTTGTATAAAAATGAGTGCAAATTATTTAAATCAGAATTACAAAGAAAGGTCACTTTCTTAACATAGACCAATGAACATTTAATGAAAAAAAAAGACATATAATCTGTGTTATTAAAAAAAGTTTGCATGCTATTTTAAGGAAATATTCTATGTAAACTTGGTAAAGTAATAGCTTGAAAATGTTTTTCCTCTCAAAAAGCATACAATCATAAGACATGATTGTATAGTTTTATTGAATATTTTTTATCCCCGCGCTAGCGAAAGCGCGGGGATAATGTTTTGCTGTTCGATGTACGTACGTACGTACGTATGGCGTTAATGTCCAGGATAATCTCAGTAACCACTGGGAGTAGAAAGATGAAACTTGGGTCATTGATTGCATTGTGGATGTAGATTCTGCCGAAGGTTTCGGAATTTTGATATGGCCCCTAGGGGCTGGGCTGCATAGGTAACCTAAGGGCACATTATTCCTTCGTCACGCAACTCCTCCCAGGTTATTTGGAATACAGAACTGAAACTTGGCTCAGTAGTTGCACTATGGATGTAGATTCTGCCGAAGGTTTCGGAATTTTGATATGGCCCCTAGGGGCTGGGCTGCATAGGTAGCCTAAGGGCACATTATTCCTTCGTCACGAAACTCCTCCCAGGTTATTTGGAATACAGAACTGAAACTTGGCTCAGTAGTTGCACTATGGATGTAGATTCTGCCGAAGTTTTCGGAATTTTGATATGGCCCCTAGGGACTGGGCTGCATAGGTAGCCTAAGGGCACATTATTCCTTCGTCACGCAACTCCTCCCAGGTTATTTGGAATACAGAACTGAAACTTGGCTCAGTAGTTGCACTATGGATGTAGATTCTGCCAAAGGTTTTAGAATTTTGATATGGCCCCTAGGGGCTGGGCTGCATAGGTAGCCTAAGGGCACATTATTCCTTCGTCACGAAACTCCTCCCAGGTTATTTGGAATACAGAACTGAAACTTGGCTCAGTAGTTGCACTATGGATGTAGATTCTGCCGAAGGTTTCGGAATTTTGATATGGCCCCTAGGGGCTGGGCTGCATAGGTAGCCTATGGGCACATTATTCTTCGTCACGCAACTCCTCCCAGGCTATTTGCAATACAGAACTGAAACTTGGCTCAGTAGTTGCACTATGGATGTAGATTCTGCCGAAGGTTTCCGAATTTTGATATGGCCCCTAGGGGCTGGGCTGCATAGGTAACCTAAGGGCACATTATTCCTTCGTCACGCAACTCCTCCCAGGTTATTTGGATACAGAACTGAAACTTGGCTCAGTAGTTGCACTATGGATGTAGATTCTGCCGAAGGTTTCGGAATTTTGATATGGCCCCTAGGGGCTGGGCTGCATAGGTAGCCTAAGGGCACATTATTCCTTCGTCACGAAACTCCTCCCAGGTTATTTGGAATACAGAACTGAAACTTGGCTCAGTAGTTGCACTATGGATGTAGATTCTGCCGAAGTTTTCGGAATTTTGATATGGCCCCTAGGGACTGGGCTGCATAGGTAGCCTAAGGGCACATTATTCCTTCGTCACGCAACTCCTCCCAGGTTATTTGGAATACAGAACTGAAACTTGGCTCAGTAGTTGCACTATGGATGTAGATTCTGCCAAAGGTTTTAGAATTTTGATATGGCCCCTAGGGGCTGGGCTGCATAGGTAGCCTAAGGGCACATTCCTTCGTCACGAAACTCCTCCCAGGTTATTTGGAATACAGAACTGAAACTTGGCTCAGTAGTTGCACTATGGATGTAGATTCTGCCGAAGGTTTCGGAATTTTGATATGGCCCCTAGGGGCTGGGCTGCATAGGTAGCCTATGGGCACATTATTCTTCGTCACGCAACTCCTCCCAGGCTATTTGCAATACAGAACTGAAACTTGGCTCAGTGGTTGCACTATGGATGTAGATTCTGCTGAAGGTTTCCGAATTTTGACATGGCCCCTAGGGGCTGGGCTGCATAGTTAGCCTAAGGGCACATTAGTCTTCGTCACGCAACTCCTCCCAGGCTATTTGGAATACAGAACTGAAACTTGGCTCAGTGGTTGCACTATATATGTAGATTCTGCCAAAGGTTTTAGAATTTTGATATGGCCCCTAGGAGCTGGGCTGCATAGGTAGCCAAAGGGCACATTATTCTTTCGTCACGCAACTCCTCCCAGGTTATTTTGAATATGGAACTGAAACTTAGCTCAGTAGTTGCACTATGGATGTAGATTCTGCTGAAGGTTTTGGAATTTTGATAATGCCCTTAGGGGCTGGGCTGCATAGGTAGCCTAAGGGCACATTTTTCCTTTGTCATGCATAATTCTTTACATTACTATCACTCCTACTACCAGGGAAAAGTCTTATTTTAATACATATACTGTATATGTATTAAAATTACATTTTATAGTACTAGTAATGCTCATTATAGTCATAGTTTATTTCTTTAAATTATTTGCCCTTATACTATCAAACACCAGAGTAGCGCGGGGATATGCAGCGTGGCTGCTTCTACTAGTTTAAAATTTGTGATAAGTTTTGCCATCTAACAGTTTTTGAAAGCATATAAGGAATTAGACAAATTTATAAAGTGAAACTTTATAGTTACTGTGCATTCATTTATTTTTGTTGCCATAAATTTTTGTGGTTTTTGCAATAAGGTCATTTTGTTATATTCTTATTTTTGTTGTTCGCATCCATCCTTGAAAACAACAAAAACTGATACGCCATGAATAATAATTGAACCACAGTAATTCAAAAGTTATATTCTTTTTTTTTTTTTCGAATGTGTTCCATATGATCTAATGCTCAAATAATTGCAATGATGTATCATGTATGTTATTGTAATTTCCTTTTAGATGCTGATGTATCTCGTGACCTCACCAAACACAGGGTTAAACAATTTAGAAACATTCTGATTCATTATGTGGATTTTCTTCAGAAACAAAAGGTTGGTAGAAGTTTGTAGCTTAGAAAGAACGTAGAAGCAAGATGTTTTTCAATATGACAAACTTTTTTCATTGTACTGTACAATATATAAACTTGCAAAATACTTGATATTCCATAATTAAGTATAAATGAAGCTAGAAAAAGGTCATAAACTAATTAAGTTATGTTTTGAAAATATAAATCTAAAATTTACGATTTTCATACAAACCGTCAATATTAAAATCATATACGAAATTTTATTGCCACTTTCATACATTAATTCATTTTTATAATTTTATTGCATTTTCATGTGTATTTACATATTTTTTATCTAAAATGATTTGATTTGTTTACTTAGTTTAACAAATTAAAGAAGATAAAGACAGACAAAGAGAACTTACCAATATTCCAGTACAAACAGATGATACAAGGCATGGTGAAGAGACATCAAGTGGTAGTTGTAGCCGGAGATACAGGCTGCGGAAAATCTACACAGGTAAATATTGTATCTTAAGTTTACCCTAAAAAGTGCAGGAAACTTAAAATTTGGATTAATGATTTTAAACAAAATAATAATAGAATTAAAGGAGTTAATAAAACATGTAGAAAAGGAAAGTTTATTGTTGGGCTTAAAAGAATAAAGTTTTAACTTATAAGGATTCTTGTGGCAGTATTTCACTGTGACTTCTTAACAGATTGCTTTTTTTGTATAAAATACAAATACCAAATTGCTTAATTTGGTTATGCTTTATATGCATATTTCAAGGAGTAATCTCTCATCAGCAGCAATTGAGGTCTTAATTAAACCAAAAGTATTGAAGGAAAAGTACTCAAAACCCAAAAATGTTAGAACAGGAAAGCCAAATCCAGCACTGAGGATATTAACCATTTGCAATACAAGGAAAGAATCCTGGTGTTTTAAACAATGATAGGTTCTAAGCAGTATGAGACTGTGAAGATGAGTATATTCTGTATTTTCATTAGTTTGATTTTACAAATTTTAGGACAAAATTAACTTGTTTGTGTATTATCGTGTTGTATGTACGGTGGTACTACATGTATATTAAAGTTAATGATAAACATTTGCAGATCTTGTTGATCCAACTATTGATTATTATTACAGACCCCACAGTACTTGTAAGAATCAGGATTGTACACAGCCCAGAAGAATAGCCTGTATATCTCTGTCTGTTTTAGTTTAATATTATGTAATTATTTCCACAGACCCCACAGTATTTGTTAGAAGCAGGATTTGATAAGATTGCCTGTACACAGCCCAGAAGAATAGCCTGTATATCTCTTTCTGTTTTAGTAATATCATGTCATTATTTCCACAGACCCCACAGTACTTGTTAGAAGCAGGATTTGATAAGATAGCCTGTACACAGCCCAGAAGAATAGCCTGTATATCTCTGTCTAAGAGGGTTGGTTATGAGACACTGAATGAGTATGGTTCTGATGTGGCCTACCAAGTAAGACATTTGTTTTGTACAAATAGGGAATTAAAAGATATGACACACCTTGTATGTTTCTGAAAAAATTTCTTACAGCAAAAAATAATAATGATTTTAATTCAGAAAACAAGGAAAAAACATAAGGTAGGAACATGGCAAATAGTTCAGCATACATGGCATATAAGCTATTGATATACGTACAAAAAAGTAAAAAAAGAAACACACAAATCTTATACGTCAAATAAGGATAAGTTTCCCAGAACTTGCAGATTGAAGTTAATCTTATGTTTATACATGTATAATTTTTCCTTAAGTTTTCTTTCCAGGTATATCGAAAAAAAATACATTTAATGCATACCTAAGATATTAAAAAATAAACAATTTTATACGACTGCATAATGGTATGATGTTGTCATCTTCCTCTGGGTTGACTTTAGTGTTCCCACAATAACTTTAGTTCTAGTTTGCTTATTGTATACACTGTTAATCCATGTAATGTTAATCTCTATTAAGTAATAATCCTGCTTGCTTAGCATGTATCATACAAAGAATTAAATAATCATAAAAAACTTTGCACATAAATTTCAATTTTGTACAGTATCTTTTTGTTACCAGCTATTTAAACCCTGTTGTCAATGATTAATTCAGATTCCAGCATATGTACAAATACTTCTTTTATTCCAGGTCAGATTTGAAAAGACAAAAACCAGATCAACTAAAATTCTGTTTTTAACTGAAGGTAATTGTATGGAAATACTGAAAGGAATTATTTTAATAAAGCTTTGTTGAGTTTGTTAACATGTTTGTAATTGTTGGTTGTTGTGTAATATTGCCGTCTGAAGGTTAGCAATCAAAATGCCTTGTTTTATCATGAAGTAAAGGCAAAATCAAGTCTGAATGAACTACATGAATAATGTTCTTATCAAACCAAAATTTCAATAGGCAAATCTTCCATAGAAAACCAGTACACATAAAAAGAATCCAAATTTCATCTCCAATATAAATCATACCATTTTTGGGGGCATTTTTAATCAAATAAATCTAGCCTCTTCTCATAAATGTAACATATTATTTTGATATTTAGGGTTGCTACTAAGACAACTGTCAGAAGACCAGCACTTGAAGCAATACAGTGTGATTGTTATTGATGAAGTCCATGAGAGACATATCCACACTGACTTCCTGTTGGGAGTTATCAAATGTCTCTTACAACACAGGGAGGATCTCAAACTAGTTCTGATGTCAGCTACTATTAACATTGATCTTTTCAGTGGATATTTTGATGATGCCCCTGTGATAAAGGTATAATGGTTTATCTTATAGAATTAGCAAAAAACTAACAGTTGATTGTAACAAACATAAAATCCTAAGTATCATGTATAGAAATTTAATGATCCTATTTACCAAATGCTTAATATAGGATAATTAACTAGGTCTAGTAAATAACCAAAATATGATCACGAGCCGTGATAATAATTTTTTTCTGCACAAAATTAGATATGATTTCGTTCCTGCACTAGTGATCATATTTTGGTTATTTATTAGACCTTATTAATTATCATATTTATTACATATATAAGACATTGATATTTTAAATGCTTTTTGATAAATTTATGAATGATATAGGAATATAGACATTGGCTGTCATACCGATTTCACAATACAATTTAATCAAGATGTCATAATTGACAGTTTTACAGGAAAAGAGGAAAAAGAGAAAAGATTTTTTTTTATTTTACACTGCAAAGGATGAGTGGCAATAAGACCCCTTTTTGGCCCAAGATTTACCATGAAACTATAACTGGGCAAACAGATGTCTTATATGTTGCTGAAACATTGAACAAATATAGGGCTTCAAGAAAATGATAAGCTTTTCCCATACAAGTTTAGTAAACATGCCAATGAGTAAGCTCAAAAAGCTATATTCTTAGGAAATTGTCCTAATTTCATTGATTTTTGATGTTTTCCATACACTTTTCTGTTTGGAAAAATGTGGGCGCATCTGAACAACAACTTCATATTTGGTGAAAATGTGTAAAAAGATGTAATACATCATTTCCCAAAGTTTGAAGTTGTTGTTTTCATGCGCCCTACGTTTACTAAAGGAAAATATGCACTAAAAACATTCAAAATTGCAGATTTTCTCAATTTTTAGAAAAAAGACAGCTCATTTTGATTTCACAATGACGTCATAATGAGAGAAAATGGTCTTATTTGATATATTTTCTTTGTAGCCACATTAAAGTTAATATTTCCCATAAATATCATATAATTCTAAACAACTTCCTTTTATGAGCCTGTTCATGAGAAAACCATGCAAAATCGTCCAATAGCAATGTTTTCATTTTTGTAAAAGGTATAGTACAACTGAAAGACCATCCTATAAGACTTATTCAGGCAAATTTTTTCCTCCGAAAAATCAAAGATGGCCGCCCTACAGGCCTTAATAGCTATATATAGCATTCATCTGATTTTTCAGTGATTTCAATATTTTTTTTATGAAAATAAGACATTTTCATTTGTGATTTCTTTAGTTTACGTATATTGAATGACAATTGTAACAATATTTTTTGAAATAGTGATGTTTTGTCTTTTAAATACAGTGCAATTTTCGTAATTCATAATTTTGGTTCCTCTGGTACCTTTAGGTAGGACTTGGGCAGTATTCCAGACTGTTCAAAAATGCTAAAATTTGTTATTTTTAAGGGCACTTATTGTCCAAGGTAACGCTTTTTTATCCTTATCTTTTAGTAATTCTAAAACAATAACATATCAAGACAAACTTATCAAAAAGCCTAGCTGGGATTTTACATTTTGACTTAGCCACAGCCCCGGAAAACAAAGACATGTTTTGATAATTCTTCATAAAATCTACTTTTTGGAGGATTCAGTTTAAAACTCTGAATGTGTTTGCTATGAAACAAAATACATTTAGAACATTTGATACAACAGATGATTACAATACAAGTACCATTTGAGGGTCGAGAAAGACATATACTTGGGGATTAAGGGTGAAAGATGGGAATATCTTGTGTATTTCGATGAAATGTACAGAAATGGCCAACTTTAGGGGACTATTTTTCATGAATGAAGGGTTGGACTATTAATATGGAATATCTTTCCAAAAGACTGTTATATGGTCTATACAAAAACATATTTGTAACTTTGCTTTCAGTCATCCCTTATATGTTACAGCATTACAAAAATGGAGATTTGGCCATTTTAGCACATGGCTAAAATGGGCTTTGGGGGCCTAATAGTGGCATCTTTTTGAAATAATTAAAAGATGTACAGAACAGCAGACTTTATAGGCCAAATGTATATAACTTGTTCTATATAAACAAATAATATTGTAGAAATCAAACAAAAGAGCACTTTCAACTTGGTGGTCCAATATGGCTCCCAGGGCCATTTGGCGAAATAGTCCTTTGTCCTCAAGCAAAAACTAACATTTTTTTTGGTCGGGATCCACCATACAAAATGTTTTATTGTGCAGAAAATGGTCGAATTTTACAAATAAAACAATTTTCCTGGTTCATATTTTTTTTCACATTAGGTCTGACTTAGTCATTTCAAGGGTGGCTAGAGACTTTTTTGTAAAACGACTCCGGGGGCTATATTAGACCACCAAGTAAAAAGTGCTCTTTTGTTTGATTTCTACAATATTATTTGTTTATATAGAACAAGTTATATACATTTGGCCTATAAAGTCTGCTGTTCTGTACATCTTTTAATTATTTCAAAAAGATGCCACTATTAGGCCCCCGAAGCCCATTTTAGCCATGTGGTAAAATGGCCAAATCTCCATTTTTGTAATGTTGTAACATGTAAGGGATGACCGAAAGCAAAGTTACAAATATGTTTTTGTGCAGACCATATAACAGTCTTTTGGAAAGATATTCCATATTAATAGTCCAACCCTTCATTCATGAAAAATAGTCCCCTAAAATTGGCCATTTCTGTACATTTCATCAAAATACACAAGATATTCCCATCTTTCACCCTTAATCCCCAAGTATATGTCTTTCTCGACCCTCAAATGGTACTTGTATTGTGATCATCTGTTGTATCAAATGTTCTAAATGTATTTTGTTTCATAGCAAACACATTCAGAGTTTTAAACTGAATCCTCCAAAAAGTAGATTTTATGAAGAATTATCAAAACATGTCTTTGTTTTTCGGGGCTGTGGCTAAGTCAAAATGTAAAATCCCAGCTTGGCTTTTTGATAAGTTTGTTTTGATATGTTATTGTTTTGGAATTACTAAAAGATAAGGATAAAAAAGTGTTACCTTGGACAATAAGTGCCCTTAAAAATAACAAATTTTAGCATTTTTGAACAGTCTGGAATACTGCCCAAGTCCTACCTAAAGGTACCAGAGGAACCAAAGTTATGAATTACGAAAATTGAACTGTATTTAAAAGACAAAACATCACTATTTCAAAAAAACATTGATACAATTTTAATTCCTTCTACGTAGACTGAAAAAATCACAATAAAAATGTCAAATTTTCAAATAAAATTTGATTAAAATAAGCGATAAATCAGATGAATGCTATATATATCTATTGAGGCCTGTAGGGCGGCCATCTTGAATTTTTCGAAAAAATAAATTTGCCTGAATAAGTCTTATAGGATGGTCTTTTAGTTGCAATATACCTTTTATATAATTAAAAACCTTGCTACTGGACAAAATTTCCATTTTTGCATGGTTTTCTCATGAACAGACTCTTATTGGGCCAAATATGGGTCTTATTGCCACTTATCCTTTACCATATTATTCTTAACTGAGAAATTACAGTATTTCACATGCATCAATGTAATAGGCCAATATAAAAAAAAATTTCTTAGATTCTCATCCCCTCCTGCCCTAATTTTTTTCAGCCCCCTTATTTGTCAAATTATGTTGTTTTTTTGTAAATTTCTTTAAAAATGGCAGCGTATTATATCAAAATGGATAGAAAAATAATTAAAAAAAATTTACCTGCCTGCCCCATATTTTTTTGGATGAGAATCTAGGAATTATTCTATTATGGCCATAATTTTTCTTTTCTTTGTTGAAAAGCAAAATTTCCACCACATACAGATGTTATTGAGTTGCCAGGTCTACTGATTATTAAATTCCTTGAAAAAAATCTTTATTTCTACATTACTGTTTGATGTTTATTAATTTTCTGCAGGTGCCAGGAAGGCTGTATCCAATACAGTTAGAGTACAAACCGATAACTAGAGACGATGCTAAAGCAGAGAGGCTTGACCCCACCCCATACCTGAAAATCATGCAGTTGATTGACCATAAGGTAGGAAGTACACTATATTATAAAAGAAGTAACAGTTCCTTTCAAACTTTTGTTTTTGATTTCTTGAAAATAAGAACTTACTTTTGATGGTATGTTCAATATGAATATATTGACAGCACTTACAACTGTACAATTAATTACCAGAAATATGAAACTATCGTTATTATCATCATAATGATGTTCCTTATACGTATATAAACAGTTTTGTCTCACTTGCGAAGTGGAGTGAGACATGGTGTTACTTAACTGGTGGCGGGGGTGGTGGCTTTGGCTTTAACTTTTGTGTAAAGATTTTATATCACCTCCAACACGTCTTTGGTTGATGAAAGTTAGTATGCATATGCCACAGTAGTGGCGAAGCACAGTTGGTAATCTTGTTGAACCAAAAGATTCTGTGTATTTTTCAGGGGCAGCTGTTGTGGAATGCCTCTACTTTCTGTATGTGACTCTTTATTATTCTCCAGCATTCTGATCCATACAAAAGTACAAGTATAGATTTGATCTAAAGATTATTAGTTTTATCAAATTGAAAAAAAAAATAACGAATGAAAAAACATTTCTCAGAACTCATGATCTTGTATATATATATATATAGTCAATATTTACAGAACATTTAAAATGTTTTGAAACATTTCAGTACCCTGTCAATGAGAGAGGAGATTTATTAATTTTCCTGAGTGGCATGTCAGAGATAATGGCAGTGGTTGAGGCCGCTAAAATCTATGCCACCAACACTAAGAGATGGATCATCCTGCCACTACATAGTGCTTTATCTGTTGATGAACAAGATAAGGTGGGTAGGAATCTCTTAAAATAAAATATCAACATTAAAATCAATTGTCAAATGGAGTACTGTAAACTGGGGAATATCTGCATGGTTTAAATCTTGTGTTTTCTGCTCTGAAAAGTTTTCACAAGATTCAATTTCTGTCAAATGTTAGATCTTTAATTGGCATAACATGGAATTTTGTCTACGTGTGGTTGTTTATATTTATTTCTATATTTTGACAGGTGTTTGACATAGCACCAGAGGGTGTTAGGAAGTGTATTGTATCCACCAATATAGCCGAGACTTCAGTCACCATTGATGGGGTCAGGTTTATTGTAGATTCTGGAAAGGTATTGTATCCACCAATATAGCCGAGACTTCAGTCATCATTGATGGGGTTAGGTTTATTGTAGATTCTGGAAAGGTATTGTATCCACCAATATAGCCGAGACTTCAGTCACCATTGATGGGGTCAGGTTTATTGTAGATTCTGGAAAGGTATTGTATCCACCAATATAGCCGAGACTTCAGTCACCATTGATGGGGTCAGGTTTATTGTAGATTCTGGAAAGGTATTGTATCCACCAATATAGCCGAGACTTCAGTCACCATTGATGGGGTTAGATTTATTGTAGATTCTGGAAAGGTATTGTATCCACCAATATAGCCGAGACTTCAGTCATCATTGATGGGGTTAGGTTTATTGTAGATTCTGGAAAGGTATTGTATCCACCAATATAGCCGAGACTTCAGTCACCATTGATGGGGTTAGGTTTATTGTAGATTCTGGAAAGGTATTGTATCCACCATTATAGCTGAGACTTCAGTCACCATTGATGGGGTTAGGTTTATTGTAGATTCAGGAAAGGTATTGTATCCATCATTATAGCGGAGACTTCAGTCACCATTGATGGGGTTAGGTTTATTGTAGATTCAGGAAAGGTATTGTATCCACCATTATAGCCGAGACTTCAGTCACCATTGATGGGGTCAGGTTTATTGTAGATTCAGGAAAGGTATTGTATCCACCATTATAGCTGAGACTTCAGTCACCATTGAAGGGGTTAGGTTTATTGTAGATTCTGGAAAGGTTAGATATTTCTTTAATGAGTTGATAGAAAAAAAGAGAATTATTTTTTATTTAAAGTTCAAGCTTGAAATATCAGACATTCTGCCAACACTAGCCTGATTATCATGGTAGGACATCACACATATCAAATGATCGCTAATTTTGCTATCAGTTTTAAAATCTTGCATAGAGCATTTTTAATTGTCTGTTGATCATTGTTGATCAGTGTTAACATAAATGTACTTTTCAATGTTAAATAAAGCTTGTACCTTTACCTTTTAGATATTGTAAATGAGATTTTCATTACAGTATTACAATCTTCAATCTTCTTTGTAAATTGAATATGTACAGGACTTTTATTTTTGTTATAGGTTAAAGAAATGAGTTTTGATCCCAAATATAAGATGCAAAGACTACAAGAGTTCTGGATCAGTAGAGCTAGTGCTGAGCAAAGGAAAGGAAGAGCAGGTATGTAACACAATGGTAGAAATTGCAAAAGACAAAATTGAGATGCTTCTTTCTATTATAAAAGGGGAAATTTTTGTAAGGTTTTGTTTTTGTGGATTTATCATCAGAGATATTCTCATGAAAGTAAAAACACACAAAGATTGATTCACGTGATAAATGTGAAAAATTTTCATGAAAATTAATCCTTGCAAACACATTTTTAAAGAGAAAACAGAAAATTTAAACCATGCTGAAATATCACTTTAGGCCACGCCGATTTAATTACTTGTTCGTTGGACCGCCCGCATGTGAAATTGTTTCCTTAAGAAAAAAATATGAATTTCTTCCGCCCGCATTTACCGGAAACCCGCCCAGAGCCGGAAGTTGTGTTCAAATTTTTTTTTTATCTCCGCGTTTGAAAAATATTTGTCTTTTGCAAAAGTAAACAACCAAAAAATTGCCGATTTTCAACCATGTACTCTTATAAATTGTCTAATCGCTTGTGAGTTAAGTTTAGTGCTCCAATATTTGAGATACATTCAGGACTTAAACGGTTGAAACTACGTTTCATTCTCCTCAAACAAAACACTCCGATGAAAACAATGAAATCTGTTGCCACCAACAGACCAAGTTAAAGTATTGTAACAAAATACAGCAATTGCATGTCAAATGGAAGACTCTTACAATGATTTATTTTAAAACATTTATAACATTTAAAGAATGCCATATACGATGTATAGTCGACCCCTTTTATTGATAGATTCAAGTTCCTGTGGTATTTTTCCTCGGATGACCTCAGTTATACATGTAAACTGGTAAAAACAACATGGTTCAAATTGAAAACAATAAGGAAAATCCTTAACTTATGTGTAATGACAATAATGGAATATTAATGACACCATCTATGAACATCCAATTCACCATTGACCTAGGATTGTTTTGTAATATTTTTTTAATAAATATTTATACAAATTGTTATTGTTGTTTTATGGTTTTTTTGTGAAAAAAGATAGGAAGTTGTTTTTCTTTTTAATATTTTATCTTAAAATTATGCCTTGCCAGCAAGATTTTGGGACATAGTCATACTTGTTTGGTGTAATTGACTTTCTCTTGGTCTGCTTGTGGCTATTGATAGTAAGCCAAGGCAGCAACTCTTCGGAGAAAAAAAAACAACTAAAGACAACTATTTCCTGCTTAAATAATATATTAATCAATTGGAAAAGCCATAAACCATTGAGAACAAGCATTTGTTATACTTTAAATAGAAGTTTTTTAATATTTCACTTATTTTCTTCAATAATAAAAATAATTGCTCGCTCGCCTCACTTTTACATTAAAAACCAGAAAAAAACCTTTTTAAAAATTTAAAAACAAGTCGCTCGCCTAAAAAAAAATCAGTCGCTCCTAAAAATCAGATTTTCAGAAAAAAAATTAATAAAAATAATTTCGCTCGCTCGCTCCTTTTTTCAAAAGTCAAAATCCAAAGAACAAGAAATTAATTCTGTGTGGCCTAAGTAATAAAAAAGGCAGTTGTGATCAGATTATAAATGAGTTAAACATCAAGTGTAAAATTTGCCTTGTGCTTATCTTTTACAGGTAGAACAGGTCCAGGTGTATGTTATAGACTTTATGATAGTCCTGATTATGATGCCTTTCAAGAGTATGCCACCCCAGAAATACAGAGAGTTCCGCTCGATTCCCTCATTCTACAGATGGTATCAATGGGTCTACCTGATGCTAGAAAGTAAGTCATATCAATGATAGAATTTTCTCATTTGCAATCTTAGTAATCATTGTTTACTGTAAAAGGGATCTTTCTTTAATTTCCAATACTGTGGATTCATTTATTTTCGTGGATACCAAATTTCGTGGTTCGATGGAAAAGGATCACTTTGTGGATTCTTAATTCTTGGTTCTGAAGTCAGCAGTACATAGATCAATGTTAAATATGTTGGGTATCAAATTTTGTGGGTCAAGGCCAGCCTTGAAAACCACAAAAATTGATACCCCACGAATAAAAATGAAACCACAGTAATCAATATATCTACAAAAATTAAAATGTTTGCAGATTGATTAGCATGAAAACAAAACAAAAAACATGAAATTTCAACCAATAGAGTTTTCATGTCTTGTAACAACTTACACAAAACCTATGACCAAGTTTCTTTTTGCTTGTACTTTGATAGAGATAATTCTTGAAAGAAATCTTTATTATAATTATAGGTTGATAATGATATTTGTGTATTTTTCATTGTTCACAGTTAAATCTTTAAAAAGATTGAAGTAGCTTGGAACTATGGTATTTTTTTGCTTATAAAACATTTGAAATAACATGTTGGTCTTTAGAAATTTACTGAGATAAACTATTCATTTGTGTTTGAAGCCAATAGTCACTCTTGTTTAATTCTTATTTCTGATTTTTTTAAGGTTCCCTTTTCTAGAATCCCCAGATATATCCAGTATAGAGAATGCTATTATATTCCTCAAGGAACAAGTAAGTTTTGTACTAAATGTAGTGTGAAAGTACTTAAATTCATTAGGATCAATTTTCATGCATTGAGAATGAAATGTATATTTGTGATTGAATGGAATTGTAGTTTTACTAAAATTCATCAGAGAAAATTAATCTGAAATTTCTTATTCTTTATAAATAATATTTCTGTAGTTTGCTCATAAAAAACAAGGAAACTGTTACTTTACAATCATAATTCTTCCAATACTATTATGTTTGTTTTTATCTTTCAGGGAGCCATGAAGGATGATGAAACACTGACTTCTATTGGTCACATGTTATCTCGGCTGCCAGTGGATGTAGTCATAGGAAAAATGTTAATAATGGGCTCCATATTTCATGTAAGACTATTTTTGTTATGTTATTAAAAAATTCTCTTGATAGTGGTAAAAATGTTTTTCTGAGATCTTTTATGACTTTTAAGAAATTATATCATGTATTAAAATGACTGAAAAAATATTTTGAAATTTCTTACACCTTGTTGCGAAAATAATTGTAAAATAGCTTGTGCTTGCTCTCAAATGACTGGTTGAAATGTAGAAACAAAGTGGTTGTTCCACTAGTAGAAAAACAGACATTTTTTTATGAAAATTCCTTTTGACACATAGAAATATTTTCATTTTCTTCTAAGCAAAACATTTGAATGAAGGAAGCGGATATTATTTTGTTAAAAATTTGTTCTTTATTTTCTGTACTTTGGAAATGTCAGAACAATTTAAGGGATATTTATTGATACAAATTAAGCAAATATAACATCCACTCAAAGTTTCCATGTATGAGATCTATAATCAAAGTTGAAAAAGCTATTTCACGGATAAAAACGGATTTCACAGAGTGAAAAATCAGGGTTATAAAAAGGTGAATGTCAACAGGTCCATGGGCAGGTGGGGAAGAAATTTTAGTAGCAGTTTTCTCAGCAACTACAAATCCCAGCTACTTGATATTTTGTTTGCAGCATCAGGGTGGGGTCCCATAGCTTGGAATTCCATTTCAGGTCTGTCCCTTACCTACTGCCTGTTACAGATTTTCATTAAACTGCATCTAATGCTGGATTTTACAGAATGAAAAATCCTGGTAATAAAATGACAGGCCAAAGCCGGGGAGGGGGTGAAATCTTGTAACAGTTTTCTCAGCAACTAATAGTCACAGCCCATTGATATCGATGTGTTCCATAATGACTGATTTTAGGTCTGTTGCTCACCTATTTCCTGTTATACAAAATACAGCATTTTTTTTTACTTTGACAGATTTTATTTTTGTTTTGGTTTGCTTTGTTCCTTGCTACAGGGTAGTTTTACTTGTGAGTACAGTTCATTTTTGTAAAAATATTCATTAGAATTATAAATCTTATATTGAAGATGATAGATGCTGTGTTGTCCATTGCTGCAGCTATGAGTGTTCAGTCCCCCTTCACCAGCAGAGCTTATATAGACAGGGATGCTATGGAGGCCAGAAAACCCCTGGAATCTGATCATGGAGATCCTTTCACACTGCTTGAGACTTTTGATGAATGGATTCAGGTACTTAAAAATAATTTGTTAAGTGTTTGGTTTAGATAGGTTACATTTTAAATTGTAGAAACCTTTTCACCCTGCAAAAAACTTTTGACGGTTGGATTTAGGTATTCATTTACAGGTTTTGCAGAAAATTATTTTTTCTCCTATCCTAAATTGAACTCGGGCGATTTGAAAAGTTGCTCCATCTTGTTGCAACAATCCTGTTGTGTCACCAACCATAACAATAAAAAAATGTGGATTCATTTGTCATTTACCTAAAATAGACATTTTGTTGGATTTTTAATTTCATGGTTTGCACATGTAGCATATAGGAATAGGTATAAATGTAAAAACAACACTTCAATGGATTTTTATTTTCATGGTTGACAATTACCCACAAAAACCATGAAAATTGGTACCCCATTAAAAATGACGAAACCACAGTAAGTTAATAAACTCTGGCCACCTTCTGCGATTTGGTTAAAAAATAAGTCAAATAATTTTTACATTTTATTTCATAGTTTGAC
The DNA here is from genome assembly GCA_963971305.1 of Arcuatula senhousia. NCBI lineage: Eukaryota > Metazoa > Mollusca > Bivalvia > Mytilida > Mytilidae > Arcuatula > Arcuatula senhousia. The sequence goes on from OZ020305.1 coordinate 57,463,270, forward strand.
CTTTATTTCATTATTGATTTATAGGTTAAAGCTGAAGGAAGAGGTACAAAGAAGTGGTGTAAGAAGCGAGGGTTAGAGGAACAGAGGTTCTATGAAATGATGAAACTACGGAACCAGTTCAAAGAGCTGTTACAGGTATTCAAACAAAAATCTCTCCTTATGAACTGGTTAGAAAATTGCTTCTTGTAACATAAGGGGAAAATTCATGTGAGTTCAACACTTACAATATTTATTTGAAGCCTTACACAAAGTATTTGCTCATTTTAGACATGTTATAGTCATATGTGCTCAAACTTTCTGTAAGAGTGGTGTTTTGTATGTCACAATTAAACAGGTTTGATCTGTTACAATAAAGTACTAGTATTTATTTCATAAATTACACATATATACACCCAAATCTGAAATTGTAATGTTAACCGAAATTATAATTATCAAAAGTAAATGAACTGTAGTAAAAAAATCTTTCACAATTATTTGAAATTTCAATTTAATTATTGTAAAAGACATGCATAAGATTTGGCACAGAAAGAATAAGGATATAATATTTCAAATATAACTAATTTTTTTAGGATCACCATTTGCTTGATAAGATAACTGAGCAGGATAGATTTCAGACGAGTGAAGAAAGGCGTAGACAGCATGGGGACAGAAAAAGATTAGGTGAACTGAAGAAAGAGCAAAGGAATGAATCAAAGAAAAGAAAAGTTCTTAAACTGGAAGATTCAGTGAGTTTAGGATTTGAAGACCCTTAGATTGACACCTTTAACAACTATACTGTTAATAGTACTAGTTGTAAAAACATCATATACTTTCCTAGTATATCGTTATGAGGCCATTTATAAATTTTATAATTTGATAAAAATATGGAATAGAATATCCTGGCTATTTGTTTATTATACCCCTTCTTCAAAGAAGAGGAATGTATACTGTTTTACCTGTTCCATCTGTGAATCTGTAGTTTATTTGCAAATTGATAAGTGATTAGCAAGAGTCTAGTATATTCTTTTGCCTTCAAAAAAGTGTTTAAGACAAAAAAAGAAAACTTAAAGTGAAATCAAGATTTTCATTATTGTGTCAGTAAAATGAAAAAGCTTGATATCCTTCATCACATAAAAATTGTTTAAACAAACATGTACATGTACCGGTATACATTTTCAGGAGTATAGATTGAGTGAAGGTGAAGAAGAGGATGATGATAATGAAGGTACAGACATCAAAGATTTGGAATTCAGGCTCTCACATGACCTCAATAAATTACAGGTGTGCTAATCTCTTCTTATTAAATTTATGCTACTCTTATGTTCATTGATTTTATACTAAAAAAAAATTTGCATTTAAGGTTGTTTTTTTGATGGATGTGGCATGTCTTAACTGAATCATGGGTTACATGATGGGTGTGTTGCAACTAGTAGGAATTGCTTTCCCTTCCTGAGTTTACCTTTTGCAGTTTAGATGTGTTTTGTGTTATGTCATTGTTTTCAATGTCTACTGGATTTGTCTTGTTTTTGAGATTTTGGTATTTCTTTACATCTTTCCTATTAAAGACATCTAAGGATGAACTGATACTTTTAGAAACATCAAGCTATTTCTAATGATGCCTGAAGAGATTGATTTTGATTTTCTCTGGAGACACTACTAAGGAGTAAAATGTTAGATGGGTATGTAGGTATCACCCTAGCTGTCTGTTGTCTGTCCTCATACCTCGTAGCTCCTCATAAACTGCTTGATAGATGTATACAAAACTTTACTTAAACAAGCACGTCATATTAGATGTGCATGAAAAAATTCATTGATCTCAGGGTAGATAAATAGAATTTAATTTTATCTTTTTGGGTGGCTAAATAGAGTTTACTATGAAACGAGGGGTATCCTTATGAGCTCACTCACGTAATTTCTTGATGGTAATTCATTACTATTTATATGTTACACATAAATTGTAGAACTTATACTTAGCAAATTTTAATCTTATAATTAGATATTGATGTTTTTTTTAGACCATTTCCAATAAGAGTAGAAGTTTTACCTTGAAAGACATCAACTTATTAAAGATAATTTTATGCAGTGGACTGTATCCACAAGTTGGTATAGCAGATGATACCAATTCTTACAAGTCTGACTCTGAACAGTCATTTCATACAAAGGTAAAAATAATAGAATGCGCTTCATATAAGAAGACAGCTATAAAATAAGGTTTATAATTGGTGATTTATTATCATTTCTGTCATAGCAATATATATTTATAGGATTGTTTTTATTATACCCGGAAACACAAAGTGCCAAGGTATTATGTTATACACTCAACTTTGGTTTGGTGTCTGTCTGTCTGTCCATCTGTCGCCTGAAGGGTTTTCAGATGATTACTTTAAAATGTGTCATAGGATTTGAATGATATTTTGCACAGTTGTTAAGTACAACAAATTAAAAGTTGTGTTCAATTTACTGAATGATCTGAAAAATATTATATATATTTTGCCGCTTTATGTATTTTCGAAATGTAGATAACTCTGAAACTTTCTGGTCTAAGAAAGATAACACAATTCTTTATATTTTTACTAGGTTGGGTATCATTTAATGTCCTATTAGAAGTCCTATGTTTTCCTTAAACTGTGGAATATGTGTACATTTAAGAACAAAATATAAATACTTTGTGAAATGTACTGATGCTTACACAATAACTGCAAACAATATAAAGACTAAAACTTTATGATCTTGGATACACCTTTATTATGTATGATTCCACTGCTTATTGATTTATAGGTAATTTGAACATATTTCTAACAGCATTTTTTATAATACTTACTTTATAAACAAATTAATTGAATAAGAAATGTAACTTTTTTAGAACAAGCCATTCCTCTTGCTCCATCCAACATCAGTATTTTCCAATCAGCCAGAATTGTTACAACCTCCTGAACCAGAAAAACAAAGTGTTGGACCAAGTGATCTTAGGGGGAAACTTAGTAATAAACACCAACTACTTACCTATGTGTAAGTTGAGAAACATATAACTAGACATGCATGTAGATAAAATATTAAAAGAAAAAAATACTGAAACAAAAGAAAAAATCTTTTCATCTGTTATATGGATTAAAAAAGAAGGCATGTTCCAGGATCCTGTATTATCCTGGAACATACCTTCTTTTTTAATCCATATAACAGATGAAAAGATTTTTTCTTTTGTTTCAGTATTTTTTTTTTTATTCTCTTGGAGCAGAACTGTAAACATTTAGAGTAATGTAATGCAAGTATGGAACCTTGGTTCCAAAACCATACTTATAATAGAGAAGTTGTACAGACCCATGCAAAACAAAGTTCACCTATGTACGTTTATTTCATTTTTGACCTTTGAAAGATACATCTATCTAGGACACCCTAGGAAGTAAAATCAAATGTGCCTATAATTTTTTTTTTCTGTTTTTTTTTTTTTTAAGGAAAAACTTCCCAGAGTAAGCATGTTTTGTGTGTGTCATTTTTCATGTCGCCTGCAATGTGTTGCAGAAGCGACATATAGGAGTTACTTTGGCACTATCCGTCGTCTTACGGCGTCGTCCTGCGTCCTGCGGCGTCACAAAAATTTCCGTCGCAGTTTTCCAGGCAACTACATGCCACAGCCTCTTGATATTTTGTATGAAGCTTCATTGCATAGAACTATAAGGTGTAAAGCGATTTTATGCCCGAAAAATAACTACTTCCTGTTTGACGAATACTTAATGTTTTATATATAATGGACATAGATGCAAAATTTTCGTCACAGTTTTCCAGGCAACTACATGCAACAGCCTCTTGATATTTGGTATGTAGCTTCATGGCAAAGTACTTTAAGGTGTAAAGCGATTTTATGCCCGAAAAATAACTACCTCCTGTTTGACGAATACTTAACTTTTTATATATAATGGACATTGATGCCAAATTTTCATCACAGTTTTCCAGGCAACTACATGCCACAGCCTCTTGATATTTGGTATGTAGCTTCATGGCATAGTACTATAAGGTGTAAGGTGATTTAATGCCCGAGAATTAACTACTTCCTGTTTGGTGAACAAATATAGATACGCAGGCGACATATGCCTTCCGGGGAAGGCTCCATCTAGTTATGTTCTACAATCTGTAGTTCAAAATTGCTCTTTTTTTTCTTTTCATCACAGAACATTGTTAGAGACAAACAAGCCTTACCTGATGAATACCATGAGGGTACCAGCTCTACAGACAGTAACGCTGTTTTCTAACTTCCTGGATACAAATTCTGACTGTACCAGACTGATCTGTGATGGCTGGCTGGAGATTAAGTTCCCTGATGCTGAAGTGGCTCAGGATATCTTATCAAGTGTAATAATGCTAAGGGCAACATGGCAAAACTTACTTCAGCTTAGATTAGAAGGTACTTTATTTAGCAATTTAAGGAATTGTTCTGAATTGTGTACATTTCAAGGGCCAATTGCATAAATGCTTGCAGTGGCGTCTGAAGTATGAATGTTTTAGAATGATAAGTATTTTTATTAGGACATATTTGTGTAGAGCTATTTGATGAAAGCTTTTAGTTGGTTTTAGCTCACCTGGCCAAAGGCCATGTGAGATTATGCCATCACTATGTGTCCTTCGTTGTATGTTAACAATTTAAAAAATCTTCTACTCGGAGACCACTGTACCAATTAAACTGAAACTTTGCAGGAATGATAAATGACATGTTGGCTACAAATTGTCCTCATTTTATGTTGATTCGATAAAAAACATGGCTGCCGTTGCTAAAAATAGAGCAGGGGGGTAAACGAGCAGTTTTTTTGCAAACTCTAAAAGGGTGACAGATATCAAAATTCTGGCATAGGGTAATAGTGATCAGCACCTCAAGATCTACCTGCTACGAAATTTTGAAATAGATCCAATAACCCATGTAGGAGTTATTGCCCTTTTTCTGGATTTTTTCTGTGTTTTGCACTTATTTTGTCTTATATCACAAGATATATTTAATATATTGAAGTTATTTCAATTGCAAATTGTTCAGCGTAGTAAGATCTACAAAATTGTCCATTGGGTCAAAATTGTCAGATGACCCCTTATAGGGGTTATTGCCCCTTACATGCCAAAAATAGTTGTTTAAGCCTTACAGATTGTGAATGATAAAAGATAGGGAAAAAGTTTTGCTTGCTTAAATGTTCAGCTAATTGAGCTCTACCAAATTGTCCATTAGGTGGAAATTGTCAGATGACCCCTTATAGAAGTTATGGCCCCTTAAAAGTAAAAAATAGTGGTTTTTGCCTTATAGATTGTGAACAATACATGTAGTAGATAGAGAATAGGTTTTGCTTGCTTAAATTGTTCAGCTAATTGAGATCTTCAAATTTGTCCATTTGGTTAAAATTATCAAATGACCCCATATAGGGGTTATGGCCCCTTAAATGCAAAAAATACTGATTTTAGCCTTACAGATTGTGAACGATAAAAGGTAGGGGAAAGGTTTTGCTTGCTTAAATGTTCAGCTAATTGAGCTCTACAAAATTGTCCATTAGGTTGAAGTTGTCAGATGTTCCCTTATATGGGTTATGGCTGCTTAAACTCCAAAAATAATGGTTATAGCTTTATAGTATGTGAATGATAGGAGATTGGGAAAAGGTTTTGCCTGCTCAAATGTACAGGTAATTGAGCTCTACAAAATTGTTTATTAGGTTGAAACTGTCAGATTACCCCTTAAACCCATAATAGAGGTTTTGGTCTAGTAGATTGTGAACCATTAAATTTAAGGAAAAGGTTTTACTTGCTTAAATGTTCAGCTAATTGAACTCTACAAAATTGTCCATTAGGCCAAAATTGTGAGATGACCATAATATGAATTACTGCCCCTTAAATGTCAAAAATTGGATTGTACGTGAAAGATTGTGTACATTAGAAGATTGTGCCACACATTGCTTAAATGCTCAGCTTTAAAGAGCTTTCCAATGGTTTCATATCATGATGGCTGTTGGCAATGTTAAATAATAGTATTGTTACATTAAGTTATTGAAACCTAGTGAGCGATTCAGGGTCCTAGGAGCCTCTTGTTCAATGACAGGTCACAGGTGTATGCTAGTGATTATTCTTTTGTTTTGTAGAAAACTTAATTTCAATTTTCTCAAACACAATTTTTCAGACACATTCAAGAGCATGTCATCAGAGAGAAAGATAAATCCTAGAGCAAGAAAACTAGAGAAAATTCTGGCCAAGAAACTGAGTGAATTTCTGAGCAGTGATGTATTGTATGCAATCAGAAGAGTCATGGCTGCTGAGATGAAGTATGTCTATAAAGGACCTGGGAAAGGTAATCTTAACAATACATTTTTCTGTCTTTCTTGTTTTGTTGATAGTTGTACATGTACAACTTTTGAAATATTTGAAAGTCTTTTTATACACGTGAAGAAAAATTGGTGCTGGTAAATTAAGAAACCCAGCAGTTGAAAAAGGAACCAAAATTAACCACTGAGTAATCAAACATGTGCTATAAATAAAAAGATTTGTGTTGTAAAGTATCTGTAGTACAAATAATTTTTTGGCTTAAAATATGTAAAGGAGTTATCTGTTTTCTTTGAACACATTAATTTTTATACACTGGTTCAAGGTTAAAAATAAGATAAATGGTAATGTTTATATGTTTGGTTTTTTTTGCATAGGATGGCGAATCCTTCAAATATTTCTTTTTTAAAACTAAGAGTTTTGCCAATAGAGCACTTTCTGAAATTGTCATTATTCTAGTCTTTGGTCTCTGTATATTTGTAGAAACTGAATATGATTACCTACCCAGTGGCCTGTTTGTCTCTGAGACCAGAAATGAACCACACCCTGTCAAAGGGGGGATACAGATCAATGATTATCTTTGTTATAACTGGTAAGGAAGAAAACAAGTTTTTAGATAAGGGGGATTATTATGCTATATAGAGGACAATGTTTGTTGTATTATAAATTGGTCATATAGGTTTATTGTTCTTCAGAGTAAATATATCTGAAATAGTGATGTAGGGTAGGAAATTTTGAACTAGTATAATGACTTCATCTTAAAGTTCATTTTCTCAGATTAGCTGTTTAGATTTATTTTCTGTCTTAACTTTACACATTTAAGTGCAAAATGAAATAGGCATCTTCAAAGATTTCCACTATTAACTTTTTAATACTTCCGTAAATGACTCTTTTCAGTGTGAGATGACCAGGTTGAGATACGAGCACGTGCAGTGATCTCACACTGGTCAATAAACCAATAATAACCGCCAGTACTGATCTTGATCGATGATGTCGACCAATGAAATGCAATGTTATTTAAAACGTTCTGTATTTAGAATGAAGCCACCTAAGGTTTCTGTATATAAAAAAAAATATTTTTAGGGAAGAAATAGGTACATTTGTACTTACATGCGTTCTTGGAAAACCAGCAATGATCTTTCACTTTTGATAGAATTTGTTTAGTCTTTTGGCTCATTCCGCTGTGCTCCACTCGCAAAAGTCTGAAAAATTCTATCACTTGTAAAAGATCAGTCAGTCTTTTCAAAGAACTTATGTAAGAACCTATAAAATTTTTTACTATGATTTTAACAGCTTGATAGATGAAGCCTCTGCCACAGTTTGGGGAGAGTATACTTCTAGTATGCAGAGACATTGGACATGTCCTAGATGTAAGACAAGTCTGGTGGTGTCTGTCTTAGGGAGGTTACAGCATGAATATCAATGTCAGAGTCAAAATATTAATGGTATGTACTTTAAAGATATAGTAGAGAATTTACCAAAACAGAGAGAAATTTGTGTATACCTGAAACAGCATTAGGATGTGTGAATAAACACAAAATGTGACAATTGAAAATAACTTTTTGTTGATTATCCAAAACTTTGTTGTTCCAGTACTTTATATGCATAAACACTGCATATTTTTCCTTTTGATTTGATTATTTTGGCTAGATTGACTATACTCTGTATTGCAGTTTCATCAGTACTTGGTATTGAACTTGTATCTCTAATGAAGTTCTTTTAAGCTTAAAGTACCAAGTAAGCTTATTATTACATCAGTGACTTTGTCCCTTCGCAGAACAAGTCAACCAAAATTATGGTGTTTTACAATCAACAGACTCAAGATAAAAGTGTTTTTGCAATCTTTTAAAATCCAAGTTTCAACAATGATTCTTTATTCAATATCAATAAAAAGCTATCAATTTGAATATTAGTAAAAGTATGATACATTGAAATGACATAAATTCTCACTAACATTAAAATTAAATGTAGAATCCATTTTCTTTTATTCTTACAGCAACCCAGGAAGAGATACAGAAAGAACAAGAAGAAGAGAAAGCCATCCAGCTGAATCCTCTCAGAAAATCTTATCATTGTGATAAATGTGATAAAGACTTTAGTTTTACTAACACGGAAATACTGAAACATAAGAAATCTTGTAGTAATGTATAAGAAATAAGTTCATTATAAGTTTATAATTTTGCAAATAATAAAACACAAGTTGACCTTTAAATTTGACTTTATTTGCTAGCACAGAGTTTGTAACTATAAAACAAATTCATGTTTTTCAGTTTTCCATTTTGTCTAATGATAATGTCAGAAATATTTTTCTTTAATTTTCATCTGATTTATCAACCTCTCAACTAGTTGTAGAAAAATATTTCTCCCTCTAGAAAAAATTCTGTTCCAAGGGTAGTTGCATGTGCAATTGATGATCAACCTTTTGTATTTTTTTACCTGTAGACATTAGAAAAAAACCTTTTACAACTTAATTCTGGACTTTCTAACATCTTGGGAAATTCCATAATCAACTCGATTGGGTTGTAGAAGCTATACTTATGTATAAGTTGATATACATGTAGTTTTTGCATTCCGAGAACTTGGTTAACACAACTACATCCTTTTATTCTTTATGTTGGTCTTAGTTAGAGTACCAATCTTTTATGGAGCAACTCATCCTTAACTGTACCTCCTAATAGATATTCAATAGCCCATAGAAGAGTCCCAAATGGCTGAAAAACCAGGTGAGCAATTCAGGCTCCTTTCAAAGGTGTGTAACTTTGTATACTTTATCTCTAGAGTGTTTTCAATCCTTATCCAGATTGTTTAAAGTTATATGCCATACTAGATAAGCTTTAGAAATCAGGTGAACAAGTATGGTAGATATTTAATCTAATGAAAAATGCATCACCTAATTTTTGTTCCCTGTAAACAGTTTGAGAGGGTACATAGGAATCATATTGTCTGTTAACATATCTGATATATGTGCAACTCTTCCTTAACCACTTGATGGATTTGATGAAACTTTACATAAAGGTAGCCCATCAGTATTTTAAGTATTTTAAAATTCAGAATTCAGAGTCTAATATGAAGAAGATGAGGTATCCTTTTTATGCCCCATCTACAAAAGTAGGGGGCATATAGCGTTCGAGTCTGTCCGTCCATCCGTTTGTCCTTCCGTCTGTCTGTTCGTCTGTCCGTCCGTTCGTCCGTCCATCCCAAATCCTCATATTTCATACTTTCCACTTACTGACAAATGCCACATCAATGATATTGGTATAGTAGGTGCACCTATTGATGCTAAGCACAATGAATGCTTCAGATGCTGGGTGTGACCTATATTTTCCCCATGAATGACCACTTACAGAAGAATGGTTAAAGTCTATTTCCACTATTGACAAGTGCCACATCAACCATATTTGCATGGTAGGTGCACCTAGTGATGCTTAGCATAATGCATGCTTCGGATGCTGACTGTGACCTACATTTTCAGCATGGATGAACTCTGACAGAATAATGGTTAAAGTCCATTCCAACTTACTGACAAGTGCCATAGCAACCATATTGGAATGGTAGGTCACCTAGTGATGCTTAGCACAATACATACTTCAGAAGCTGGATGTGACCTATATTTTCCGCATGGATGAACTCTTACAGAATAATGGTTAAATTCCATTCCCACTTACTGACATGTGCCACATCAACTATATTGGTATGTTAGGTGCACCTAGTGATGCTAAGTACAATGCATACTTCGGATGCTGACTGTATAACCTATATTTTCTGCATGAATGACCACTTATAGAAGAATGGTTAAAGTCCATTCCTTCTTACTGACAAGTGCCATAGCAACCATATTGGAATAGCAGGTGCACCTAGTGATGCTTTAGTGATTGCAGAAGAAATAAATGTTGTGAGATGGGGCATTATGTCTTTTGGACATATTCTTGTTAATTGATAGAATTATTGGTCTTTTCTTCCATAGTAAAATTAGGATGTTTATGTTCCAGATTTTATAATATGTAAATAAGGCCATGATACTAGATTTCTGGATATGATCATATCAGCCTTTTTTATGTATAAACTTTCCTAGTTCCATTGTTCTGAAAGAACAATTGCATTGGACCAGTGAGCTAATTTTAGTAATCTCTGTATGTCTATTGGAATAGGGTTATTTTTAACCTTTTGTTATATAACAAATTATTCATTTATTCATATTATTATTTAACTTTTCATAAACTTTTTATCAAAAAATAATTCATATCCTGTTGACAGTTTAATTTTTACATTGTATACATGGATGCAAATCATTGCATTTAATATGACTAAAAAGTTGTGCAATTTACATAAAACAGTGATTTACATCAAATTGGCATGAAATTGATGTAATCATTAATGAAGTTCAAGGAAGCTTTACAGAAATAAAATAAATTGAAAATTTATTCACAAAATGAAATGTGAATCCATGCTGGATTACTCTTTTGTTTGCAAAATTATATTATAACAGTATAAGGTGTGGAGTTTTGATAAGATGTTTTATTTATACAGTTATGATTTTTTTGGAATAGAAAAGTCATTTGATTTCAATAATTGGATAAAAAAAGTAACCCATGTCTTATGTACTTACTGTCATTACTTTATGAGTCGTATGAACAGAACATAAACTTAATTGTCATTACTTGAAAGAAATAATTCATATCTTTTGAAGTCCCCAGCTGAAGAAATTCCTGTAAAATGCTTTTTTCTTACCAATAAAGTGGAATGTATGGGCTAACTGCATTTTATTTGAATGCTAAGTGTGACCTTAAATTATCATTTAATGTACATGTAAATTAAAATTTTAACCTAAAGGTTTTAATTTAAGTTTTAATGTTTGTGAATAAGGTTATCATTACATTGGAATGTGTTTTGTCTTGATTTATTATAAATAGTATGCTTTGAAAAGCATGTATAAGCTTCTTTCAGTGCCTGTGTCAGTTCTTCGTTTGCTTCCTCCATTATCTGGATCACCATCCCTTTGTTTTACAATGTACCATATCTCTAGGTCTCATTACACTTGGTGTCCTTTATATCAACAAGGATATACACGATTCCAAATTTATGAGTATACAAGAAGTAGCGATGAACAGAGGAAGCAAAAGAAATAGACTAATGTTGAAGTCTTCTCACAACATGTAGCTGTACTAGTATGGGTTATATTTACATAGTATGGTTCTGAAAAACAAAACAAGAACACAGTTGTTTGGGGAATTCTTTAACAGAAGAGAAAAGCAAGTGTCAGACTACTTGTTATGAGAGTTGTGTTGCATACACTTATTCCACATCTCATTATTTTCTATTAATTAAATGTTTCTAATTATTAGTTATTAAACATACATGTAAGGAGCTAAAATAATGCTTTATGAGGGTGTCACAGCCCTTTTGGTACGCGGTATTCTGTGTTTTTTAAAGGGTATTCGGTACACCAAGGTGTGGTACGCGGCATGCAATGTTCCCATTTTTTAGGCTTTTAGTATGCATACGCTGTGATCTTTAGAGTATTCGGTATTCCAGTCTTTTTAGCTCACCTGACCCGAAGGGTCATGTGAGCTATGCCATCACTTGGCGTCAGTCGTCCGTCCGTCGTCCGTTAGCTTTTTTCAAACATCTTCTTCTCTGGAACTGCTTGGCCAAATGCAGCCAAACTTGATATGGTTGTTTCTTAGGGTATTGTGCAAAAAGTTTGCGTTAGGATTTTTGATACGTCAAAAAATATGGCCGCTGTTACTAAAAATAGAACAGGGGGGGGCAAATACAGTTTTTTGCAAATAACTCAAAAACGGTCACAGATATCAAAATTCTGGCAGGAGTTAAGGTGATCAGCACCTCAAGATCTACCTACCCAGAAATTTTCAAGAAAATCCAATAACCGATGTAGGAGTTATTGCCCTTTTTCTGGATTTTTTCAAAATTTTGCACTTATTTAGCCCTATATCTTGAAAACTATACAAGATATTTTAAAAATTCAAATTGCATATGATTAAGCAGGTCAAAATCTAAGTTTCATGTAATTAGGTCAAAGCTGTAGAACCATTTCTTTTAGGAGTTACGGCCCTTAAAGCGTCAAAATTTACCATTTTTCATTACTTTTCCCCTGAATTTCAAAGATTAACTTGTCTGACACCATACACCCAACTTCAACCAAACTTGGCGCAGTTGCTTAATAGCATAATTGCTACAAATCTATTGTTCGGATTTTTGATTCGTCAAAAAATATGGCCCCCACGGCTAAAAATAGAACATAGGGGTAAATTGCAGTTTATTGCTAATTACTCAAAAATGGTTACAGATATCAAAATTCTGATGGGAGACAAAAGTGATCAGCATCTCAAGACCTACCTGCTCTGAAATTTTCAAGAAGAACCAACAATCGACATAGGAGTAATTGCCCTTTTTCTGGATTTTTTTGAAAATTTTGCACTTATTTACCCCTATATCTTGAAAACAATACAAGATATTTTTAAAATTCAAATTGCATATGATTAAGCATATCAAGATCTACATTTCATTTAATTAGGTCAAAGCTGTAGAACCCTTTGGGTTAGGAGTTATGGCCCTTAAAGCATCAAAATTTACCATTTTCCATTGTTTAATAGCTTATATGCTACAACTCTATTGTCAGATTTTTTGTTCGTAAAAAAACATGGCCACCATGGCTAAAAATAGAACATCGGGGTAAATTGCATTTTTTTGCGTATATTATAACTCAAAAATGGTTTCAGATATCAAAATTGTGCAAGAATCAAAAGTGATCAGCATGTTAAGATTTACCTGTCCTGAAATTTCAAAAAAGATCTGACTGCTGATGTGGGAGTTATTGTTCTTTTTCCTATTTTTTACTAAATTTGCACTTATTAAGCCCAATATCTTAAAAACTAACCAAGATATTTCAGAAATTTAAATCGCATATGGTTAAGCACAATAATATCTACAAATATATGTATCTGTGTAGTTCAGGTGAGCGATTCAGGCTCTTGGGAGCCTCTTGTTAACGGTATTCTGTCCTTTTTTAAACGGTATTCGGTATTCCAGGGGCGGGGGCTGTGACACCCCCCTTTATATCAAGGTATAGTATAGTAAGCTTTGTTTCAATTGACCCCGTCAAGTCCTGGGAGCTTCTTGTTTATTGTATACAATACCAATTTACTTAATCAGGATCCTAAATCGACCTAGGGCAATTCTGAATTTCCCAATTTGTCCTAGGAGAAATTGGAATTCCAAGTAACACTGGATTAAATCAAGAGCAAATCAGAACTCCGATTTGTCCTATGAGAAATAAGAATTTCAGCTTGTCTTAGGAGATTCCGGATAGCCTACCATATGTTACTAGTTGTATTGCTCTCTGGTCAAATTCCGATGACATATTAGCATAGCACCCATAAACACTTCCGGCATGTGTAGTCATGTTGGGAACGGCTAGCCATGACACCCCTAAATTCCAATAGGTCCTATACGGGTCACCTTTCTTGAGTAAGTGTCCATCTTTAAACCAGTATATGTCGGGAAAGGGGTACCCACTTACATTACACGTGGCCTTCCATTCGCCAAGCTCCAAGTTCCTCGTTGCATGTAATGATATTATTTTTGGAGATTCTACAAATAACAACTTAACATTTTATCTGAAAACACAAAATTTAGAGATCTCGTTTTTACAAATGGATTTAAATGTTGTAATATTTTTTTCTAACACTCTAAACAAGTCGGTGTTTCCTAAACTTGACCTAAATTGTATCGTATTTAAAGACACCTATGGGTTTTGGTTTTTTTTTTTAATTAGAATCCTTTGGAGGAACAAAGAACCTACACTTGGCTGAAACACACTTAAATACCAAAATAGTACATTATATAGAAGAGTGTTGAATAGGTGTTCCCGTCGCAGCTCACATAAACAAGCGGTACAATAAAAACACCAAGAAGCCTTTAACCTAGCTACATTAATGTAGCTCCTTTGTCATCTTTGATTGGGCGGAGCTACAATGCGGCCAGTCCCCATAGCTCGTAACGGAGCAACGCCGAAAGTGAAATCACACCGGGCGCAATTATATCCAATAGATGTCAAATTTGGTACTTAAAGATTGCTTATAGTATTTTAATGACGATTTCAGTAACATTTTCAGACATTTTGCGCAATTTAGACTGAAGACTTTTGTATGAGGTCCCTTGATCCTGAACAGGATCAGAATATTGTAAAGGTAGGTTTTTTAACGAATGAACATTTACCTGTGACTTTTAACCGAATTTGTTATTGACACAATATTATTCAGAGTGTTTTGGGTATATTCGAGCCATCTTGAAGCTTTATTCGAGTTGGAAATTCGATTTGCTCCATTACGAGTAATGGGACTGCATTGTAGCTCCGCCCATTCAAAGATGACAAAGGAGCTACATTATTGTAGCTACCTTTAACCTGAAATCCCGGACTACAACTCTAATGCTATATTGACTTTTTAGGAGACTTGTAAAAAATGCACATGCCATGGTTCTAGTCATACATTGGTTTTACCTTTTGAAAGCACATATACTTCAATCTCCCTTGAATCCACGTCGTTATATTCACTAGAGTTTGCATTGCAATGATATTTTCCTTGGTCACGGGATATAACGTTAGAGATGGCCAGATCGGAAGTAACCCAATCAATCCCTGCTGTGTTGTTTATCAATATTCTTCCACTGGCATTTAAATCAGCCCCTTCTCTAGACCAGAAGACATTTGGTTCCGGGAAGCCTATGACATGACACCTGATTCTTAAAGCTTGTCCCTCCATCACTTCTTCGATGTCAAAATAGTCCTTCATAATGACAGGAGCAGCTGATATAAGAAGATAGACATACTGTATGTAAATTTGTTCATCTGTATGGACATATTAGCAGGTTCCTCAAACAAAATGGTTTATCGAATCTCAAACGACGATAGCTTACAAAATTTGTTTGTTTGTTTTTTTTTAACCACCACAAGTTATTATTGAGGATCGCCTACTGACTATTTAAGGCAACTTGTAAGTAACACGTTATGTCGCGTCACGTCGATAATTCTTGTTCCGTCAGTACTGTACCCTTTGAAATTTTTCTAGCGGTTTGACTGAATTTTGTTTAACCACCATTTTATTTTGAATCAGTGGTTTTATTGATGATTTTACATAAATATATATGGATATTTCAAAATGATTTACCTTTAATGTTGACGGTTTTGTTGAATCTGTCACCGTCTTCGAAGATAACAGAACATTGATACTCTCCAATGGTACTGAGATCTTCCTTGCCTACAAATAGAAATGTAAAGTAGTCCCTGTATTAAGTCCGATAATCCACGCCAAATAAGTTTGGACCATCCAGATAGATGGTGTCAAAATCAAATGCAGATTTGTGACAAATTCATGAGAAATGAAATATCAACAAACTAGCCGAGTTAAAAGCCCCACTGATCTATGAAAGCAAAAGCGATCTACCAAAAATGTTGAAAATACCGAACACTATATAGATATGCAATTATGGTACATGTTCACAAAAAATGTAATTGTGAAATAATTATAAAATATTGAAATGTTTGGAGTTTGTGGCATTGAGACAAATAAAGAATGGCAAAACAAGTGTTTACTTCGAACATGAGAGGTATAACTTTGGTATATGTACACGTTGAAGTAGGATTTGCAGCGTCAACTGCCTTTTCCATTTCAGTTTCAGGACAGGACAGAAGCTTTAAATTAAAATGTTGCTGTAAGATTCAATGAAAAACAAACACGAAAGGATACAACATAATATCGCAAATTTTAACAAAATGCAATTTAATCTTATATTTTCATTTACCGTGGTCTGTTATATAGAGTTTATTGTCATTTATCCTATATCTGTCTTCAACCATTGAACCAGGGTCAATATGGGTTCCGTGTCTTGACCATTCTGTGGAATATGTTGTCGCTCCTTCTTCTGATGCGAGCCATTGTAACCATGGCATCCACGGAAAGTCTGGCTCACATTTGAGAGGCAGGTTTATAAATGACAAGCTGTAATGGTAAGGGCCATAAAAACCGACCAGAGCTTCTGCATTTTCTGTAGACCTAACTGCAAATTGAAATAACATTTCAAAAGATGGATTTACATATAAAGTACAATCTTTATTATTTATCCAAAATTAATAAGTTCTATATGGTTTCTATTCTAAAATGTTACTGAACTTTTATATATAAATATTTTCTTATAAAGGCCATTATTGCCCACAAATTGTTATCATAACAAATTGCAAAGGAGAACACTACAAACGTTAAAATGCATTTATTCTTGACATTAATAACATCTGATAATGTCAGTAGTAAATCTCAGTATACATCTATGATTTCAGTTACATAATCTGACAATTAAAGTTAGGTCACCTCGAAACAGCGTCGTTTCAGACACAAAACGGAACTTCTAAAAGAGAAAAAAAAAAATCAGCTTTCTAAGTTTAGAATTTGCACTGTGCCTTTGGAGGGCGAAAGGAAATAAGGGAATAAGATTGAGTTGTGTGTCAGATAGCTTACTTGTTCGCTCTACATAAGTCGTTTGTTTTCTCAGCCTGTTTGGCTAACTAAGATTAGCTCAGATAGTTTTAAGAAATTAAGTCTTTATGAACTAAAAGCTGGAGACATGTATGGCACACACAAAAAAACTATATAGTTCCTTTTCGCCTTTCCATGCAGTGCATTGTATTTCTTTGTGTTCATCTCCCATATGCTAGTATACTAATGCAGTTAAACAAATAGGCATATAAAATTATTGCCTTTATTCGGTTCTAAGGAGATACTAGTAGAAATATTTAAAATGTTAAAGATTAATATATAATACTTACTGTAAAATACGACAACACTTATACTGAAGTAAAGAATATCATTGTAGCTACAACTGTATTCGCCTGAGTCTTTCATCTCAGTGCCTCCATTTTTCGTCAGAACAATCGTAACATTATTACGGGTATGTTGCCGTACAATTGAAATGTCGCTTGGCGTCTGTGCTCGATCTTTCCTAAAGATCAGCTTTTCCGGAATAACAGAGTCTTCACTTTGGTAAACACATGTCAACTGTAGGATGCTACCAACAGTCAGGCGGTATATTGACTTCGTCGAAAGTATTCGAATGTAAGAACTTGCAACAAAAGACACTAAAACAATAATTTACTATAAAGTATACATTGTGGATGATCTTATTATTTGTTTTGAGTATTTGCATTAAAAAAAAGTTATAAGTATCATTGAGGGTAGGTTGAGCCATGCAAACTTATTTAATCCCAGTCATTTTTTGCTAAATGTATCGTGTACACTTATTTCACATCTCTTTCGAAACGTTGTTAATCAAAAAGAAAGCGTCAAACATTCCGTTCTGTTTGAATACTTAAATTCATGTTTCGCTGTACAAACTACGATTTCGATGTACGTTTAATGTGTAAGACGGAACAGATTTAAAAGCGAAACAAGAAAACGTTCTTACCACCAATAGATAAACACAAGCAAATCAAAATGAAGCTGGCCATTTTAATCCTTAAGAACTGAACATACCACACTACAAATCAACTGCGTAAATGATGATTTGCACAATTTCCTATCTTTCTATTTTTATAAAAAGACAACAAAATCGGCCTTGTAAAACATATTGCGTGCTTTCTTCCATGTTACATTTAACAGTAGAAAGGAAGCAGAGAGGTATCCAATGGGGTATTCGAATGCCAATAGCCCAGAAACCAGTAAAACACAAACGAGAACAACACAGTCAACATAAAACATACACCAACAAAAACAAGTGAAAAACAATCAATAACACGAACAAAAGTCTTTACAAGAGTGAACTCAGGTGTCTTAAAAAGGGTAGGAAGCTTATGCTCGTCGTATCAGCGTGTTTACTGATCTGGTAAAGGAGAACAAGCCAACATTTGTACTCAAATGTTGAGCTTGACAGAATTACAGCCCCGTCTCTGAATAGTTAAAAAAGAAACTGAAGCTCCGAACAGAGGAATATAAGATCAGGAAAAAACATTTCAAACGGAGTACGTATTTCTTGCTTTCCCAGGACCTTAAAGACATTTAAAAAATCTAAAGTTGAAATGCCCAAATTAAGCATCCAACCTTAATAAATCAAAAGTGTACCAATGGTGCAATCGAACTTCTCCAGTCCGAAAAGGCCAACATAAAACCGATAGACATAAAAAACATAGAAAAAAAAAACACTTAACATAAAAACAACGAAACCGCAATCAGCAACTTGAAATTAGGCAAAAATGAAAGTGAACAGGAAGGGTAGGTAGGGAACTGGAGAGTTTTACTCTGAGTAGAAGCTCAACTATCAGAGAGTCAAACTGAGCCATAGAATCATTTTTTGTCATACAGATCCATACTAAGAATGTTACATGTAATAAACAAGAAATATGTGAGCCCACTAGTCATACCCCCCCCCGCTTTCACTACTATACTTTCATTAAATAGTACGTTTTTGCCTTTTGAAGTAGATATCCTGTGGTGTCCATGCAGATAAAGCTTTATTCAAATATCAGCAACCTAGGTTTGATAGTTGCCAAGTTATGAGTGAATACAAAGTGCAATAACAAAAAAATAAGTTATAGGTAAACGGGACGTAGACGTCCAATTGATCCAAAAATGTATCCAACAATATACAACATACCATATCCACATCAAGCTTCTTGAAATTGACGAAGTCGGTAAACAGGAAGTAGACGACACATCTTATTTCGCTACTTGCGATAAAGGACCTCATACTTAAGCCATATACCAAATTCAAGTCACTGATATGTAGTTACTAAGAAAAATGTTACGAAAATTTTCAACAATTTTTTAGTTTTAGAATTATTTTATTTGCTCTATAAATGCAAACAAGGATCAGACACAAGTTGCAAACAATATAGATAGTTACATTTTGCTCAAATATTTTTATCAATACAAATGCATCTAACTTATGAAGTCTTCTCCTTTAACAAAAGTTTTAACACAAGATCAATACCTAAAGAGAATGCATAAATTATTTATCAATAGATTATTATATATATAAAAAAATGTTGGTGGCGGTGTATGTGGTATGATGACCTCTGATATGTCACTGTAATTACACGAGGAATCTTTTTGACAACTGGATATATTTAAATACAAGTTTAAATAATTGGCAGTTTTCTTCGTATGACAGATCGGGACTGCCGTGCGTTAAGAGGCCTAAATTCACCTGAATTTGGAATTTATTTGAAATATTTGATAGAAGGTCATTTCTTATATGTCTGTATTTCATGCATTGGAAAAAGAAGTGATTAGGGTCCTCAACAAAGTCTCCACATGAACAGATAGGTTCGTCTGCAATATTGACTCTGTGAAGGTCTCTATAAATTTAGAAAACTGAGATGCCCCACAACGAATTTGAGTTAGAATCTGAACTATATTCAATTTTCTCGGGCCATATTCATAATGTTTTGGAGGATGAGTGAATATGTCAACAATTGAAGGTAAACAGGGAAGTAGACCTAATTTTAATACTCGCGGTAAAAAGACCTCATAAGGAAGCCATATATATACAAAGTTTCAAGTAACTATGTGGGTATTTTCGAATGTAAAGCATGGCCGCCATGGCTAAAAATGGAACATAGGGGTTTATTGCAGTTTTTTGCCAATAACTCAAAAACGGTGATAGATTTTCAAATTCTGATAGAGATGAAAAGTGATCAGCACTTCGAGTTATTTTGACTGAGAAGACCCAACAACCCATGTAGCATTTATTGCCCTTTTTCTAATTATTTTTTTAAATGAATTTGCACTTGTTAAACTTAATATCCTGAAAAAACTATATGTGCTATTTATAAAATTAAATTGCATTTTGTTAAACACATCCTGATCTACAAATATGTAGCATGGTCAACGTTGTAGGACAATTCCTTTTAGGAGTTATTCCTCTTAGAACGTCAAAATTGACCATTTTCATAGCATTTTCTCATTGCAATTAAACGTTAACTCCGCTGACACACAGGCCATTGGGTCCAGGATTTTATTTTATTATAAATAACGTGTATATAAAGTTTTTCATCTCGTCTCTACAAGGCAAGAATGTTTGACAGCTCTAAAAATAGAACAAAATTTACTCGCGGAAAACCCCCATATTTTCTCATAGAGATAAATGTTTTACATGAAACATTGGTGATTCTCTAAATCCTTTCAGTTTAATCTCACAATTGGGAACACCATTATCGTGAAACAATTCGCAATGACTTTGACTCTAATCTTTTTTCCCCTGAAGCGAGCCACAACCACCACGGACGGAAGTAGTTTAAAATTTCAAAGGGAGACAATGTTCTTTTACTTTTTCAAATTTTATCATTAAATATGAAATAACCACGTATTTTTTATCCTTGAACGTCTTTTTGAAAATTTATGGAACACACATCGGGTCCTAGTTTGTAGGTATGTTTTTATTATACTACCATCTCGTCATTAAAATATTTCAAATGAAGTTGAGACCACATTTCCCCCCAAATGATTTTATTCGAACTCGCCCAGATTTTACCTTACTGTAGTGTCACTCGGAAGTCCTTTTATTTGGTGGAATATTGTTTCCCTTGAAAATCTTTGGCTACTTCCGTCCGTGGTGATCTTTTGTTTCGCTTCGTAGGAAAAAAAGACCCGATGTGAGATTTAAACATACTGACCACAGGCGTTTGGGTTCAGGATTATTTTTTTTTATTAATAACGTGTACATAAAAAAAATCATACTCGTCTATATACTATTTCCACAAGGCAAGAATGTTTGACAGTTCTAAAAATAGAACAAAATTTACTCTTGGAAAACCCCCCTATTTTCTCATAGAATTAAAGGTTTTTTGTAAAATATTGGTGATTTTTCTTAATTCTTTCAGTTTTATCTCGCAATAAATCACATATATATCGTGTAACAATGCACAATGACTATAAATGTAACCTTTTTTCATTCGAAGTGAGCCACAAAACCACCAGGGACGGAAGTAGATAAGGGAGACAATATTCCGCCCCTTGTACCAATTTTATCATTGAATTTGAATAACCACATATATTTTATCCTGTAACGTCTTTTTATAAAACTATGGTACACATAACAGTTTCTAATGTAAAAAATGTGCGTTTTTTGCTACTATCCCCGTAGTTAAAAATAATTCAAATAAGATCGTGACCATATTTTTCCGCCAAAAGATTTTGTTCGAACTCACCTAGATTTTACCTTACTGTAGTGTCATTCGGAATTCCTTTTATTTGGCAGAATATTGTTTCCCTATCTACTTCCGTCCCTGGTGATATTTTTGGTCCGGTTCGGAGGAAAAAAGACTAGATTTGACGTTATTACACATTGATGCACTATAATTTTGAGCCCATAAGAGAGAGAAAACTAAAAAGAATGAGACAATTGCCAATTTCATTTCGATGGAAAACTACTTATATAAGAAATTCGTAGATTTCCCAAGGTTCTATTTTTAGAACTGTCAAACATTCTTGCCTTGTGGAAATAGTATATAGACGAGTATGAAAATTTTTATATACACGTTATTAATAAAAGAATAATCCTGAACCCAAACGCCTGTGATACTGACATGCTTTACTTTTGCTTCCGAAAGAGAGTTAAAGCTATAAGGAGTAATAGAATTTTGTAGTTGTTTATGGTAAAAGATATTTCTACAAGAAAAAAGGGAGTTTCCATCAGTTCTATTTTTAGAACTTTCAAACATTCTTGCCTTGTGGAAAATAGTATATAGACGAGGATGATTTTTTTTATATACGTTATTTATAATAAGATAAAATCCTGGACCCAAACGCCTGTGCGCTGACACCTTAAGTTTTATTTGAACCGCACTTGATACAGTTGTTTATCAGCATTGGATGTATAGAAATAAAAAATATCCTAGATTCCCATCCCCATCTGCCCCGTTTTTGTTCTCTTCCGCAACGTGACAGAGACCGATGTGGGGATTTTTTATTGGTTGTTAAACATGGCGGCCGTTGCTAAAATAGAACATAAGGGTAAATTGCAGTTTGCTAATAACTAAAAAACGGTGGTAGATTTTCAATTTTTTATAAATATCAAAAGTGACCAGCGCTTCAAGATATGCCTGCCCTGAAATTTTCCGGGGGGACCCAACACCCTATACATGTAGGAGTTATTGTCCTTTTTCATATTTTTTTTGGAATGAGATATTTAAGAAATTTAAATTGTATTTTGCTAAGCACATCATGATCTACAAAATATGTAATAAAGGTCAACGATGAGCCTGAAGGGTCATTCCTTTTAAAAGTCATTCCCCTTATGTCAAAGGAAGAAAATAGTAAAACGCTTTCAATTGCTAAAATATTTCTCTACACATTACTACATGTATAAGTTATAACTTATATTGTTATGACCCCTTATTAAACTTATAATCCTTTCAATGTCAATTAGTTTTTGCCTAATGGCCTATAGTATAGTTCATGCACATAGGCCGCGTTCACACTGAAGTTGTTTTGAGTAAACATATGTAGAAGTAGTTTAATGTTCTTAAAACTAGTTTCACACTAAGTTTGTTCTCATTGATAAACCTAAATTAAATGACTTGACATATGAAATGTTCACATTATTAAATGCAAGTGTACATGTAATTTAAATGTACAGAAAATATGAACGGATAAATAACCATGATTGTTAATTTGGCGAATAGACATTTAAACATAGAATACGTATGGATTTTGATTTACTGCAGTTTTTATTTTTATAGAATAACGATAAAGGTGTTCACATTTTCTAGCGCTTTAGTCCGTTCGTCCGTTTGTATTTTTAAATTTATTGCTATAAAAAGCTATTGCTATACATGAATACAGACGCGGACCCGCGGCAGTGCCATGTTGTCGGTAAAAATCCACTAAAGAGCGTTCAGAAACGTGATATATCGGGTCTGCCGCTTTGTCCACAAAATGACTGTAATGTGTACTCGGTGGTTGAATGTGCAGTCCGTCAGGCTACAAATGTAATTTGCGGAAAACTTGACCGCAAACCATACTGGCGCAACCTGTAATGAAAAAAATCATGCTCTTCACGCGTTAAAAAACCCTGCCGCATGCCTTGTTAAGAGAATCCATAGGATTCCGGTGTAAAAATCTGCCCGTTCCTCATTTTCCAATTAACAGTCAAAACTCTTATCCCCGATTGGACTTTGCCCCCATTTCCTCGACTTCATCACCATTTCATGTTCATTTTATCCACTGTTCGTGTTCATATTTCTGATATAGGCCGCTTTGCCCACAAATATTAGATCCGAATTGGAAACACCTTTATGATATTCTATTCCGCTTTGCCGTTTATATATACATTAAATATTTAGAAGTTGCATGTACCCCTGTTTTTTTCACTCACCCGAGAGAATGTTGAAATATTCGAAATTATATACTTAAAAATAAGCTTTCCAATGAAAGAAATGCATATGCATGCCGTTCATTCAAAAGAAATATACAAACGTCATTGTACACTCAACCCACACAAGGACTACATTAAGTATCGAATGCATGTTATGAACACAACATTCAAACTACATGTAAACATCGAAATTTTACAGTGTGAACGCTTTGATGTTTAATGTTAGTGCGGACGACATTTAAACTACTATGAGTTTTGCTCAGTGTGAACGCGGCCTAAGTCAGGTGAGCGATTAAGGCTTGTTTAGAAAACATTAGGGTGATGTTGCGTCAATTCCTACTAAAATTAAAAACGAAAGAATATGGAATATGTGTCAGAAAGACACAATCTACATATTAAAATGATTTTGATAATTGTGCAACATCCAAATTTCACTGCATGTGAAGCGCTTTTCTGGATTAACCTTCATCAGACACGCTAGGAGTAGAAAACTTATACATATGATTAATGATTACTCACAAAAATAATTAATGTTTTCTCTGTTGCTTGCAAAATGTAACAAATAATGTATAAGTCACCAAAATAATTTATATCTTCTCTGAAGAAAACCTCTGAGTATGCTGAAAGATGTCAGGAAAATTTTTCTGGTCTATATTTTAGCATAAATGTAGAACTCATCATAAACCCGTATTATACATCTACTTCCCCTTACTTAACATAAGAGAGGAGCAGAGTTTTCGTTGGACATCAACTTTTTAAAAAGGAACCAGACGCAAAAAACACAAAAGACTAACTTTGTGTGAAACACTTTATGCTTATTATCACAAAGCAAAAAATAAAATGTATAGAAACCAAATATAGTAAACAAAATCCATCTGTTCCAGACCAACTGCCAAATTTTCAATCATATTATATGGTTCTGAAAAAAAAAATAAAATAACATATGCAACCCCAAGTTTTTACTTATCAGTGATATATTATACTAAGTAGATTAATTGCGATAAATCAAAAGAGAGAGCAAGTTAATGATTCTATGAAAGACATCGACATAGGCAAAGTATGAATGTAACACGTACAATATTGTTTTCAAAGGTTGGTCCAAGTTTGACCCGCGAAGTATTTTAACGAATCATGCATATTTAGTGACTGCGTGATACTCTCGACTGTTACAGAGTCTCATCTCTGATAATTATTGCGCCATGAAGTACAGTCTAAAATCGATGCATATATTTTATTTTGATTTTGTTATCAAGAATATTCCAACGTTACTATGTTCTATTTTTACTGTACCTACCATATATCACAAGTCGGGTTACTTTCCAGTCATACTCTGACGTAGTATTAACATAACATCCGTAGATACCCTCATCTAGTTTAGATACGTTTGTAATAATAAGATATGAGAATCCTGGGATGTAGTTAGCGATGTGGGTTCTACCCTGGTGTTGAAGTATCTTCCCATCCTTGAACCAATGTATGTCCGGATAGGGGTACCCACTTATATTACACGTGGCTTTCCATTCATTTAGCTCCAAAATTCTTGCTGCTTGTAACGAAATGACCTTTGGAGATGCTGTGAATAATAAAACATACTAAACAATAATGGAAATTTAAGGCTATTATGATGAATGAAATGAATAAGCTCGATTATAGTTATTGCCTTACTCTTTATCTGAGCTAATTCAGAGATATCTGGGGGATGAACATTAAAATGCTGATACAAGGAATATGAAATGATAATGCGTGGTGGGATGAAGACACAGGGAAAAAAGGGTAAATCTTTGTCATCCTTCCACTGGAATTTTAAATGGTGGGCAAGGTCGAGCAATTTAACGTACTTCTTGCGAAGCGTACTAATTTTGAAACATGCAGCAGTGTTCTTTTAACAATGCTCTAGGAACGTGACATTTCCCCAACCATTGCACTATTATAACTCGCGATCGGGTTCTACGTAAGAGTAAATATCGACCCCGGCATTCACGATATCGGTATTTAACCACCTATGGTTCACATTCCAGTCGTTCTCGAATCGTCTTCAGGGTACTGGGTGCTAGCAATACTTTTAGCGCTCCTGCACGCGAGTCAATTCTTCATCAAGCAGGGACCTATACGGGGTGATGGTTATATAAAATCCGTCAAGTGTTTTACCTTGTCGATGACAATTTTGATAACTTATTGTTACATTTGTAATAGTATAATGAGTTTGTGTATTGTTTTTTAAATCATAATTTAAATACTTTTTGAAGTATCGGCTGTTGTACAAAGCATACCTTTAATAATAACCGTTTGGTTTATTTGGTCAGCATTCGCAAAAGCAATAGAACACTGATACTCTCCAATGTCTCTCAGATCTGCAAAGAAAATCAAGCTTGATGTTTGATACATACAATTATTCTTCATTTAAGTTTCAATTTTGGTCTGCTCAGCCCATTAGAATAAGTTTGTAGTTAGCATTGTGATATATACCGGTATTATCCAAGAATGTTCTACATCTACATTCCAAATTTACGATTTAATGCGTTTAAATCTGTTGTTCATTTATTACTCAACATTTGCAAAATTCAAATTATCGTGTAACAGACTTCGGACATTAGGGCATTAAAAGTCTAGTACAAATGGTATGCAATTGCTCTAAATAATCTGAAGTTCAAATTAACGGTGAAATTGCGACTTGTCGTAGACAATCCAAACTTAATGCAAAGGGGATAATTTTTGAGCATGTTTTCATGTTATCAACGGTTAGTAACAGAACGGCTTTACAACATAATACTCTATTTGCATTTATTTAATCATAGGAGTTAGCTGCTATAACAAAACAATAATAGGATACCAGTTCCCTTAATTATCAACTCTGAAGCTTCTCTCCTAACGTGTGTCAAACAAGGAAGCTATATTACACTGACAATATGGGCATATCATATCGATATCATCTCGGTTTGTAATTTCCATACATGCAAAATCTTCCCATTTATATGACATACCAGCATTTACAATGGTCAACCTACTATTGACAGTTCTGTATCTGGTTTGAATCGTGGATCCGGGGTTAATTAGTGCCCCATGTCTGTACCATTCAATGGAATAATTTCTTAATGTAAATGCTTGTGGAAAGTGTGGTTCACATTCTAGAGTCAAGTTTTGAAAGGATGTGTCGTATACATTACGTCTATTAAAATCACCAGTAAGGACCACATTCTTCGTATAAGATACTGCAATAGAAAACAATATTACTTTATCAAAACACAATATATGATTTTTTTCAATTTTGATAATATTGTATGGTACAAAACGAGTCACCAAACAATCTCTTTAAGAAACGCTACAATGTATATTTTAAGTATGTCAATTTGACGCTAATGTAAGTTTTCAAAATTCACTATGATGTTTGGCACCTATATTTTCAAATAATGGTTCTTTTATAATTGTGTTCCTCATTATTGCTATTCTATATATTTACCCATCTTCTTTTGCCTTTCGGCAAAGATGGAACTTTTCTGATTAGTAAAACCCACATCAGATGCTTTCAATTGTCAAAAAATCCTTTTCCCATACTAAACAAACAGCTAAGCCAACGCAACTAACGAAAAAGACACAATTTTACGGTATATCTGTATAACATGAAAAATAAAAATCGAAATGGTTCTGTCTTGATACAGGCACTATAACATATTTTCATATTTGATTTTATTGATTTCAATTAAAAGTTCTACTTACTTGAGAAGACTTCAACTTTAATTTGGTTGTACCACTCGTTGTAGTTACAGGAGTAAACACCAGAATCACTCATCTGGACGCCGCCATCTTCTGTTGTTATCACCATGGTAACAGTATTACGGTTATGTTGGCGAATGGTTAAAAAGTTGGTTCCTACGGGTCCGCCATCTTTCAAAAAGATCAGTTTCTCCGGGACAACAGAGTCTTCGCTTTTGTAAACACATGTGAGCTGTAAGACGCTACCAACGGTCAAAATAGAAGGTGACTTCTTTGGAAATATTTCTATTGTTGGATTTATAACAGCAGAAACTTGTCAAAAGAAAAAATACAATTGGGAATAAGTGTTCACAGCAAAACCTACACAAACTGGCAAATAAAAACAAACAATTAATTTAAAAAGTGAAAAGAGATTGAGTATGTTGATTTATAGACGTCATGGTTTCAACTGAAAAAAAAACTTATTAAATGATCACTTTCCATGTTTCATAATTTCAAAAGAAGTCACAAAAATCAAAGACGGTATTGTAAAAATATTCTTAAATAAGAAAATTCGGCCAACTCCTCATTTCTATTAACCTCAACACACTCACCTAATGTAGAAAAACCTAAGTAAATCAAAACTACCCCGAACATCCTAATCCCGTAAAATTAGAAACTACATCAATCAAACTACAAACCCATTGCATAAATAATAGTTGACTCAATTTCCTAACATAATTGACCGTAATTGTCCCTGCATATTTCAGCAACCGCATGCTTGTCTATTATACATTAAAGGTTGTATAAACAAACTTCCGGTAATCTTAAGCGAATTTGCATCCGTTTAGGTGCAAAAGTGAAATTGTAAACATTGTAAAACCATGTGAAGTTTCTTCTGTGTTAATTAATAGAAGGATGATTTATCTACCTGGTATAGCTATGTCAAAGTTTACTGCGGTTTTAGTATTGTGTTTATCATACTCTTATTTAATTTTGCCTATCGACATTTGGCTGGACTGACAGTCCCCAATGGGTCTTTTTCAAGGAACGCACATGAGTTAAAATACTTGCCTGGTATACATACATGGTGTTGTAATTTTGTTTTGTGATCCTCCGTGAGTGATTGATTCTATGGTTGGTGTACCCGCTAAGGTTATAACACTTTTGTATGAAAGTTAAAATTGTTCACTAAGACTGAGGTAATTTCATAACCTGTTGTATACTTGATGAGCTCCCTTAGTCTTAAGTTTGTCCTTTTAACTTTGGGATATCTAGCTTCTCTAATAGTCTTTGATGATCTAAATCATTGGTTTGCTTGATACTTTGTTGTAACTCTGTGAAATGCTAGATTTGGATTTCTTTGTATAAGATTTATGTGTTGTGACTTGTTAAAAAACATACAAAATATGAAACAAGCTATTACTACCAATGGAAATGACCATACAGCACATAAGAATTAATTGCATTTAGAGTTTACATTTGTGTTATGGTTTCATTTATTCCATATCCTTTCATAAAATATATATTACAAAAAAATGTACTGTCCTAGCAATAATTTGTTATGTTGTGTGTCTCCCGGTTTTGTCTTTTCAGTTTTTGTGTTGTTTGTTTTCTTTTCTCTTCCGGTATTTTTATTCTTTCCTTTAATAAAATTGCAAATTTATCAAAGCAAATAAAAACCATAAACCAATGACAAAAATAATGAAAACAAAACTGGTAAAGGTTAATTGCACAAAAAAAACATCACAGAAAATTTTAAAAATGATATTAAAAAATTCAATTAAAATGAACACTGAATTTACTAAAAAGACTAAGTTGTTTTCAGTATTGTTTTCTTTGATATAACTATCAAAGAAAGCTTTCATAATGAATGGTTTTTGCAGGGGTATGTCAACACCCCCACAAAATTTAGAGAGACAAGAGCATGTATTAGTCCTTGTATACCTTAATGGAACATTGTAGGGCCCTGTAGTTTTCTTTTTACATTTTTTTTATTACAAGGAACTTTCACTTGTTTGTAAATAAAAGAGAAAAACAAAATAAAACCATTATAGATCGGTGACCGACAAAGAAAACAGATAGCTTTTTTATACTAATGTAATTTCAATTTCTAGAAAAACAAATTTCCGCATCAAATATGCCATAAAATTCATCTTTGTTAATTATGAAGATAAATTGATAAAATTACAAATATGTTTTAAAATGAGTTTTTCATGCAATTTATATTTCTCATCGATAAAGATACAGTTGCAACCTAAAGGCAATCTCTTCTCCAAATCTAAGTGGGTTTTTTAAGTTTGTGTAAACCAAGTGATAAAAAATCAAAGAGAAAAGGTTTTATGATGTATTTAACTAAAAAACATGGTTTTATCATTTGAACGCCGAAAAAGAGAATTTTATTGAAGATTTTTACTGCAATGCAATTAAAAGATGTCAAAATATATTTCAATACTGCTGAATAAACATCGCAGAAACAAGCTATTATAAACAGAAGATTATTAAAACATTTATTTATTTTAAGTGCAGTGTCCTTGCTGCTAACAACACGTCATGGAAAATCTAGTTGTTAAAAAAAAACATATGTATTGCATATATTTTTTAGCGTCTATCTAAAATCAGGTTGGCATAATTTTGTTAACGGTCAAGTTGTCTTTATATTGAGAAAAGAGGTCTTAAATTTTCATTTACATATTATACTTAAATAACATTTTAAGTATTTTATTGTTATATAGTGGTTGCGGAACAAACATATTTAATACCTTGATTTCATTTATTTTTCATTTTTATCTATTAGAAAAGATTGAATTTTCGATGGACACTAATCAGAAGTACACCAGTGGCCAAATTACTAGTTTCGAATTTATTAAGCTGCTCGAATACAAATTTGGTGCTTGCGTAGACTTGTAAAAGATAAAGTCAGTCTATACGTTAACACATAGTGCTTATGTATCAGACAGTGTTTTATTTTTTTAAGCATGTGAAACATTATTTTAATAAACATATTGTTTTCATATTGGCTCTATCTAATAGAATTAAAGAAACTGATCTCCAGAATTACCCGTAAATGCAAAATTTACCTTTAGAAAAATTCGCTCAAATGAAAAAATATTTCGCTCAAATGAAACTTTTTTTCTCTCAATTGAGATATTTATTCGCTCAAATGAAGTGCACAGGATTTTCTATAGGAGTAGCATCGCCGACGTCTAAATGTTTCTTGATTAATTATCAATTCAATTAATACAACGAGCGATTTCGAGTGATATATCTAGAATACAAAAAGAACATCATACGGTATTTTTTAAAGTGTTTAAGATTTAAAGAAAAAAATATAAATACCCCCCAAAAAACAATATAACAAAACAATACGAGAGGCTCCCAGGGGCCTGAATCGTAATTTTAAGCATATTAACTAGTATCCTGTGTTGGGAAACAAGCTTAATGCTTCTATTAATTCATCTCCAGTTTGTAGTGTGTGAGTGTGGCCTTTGTACCCCCCCCAATAGAGACTTAAACGTTCACCTGGTCTTTAAGTTAAAATTCTATTAGTTATTATCCGTATAAGGGGTCATCTGACAATTTTGAACCAATGGAAACTTTTGTAGAGCTGAAGGTCTAAGCAAGCAACATCATTTCTTTATCTGCAATTATTCATTCATTGGGCAAAAACATGTAAAAAAAAAACCGCCATATTTTCTTTACCTTTAAAGGGGGATATCCCCTATAAGAAGTCTTCTGACACCAGGTAAGCTAAAGGCCAAAGTTTTGCGGAAATGATTTTTTTTTATTTGAATCGAAATTCTTTATGAAAAACATGTATATATCAAAGCTAAGAATAAGATGTTGACTACCCTTATATTACACCATGCAAAAGCAAAAGCAGACTGTTTGTATTCGACATGTTCAAAAAGAAAACCGAGTACTGCCAAACTTGAAGGGATTGTCCCATATCTCAGTTTTAATTTAGGACGAAAGATTAAGATCAATCCGCTTTTCCAATGAATTCAATCAGTGAGTTAGCCCATTCTGGTCGTCGTTTTCTTTACTTAACAATATTTTTCAATCAAAGTTTCATTGGATCCAATTTAGAACACGGTCAACCATTCCACGATGTTGCATGTAATTACTATACTAATTAATTCTATTTTCCTCATCAGCAAAAAACCAAATGAAACAGAAAAAACGAACAATGGAGATCAACATTCGATTGTAGCTTAAAGTGATGATTTGGAACTGCCAGTCTCTGGAGAGGTTGAAAGCCACATAACAGCATGTTATTAAGTAATTAGCCGAAATGAATCATTTACAGCATCAGCCTACCATTTATCTGGTATGATAGGCTGTTAAGATTAATATCCTTACGTCAGGGAGGCTGCATTACCCCCGGGTATACATATCATATAGAAACCAATGACCCTTATAAGTTCTCGATTGACAGATCAGCATTCTCATTAGTACTGGCTTTATTTGGTAAAAAAATAGGGACAACTAACCGATTAAGTAGGAGTGAGAATTACAAAGATTAAGCTTAAAGATACCTTAGATGGATGTTCTTGAAGACCTTTAAGAGTTTAACTTGCGTATTATCTACGGAACTAAATCGTAAAAACTCTTGTAAATCTTCTTTGCAAATCAAGCACTTGTCTTAGTTCTGTTGCTAAATTGAATACTATCATGGAAATAGCCCATTTAATGAAATGAAGATATACCAAAAGATATTTCAGAAATCTTAATTCAAACTTATAGAACAAAGAAAAAGAAACCGCACATTTCAGATTTGACTAAACTGTCACGTTTTTTCCGGAGTCCGTGAGAAATATCATGACTTCCTTGATAGAGCATCACGTCTAACAAAAAATGCTAACACGTGGTTAAGTTGCTCCTTACTGAAGTCTTTATCCGAGAAATGGTAAATTTAGTAGAGTCGCTGAGATTTTGTTAAAATGTAGTCAGTGTGACAAGAAGCACGACCCATGGTGATTTTTTTTAAATGGTAAAATTAAATACTATGCTAAAACAACCATCACGAGCACAGTAAACTGCTTCAACCAAAACAACGACTATATCACGATCCTACGAACTCTCTGAGATCGCCACGATCTTTTTATATACGTTTTCGCTACAGTAATACTTCGCTTGGTACGATTTTAAGTTATTTTACACTTACAAAGACTGTTCTACGAACTCTTGAACTTTTCTAGTCTTTTATGGTAGACAGCCTATCAAAATATGATGGAATGTATTTATTTAAGGTATTGATAGACATAATACATGTATGAATGTTTAACTCTGAGATGAGTACAGAAGAAGATATACCCGAGTCTTAAGTAATGTCTCAATACCATAAAATTATATTGTCAAAAAGATCTAAGTTTAAAGACAGCATCGTCTGGTTCTCTCAATACACGTTGACTTTACAATATGTTTTGTCGGGTTTCCTATAAGCCTATTTAAACTGACCAGCTGTGAAACGTCTTGCTCGAGTGCTTTAATAGCTAACCTCGAACTATAACAAACTGGCCCAATTTTTATGTTCACTAACTGATCTCTTCAATGAAAAGTACAAAAAAAAATTACAATTAAGTTCCAGCCTTATATTTCTCCGTCTGATGCGCGTTTCATCTAATTAAAGACACACCAGAGACGCTCAAGTAAAAAGTTACGAGGATAAATATACTAAATATGAAGAGTGTATATATAAAACCCTAATTGTAGCAAATAAGATGCCAATTCCAAACTAAGACCTACCAATGTCTGCTAAAAGTATTATGGTTTAAATTTTATAGAAATTTGAAAGCTGATTCTATTCAGATATAGAATTGTCGAGACTTCACCGCCAGAGTCAACCAACCACAGGTGATCTCAAAAACAAAATTACAACCAAGCTTGGGGGTGGGTAGGAGGGGGTCTCATCCCGCATTTCCGTTACAATACATGCCTAATCCCGCTTTCCCGGTGACA
Organism: Arcuatula senhousia; assembly: GCA_963971305.1. Taxonomy (NCBI): domain Eukaryota; kingdom Metazoa; phylum Mollusca; class Bivalvia; order Mytilida; family Mytilidae; genus Arcuatula; species Arcuatula senhousia. The sequence continues at coordinate 57,496,564 of OZ020305.1, forward strand.
TGAACGACCATTCCCGGATCCCACTTCCTAAAAATCCCGAATTCCCGAAGTTTAATCTGTAAAATCCCGATTGTCCGGAAAATAAACAAGTCTTTCTCGCTGTCCCGGAAAAGGTCCTACCGACCCTCAAAGTTATATGCTAATATGAAACAGTCGTACTATGACTCAGAAAGTTGATGAAACACAGTTAATTATACAAAAAAAAATACTTTAAAATGTATATGTTGTATATTGTCTCTCACCACACTTCAGCCTGAAAAGTTCAGGATTGGACATGGATCTTATATTGAACATCTAAATAGATTATAAGGATACTCGTGTTTAAAAGGTGGAAGACTTTAACTGGAAGATTTAGAGGACATTTGCATGTATTATATCATTGAACGTAAACGACTATGAAACATTAGGTATTCTAGATCATTATTCTGTGCGTTATAGATCGCCAAATTATAGTCTGTAGGATGAAAACCATTTAGCCCCTGCACATAATTAAATGTAAGCGATCAATCGACTATCTCAATTATGCTTGCATCATTTATTTGGTTCCATCATTTTCAGATTTTTCAATTTCAGCAACCATTGATCTTTAACGAAAAGCGATTTATTCGAATAAATTAATATCAATAATAAAGAATTACAAAAGTTAAACTGGCCTTTATAAACCGAGTAATATGTCTCTCGGAGAAACACAAAACTAATGGTTCTATTAAAGCTATAAATCAGACCAAATTCATTCTTTATTTTGAAATTGGAATCTTAAGTAGTTACATTTCAGAAAATTGTTATGAATCTGCAGAAATGAATGAGGTATTAATGAAAAATTCGTCTGAACATTTAAATTCTAAATGGGCTTTCAGCAATAGTACAAAGAATGAATTTTTGCATAACAAAATTGATTCTGTATTTTAGCATGAATTTTATAAATGTAAAAACTTACTCCTTTCTTAAAATGTTACGACCAAGTGTAAAAAATGACTATCTTAATGTAACAAATGATACCTTTATATACCGAACGATAAATCTAACATGTTCAAGAAGAAAAGACAAAAACATAGTAAAGACGTACCGGAGAAATTGAGGATCACAATTTCCCTGACTTGATACAGGCATTTCAAAAGAAATAGATGGGTTAAACCAGGTTTAATGGCGATCTTAAGGTCTGATAGAAACACAAAAATTATAAAGCTGTAAGGTGATCATATGATTACAACAAACATTTCGTCTTAAATGATTTTGAGATTTTCTACCAGTCTGAGAGGCTGATATCGAAAAGAAAACTTTTTAAAGACCATATGAGAAGTATAATTTGGTGTTTATATACGAGGCAATGCGCTTAAATTTCCTCTAGATTAGATCTTCTTGTACAAGACAAGTTATATTTCACAAAAAAAACTTTTAGACCATTGACAACCCTTCAATGAATTATCTTGCTATATGGATAGTCGATTCCCCTTTTTACTAACAGGTAATAGAAACAAGTTCCTTTGATCCAAAACCAGGCTTTATAAAGTCATGGATACATGGCCATAGTACAGTTTAAACATCTAACACCTTGAAAACCCATCAAGTCAATGGGCTAACAATTTTAAAACTCCATTTTTGTGGTGATATAAATATTCCTATAAACGTCAAACACAAAGTCATATTTGTCTTTGTTTATCAATTATTGACAAATTTGTGGTCCTTAAAAAAAGAAGAGAAAAACCTTAGAGTAAGCACAAAGTTCAGTAAGACGGCTTAAGAGCAAAAGAACGACAGAATAAAACATATTGACCAGTGACACATATACCACATTGTAAATAAAGCAGCAAAGAATAAAGTGATTTGTTGTCATAATTCACTTCCATAATTCAATTTATATCACATGAATACAATCAGAGCGGATAAATAGAAGAATCTAAACAAGCTTTTTCTTTTTTCTATTTCGGCCAATAAGAACTAATCCCACAATTTGTTGTAGAAAATTAGATCATGTCGATACGTTCCTTCAGATGCCGGTGGCCTTTTTTTGGTTATAACAGAAGTTTGTCTCAACCTTTTATTTGGCACTTGTCAAGAAATAACATGTCTTTTATTGCTTCCACCCGATATTAATAGGAAGTGACTATAGATTTTTACATCCAAACATCAATTAAGACGCCTTCTGAAGGTCAAATTCAAAGCCAGAACAATCCATTAATAACGACAAATAACTTAAATTGATTTTTAAAATTTATGTGTTTTCTTCTCATAACATAAAACAGTCATGTTTTGTGCTTAACTTCAAAGGCATTCTAAAACAAGATTTTTTTATGGACATGAGACTTTAATGAACCAAAAGAGCTTGCTGATTTGTTAAGAAAAACGATGAAAGTTACAAATTTTTAACCTTAAGGGCGTATTGTTAAAACTTATTATAGATTAGCCTTTTATTTTCTAAAAATTGTCTTGTTTTTCCACCAAAAAACAAGTTAGTCTATTAGATGGTATCAAGCAAATGCATATCTTTAGATGTTAAAATCAGTTACATGTGGGTGTGAAGTAAGGAATGAAGTTTGCCGAGATTCCCATTGGAAATTTGACAGATTTATCAGCATTCAAAGCTTAAATGGACTCAACAACTGTCTAAAGCACAAACGTGTTAAAATGTTTTTAAATTCTCTCATTTCAGTAATAGAACTGTAAGTGCATGAATCGTTTAAAGGTATATGAACAGTTATAAAATATTGTGCGCCATTGTTATTTTCGGGGGGAAATCATTGCTATATATAAGGTTAAAATTAACTATGCTTCTTGTAATAGGTTCAAAATAAATTTGTAGACCATTTGAAGGTTGTTTTGAATTAGTTCACTTTGTTCCTTTCTTAATTAAATAAGACCAGCTGTTGATCGCTAATGATGTGTATCGTCACCGACTTTTCAATTGGTTGACAAATCCAAACGACAAATAAGACTTTGCTGTCTGTCCAGTAAAATGTCAATAATGCCAAGACAAGTACCATTGACACGGGTTATAAGTATTTGTTCATTCTGGTCTGAGATTATTTACATTATTGGTTCTAAAGAACGAATATTCTCGATTGTTTCCTCATTTCTTCTTTATTGAAGAAATCTAAAACGATCAATATGTTTCTTTGTTTTCTGGCTACTACTGAATATATATGATATTTTTTTATCGTACTAAGTTCTTTGAGAACAAGTATCAACTGAATAAAGACTATTGTTTAGATTTTATGGAGATATTCAAATATCTAAAAAATCATCGTCAGGACGCATGGCTTTGTTTTTTTACTCTGGTGCTAAAGTTCATTAAAAGTTCAGATCTTTGACTCTTTTTATGTGGTTTTATATTCTAAAATATCTTTTCTTGTGCAAAAATGTCATAAAAAGTACAAACTGTTACGCAAATGATCGACTTTTTAATGTGTATGTAAAATATGTTTAAAAATTATCATACTCTATTGTGTAAAATAGGGAATTGTTTTAGAATTGAATAAAAGTATCCGTAAAAGTTATAATAGAACAGCATCTACATACCGATCGACCAGTATCGTGCAACATAGAATTTGCTCTTAGCAATCTCAGATTTAATATTTCTTATATGAAGCTTGACATTTTTCGACGCATATTAGCTTGAATTCATGCACGCACAAACACAATTCTAAGAAGAAAATCACCAATCATCATCTACTAATTGGAGAAAAAGAAACAACGAGTTTAACTCCCGTTGCATTATGTATGCCAGGTATGTTTTGGTGTGTTTATTTGTTTGTTTGGGTTTAACACCCTTTTCGACGCACCTGGGCCATATAGGGTGGTCAGATTTAATAGTGGAGGAAACCATAGTATACAGAAGTAACAACCGACCTTGGGCAGGTAACTGACAAACCTAATCACATACAAGTGGGGAAGTCCCTTTTTTGTAAAATTACAAACGGGACTTGAACACCACCTCAGAGGTGATCGGCTAGTGATCAATAGTGTGGTATTTAAACCAGCGTCTTAGACCACTCGGCCACCCAGGCCCCCCTGTTTTGGTGTGTCATGTACCAGGACAGACAAGTTCAAATAAACAAAATAAAAGAGACAAAGCTACATATTAAAGAATGGATAAATATCTTTAAGTCTAGATACTGTATTTGCAGAGTGAACTAAGTACATATAAGTACATAATGATCTAATAAATCTCCCAAGAGCAAAAGAAAAAACGAAGGCAATACAAGCTTTTCAGAAACGATGCAAATAAAATGAGTTTAAGAAAATGATGGCCGGATTGAAAAGCATTAATAAGGATTGAGAGCAACAAATCTGGAGTCGATTCGCACGTTATGAAAGTCTATGTCAATGCGACATACTAAATCTATTAAGAGGCTGTGACTCCCTAGCAGCAAGGATATTCGGCTATATATGAATTGAGCTTGATAGAACATGAAATAATGATAAAGTGGAGGAAATTGGGATACAAGGCCAATCGGGAAAGAGAGATTTGAAGAATGGTAAGAATCGGACAATTTCGCCTCCTGTATGGGATATCCTAAGGGTCTTTCTCTTATCGAGAGGTTATATAGTTGCTAAGATAACCCAAGTAATATAACTACGTCCAAAACTCACCATTTTATAACCCGGATTTTCACTTCGTGAAATTCGACCAAAAGTCATACAAATATCCGGGCAAGTAGTATTACGTCATTTTATTGACGTTAACGATATTCACACTTCTCTGGACAACATCCTCTTGTTTTTTTATGGTATTACGTTGTAACAATGGTTGTCATAAGCGTAAGTTTTATTAGAAAGTTTTATATCACAATAACTCAAAAACCTATTGATATTCAATAGAATATTAGAGGCTAAGCATAACGTAGAACAATAAAACCTCAGTAATCTACGAGTTTTTGGTTGGCTAGGTTAATTGAAGAATGCAATAAAACCATATTAATGCAGAAACATGTTATAAAACATCTGTATAGCATTTAATGGGAAGTATAAGTTAGTATTTTTATGCCGATGGAATGGATTCTATAACGATCTTCATTAATTTCGTTTAAAAAGCTTCATAAAAGTATTCCTAAGAGACTCAAAGAATTTAATACGCAAAACAAAATTCGTTTAACTGAAATTTTACAATCGGGGTAGAAAAATGACTAAGAATTGCAACAGTTAACTACTTGAGCAAGATGCTTACTTGTTAACATAATTCATTCATTCATTCATATCTTTATTTCCTCAAAATAGAGATTTTAAAAAATATACGAACATTATACAACATTTATATGAACATAGAAAATAAAGAAATTCTAGAGAATTCGGTGTTTTCATTTAATTTTGAAATAAAATAGGTTTTGGTATGGGTGCTTTAAGAAAACATTTTATAAATGAAATTAGGTTTTTGAAATTGGTGCAATAAAGTAAAAGGTTATTTAATTGAGTAAGTTCATAAGAGTAAGTAGGTTGCTAACCTCTAAAAAAAATAATTTGGGTTTATAAGCGTTGCTAATGGATTATATTCAGGTGACAGCAGCCATGTCATACTTTTTAAACAAATTCAACGTCGTCATTAATAATTTGATATATTATAAGTAAATCAAAAAGTGCAAAGATAGAGCTACCATTTTTAAAAATGTCAAGCAAAGGGGCAATCAAACATCGCCAATCCGAAAAGAACAAGACAATATTGGTAGACACAAGTAACACACACACACACCAAAAAAAAAAAAAAACACACAAAAAAACCAAAAACAAAACAAAACAAACATAACAACCAAAGAAATTCTAAAAAAGGAGAAAGTACCAAAAATTAACCAGAAAAATTCATCTTTTCCTTGAAATTTTGCTTAAGCATTTTTATGGGCTGCCTCTGTAGTATGCACTCCTTAATTAAAAAACAAACAACACTCCATGGCTTTGGAGGGTTATCCTGATACGCTAAACAAAAAAAGTGTGAAAGCAGAAGACAGCTTTAAGTTATTAAATTCAGAAAAAAATCAAAATCAACACGAATTTACATTGTATTGTCATTTTCGTGCTGGTTTAACATGGTTTGGCAAATGGGTCCTGGAAATATCTTAAAAATGGTATCTACAACACCCAAGATATTAACAATACCAGAGCTAACTTTTACTCCCTTAGATAAATCACTAATTAGTAAAGTATCGGTACCGAGGTTAAAACCAAAAGCCACAAACAATTGATCAAAAGACGTTTTGTATTGTGTTCTGTAAAAAAAAAACAAAGGTAAATGATAAACAAACAGACATTACACTCATTAAAGAAACATTCAAGACTCCGAACAATGTCTTAGTCGCGTGTCTTAGAGGTATAAATGGGTCGGTTAAAACAAATTAAAATTGTAAAATGGATGCATTAGAAAAGGATATCCCGTGTCTGTCCATTTACTTATTACCGAACCAATATCAAATTTAAAACACTCATCATCAATATTAGCCTTGACAAGCATTAGCTAAAGATCCATTTTACCATTCCATTAAAAATAAACGATATTTTCTATTCTTTTCTCTCGTTTTATCTTTTCGGTCGGATAGCTTTGCCCTATTAATCGAAATGGTTGAATGTGACATTGTGGGAGTTTTAAAATCAAATTGCGATGACATATTGGTTAAGGATGTCTTAAGATGGCATCATTTGTATCTTTTTCATTTTGATTAATTAGTTTATGAGTTAGAACTTTCTGACTCGTAGACAGGTTACCGATAAAGCCATTAATTTGATCTGAACTGTGGGACTTTTTGACAATCTGTCAAAGTTTAATGCTAGAAAAGACTTTAGAAACTTCAGAATATTTAACATTAATTAATTCTAAAAGTACCCTACTGTATAGAACTCAACTGTCTTTAAAGATTTTTCTATTGTTCTCTTTGATTTTTTTAACATTCTTTCCATATAGAAATCCGTCATGTCAATTGCAAAGTATTGACATGGCATTTCTTTTCAATTCTTGCATCTATCAAGCAACAGACAATCGAATAATGGTTATATTAAGTTTGTGCGCTTTAAAACATCACGGATTTTGCTGATTCTGAGTTTACAGATATTTCCTCTACCGCTTGTTCGTGTGTTCTTGTTGTCTTTTGTCTAAGGTTCTCTCTAGTACGTGGAAGTGAACTTTGGTCGATTTGATTTCAATTTTGTGTTTAATTTTTGTGCTTTGTCTATGAATATTGATAGGGGGAAGGTTGGGCCCAAAAACTAGTTTAACCCGGCAACATTTTATATATGCCTATCCTCAGCCTGGAATCTTTGAAAAGAGCTTTTGTTTGTACCTGTCTTTTAGATTTTTTCTGTTTCTTGTTTAAGAAATGGATCGATCTGTGACTATTTCAGGACTGGGTTTGAATTAAATACGCATTTTATTTAGACCATGGGCCAATTGCACAAAGCAGCGCCTACTGGTCTCGTTTAAGGCTTCTGGTGGTTGTCCATTGTGGTTTTTTTAAATTGCCACTGGTTATGTGAGATGTGTCGCGTACACTTATTCCACATCCCATTGTTTTCTATTGTCAGTTAAAATTCAGCTTGTCTAGAGGTATCTAAAACTTTAGCATGAATCCGTTCGGTTTTAAACTTTAGCCTGCCTTCGTACAGCCTCCAATAAATCCTATTCATTTGTAGTTTAAAACTGAAGATCGTCCAGACGAGGATCAAACCACAAAACTTCAGACTCTTCCTCGACACCATTTGCCACGATTGTCTCGAGGAACGATGCTACTCGTTCAGAAATGACGATCTACAGTTTTGACCCTCTGTGGACGTTAAAGACTCCTTTGCAGATTGGTAAAAGTAGTCTCAATAGGGGCCGCTTCAAAGGACTTACTCGCTAAATATCCTCGCTGGAGAGAGCTTTACACATGGTAAGTACATAAATTTGCTTCCCTAAAGAGGTTAAATGAATAAGTTGTAACAAACTATAACTTGATACGACAAAACAATATTAGCAGCAAAAAAAATCATACAGGAAGTAAGTCCCTTCAATACCATAACTATAATGCTAAATCAAACTAATGTGTTAATATACATATTCTCTTTCCTGATGATTACCAAATAGTAACGATAATTTTCACCAAATGTTTTTTCGTAGTATTTTAGATAACAACTTGAACATTACAAAGAGTTAAGATGCACGATGTACATTCATATCGCTAAGCATCTCACTTATTCAGAATACCAAAGTCTCGGCTAATATGTCTGGCAACAACTTTAGGAATAGTCAGAAAGGAGACAGCAAGATCCTGATTGTTAATTAATTGCCGATGATAAATGGCAATTCGATAGTTTATTCCCTTTCTAAGTGAACAATTAATCTTGACTAATTGCAAATTCATTGTAAGAATGGTTTATCTTATGAAGTATCTAATGATTAGTAATTTATTATAACACATATGGGCCTAGAACCATTAAACGTTTGCAAATAGTTGTTTATCCACTAATCAAACAATATTGAATTTGATACAAGTAAAAGTTATGTAACGAATAAGTCACGAAATATGTGTCGCCAACAGAAGTGGTTTTGAAATAAAACTTTACAGAGTAATTTCACTTGGCAAAAGCTGTTAGTCTTTATCAATAAATCGAAAATTACAATGTCCTTTTCTGAGTCTACAGCGCTTGAAGATTATCGAAGACAAACTAGCCAAAGCCTTTTGGTTCTTTGCAGCACACATTATCATCATTGATGTAAGTATAGGTGACCAGAGAAAAGATGGAAACACCACATTGCTTCGATGTCCAGAGTCTGGAAACTGTTTGGTGCTAACATGAGGACACTTGCATGTAGGATGACGTACTATTACAAGATGAAACTCCTGGACACGCAAAGGCAAAGATACTGACCGACTTACCATAAATGATCACATCCGTTCTGCATTGGCTCCGGTTGGCAAAAAATGGATCATGTGCAACACTCATCAAGATGCCCCGACGTCATGTCAATAAGCTTTGCCCACAGGGTGACTGGAATGGCAAATGCGGACATTTCTCATTAGCTTTAGTATCTGGCTTAAGCCTCTTCTTCCTATTTGCTTCTATTTATCTTCATTGTTTCGATAAAATATGTCAATTCTGTATCTTTACCAATTGTTTCTTAACCTGGTGTTCGACCATACCAAAGTAATTGAGTGTCAATAACCTGTGACAAATAATTTCGTTATGCTGTGTTTGCATATTTTAAGGAGTAATCTTTTTCAATAATATGAATTGGAAGGCCGAAAACCAAAAATCTCCAAAGAGAAGTACTTAACCCAAAAAAGTTTGAATATGGAAGCAAAAACTAGTACCGACGATATCGGCCATATGCATTACAAAGAAAAAACCCTGGTGATTTAAAGGAGTTACCTCTAATCGCATTTCAATAAAAAAAAAATATGTCAAAGAAAAAATGGCCGGATTTTGTTAAACGGAAGTAGATGAGCGACAGACCTGAAATTGAATCCTATGTTATAGGACCCAACCCTGGACCCAAATGCTGTATACCAAATACCAAGTGGCTTTGATAAGTAGTTGCCGAGAAAACTGTTAACGAAATTTTCTTGCCCGCATGCCAACATTTAGCATTTTATTACCCGGATTTTTCAATCCGTGAATTCCGACCAAAATTCAAGTCTCTGCTTTTTAAAACGTTAAGCTAAAGAATCTCTTCTTTTTTAGAGTATAACTACGGATTAAGAAGTGGTCAGATGTTTTCCCTGTTAAAAGAAATCCTCAAGACCATGTGAGCCATTTTAGCTCATCAGGACCGAAGGTCAAATGTCCAGGGAAGCTACTGCCATCACTTGGCGTCCGTCGTCTGCAATCAATTTTTCAAAAATCTTCTTCTCTGAAACTAATAAAAAGAATTTAATGAAACAAGGTATGATTCATCCTTAGAGTGTCCTACACCAATTAGTTGTGTTCAGACTTTTGATCCGTAAGAAATTGACAACTGTTGCTAAAATAGATCAGGGGGTTAGAATTTTTTGGGTTGTAAATCAAAATGAATAAGAGATACCCTTAATTTGATGCACCTTCCTTTTTCAGAATCAAAAGCTGTAAAAAGGTCAAAGTTGTCAGAAAATCCCCGGAGTCCTTAAAGGAGTTATGGTCGTTTAAAGGTCAAAACTGCATTTTTTCATGTTTTGTCCTATATAAAATAAGAGTATTGCAGAAAGAGAAAAAGTGTCGCTTGCTAAAACCTTCAGCTGATTGTGCTCTACAAAACTACAAAAGGCTTCATTGGTTTGAATATGTCAGATGACCCTTTATAGGGATTATGGTTCTTTAAACGTCAAAAAAACATTTTTTTTCTGTTTTTGCGTTAAATAATAATAAAAACTATTGCAGATAGGGAAGTCTGATACACGTTTAAACCTTCAGTCCATTATGCTCTTCAAATGTCTCCATTAGGTTAAAGATGTCAGACGAACATCATGGCTTTTTAAAGGTAAATATATAGTGTTTCCATGTTTTCGCCGCATAGCATGTTTCTGAAACCTTAAGATCATGAAGAAAAAGTCCCCATTGAGTGGAAGTTGTCAGATGACCCCTTGTGGGATTCATGGCCCTTTGAAGATAAAAAATACCGTTTAATCATGTTTTTGCCCTGTAGAATTAAAGGTGTTGTAGATATCGAGAAAAGTTCCGACTCTCTTTCGACGCCATTTGAGAGGATGGTCTAAAGAAACGATGCTTGTTCTTTTGATTGGACGAGTGAGTGAGTGAATTGGTGTTTTACGCCCTTGCAACGCTTTATAGGTTATTTAAAGGTGATGAACATAAAAGGATGATAAAAGGACATAAAATGACGATGATAAATGAAAAATGGGGGTGGGGTAGGTAACAAAAGGAACAGTAAATTTCGAAGAAACACAGGAAAAGGGGAGAGGTAGGTAGGGGTGCAAAATTTAGCCTATGTGGTGCACTACTTGGCGGTCCACGAAGGGGTCTTTTAAGTGCATGAAGCGTGGCACTCTCCATACACGTTGGCCCACTATGGTCAGCGGTCAGGGTTTCCGTATTATAGACCTGACAACCCCTCCGGACGCTGGCCACCCTATTCAGCCACTTAGGGTACACACTTGGTCGCTCTGTGGGCTGAGCACTGATCCGACGTCAGAATCCCAAGACCCTTAGTCGCCTCTTACGCTAAGCTAGGCTCTGCTGCGGCCCTTATCACCACCCGGGCCCCAAATGGGACTCGGATTGGACGAAAAATGGTTGTCCCGTGTATAGGGAGAGCAATATCCTGTGCATGTTTAAGACCCCTTTGTAGAGTTCGATAAAAGTAGGCTCAAGGGGGACCGTTTACAAAGGCCACACTCGCAAACTGGAGAGGAATATATAGAAGCATTTAGCTTGTTTACCAATCCAGGATAAATTACGGTGGCAGAATGCGGCCATGAGAAAAAAAAATAATATCACGTTTCCTCGTGATACCATCACGTTCCCTCAGGACAACATCACATTCCCTTTAGATAGTTATTGTGTTCCCTCAAGATATTTATCTTGTTCCCTCAAGATAACATCACGTTCCCTCAAGATAGCATTGCGTTCCCTCAAAATAATTATCGCGTTCCCTCAAGATAATTATCTTGTTCCCATAAGATAATAATCTCGTTCCCTTAAGATAATTATCTCGTTCCCTCAAGATAACATCGCGTTCTCTCAAGATAACACCACGTTCCCTCAAGATCATTATTGCGTTCCTTCAAAATAACATCACGTTCCCTCAAGATAACATATTCTTGAGGGAACGTGATGTTATCTTGAGGGAACGCGATAACTATCTTGAGGGAACGCGATAACTGTTTTGAGGGAATGCGATGTTATCTCAAGAGAACGCAATAATTATTTTGAGGGAACGCAATAACTATCTTGAGGGACGCAATAACTATCTTGAGGGAACGCATTAACTAGCTTGAGGGAACGCAATAACTAGCTTGAGGGAACGCGATGATATCTTGAGGGAACACGATAACTATCTTGAGGGAACGCGATGTTATCTTGAGGGAACCTGATGTTATCTTGGGGGAACGTGATAGTATTACGAGAGAACGTGATATTATTTTTTTTTCTCATGGTTGCATTCTGTCACCGTAATAAATACATATGTTAAAACTAAGTTGTTGCTTGCTTAAATCTTAAGCTCATTAAGTTCTACAAGTCTCCTTTAGATGAAAGTTGTTTGATTACCCCTTATAGTAATAGCTCTTTTAAGAGCCTTATATTTTATTAAGTCCTGTCACCGATCTTTTAGAAAATATTGGTACATGTACAATAGAAATAGATTTATGATTTAACAAGATTGAATATCAACACAAAAATATTAATATAAATATAAAATATACTTTTCTTTCAGCTATGACAGTCTTAGGTTTAGATATCAATTTATATATTTTGCAAACAATTTTTAATCTAGAAAAAGTGTATAAAAATCTATTTACTTTTAAAAGGTCATTCTATACAGCATGTATAACTACATTTTTTACAGTTGTAGGTCAAGTTGGATTCAGTGGTTCTTTTAATTGGTACATAGCGGACACCAAGTGATTGCATAAGTTCTAATTACCATTTGCTCTATATGCCCTTACAAATGGATAATTCGAATTATTGAAGACTCTTTCCTTCAATGTGCCTTTGTCAGACATACATGAAGCGACTACAGATAGTAACATATAAATTAGAGTTCTAATTACGACTGGAGAATTTGGCCGACAAAGCGAGTGTATTAAAGATAAAGGTGCCTGTTTATGGGAAAAGGGCACACAAAGGCCATCTGCAGAATTGTTATCCTGTCATATGCTCAAAGGCTTGGTCATTTATATCAACTTAAAAAATCGACTCCCTACTCTTTAAAACACAACTTAAAAATATCGACCCCCTAGAGTAGGTTTTATTGAGTAGGAGTCGATTTTATTATGTTGATGTAAATGACCAAATTTCAAGCCTCATGGACCTGTGATAGATATAAAGAGAGATTAGTACCATGGTCGTCACCTCAGGCCACTTTGTCCACAGAGCGACTAGAGTGGTAAAATGGAGTCACACAGGGGTCGTCATATCGTAGTGCAGAAAACCTGATACGTATAAGGTTGTAACACCATGTTAGGAAAATAGGCTTACTCTTCAGTCTAAGAAACTGCACCGGGTTCGATAACTATGATCCTCGGCCCACTTCAGCATTCTGAATCGTTTTGCCTTACAAATGTACAGTTTTGCAGTCAATGGGCAGTATTTCCCAATTGTCTTATGACAATTAGTATAGACATATAGACATCAGACATATTTGTATTACCAATTAAGGTCCCTCAAGGGGCAGGATCATTACAATGATTAATTATAAATAACAGTAAAGCCAAAAAAAAAATATAATGGGTAATGATATATGTCACGTTCGCTCTTTGAAATGCCAACCAGTCGATTTAAATGGGCTGCATTGGCCAAGAGATATAACAGCTTGACTTGGTTGATAGTGGCACTTTATACTTACAAGCTTCATAGATCTGAAAGAAGAAAATGAATTAAATACTATTCCGAAGTAAGTTGTGAATTCGGGGACTCGAAGCACTTTCCATGCTTATTTTATTTAGGTTAAAAGCTGTATAACTTCATTCACATTGTTGTTTAATTGCCATTGTAATATTGTTTAAAGTTCTACATCATTTTTATTAGCATATAAAGCACCTAGTGATGGTGTTTTCCTTCTTGTACAGGAAAATTGGTACGGTAATGATTATGAACAACAAAAGCGTTACATGTTTTATCCGACAATATCAGCATGCATTGCCCATTTTAAAAGACATTATCTTAAGACAGGAGGAACCATACAGTTTAATTGTCACTTTCTTATATAAAGCCAATATTTTCTGTAATTGTTTCCGTAAGGGATCGAATTCAATAGTAATATCAAAGAAAGCAAGTGCCATTTATGACACATTTCAGATTGTCATGGCTAATAAGTTTGATTAATAAAGCTATTGACAAGTGAAAAAGAAATAAAATTAGAATTTCAATATTCTACTGCATAAATGAAGTCTTTTATCGTTCTCTACAATATGGCAGACCAAATGGAAGTAAATGTTTTTTTCATGTATTGGTGTTTTAATTGTTAGTTTAATTTGCATTCGTAGATTAATGGTTGATGGAAATTAAGGAACAAAAACCCACTTTATTACATATTTGGAGAAGCTGTTTATCACCCAATACATGATGAATGAATTATTTTCAATGATTGTTTTCTAACGATAGAAGGACGGCATCAAGTATTTGCTTCTCTTAATAAAAAATGGGGTGATTATAAAGAGATTTCATCACGACAGAATGAATTTGTAGGAAACTCATTCTATTTCTAAATGATTATAAAAGAAATAGGTCAGGAAATGTGATTAATTAATAATATGTTTGGAAATGGTGATTTCAAAAAATCTTTTGACATGTGAAACCTCATTTTTACAAATATTAAACATTTATATAAATGGCAATGTTTACCTTGTTTTACTTTTACTTTCTGTCTGTCTTGTGTTTTTGCCAATTCTTTCTCAAATCAATTATTCATTCATTAATGATTGTGCATTGTTATTTTTAAAAAAAAAAAGATCATTGCAAGTTTACTAAAGAAGAATAATTTCAGTCCAATTATCGAGTTTTTTTACTTAAGTCTGTTCTTGTATCGTTCTTGTTTACAAAACAATATTACCAGAAAACAATGTTACCTATAATGGTAGGTTTTGATTGACTTCCTGTGCATTATAAACTGGTATTTCTGTTAGCGATAAAGACAATAAAATTTATTGTCTGTGATGCCAAGAAAGGAAACAACAGAACTTTAGAAAGATGGGTTACCATAGTATATTAATTGTATTTATTTCTTGTTATACCCGTACAAATAATGAAACCAAAGTACTTAAACAATGACTTTTTAATCGAGCCGTAGTAGTAGCGCCGACTAGCACCAATAACAAAGTTCTCTTGCACAAACTTAAAACTAGTTTTAAGAATTGGTTTAACTCCTATCACGAACCCTACAAAATTTTGAATAAGGACTTAGGTATAATGTTCTGTACTTGTGAAGTTTTATGTCCCTCTTCCGTTTTCAAACCTAGATAAACCATTGACTGAATCATTATAACTGAATCAATTATTTTCCAAGAAATAATACTGCATCCTACGTTTCCTCTGGGTTATTCTAATGTCAGATTTCTTTATTAAAATTCTGAGCTATGCTTTTAATTATAACGTCAAATGCAGTTTCCATATCACTTATTGGGTTTCTTTTTTTCCCTGATTTAATTACCTTGAGTCACCACAGCTACTCGGATATATTACATAAATACTTAATTTGTCATTCATCTTAAATATGTAATTAAGTTAAAATTGCAAAAAATATTCTTATATCGAAGACATTCTACGTATTGAAATTCAGAACACCGCCGTGTTTCGAAGTGTGAGATTAAGATTAGAAAATACTGTTTTCATCAGCTTATACAGTTTTGGTTTTAATTTGAAAAATACTCTTTACTTGACAGATTAACATTGAAATGTCAATATAATTTTTTCTAATTCAAATTATTATGAAACATGTGAAATGTGTTTAATTGCACGTCGTTTGTTTAAAATAAGTCATAAAATGGTATTGAATCATAGCGATGAATTTATATTCAAATGAGATAAAACATTTGCGCTTCTTAAATGAGATAGACAAAAGTGCATATTCCACAGAAGGCCAAATTAAGATATTCATAAAAAATGCCGCATATCCCAACAAAGAACAAGACAACAATCAGCAATGACAACTCTTACAGGGCGAAATCTGTCCCTGTATCTGTTTGGGTTACTGTTTCATTGGCGTGTAAAACTGTTGACCGTAGCACATTTTGAATGAAGCGCGTGCTTTGTGGTTTTCTTCCTTTTAGATTGTTCCATATAGCAGACAATCATCTTGGAATAGTCTTATTGCAGATTTGACGCATTCGGGCATATTCGTATATATGGCCAAGGAACATGATGGGTACTAATACTGTGCCATGAGGGACACCCGAGTCAACTGGTGTTTCTTTAGAGTGTTGTCCTTCCGCTTTGACTATTGTTCTAGAAACTGGAAATTCATGATATATTTCTTTGTATCCCAATCGTCTAGATTATTTGGAGCCTACTGTTGTGTCTGATGAAAATGATCTTCAGATAAAAGTTAAAGTATACGTATATATGTATATACTAAAATTGCAGTCTTCCATATATGTCGCCTGCGTTTTAAAATAACTTAGCTTTTCGCCTGCGTTTTAAAATAACTTAGCTTTTGCAAAGCAAGAAGAAACAGAACTTTTGTATATATATGTCCACTACATGTGAAAACTTAATTTCTCGGTAAACAGGAAGTAGTAATTGTTTTGCATAAAATCGCTTAACACCATATGGTAGTATTAGATAAAGTTACATGTCAAATATGAAGAGGCTGTGGCATGTAGTTTCCCAGACAACTAAGACGGAAATTTTGTATTTATGCTCACAATATGTGAAAACTTACGTTTTCGGTAAACAGGGAGTAGTAATTTTTCGGGCATTAAATCGCTTTCCACCATATAGTACTATTAGAAAAAGCTATATACCAAATATCAAGACGTTATGACATGTATAGTTGAAAACTTAACATAAAGTTGCTTTACACCATATATATAGTACTATAGGACAAAGCTACATGCAAATTATCAAGAGGCTGTGGAATGAAGTTGCCCATAAAAATGTGACGAAAGCTTTTGCGACGCCACAGGACGCAGGACGACGCAAGACCAGGGACAATGTCAAAGTGACTCCTATATATCGCTTTGCAACACGTTGCAAGCGACATAGAAACAATGTATTCTCTGAATCTTTTAAAACATAAAAGGTATTTGACGATTAAAAGATTAATGTTATTGCGAAGGGCACACTTGGTAAGAAACCGAGCCTACCTGAGGTAAAGTTTAGAATAACTAAGTTGGACCACCAAATACAACAATAAATCAACCGCCGGGAAACCAGATCGAGGGCAGCAGAATTAGAGAATCATACTTGTAAGACAAGCAATTGAAACAAATAAGCTTCAAATAAAGGTTGTGAAATATATTAAATCCTACCAGGAAAAAGCCAAGGTGCTGTAACAATTGTGAGATTGTTGTAACCATTTTTAGGAGGACTGGGTTTAACAGACTTTATCTTTCATTAAATTTGTATGCAACGGATGCTTCGAATGAATTGTTACAAAAACTATACTGAACAATTCAAATTTAAAATGAAGCAAAGATATATCAATAATGCATACTATTACTATAAAGAAACATGTTCACTTTCTACATTTGAAATGATATACCGGTAATCTAACAAGAACCGAGTCTAGGTACTCGTGCGGGTTCCGGGTGGCAAATAGGCCCACAGCAACACTAAGCTTGTCGGTAAAAGTCCAATAAAGAGCGCTCAGAAAACCGACATCGGGTCAGGTCGCTTTGTTCACAACGTGACTGGGATGTGTGACCAAGGTTGTTGAATGGGACACCCCTGTCATAATGAATGGGTCCTCATGCTTTAATGCGGAAAACCTGACTGCAAACCATAGTGGTGCACCTCGCACGTAAAAGAACCCTGCTACAGGTCTCGGTAAGAGTCCTCGTGCGGGATGCTTAATTTCCTGTCCCATCACTCCTTTTCCCAGTGGAAGGGAAAACTCTCCTTCCGGATTGCCCTGGTGTCCCCCTTTCCTCCACTACCGATATACATCACCATTTCATGTTCATTGATCACTCTTTTTATGTTCATCTCCCGGGTGTAGCCGAAATCGGGCTTCTTGGTAGTAAAGCAATAACTAACATACTAACTAACTAACTAACAGAGTCTAGGTCCCCCGCCCATTGAGTGAAAAAAAAAAACATAATTCGGCTTCTTAAACAGGATCGAAGTAGATTAGCGATACACCTGAAATTGCATCCCACTATATGGGATCCCTACCTGAAGCTGCATACCAAATATTGATAGCTTACGATTGATGTAGTTGCTGAGAAATCTGTAACGAAAATGAGAGAAGGACACCGCTCCCACTTCGCGTTGTGGCAGGGACATTGTAAGTTGAATAGATCAAGGTATTAAAACAAAAGAATTTGTGTCTTTCCTGGAAGACGGTTGTAGCATCCATTTAAAAGTAGAAAGTAGATAAGCTATTGCTCCACACAATACCGTGATATAGGATACAGCTACATGAACAACACCATTATGCCACAGGTTGCAAGAAGTGCCTAAAATTTCTTCTATAAATATCTCGCTTCGAAACCAAACCACAGGTTGCGTTATAAATGTAGAAAGAACAGGATAAGGATTTTTAGTTTTGACCATCCAAACGAACATGTAAATGTAGTGTATTTTTGCGAGTTGATAAGTTCTAAAGGTAAACATAAAAATGCTATTTCATAATGTATGATGGCTTTAGTGTATAAGTGTCAAAATATCTTAAATTTCAAATATCTCTCAGTCGTTTTACTGTTTATGAGGTATCGTTACACATTACTTGTATAATGAACACCATTAAAATAAAAGTGCAAAACTTAACATTATGGAAAATGAAAATGTTATGCTTGTAAATAAGTTTTAGCGTTTCTTAATATACATGTAGTGATTCCTTATTTATCATGTTTTTTTTTGTAATTTACGGTTATAAATGCTTTCATTTTGATTGTAGGTGTTGGGAATATGTTGTTTCAGAAAATTTTCTTCCTTAATTATGCGAAAAAGGTGTCAATCCCTAAAAATAATATGCATTTTGATTCTAGATTCCTTCTTAGTTGACACTTCATCGTATATCGAGATGTAAAATTTACTAACTTTGGATGCATAATCGAAATTGATAATTGAAACATGTAAAGTTAAAAGCACAGAATACGTTTCTTAGAACCATAATCAAATTCCGTTACAACAGATTCAAGGAAATTTAATTTGCATCTATAAATTTTAACGAAATGCTATGTAAAGATTTTCATTATAAACACGTTTTATGTTTTTGATGTGAAAATAAATAAAATTACAGAACAGGATGAGTGGAAAGGCGTCAAAGAATGTTATTGTCGTCTTAACGTGTCTCCAAACATATCTAGTATATAGGATCGAAAAATACAGAGTAAACAACTTACTAACTTAAGTTCAACAACCAATTTCATCTCAAACTTAATAAAAGAAGAAGTAACAATAGTTGGCTAAGACATATTGGTCATGTTTTTAGGTCCAAAACAATTTGGTGTTTATTCTAATTAAGATGAAAAAGTGCCTTTCAAGCGTGTTTTTTTTTTAGATCAATCCGAATATTAGCATTGCTACGTTATAAACTACATTTACATGTACTTCGGTCAAATCAAATATTTGAAATCCCTTTTTTATGATAATCGATATTAGCTCTATACAAATTTCACCAGTCGAGCGGCAAATTTTGTAAACATCTCGATTTCTTCTTTCAGATCTAGGTTAGGTTAGTTACTGCTTTCTACCAATCAGTGCGAATACGGCTACATTGGTGAGATGATCATAACAAGAAGCTTCCAGGAGCATGAATCGCTCACCTGGTCCTTGAGCTATAAGAGTCTCTTCTATGAGCTATATAAGGGGTCGTCTGATATCTGACCCAATGGAAACTTTTGTAGAGCTCAATCAGCTGAAGGTTTAAGAAAGCAACTTTTCTCTATCTGGAAAAATTTATATTCTATTGGCTATGTAGTTAAGTAATTTAGCAGAGGAAAGGACTGTTTTTATTTGTAAACAGAGGACAGGCGATGGACGCAAAGTGGTTGCACTAGCTCCTCCAGCTTGGCTAAAAAGGGTGAACAAAACATAAACATGAAAAGATGACGCAGACATAAGGTCAACCTGGAAATGAATTCTATCAATGGCAAAAAGAGGGACTTCAAAGAGGGTCTGGCAATACTCAAGTCGTAACAAGAGTGAACTCAGGTGCTCCATAAGAGTAAGCGGTTCCTGCCTGCTATAGCACACCCATCGCACTGCTAATTTCAAATTCAGTGTGTCAAATCATATAAGGAAGACAAAACAAAACAAAACTCTATGACAAACCAACATATGCACTCATTTGCAAGATAGAAATCCCATATTTGTCTACGAGTGAATTGTGTCTACCGTACAATTTCTTGAGTGAAGACAGCAACCGAGAAGCAACATAACCTTGTGTTAGCAATTTTTGTGTAGAACATAAGGCTCTGTCAAGGAAATCGATGTAAATCTTAGAAGGTTTGGAGTAACCAATCAGTTGTGGTATTAAGCTGGAGCGGACGGAATGTTGCTGCACAAGAAGAGGAAGTTGAATTAAAGACAGCCACATGTCCAGTGTCTCAAACTCTAAACAATTTATACAGGAACGATATGATAAATATGAAAGTTTACCTGGTCTTCAGCAAATGTAAGCAGGAATTAAATTATGTTTAAAAATAAAGATAGTTCAAAATGCACATGATAAAAATTCGCTTTACATTTTGCACTTTAAAGTTTTAAATAAAGATTTTTTCTAGGAAATCAAGAAGTTCAAACTGCAACTTAAGATTCGCTTTACATTTTGCAACTGTCGTCTGCTGTCGTAGCTTATTTAACGACATACAATTGTGACTGTGTCTGTTGGTAATTAAATAAATTGAACATAAGAAATGCTTGGTAATTAATGCACTAGCTTTCTACGAGATTCCTTCCTGTCAAATATAATTTACGTTCCCCATATAAAGTCTGAAGGAAGGAAAGCAAGCAGCATACAGACATAAACCGAGTTTTTTTATGGTACAAAAATGTCTTTCTCTTTTATGTTTACGTCGTGACAACATCTGTTTTATCCAAGTAAATTACAATCGTCGCGAATTGTTTTATATCTCGAATGAAGTTGTTTTATGTCCATCGTATCCTTATCCTCTTCATTAGAAGTCCGTCTAAGGTTCTCGTGTAGAGAACGGTTTCCTTCTTTGTTAATTAACTTATTATGTTATTAGAGGATTAAACTTTGTGATCATTATCCGGTCGCTGTAATTAGGAACAAGGATATACGCTGTTGGAAGATAGATTTTTCTTTGATCCTCTTTATTAAAAACCGCTTTAAGATCAAAATACCTTATTTGGATGAAGAGAAAAACCAACTCAATCAAGTTCAATGTCACGGTCATTTTTTTTTTATTCATTTAATACAAAAAACCAAATAATACTGTTAGAAACGATATGTCCACTACTAGTGCTAGTTTTGACTTCCATTTTCGAATTTTTTGGTTCTTTTTTGTCAATACTTTTAGCTATTTTATATTGCAATTATTTTGTTGTACATTTCACGATGATGACGCGGAAGATTAGGGGACAGGACACCAATAATGAATTGGGGTTTTTCACCGTATCTGGAAATATTTAAAAAAGGAAGGTGCAATTTAGTTCATTGCAGAGGATCCTACGTATACGGGTTTTACTTTTGATAACTGACTGTGGCAGTGCTCTTTAAATAACTTGCGGAGAACGTAACATTTCCTCGCACATGGGCATCTCAATGGTTTGTGATTAGGTTTTCCACATTATAGCAAGACGAAATCTGCATGCAAGATGACAGACAGATTTAATCTATCCCCGATTCAACCACCTAGGGCACACATTCAAAGAAGCCAAGTTGTGTTGTGTGTTCACTTTGGTGCCCTTTTTCTGAAAAGCTATAGGCGCTGCTGTGGGCCTATTTGCTATCCCGAACTCTCAGGGATTTGACATATTGGATCTTATTATCTTAGCTTGGGCGACAAAATCGCAGACTCAGACTGACAACAGTGCCAATACTGAGAACGAGTTGTTTAAATGATTTTAAACAGTGGCGTGACAATAACATGGTTTTGATATTTGAGTTTATATACATGACCATACGTGTACACATATTTGTAAAAACACTCGAAGCTGAAAGCATCCAAACTTATGTAAATTTGTGTAAATACATATGTTGTATGGTCAAGTTCATTTATATAAGCAAAATTAGCAAGTCTAATTAATTCTTCCTTTGGTAAAATATATTCATATTTATATAATGTTATCGTGCTTTTAGTTGTGATTAATTAGTTTTTTACACAAAACAATATCATGCCATTTGACTTGACATGCCTAAAAGTGGATATCTATTATTTAGAACATTATCTATTATACGAGGTCTTTTCAAGGAAATAATTAACCTTTATTGGTGAAATGATCACACAAAAGTTGTAACAAACCAATTTTTGTTCCATATTGTTCTGACAATAGTCACGTATGAAGCTGATGTTATTTAATTACGTGCCATGGAATTAGGCAGGTGGGTCTAGGTGCCAAGTTTTATAAATATTTACCTTTGCCCACAAAATGACTGGAATATGTGCCCCAGATGGTTGAATGGGGTAGCCCTGTCATAATGAATGCCGGGATCGTCAGGCTATAATGCGAAAAACCTGACAGCAAACCAGGTCGTGTTGGAAAAAATGTCACGTTTCTTGTAAGTTAAAGAACCATGCTGGTAGTCTCAATCAGAGTAGGACCCGTATGAACCCCATACAGGAAGCTTAATCCTCCATATCCCACCTTTTCCAGTGGAAGTAAAAACTCTTATCCCCGATTGGCCTTGTGCCCCCCGTTTCCTCCACTTCATGCTCTTCATTTTCTTATAGTATTTGGCATTTTCAATCTTTCGGTGCCGCTGATGAGTCTTGAATAGACGAAACGCGCGCCAGGCGTATTATTTCTAACATCCGTGACAATGCTTCTGGTGGAGTTTGAATTCCCCGATGTTAGCCCGCTATGGCATCAACGCTTTTGTGTTGAAGAACACATCAAAGCTATGATTTATCAGGTAAAAAAATGTCAATACTTATGATTTCTTCCTACCCCAGACATAGGTTGATCTTAGTCATAATTTGGTTTCCAGTTCAGAATATTGATTTATTGTTCCATGCCCTTCATATTTTCAATATTTTGGTAGATCGCCTCTGATTAGTTTTGAATAGACGAAACGAGCGTCAGGCGTAGCAAAATTTATTGTATTAAACTTTGTTGAAAATTCTATTTCATCATCATTTCATGTTCATTTTATCACCCGTTTTATGTTCATCTCCTCAGTGCTGCTTGGGGGTTAAGCAATAACTAATATAAAGTCAGTAAAAGTAGACAAAACTAGTTGACACCAAAATCAACGGCAAGAAAAAGATCATGAAAATCCACAGGTAGAATATAGTGCAATTAGTTAGCAATTCGGCCTCTGCAGATATGAATTAAAGAAATAAAAGCACAATCAATGCACTCAAAAAATATATAATCCCATAAGGGGTTAAATAAATAATTGCAGATAACTCGATTTTCCACTGTCTTATCAACCTTCCACGTTACTGAAACCTTCTCTGAAACCAATAATACTTGGTTGTAGAAACACAGATTCATTGAATTATCAGCTGGAATTTCTTAATAGTTAAAAGATCATAAGCCTTACTGATCAAATGTTTATACGCATAGATCCTTAAAGCAGAGTGCGAGTAAAGGGCTACTGAATAATTGGTTCACAGCAGCGCTAAGCTTGTCAGTAAAAATCAAAGAGAACCAAGTACCTTGAACGTCATGTGAGACTCTTATTAAGACCCGCGGCATGGTTTTCACATGCAGGTCGACTGGGATATGTACCAGGTTTAAAAGGATAAAACTCATCTTGCATTGTCAGACCGAAAACTGGACCGTAAAACATCAGAGGTGGAAAATGCAGGGAACAATGCCACCTTTCTCGTGCTCCCATGCACGCTACGGAACACTGACGCCTTGAAAATTTTGATATGAATAAGAAATGTTTTCGTGCTGTGGTCTTCATTGAATGGCCTTATCGATCTTCCATATAAATCACAGTCGAAACTCATTTACCTTATTGGTAAATAAAATAAACCAAAACACGATTCGGATATAAAAGCCGATTTTGTGCTGCTTGAGAGTACTAAATTTAACGAAATACAATTACCGCATTATGATTTGTTTGAATTGTTTTTGTTGTTGTTGCTGTTGTCGTTGTTGTTTGACATAAATGTTTGATACCAGAGGTTACAAGTAATCTTATGCTTGCTCGTACATCCAAGTGTAGTAATGAATTCGAAATTCAGTCCCATCCCATGGCGTACTACGCTATTAGGTATATATGTAGTCGCTTTCCGGTAAAAGTGTATTTGATTTTACGTAAGCGAGTATTCCTTAACTTTATTAATGTTTCGTCATGATTATTTAGCGACGAGTTAAAACATTCGTTATTGGACACACATCCCAGCCTTTTTTTGGCAAAGCGGCCTTACGAGATGTAATGTTTCTGAGTGCTCTTTAGTGGACTTTGACCAACAAGCTTTATAGCAAGTTTCTTACTATAAAATGCACATGGCCGATATCCTTGGTGCGGGGTACGAATGCTTTTCTTCAATACTTTTTGATTTTCGACCCACAAAATGTTTTGATTCAAATCTGCTGTTGTGATTTTACTTGAAATATGCACTTACAGCATAAACAAATTTATTGTTTTTTATATACTCACTAAATGACTTTTTGTATGGTAGGTAAACTGCAATAAACTCTGATATTCATAAAATATTATTATATTTTGTTGTTGTGATATTAAATTTTGACACAAAACCAAATCATATAATCACACTTATATATGCGTCAAAGTAGGTATTCATTATTAATTTCATGTTCCGTTATACAAGCTCTGCGAACGAAAATAATTAGCGAAAATTGGTGAAATCATCACACAAAGAAAAGCAAACAACACCTACATTATAACTAGATACTGTCAATTGTCGAGGATAAAGTTGCTAATATCTAATCATATCAATAACGTTCCACGGAATAGGGCAGGTGGGTCCAGGTGTCTGGTTGTATTATTATTTTCATCACTGTATCATTAGACAAACAAATATTGTCAACAATTACAAGTATTTATTTACAAACAAATATAAAGTTTATTTTTTAGATCATAAATAGCGTTTGGTCATTTACTTTAACTACTGAAGAGTATACTAGTACTTGATTGTTAATACTGCAAGGGATATGAGGTTCCTACTCAGGTAGACTCCACTCTTTAGCATACTTTAGTTGACAAGCTAAGAGGCTATTAT
Organism: Arcuatula senhousia; assembly: GCA_963971305.1. Taxonomy (NCBI): domain Eukaryota; kingdom Metazoa; phylum Mollusca; class Bivalvia; order Mytilida; family Mytilidae; genus Arcuatula; species Arcuatula senhousia. The sequence continues at coordinate 57,521,664 of OZ020305.1, forward strand.
GCTAATCTTTTGCCATAATAAACCAACAGGGAACAAACTAAGTGAATTTTATTTAATACTCTGGCCATGATTCTTAAACCTGACCACACAAACATAGATGTGCTTCGTAAAGAGATAATGTCATGTTTCTCGCAATGAAAGAGTGTGACTGGAAGGACCCCCTGCAGTAGACTAAATTGTCTGACCTTAAACATACATTTTTCCCAGTGGCAATCCAACCTATTCCAATTCATCATCTTTTTTTTTGGTTCCGTTTATTATCCTTTTGAAGTTCATCTCCCAGATATTGACTAATTTGCGCTGTTTGGAAGGAAGTAGAGTATCAACTATGTTGAATTTTTTTGATAAACCCTCTGAAGTTAGTTTTCAAGATATGGATGATTTTTCGCTGCTTGGTAGTAGAGTAACAACTAAGTTGAAGTTCCTTAATAATTTAAATCACAAGTAAAATGATCTGTTGTATGCATGCACGTTCCCTTCAATCTGCCAGTAGCAGTCAACAATTGTTATTAGTGCGAGCAGTACTCATCCCTTTGAATCGAGCGCGATTTCATGCGCTCCAAAAAGATTAGCTTTGATTGGTATAACATATTCCAACGATGAATTGAGTGTAGTTTAATACTAGTACATGTACATTTTAAAATTCAATGATAGCTCACAACCGTACTCATCTGAGAGACGGGAATCACCTTTTTGTCACGTTGTCTTCTTTCTTCCTGCAGGTATGAAGATGTTGTTTTCTGGGAAATCTTGTCAGTCCTGTCATACATTGTCTGTAGGAAGAAGCAGAATATATATAGACCTTTCTTTGTATGGTGAACTCAAAAGGCGTACTGTCCCTAGCCCTGCTATGAGCAATGAGTAAGCGAAATAAGAACCCCTGGGTTTCCGAGGATGTATTATCAGCTGTGATAAGGAAGGCATCAATGGAATAATTACAAGGTTGTTGTTATTCTTAAATAGTCTGATTAGGCGGATTTTAAAATTTCTTCACTTGTAATGGCTACAATTCGTGGTTGTTGACATTTGTCTATGAGAACATAGTTACAGTCTGCCATAGAAATTCAAGAGATACGAAAACAATCGAGGGGCAACATAACATGTGTTTGCGTCAGACGTAACTATTAATTTTGCCCTTAACTACAGTTTTTGGAGATATATGAGGCGGAGAAAGTCGTCAAATCGTGAACTTTTTTTTTATTACCGGATTTGACTCCTACTATAATAGATCTTTGGCAATGTGGCGGGTATGCTATAGGTTTGTTTGTTAGTATGTTTGTTTGTTCTTTGTTTTATGTCAACAATATTTCAGTCATAATCAGGACAGGAACAAATTGAAACAACAACCCATGTATGTCTTGCAAAAAGGGCCAACCAGAAGAAAAACGAACCAACTCACAAAACAGGCCAATGCACCCTTAACGCACCATAGGCCAGTACACACAGAAAGTGAAGAAAACCTTTCACAAAAAATCACACAATCTGGAACCCTTACTTATGGTGACTGACAATGAAGAACGCTTACCTGGAATGAGGTCATACTATTTGTAACACTTATCTGTGTGTGATATAGCCAACCCTTACCCGGTTTCACATGAGCAAACCTTATCTGTCGAAAATATAATACTGAATCCTGGTTGAACCTACAAACACACACACACACACACACAGAAAAACGGGATTGGGGTGGGAAACAAAGGAACTGTACATTTGGAGACCACTGGAAAAGGGGAGAGGTGGGTGTTGTACTACTTTGCGGTCCACAAAGGGATATTTTACGTGCAAGAAGCGTGGCCCTCTCCACGCACGTTGGTCTACTATGATTTGCGGTCAGGTTTTCCGCATTATAGCCTAACGACCCCGGTATTCATTATCACAGGTCTGCCCCATTCAACTACCTGGGGTACACATCCCAGTCGCTTTATCGGCTAAGCGGCCTGACCCGATGTCAAGTTTCTGAGCGCTCTTTAGTGGAATTTTACCGACAAGTTTACCGCTGCTGCAGGCCTATTCGACCCCCGGGTCCCACACGGGATGTATGCTATAGGAAGCAGAAACTTCTAACTCTTCCGGAGCACAAGAAGTCATTATTGTTTCCACTTGAGTTCAAGGATAGCAGTTTGGTTGTAAAACTGTATTTTGTATGTTCTTTGTTATTGTTTTTGAGACGATTTTATGTCTACCAATTTTGTGTTTACCTTTTTTGATATTTATGACATTGGTATATCTTTCTTTAATCAAGAAGTTATTTCAAAAGCTTATATACTTTTTCCTGCTCCCCAAGGTCCCTTATTAAAACGCTTGAAGGTCGATTTTAAGGCATATTTCAATAAGGTTGCCAATGATTTTTATTGATATGTTTTGTGCTAGAGCAGAGGCCGTAAGTCGTCATTCCACTTTGCTGAAGACCTTCATATGAACAAAGAAACCAAACAAGAAGCAGCTGGACACAAGGTATACAGATTGTCTGTTTTCTACGTGAAAACCGAGCGTTTCAATGATTTGCTCTTCTGTAAATTTGTTCTTTAAACTAGACTCATGAATGAAAGAAAAAAAAAACTAAGTATAACCAACTACGAAATGTTTTGTACTTGTACGTATAACATTTACTCCAAAATAAGTATTGTTGATTGAAACAAGAGGCTCTCAGGAGCCTGAATCGCTCACCAGGTCTTGATGTCGACCCTATAAAGACTTTTCTAGAACTAAATGAGCTGAACATTTAAGTAAGTAACAGATTTTCTTTATCTACTATAGTTTTCATCCTGTAGCCGTAGGCCCAAATCACGAAAAAACGTTATTTTAGGGGCCATAAACCCTATAAGGGGTCATCTGACAACTTCGACCCTATGAAAACTTTTGTAGAGCTAAATGATCAGAACATTTCAGCAAGCAACAGCTTTTCTCTATCTGCTAATTTTTTAATTCTTTAGGCAAAAAACATGAAAAAACGTTATTTTAGGGGTCGTAACCTCTATAAGGGGTCATCTGACAACTTGACCATATGAAGCCTTTTGAAGAGCTAGATAAACTGAACATGAAGGCAAGCAACAGCTCTCTATCTGCTATAGTTTTCATTCCATTGGCCAAAAACATGAAAAAAACGTTATTTTAGGGGCCGTTACCCCTATAAGGGGTCATACGGCAACTTTGACCCTATGAAGACTTTTGTAGAGCTAAATGAACTGAACATTTAGGCAAGCAACAGCTTCTCTCTAACTGCTATAGTTTTCATTCCATAGGCCAAAAACATGAAAACACGTTATTTTAGGGGTAGCAACACCTATAAAGGGTCATCTGACAACTTCGACCCTATGGAGACTTTTGTAGAACTAAATGAGCTGAACATTTTAGCAAGCAACAACTTTTCTCTATCTGTCATAGTTTTCATTCTATAAGCCAAAAACATAAAAAAATGCTATTTTGCAGCTTTATGGGGCCGTAACTCCTATAAAGGGTCAGATGAAGAGAAAAACCAACTCAATCAAGTTCAATGCCACGGTCATTTTTTTAAAACAATTCTTTTATATAATGCAATAACCAAATAATACTGCTGAAAACGATTTCCCAGTACTAGTGCTAGTTCGAACTTTTTTGGTTCTTTTTTTTGGTCAATACTTATGGCTATTTTATATTGCAATAATTTTATTGTACACGACACGATGGTGCTGTGAAATATTTGGCGACACGATGCCAATAGGAGATAAATTATATTTTACCGTCTCTAGAAATGAAAAGGGATGGTTGAGACCGGGTAATTTAGTTCATTGCAGATGATCCTTCGTTTACGGGTTTTACTTTTGATAACTGTGGCAGTGCTCTTTAAATAACTTGCGGTGATCGTAACATTTCCCCTTATGGGGCATCTCAATGGTTTGTGATCAGGTTTTCAACATTATAGCAAGACGACATCTGCATGTAAGATGACAGATTTAATTTATCCCCAATTCAACCACCCAGGGTACACATCCGAGGAAGCCAGGCTATGGGTGGACTTTGATGCCCCTGTGGGCCTATTCGCTATCCGGAACTCTCAGGGATTTGACATATTGGACCCTGGCGACAATATCGCAGATTCAGACTGACACCATTGCCAATACTGAAAATGGGTTGGTCAAATGATTTTAAACAGTGGCGTGACATATTCGTAAAAACACTTGAAGCTGAAAACATCCAAACTTATGTCAATTTGGGTTAATACATTATGTTTTGTATAAACAAGTAAAGTTCATTTATATAAGCAACATTTACAATTCTAATTAATTCTTCCTTTGGTAAAATATATTCATATTTATATAATGTTATCGTGCTTTTAGTTGTGATTAATTAGTTTTTACACAAAACCATATCATGCCATTATACTTGACATGCCTAAAAGTGGATATCTATTATTTAGAACATTATCTATTATACTAGGTCTTTTCAAGGAAATAATTAACCTTTATTGGTGAAATGATCACACAAAAGTTGTAACAAACCAATTTTTGTTCCATATTGTTCTGACAATAGTCACGGATGAAGCTGATGTTATTTAATTACTAGCCATGGTATTAGGCAGGTGGGTCTAGATGCCAAGTTTTATAAATATTTACCTTTGCCCACAAAGTTTCTGGAATGTTTGCCCCAGATGGTTGAATGGGGTAGCCCTGTCATAATGAATGCCGGGGTCGTCAGGTTACAATGCGAAAAACCGAATTTGTGCTGCTTGGTTGATAAGCAATAACTTATATAAAGTCTGTAAAAGTAGACCTAAAACCAGTTTGACACCAAAATCAACAGCAAGAAAAAGATCATAAAAATCTGCAGGTAGATTAGTGCAATTAGTTAGTAATTCGGCCTCTGCAGATATGAATTGAAAAAATAAAAGCACAATTAATGCACTTAAAAATATAAAATCCTATAAGGGGTCAAAGAACCATTGCAGATAATTTGATTTTCCACTCTCTTATTAACCTTCCACGTTTCTGAAACCTGCTCTGACACAGATTCATTAAAATTATCAGCTGGAATTTCTTAATAGTTAAGATTAAAAGACTTACTGATCCAATGTGTATACGCATAAATCCTTATAGCAGAGTGTTAATAAAGGGCTACTGAGTAATGGGTTCACAGCAGCGCTAAGTTTGTCAGTAAAATCAATCAAAGAGAACCGAGTATCTTGGCCGTCATGTGAGACTCTTATCGAGACCCGCGGTATGGTTTTCATATGCAGGTCGATGGAATGTGTACCTGGTTTAAAAGAATAAAACTCATCTTGTATTGTCAGTCTGAAAACTGGACCTAAAACATAGAGATGGAACATGCAGGGTACAATGGCACATTTCTCCCACCGACGAAAATTTTGATATGAGGCTTTCGTGCTGGTGCTGTGAACTAAATTGTATCGCCTGATCGATCTTCCATATAAATCACAGTCGAAACTCATTTACCTTATATGTGAAAAAACAGAAAACAATTCGGATACAGAAGCCGATTTCGTGCTGCTTGACTGCATTTTTGTTTATGATTTGTTTGGATTGTTGTTGTTATATGACCTAAATGTTTGATACCAGAGGTTCCATAGTAATGTTAACATCCAGGTATAGTAATGAATTCGAAGATCAGTCCCATCCCAGGACGTACTACGCTATTAAGTATATATGTAGTCGCTTTCCGGTCCGGTAAAAGTGTACTAGTATTTGATTTTACGTAAGCGAGCATTCTTAACTTTATTTATGACAATAACAAAATACTTCAAAATAGAATGTTTCGTCATTATTTTTAGCGACGCGTTAAATATTCGTTTTCTTGGTCCACATGGGCACACATCCCAACCACTTTGTGGACAAAGCGGCCTTACCAGATGTCAGGTTTCTGAGCGCTCTTTCTTTTTAGCTCACCTGGACCGAAGGTCCATGTTAGCTATTGCCATCACTTGGCGTCCGTCGTCGTCGTCCGTCGTCGTCGTTAACTTTTCTTTGAAAATCTTCTCCTCTGAAACGACTGAAGGGATTGCTTTGAAACTTTGCACACTTCATCTATGGGATGTCCTCTACCAAGATTGCACAAATGGTGACCGCCGTCCAAACAACATGGCCACCGTTACTAAAAATAGACTAGGGGGTCAGACTACTGTTTTTGGCTTGTAAATCAAAAAGTATAAGAGATAGATGAAATCTGATGCCACGCTACTGCTTCAGCATCAAAAGCTCTACAAAAGTCTCCATTGAGTCGAAGTTGTCAGATATCCCCTTATAGGAGTTATGGCCCCTTAAAGGTGAAAAATAGCATTTTTTCATGTTTTTGGCCTATAGAATGAAAACTATTACAGATAGAGAACAGTTGTTGCTTGCTTAAATGTTCAGCTCATTTAGCTTTACAAAAGTCTCCATAGGGTCAAAGTTGTCAGATGAACCCTAATAGGGGTTACAGCCCCTAAAATAACGTTTTTTCATATTTTTGGCCTATGGAATGAAAACTATAGCAGATAGAGAGAAGCTGTTGCTTGCTTAAATGTTCAGCTCATTTAGCTCTACAAAAGTCTCCATAGGGTCGAAGTTGTCAGATGAACCCTTATTGGGGTTACAGACCCTAAAATAACGTTTTTTTCATATTTTTGGCCTATGAAATGAAAACTATAGCAGATAGATTGAAGCTGTTGCTTGCTTAAATGTTCAGCTCATTAAGCTCTACAAAAGTCTCCATAGTCCTCGATCGAAGTTGTCAGATGACCCCTTGTAGGGGTTACGGCCCCTAAAATAACGTTTTTTTCATGTTTTTGGCTTAGTGAATGAAAACTATAGCAGATAGAGAAAAGCTGTTGCTTGCTTAAATGTTCAGTTCATTTAGCTCTACAAAAGTTTTCATTGGGTAAAAGTTGTCAGATAACCCCTTATAGGGGTTACGGCTCCTAAAATAACGTTTTTTTTCACGTTTTTGGCTTATAGAATGAAACTATAGTAGATAGAGAAAAGCTGTTGCATTGCTTAAGTGTTCAGCTCATTTAGCTCTAGAAAAGTGTTTACATGTTAAGGGTTGACTCAGACCAGGTGAGCGATTCAGGCTCCTGGGAGCCTCTTGTTTGTATGGTAGGTTAACTGCAATAAACTCTGATATTCATAAAATGTTATTATATTTTGTTGTTGTGATATTAACTTTTGACACAAAACCAAATCATATAATCATACTTATATATGCGTCAAAGTAGGTATTCATTATTAATTTCATGTTCCGTTATACAAGCTCTGTGAACGAAAATAATGAGCAAAAATTGGTAAAATCATCACACAAAGAAAAGCACACAACACCTACATTATATCTAGATACTGTCAATTGTCGAGGATAAAGTTGCTAATATCTAATCATATCAATTACGTTCCACAGAATAGGGCAGGTGGGTCCAGGTGCCTGGTTTTATTATTATTTTCAGCACTGTATCATACGAAAAACAAATATTGCCAACAATTACAAGTATTTATTTACAAACAAATATAAAGTTTATATATGAAGTTTATTTTTAAGATCATAAAGAGCTTTTGGTCATTTACTTTAACTACTGAATGGTATACTAGTACTTGATTGTTAATACAAGTAGAGTGAGAGTAAGGTAGAATATTGAGCATACTGCAAGGTATATGAGGTTCCTTCTCAGGTAGCCTCCACTCCGCAGCAGACTTTAGTTGACAAGCTAAGTTGCTATGATGCTCTTCTTTTGCCACCATGGACCAACATGGAACAAACTAAGTGAATTTTATTTAATACTCTGACCATGATACTTAAAATCTTACCACAATACATAGTTGTGCTTCGTAAGGAGATAATGTCATGTTTCTCGCAATGAAAGAGTGTGACTGGAAGGACCCCCTGCAGTAGACTAAATTGTCCGACCTTAAACATACATTTTTTCCAGTGGCAATCCAACCTATTCCAATTCATCATCTCTTGTTGGTTCTGTTAATAAACCCTCTGAAGTTAGTTTTCAAGATATGGATGATTTTTCGCTGCTTGGTAGTAGAGTAACAACTAAGTTGAAGTTCCTTAATAATTTAAATCACAAGTAAAATGATCTGTTGTATGCATGCACGTTCCCTTCAATCTGCCAGTAGCAGTCAACAATTGTTATTAGTGCGAGCAGTACTCATCCCTTTGAATCGAGCGCGATTTCATGCGCTCCAAAAAGATTAGCTTTGATTGGTATAACATATTCCAACGATGAATTGAGTGTAGTTTAATACTAGTACATGTACATTTTAAAATTCAATGATAGCTCACAGCCGTACTCATTTGAGAGACGGGAACCACCTTTTTGTCACGTTGTCTTCTTCCTGCAGGTATGAAGATGTTGTTTTCTGGGAAAGCTTGTCAGTCCTGTCATACATTGTCTGTAGGAAGAAGCAGAATATATATAGACCTTTCTTTGTATGGTGAACTCAAAAGGCGTACTGTCCCTAGCCCTGCTATGAGCAATGAGTAAGCGAAATAAGAACCCCTGGGTTTCCGAGGATGTATTATCAGCTGTGATAAGGAAGGCATCAATGGAATAATTACAAGGTTGTTGTTATTCTTAAATAGTCTGATTAGGCGGATTTTAGAATTTCTTCACTTGTAATGGCTACAGTTCGTGGTTGTTGACATTTGTCTATGAGAACATAGTTACAGTCTGCCATAGAAATTCAAGAGTTACGAAAACAATCGAGGGGCAACATAACCTATGTTTGCGTCAGACGTAACTATTAATTTTGCCCTTAACTACAGTTTTTGGAGATATATGAGGCGGAGAAAGTCGTCAAATCGTGAACTTTTTTTCTATTACCGGATTTGACTCCTACTATAATAGATCTTTGGCAATGTGGCGGGTATGCTATAGGTTTGTTTGTTAGTATGTTTGTTTGTTCTTTGTTTTATGTCAACAATATTTCAGTCATAATCAGGACAGGAACTAATTGAAACAACAACCCATGTATGTCTTGCAAAAAGGGCCAACCAGAAGAAAAACGAACCAACTCACAAAACAGGCCAATGCACCCTTAACGCACCATAGGCCAATACACACAGAAAGTGAAGAAAACCTTTCACAAAAAATCACACAATCTGGAACTCTTACTTATGGTGACTGACAATGAAGAACGCTTACCTGGAATGAGGTCATACTATTTGTAACACTTATCTGTGTGTGATATAGCCAACCCTTACCCGGTTTCACATGAGCAACCCTTATCTGTCGAAAATATAATACTGAATCCTGGTTGAACCTACAAACACACACACACACAGAAAAACGGGATTGGGGTGGGAAACAAAGGAACTGTACATTTGGAGACCACTGGAAAAGGGGAGAGGTGGGTGTTGCACTACTTGGCGGTCCACAAAGGGATATTTTACGTGCAAGAAGCGTGGCCCTCTCCACGCGCGTTGGTCTACTATGATTTGCGGTCAGGTTTTCCGCATTATAGCCTAACGATCCCGGTATTCATTATCACAGGTCTGCCCCATTCAACTACCTGGGGTACACATCACAGTCGCTTTATCGGCTAAGCGGCCTGACCCGATGTCAAGTTTCTGAGCGCTCTTTAGTGGAATTTTACCGACAAGTTTACCGCTGCTGCGGGCCTATTCGACCCCCCGGGTCCCACACGGGATGTATGCTATAGGAAGCAGAAACTTCTAACTCTTCCGGAGCACAAGAAGTCATTATTGTTTCCACTTGAGTTCAAGGATAGCAGTTTGGTTGTAAAACTGTATTTTGTATGTTCTTTGTTATTGTTTTTGAGACGATTTTATGTCTATCAATTTTGTGTTTACCTTTTTTGATATTTATGACATTGGTATATCTTTCTTTAATCTAGAAGTTATTTCAAAAGCTTATATACTTTTTCCTGCTCCCCATGGTCCCTTATTAAAACGCTTGAAGGTCGATTTTAAGGCATATTTCAATAAGGTTGCCAATGATTTTTATTGATATGTTTTGTGCTAGAGCAGAGGCCGTAAGTCGTCATTCCACTTTGCTGAAGACCTTCATATGAACAAAGAAACCAACCAAGAAGCAGCTGGACACAAGGGATACAGATTGTCTGTTTTCTACGTGAAAACCGAGCGTTTCAATGATTTGCTCTTCTGTAAATTTGTTCTTTAAACTAGACTCATGAATGAAAGAAAAAAAAATAAGTATAACCAACTACGAAATGTTTTGTACTTGTACGTATAACATTTACTCCAAAAATAAGTATTGTTAATTGAAACAAGAGGCTCTCAGGAGCCTGAATCGCTCACCAGGTCTTGATGTCGACCCTATAAAGACTTTTCTAGAACTAAATGAGCTGAACATTTAAGCAAGTAACAGCTTTTCTCTATCTACTATAGTTTTCATCCTGTAGCCGTAGCCCCAAATCACGAAAAAACGTTATTTTAGGGACCATAAACCCTATAAGGGGTCATCTGACAACTTCGACCCTATGAAAACTTTTGTAGAGCTAAATGAGCAGAACATTTCAGCAAGCAACAGCTTTTCTCTATCTGCTAATTTTTTAATTCTTTAGGCAAAAAACATGAAAAAACGTTATTTTAGGGGTCGTAACCCCTATAAGGGGTCATCTGACAACTTGACCATATGAAGCCTTTTGAAGAGCTAGATAAACTGAACATGAAGGCAAGCAACAGCTTCTCTCTATCTGCTATAGTTTTCATTCCATTGGCCAAAAACATGAAAAAAACGTTATTTTAGGGGCCGTTACCCCTATAAGGGGTCATACGGCAACTTTGACCCTATGAAGACTTTTGTAGAGCTTAATGAACTGAACATTATGGCAAGCAACAGCTTCTCTCTAACTGCTATAGTTTTCATTCCATAGGCCAAAAACATGAAAACACGTTATTTTAGGGGCTGCAACACCTATAAAGGGTCATCTGACAACTTCGACCCTATGGAGACTTTTGTAGAACTAAATGAGCTGAACATTTAAGCAAGCAACAGCTTTTCTTTATCTGTAATAGTTTTCATTCTTTAGGCCAAAAACATGAAAAAATGCTATTTTTCACCTTATAGGGTCCGTAACTCCTATAAGGGATTATCTGACAACTTCGACTTAATGGAGACTTTTGACAAGCTTTTGATGCTGAAGCAGAAACGTGCATCATCTAGATTTCATCTATCTCTTATACTTTTTGATTTACAAGCCAAAAACAGAAGTCTGACCCCCTTGGTCTATTTTAGTAACGGCGGCCATGTTGTTTCGACGGCGGTCACCATTTGTGCAATCTTGGTAGAGGACATCCCATAGATGAAGTGTACAAAGTTTCAAAGTAATCCCTTCAGTCGTTTTGGAGAAGATTTTCAAAGAAAAGTTAACGGACGCCAAGTGAAGGCAATATCTCACCTGACCCTTCGGGTGAGGTGAACTAAAACAAGAGGCTCCCAGGAGCCTGAATCGCTGACCTGGTCTTGAGTCAACCCTATACATGTACAGACTTTTCTAGAGGTAAATGAGCAGAACATTTAAGCAAGTAACAGCTTTTCTCCATCTGCTATGGTTTCATTCTGTAGCCATAGGCCCAATTCATGAAAAAATATTATTCTAGGGGCCATAACCCCTGTAAGGGGTCATCTGACAACTTTGACCTTATGAAAATTTTTGAAGTACTAAATGAACTGAACATTAAAGCAAGCAACAGCTTTTCTCTATCTGCTATAGTTGTCATTTTAAAGGCCACAAACATGAAAAACGTTATTTTAAAGACCGTCACCCCTCAGACAACTATCACCCTATAAACTTTGTAAAGCTAAACAAACTCAACATTAAGCAAGCAACAGCTTTTCTCTATCTGCTATAGTTTTCATTCCATAGGCCAAAAATATGAAAAAAACGTTATTTTAGGGGCTGCAGCCCTTTTAAGGGGTCATCTGACAACTTTGACCCTATGAAGACTTTTGAAGGGCTAAATAAGCTGAACATTTTAGCAAGCAATAACTTTTCTCTATCTGTCATAGTTTTTATTCTATCAGCCAAAAACATGAAAAAATGCTATTTTGCACCTTTAAGGGGCCGTAACTCCTATAAGGGGTCAGATGAAGAGAAAAACCAACTCAATCAAGTTCAATGCCACGGTCATTTTTTTTAAAACAATTCTTTTATATAATGCAAAAACCAAATAATACTGCTGAAAACGATTTCCCAGTACTAGTGCTAGTTCGAACTTTTTTGGTTCTTTTTTTTTTTGTCAATACTTATGGCTATTTTATATTGCAATAATTTTATTGTACACGACACGATGGTGCTGTGAAATATTTGGCGACACGATGCCAATAGGAGATAAGTTATATTTTATCGTCCCTAGAAATGAAAAGGGATGGTTGAGACCGGGAAATTTAGTTCATTGCAGAGGATTCTTCGTATACGGGTTTTACATTTTATAACTGCAGCAGTGCTTTTTAAATAACTTGCGGGGAACATAACATCCCCCACATGGGGCATTTCAATGGTTTGTGATCAGGCTTTCCATATTATAGCAAGACGACATCTGCATGCAAGATGACAGATTTAATTTATCCCCGATTCGACCACCCAGGGTACACATTCGAGGAAGCCAGGGTGTGGGTGGACTTTGATGCCCTTTTTCCGAAAAGCTTTAGACGCTGCTGTGGGCCTATTCGCTATCCGGAACTCTCAGGGATTTGACATATTGGACCCTGACGACAATATCGCAGATTCAGACTGACACCATTGCTAATACTGAAAATAAGTTGGTCAAATGATTTTAAACAGTGGCGTGACATATTTGTAAGAACACTCGAAGCTGAAAGCATCCAAACTTATGTTAATTTGGGTTAATACATATGTTTTGTATAAACAAGTAAAGTTCATTTATATAAGCAACATTAACAAGTCTAATTAATTCTTCCTTTGGTAAAATGTATTCATATTTATATAATGTTATTGTGCTTTTAGTTGTGATTAATCAGTTTTTTACACAAAACCATATCATGCCATTATACTTGACATGCCTAAAAGTGGATATCTATTATTTAGAACATTATCTATTATACTAGGTCTTTTTAAAGAAATAATTAACCTTTATTGGTGAAATGATCACACAAAAGTTGTAACAAACCAATTTTTGTTCCATATTGTTCTGACAATAATCACGGATGAAGCTGATGTTATTTAATTACTAGCCATGGTATTAGGCAGGTGGGTCTAGATGCCAAGTTTTTTAAATATTTACCTTTGCCCACAAAGTAACTGAGATGTGTGCCTCGGGTGGTTGAATGGGGGTAGCCCTGTCATTATGAATGCCGGGGTCGTCAGGTTACAATGCGAAAAACCGAATTTGTGCTGCTTGGTTATGAGAAAAAAATAAAGAAAAAATAAAGAATAACTTAAAGTCTGTAAAAGTAGACCTAAAACCAGTTTGACGCCAAAATCAACAGCAAGAAAAAGATCATAAAAATCCGCAGGTAAATAAAATGTTATTAGTTAGTAATTCGGCCTCTGCAGATATGAATTAAAACAAGAGGCTCCCAGGAGCCTGAATCGCTCACCTGGTCTTGAGTCAACCCTAAACATGTAAACACTTTTCTAGAGCTAAATGAGCTGAACATTTAAGCAAGCAACAGCTTTTCTCTATCTACTATAGTTTCATTCTATAGGCCAAAAACATGAAAAAAACATTATTTTAGGGGCCGTAACCCCTATAATGGGTCATCTGTCAACTTTGACCCTATGAAGACTTTTGAATAGCCAAATAGACTAAACATTTAAGCAAGCAACAGCTTTTCTCTATCTGCTATAGTTTTCATTCTATAGGCCAAAAACATGAAAAAACGTCATTTTAGGGGCCGTTACCCCTATCAGGGGTCATACGGCAACTTTGACCCTATGAAGACTTTTGTAGAGCTAAATGAACTGAACATTTAGGCAAGCAACAGCTTCTCTCTAACTGCTATAGTTTTCATTCTATAGGCCAAAAACATGAAAAAACATTATTTTAGGGGCCGTAACCCCTATAATGGGTCATCTGTCAACTTTGACCCTATGAAGACTTTTGTATAGCCAAATAAACTAAACATTTAAGCAAGCAACAGCTTCTCTCTATCTGCTATAGTTTTCATTCACTAAACCAAAAACATGAAAAAACGTTATTTTAGGGGCCATAACCCCTATAAGGGGTCATCTGACAACTTTGACCCTATGAAGACTTTTGAATAGCCAAATAGACTAAACATTTAAGCAAGCAACAGCTTTTCTCTATCTGCTATAGTTTTCATTCTATAGGCCAAAAACATGAAAAAACGTCATTTTAGGGGCCGTTACCCCTATAAGGGGTCATACGGCAACTTTGACCCTATGAAGACTTTTGTAGAGCTAAATGAACTGAACATTTAGGCAAGCAACAGCTTCTCTCTAACTGCTATAGTTTTCATTCCATAGGCCAAAAACATGAAAACACGTTATTTTAGGGGCAGCAACACCTATAAAGGGTCATCTGACAACTTCGACCCTATGGAGACTTTTGTAGAACTAAATGAGCTGAACATTTAAGCAAGCAACAACTTTTCTCTATCTGTAATAGTTTTCATTCTATAGGCCAAAAGCATGAAAAAATGCTATTTGTCACTTTTATGGGGCCATTACTCCTATAAGGGGTCATCTGACAACTTCGACTCAATGGAGACTTTTGTAAAGCTTTTGATGCTGAAGCAGTAGCGTGGCATCAGATTTCATCTATCTCTTATACTTTTTGATTTACAAGCCAAAAACAGTAGTCTGACCCCCTAGTCTATTTTTAGTTCTTGATCCAATGTGTATACGCATAAATCCTTATAGCAGAGTGTTAATAAAGGGCTACTGAGTAATGGGTTCACAGCAGCGCTAAGTTTGTCAGTAAAATCAATCAAAGAGAACCGAGTACCTTGGCAGTCATTTGAGACTCTTATCGAGACCCGCGGTATTGGTTTCATATGCAGGTCGACTGGAATGTGTACCTGGTTTAAAAGAATAAAACTCATCTTGTATTTTCAGGCTGAAAACTGGACCTAAACAATAGAGGTGGAACATGCAGGGTACAATGGCACATTTCTCCCACCGACGAAAATTTTGATATGAGGCTTTCGTGCTGTGGACTAAATTGTATCGCCTGATCGATCTTCCATATAAATCACAGTCGAAACTCATTTACCTTATTTGTGAAAAAACAGAAAACAATTTGGATACAGAAGCCGATTTCGTGCTGCTTGATTGCATTTTGGTTTATGATTTGTTTGGATTGTTGTTGTTATATGACCTAAATGTTTGATACCAGAGGTTCCACAGTAATGTTAACATCCAAGTATAGTAATGAATTCGAAAATCAGTCCCATCCCAGGGAGTACTACGCTATTTGGTATATACGTAGTCGCTTTCCGGTCCGGTAAAAGTGTACTAGTATTTGATTTTACGTAAGCGAGCATTCTTAACTTTATTTATTACAGTAACAAAAAACTTAGGAGAGAATGTTTCGTCATAATTTTTAGCGACGAGTTAAATATTCGGTTTTTTGGTCCACATGGGCACACATCCCAGCCGCATTGTGGGCAAAGCGGCCTTACCAGATGTCAGGTTTCTGAGCGCTCTTTCTTTTTAGTATGGTAGGTAAACTGCAATAAACTCTGATATTCATAAAATATTATTAGATTTGTTGTTGTGATATTAATTTTTGACACGAAACCAAATCATATAATCATACTTATATATGCGTCAAAATAGGTATTCATTAATAATTTCATGTTCCGTTATACAAGCTCTGTGAACGAAAATAATGAGCAAAAATGGGTAAAATCATCACACAAAGAAAAGCACACAACACCTACATTATATCTAGATACTGTCAATTGTCGAGGATAAAGTTGCTAATATCTAATCATATCAATTACGTTCCACAGAATAGGGCAGGTGGGTCCAGGTGCCTGGTTTTATTATTATATTCAGCACTGTATCATAAGACAAACAAATATTGTCAACAATTAAAAGTATTTATTTACAAACAAATATCAACAAATATGAAATTTATTTTTTTAGATCATAAATAGCTTTTGGTCATATACTTAAAGTCAGCACATTGATGTGTATGTGACGCAGCACAACTCCATCCATGCGACACATACACATCAATGAAAACGGTGTATTAAAGCTCTTGACCAACCTTGTTGAACACAAAGCATCTGGACCAGATGCAGTACCACCGAAACATCTGAAACACCTCTCTAAAACCATCTCTCCGGCGCTTAAATGGATATTTCGAACATCACTCGAAAAGTACCCTTAGACTGGAAGACCGCCAGCATAGTACCCGTCTTTAAAAAAGGTGATAAACCAGCCGCACCTTATTATAGGCCCGTCTCTCTCACAGCGATCTGTTGTAAACTACAAGAACATATTTTCTACAGCAAAATTTTAGACCACCTTGCTCACCATCAGATCCTATCAGACAGCCAACATTGCTTCAGAGCTCGTCGAACACAACTCGTTACCACCATTCAGGACCTAGCCAAGAATCTATTTGAGGGGAAGCAGATAGATGCAATATTGCTGGATTTTTCTAAAGCATTTGACAAGGTTCCCCACAAGAGATTACTACTTAAGCTCTATCATTATGGGATAAGAGACAACACCTTACAATGGATACAGCACTTCCTTGTGGACAGTACTCGGCAAGTTCTTCTAGATGGCAGTCATTCAACAACTTGCTCAGTAGACTCGGGATACCACAAGGGACAGTCCTTGTCCACTCTTATTCCTACTATTCATCAACGATATTCCAGAGGCATTTACATCTCATGCCAGACTGTTTGCTCATGGCATTCTGTATCGAGTTATTAACACCGAGACTGATCAACAACAGTTTCAATCAGATCTTAGAAAACTGGAAGAATGGGAGCGAACATGGCAGATGTCATTCAACCCTGATTAATGTTTTACATTACACATAATCAGGAAACGAAAGACAATGGAATACAACTATACCCTACACATTCATACACTGGAAGTAACCAAAGACAGTAAATACCTAGGAGTGTCAATAATTAATGACCTAAGCTGGACCACACATATGAATATACCATCTCTGCTAAAGCCAACAGATCCGTTGGATTTTTACGACGCAATTTCCACTCGTGTCCCAGAGAGGTGAAATCAACAGCTTAAACCACTTTGGTGAGACCCGCTGTAGAATATGCCATTGCTGTGTTGGACCCCTTGAACAAAAACCAAATACAACAACTAGAAGCCATTCAAAGAAGAGCAGCTCGGTTTACCTACAACAACTTCCATGACAGAGACCCAGGAGCTGTAACATCAATGCTCTCAAACCTGGGATGGGAAACCATAGAACAACGACGTGCGAAAGCAAGAGCTGTACTGATCATGTATAAGATTACCAACAACCTTGTTGACATCCCATTTGTCAATATTCTCAATCTGACACCAGATGACAACAGACACGGAGCCACACTCACTGGATTAAGAACAATATAAACCAGATCTGACGTTTACAAGTATTCTTTCTTCCCCAGGACCATAATCGCCAGGAATCTAATACCACTAGCCATACGACAGTCCACAACGATTGAGCAGTTCCGAGCCGGCATAGGGCCTTTGGTCCTTGCCGTGCAGTCCACGATGTAATCAACTCTAAACTCCGTTTACACAGGCAAAATTTAGACATAGGTCTGACGTACGTTAATAAAAGCGTGTGTCTGACGTAGTGCATAAACGTACATTAAACATACGTTTCTAACCGCTGTACGGTAAACGTACGTCAAATGATTGTAAAAACATATGTCAGACGTATGTTTTTTAAACGTGCGGTAAAAGTACGTTTGCCATACGCCAGACATATAGTTTCCTAAAATGTTTGAAGTTAGTAAGTTATATATTTAGTGTGTTTTATTATGAAATCAAAATATTGCCAAGATAATTTTTTAACGTGCGTCAGACATACGCGGTTAGAAACGCCAATTTAATATGCGTCAGATGACATGCGTTTAACGTACGCCAGACGCACGTTAAACGCAGTCAACATTTTGCCTGTGTACAGTTTGATGCATGCACGGAGAAATAAACACTTAGTACTGAGTACTCTCTAGACGAGAAGAAGAAGAAGTTTGAAACTGCCGAAGGTTATACTTGACTGTTAAAACAAGGAGAGTGAGAGTAAGGTAGAATATTGAGCATACTTCAAGGTATATGAGGTTCCTACTCTGGCAGCCTCCACTCTATAGCAGACAATAGTTGACAAGCTAAATATAAGTTGCTATGATGCTCTTCTTTTGCCACCTGGACCAACAGGGAACAAACTAAGTGCATTTTATTTAATACTCTGGCCATGATTCTTAAACCTGACCACAATACATAGATGTGCTTCGTAAAGAGATAATGTCACGTTTCTCGCAATTAAAGAGTGCGACTGGTAGGACACCACACAGAAGACTGAATTGTCCGTCCTAATCATACATCTTTTTGTCCAGTGGCAGTCAAAACTCACTTTTCAAAACTCGTTAACCTCTATTCCAATTCACCATCAATTCTGTTTTCTGTTAGCACCCCTCTGAAGTTCATCTTCAAGATATTGAGAAATTTCATTGCTTGGTAGTAGGGTAACAACTAAGTTGAAGTTCCTAATCATTTCAATGACAAGTAAAAGGATCTGTTGTATGCATGCATGTCCCGTTCAATCTGCCAGTAGTAGTCAACAATTGTTATTAGTGATAGCATAACTCATCCCTATGAATCGAGCGTGATTTCATGCGCCCCGGAAAGATTAGCTTTGATTGGTATAACATATTCCAACGATGAATTTAGTGAAGTTTAATTAATAATAGTACATGAACATTTTAAAATTCAATGATAGCTCACAACCGTACTCATTTGAGAGACGGGAACCACCTTTTTGTCACGTTGTCTTCTTCCTGCAGGTATGGAGATGTTGTTTTCTGGGAAATCTTGTCAGTCCTGTCATACATTGTCTGTAAGAAGAAGCAGAATATATATAGGCCTTTCTTTGTGTGGGGAACTCAAAAGGCGTACTGTCCCTAGCCCTGCTATCAGCAATGAGTAAGCGAAATAAGAACCCCTGGGTTTCCGAGGATGTACTATCAGCTGTGATAAGGAAGGCATCAATGGAATAACTATAAGTTTGTTGTGATTCTAAAGTACTTGTAACCTGATGAGGCGGATTTTAAAATTTCTTCACTTGTAATGGCTACAACTCTTGGTTGTTGACATTTGTCTATGAAAACATACAGTCTGCCATAGAATTTCAAGAGTTAGAAAACAATCGAGGGGCAACATAACTTGTGTTTGCGTAAAACTGACTATTAATAGTGCCCTTAACTAGTTTTTTGAGATAAACGAGGCGGAGAAAGTCGAATCGAGAACTTTTTTTTTTCTATTACCGGATTTGACTCGTACTAAACAGATCTTTGGCAATGTGGTGGGTACTGTAAAAGGGGAAATCTTCGCGAGGGATTTATTTTTGCTAATTTCGCTATCATAACAAATTCGCAACAATATCCCCTCGCGTAAATTACATTTAGAAGGACCCAATATTCCATGATATAATAAAACGCGAGACTAAAACCTCGCGAATGCATTTTGATACTGAAAACGCGAAATTATCCCCTTTTACAGTATGCTATAAGTTTGTTTGTTTGTTCTTTGTTTTATGTCCAGTTATCAATATTTCAGTCATAATCAGGACAGGAACTAAATCAAACAACAACCCATGTATGTCTTGCAAAAAGGGCCAACCAGAAGAAAAACGAACCAACTCACAAGACAGGACAATGCACCCTCGACGCACCACAGGCTTATACACTCAGAAAGTGACGAAAACCTTCCACAAATTTCACACAAACTGGAACCCTTACCTATGGTGGCCGACAATAAAGAACCCTTACCTGGAATGAGGTAACACTTATCTGTGTGTGAAATAGTCAACCCTTACCCAGTTTCACATGAGCAACCCTTATCTGTCGAAAATATAATATTGAATCCTGGTTGAACCTACAAACACACA
Organism: Arcuatula senhousia; assembly: GCA_963971305.1. NCBI lineage: Eukaryota > Metazoa > Mollusca > Bivalvia > Mytilida > Mytilidae > Arcuatula > Arcuatula senhousia. The sequence goes on from OZ020305.1 coordinate 57,541,689, forward strand.
CACACAGAAAAACGGGATTGGGTGGGAAACAAAGGAACTGTACATTTGGAGACCACTGGAAAAGGGGAGAGGGGTAGGGACAAAAATTTGCCTATGTGTTGCACTACTTGGCGGTCCACAAAGGGATATTTTATGTGCATGAAGCGTGGCCCTCTCCACGCACGTTGGTCTACTACCGGTATGATTTGCGGTCAGGTTTTCCGCATTATAGCCTAACGACCCCGGTATTCATTATCACAGGTCTGCCCCATTCAACCACCTGGGGTACACATCCCAGTCGCTTTATCGGCTAGGCGGCCTGACCCGATGTCAAGTTTCTGAGCGCTCTTTAGTGGAATTTTACCGACAAGTTTAGCGCTGCTGCGGGCCTACAATGTATTCGACCCCCGGGTCCCACACGGGATGTATGCTATAGGAAGCAGAAACGTCTTACTCTTCCGGAGCACAAGAAGTCATTATTGTTTCCACTCTAGTCAAGGATTGCAGTTTGGTTGTAATACTGTATTTTGTATGTTCTTTGTTATTGTTTTTGAGACGATTTTATGTCTACCAATTTTGTGTTTACCTTTTTTGATTTATGACATTGGTATATCTTTCTTTAATCTAGAAGTTATTTCAAGAGCTTATATACTTTTTCCTGCTCCCCAAGGTCCCTTATTAAAACGTTTGAAGGTCGATTTTAAGGCATATTTCAATAAGGTTGCCAATGATTTATATTGATATGTTTTGTGCTAGAGCAGAGGCCGTAAGTCGTCATTCCACTTTGCTGAAGACCTTCATATGAACGAAGAAATCAACCCAAAAGCAGCTGGACACAAGGGATACAGATTGTCTGTTTTCTACGTGAAAACCGAGCGTTTCAATGATTTTCTCTTCTGTAAATTTGTTCTTTAAACTAGACTCATGAATGAAAGAAAAAAAAAACTAAGTATAACCAACTACGAAATGTTTTGTACTTGTACGTATAACATTTACTCCAAAAATAAGTATTGTTGATTGAAACAAGAGGCTCTCAGGAGCCTGAATCGCTCACCAGGTCTTGATGTCGACCCTATAAAGACTTTTCTAGAACTAAATGAGCTGAACATTTAAGCAAGTAACAGCTTTTCTCTATCTACTATAGTTTTCATCCTGTAGCCGTAGGCCCAAATCATGAAAAAACGTTATTTTAGGGACCATAAAGCCTATAAGGGGTCATCTGACAACTTCGACCATATGAAAACTTTTGTAGTGCTAAATGAGCAGAACATTTAAGCAAGCAACAGCTTTTCTCTATCTGCTAATTTTTTCATTCTTTTAAAAGGCAAAAAACATGAAAAAATGTTATTTTAGGGGTCGTAACCCATATAAAGGGTCATCTGACAACTTGACCATATGAAGCCTTTTGAAGCGCTAAATGAACTGAACATTGAAGCAAGCAACAGCTTTTCTCTATCTGCTATAGTTGTCATTTAAAAGGCCAAAAACATGAAAAAAAAACCGTTATTTATATAAGGCGTTTTCCGACAACTATCACCCTATAAACTTTGTAAAGCTAAACAAACTCAACATTTAAGCAAGCAACAGCTTTTCTCTATCTGATACAGTTTTCATTCCATAGGCCAAAAATATGAAAAAACGTTATTATAGGGGCCGCAGCCCTTTTAAGGGGTTATCTGACAACTTCGACCCTATGGAGACTTGTAGGGCTAAATAAGCTGAACATTTTAGAAAACAACAACTTTTCTCTATCTGTCATAGTTTTCATTCTATAAGCCAAAAACATGAAAAAATGCTATTTTTCACCTTTAAGGGGCCGTAACTCCTATAAAGGGTCATCTGACAACTTCGACTCAATGGAGATTTTTGTAGAGCTTTTGATGCTGAAGCAGTAGCGTGCATCAGATTTCATCTATCTCTTATATTTTTTTATTAACAAGCCAAAAACAGTAGTCTGACCCCCCTGGTCTATTTTTAGTAACGGCGGCCATGTTGTTTGGACGGCGGTCACTATTTGTGCAATCTTGGTAGATGGCATCCCATAGATGAAGTGTGCAAAGTTTCAAAGCAATCCCTTTAGTCCTTTCGGAGGAGAAGATTTTGAAAGAAAAGACGACGACAACGACGGACGACGACGGACGCCAAGTGATGGCAAAAGCTCACCTGGACTGTCCAGGTGAGCTAAAAAGGATTTTGAATTGTTTATAATTCGTGAAATTCGTTCGAATTATCTGAATGTTTTAATCTTTGCTTCATACTAAAAAGCAATGTATTCTACGAATATGTTTTACTAGAAAATAGTCCTGTGCGTGGCCCGGGTGGCGAATAGGCCCACAGTAGAGCTTAGCTTGTCGTAAGAGGCGACTAAGGGTCTTGGGAATCTGACGTCGGGTCAATACTCAGCCCACAGAGCGACCAAGTGTGTACCCTAGGTGGCTGAATTGGGTGGCCCTCGTCCACGGGGGTTGTCTGGTCTATAATACAGAAACCATGACCGCTGACCATAGTGGGCAAACGTGTGTGGAGAGTGCCACGCTTCATACACGTAAAAGATCCCTTTGTGGACTGCCAAGTAGTGCACCACATTGGCTAAATTTTCTAGCGTTGCACGTGCGTTAAACACCAACTCACTCACTACTAGAAAATAAAACCAACAATATTTGCAAAATGCTTAACTCTATCTAGAGAGCAACACATGGTTTTCATGTTAAAAAAATCAAACAACTGTTTACAGGCCTTTAAACAAAATTTTGTTATCATCATTTTATCATCTCAGCAAACTTAATTTAATTTTAGGGTGTTCACCTGCGTGGACAAAGAAAGGTTTGTTTGACTTTCATCTTCTAAAGATTAAACAGGTTGTTAGCATCCTGACCTATCACGCTGAATTATCATATGCACTTCAAACTTTGCTTTACCATTCTGTGATCACAAGATTGCATTTTTGATAAATGGATTTTTCATCTCACTGCCGATTGTACTGAAAGGTCTCTAGATCAATAAAATGCAGCTTCTTTGATAAAATGGTAAAATTTCAATTAATTTCATTTAATAAGAATCCAGCAGTCAAAGCATTAATTATTGCAAAATATATTTTGCTTTTTTTGAGGATTTCGTTCCGGATGCTATGAAGCCTGTAAAACATCAATTTGCTTTTGTATATAATGTGTCTACAAAACCAATCTCATTTCCTTCTTCAAAAGTGTGTATCCATTTATGTAATTTCTTAAGTTCTTGTAGACAATTTTAGGCGTATTTCGATCTAAACCTGCATATCAATGGTACAGTGAAGGCCTCACATTCGACACATACACCAATATAGGAATTAAAATCGCCAAGCATGCAAAATTTTCATTATATAACACATCTATATACAGTTTCAATGGAAAAATATTATATGAAACAGGCGTATATATATGGAGCAAAAGTTCGTTTGAATTTGATAAATTCATTTCTAATTTATAAACTTTTTTGCATCAAAGCTTAGCAAATATATTTGGTCAATGGGATTATGGTAATTGTAGATCCATGTTAAAATGCAACTTATAGAATGCGTTAATTAATTTTGTGTCTAACGGTCCCCCAAGATTGCAATTTAAAATGGGGTTGTCGCGCCATAAAACCTGTTTAACCTACCATTTCTTTTGAAATGCCTGTACCAAGTGAGGTACATAGCGATCTTGAATTTCTTTGTTGTCTTCCTTGCTTTGTCTTTTCTCTTGGCCATTTGAGATTGATCCTCCAAGTTCAGTAATTTTGTTATAAAGTTTATTGTATATAATGCGTGCCGTCATATAGTTATTTTTTCATATCAAATCGATACTTATAATACGTCATGTTTTATAAAACTATTAAATACATTTGGCGAAATGACCGACAGCAGCGCTGAGCTTTTCGGTAAATGTCCAATAAAAAGTGCCCAGCACTCTGATGACGCGTCATTCCCTTTCACAAAGAACAAATGGTTTGTGAAGTGATGGAATTTTGTAGACCTGTCATCATGCATGGCATAAAAACGGAAAGCCTTGCCACAAACCACGGTAATGCATCCTGTGTGTGTGTTTGTGTGTAAGGAAGGGGTATGTTCCTTGCATGTTAGAGTACGCTGTTGATATGAGTATCACCCATTTACTTGTAGTATGCTAAATTGGCGGACCTTCCATATATCCCTTGTTTTTCCAGAAGCATGCAGTCATAATTCGTCAGTTTGCATTGTGTATATACACCACTTTTTACTTCATTATCTTGTTCGTTTTATCATCCCAATTATTTTCTGTTTCCTAAAACAGCCGAATATGCGCTCATATAACTAACTAACCAGCCTTTTTGCTTGAAATTTTATAATTATTACATGTAATGGTGTTATTTAAGATTCAGTTACGTTTTTCATACATGTGCACACTGCTAGTAAGGTAATAGGTTCACCCAAAAGTGCTTTGACAACATGTATACACAACCAATGTAAATACTGCTTACCCTTTTTTGACTGAATCAACCAGGTAGCTTGCATGGTTTATCCAAACCAACGTTACATGTACATGAACAAAATGTTGTTCACAGTGGGCGAACGTAATTGGAGAGTGCCACGCTTCTTGTACGTAAAGAATGTCTGTGAGGATGTTTGGTAGTACAACACATAGGCTAAACTATGCGCCCTACCCGGGACTCCGCTTTGTCTGTGGTCGTCATAATTTATTGTTCCTTTTACCAACCAGCCCCCATATTTCTCACCATTATTTCATGTTCATTTAAGTTCATTGCCTTTATATATACTAGGCAATGGGGTTAAACTCCATCTCACTCACAATTTTGTTCATTTATGACTTCTCTGGGATAGATTACCAGGTGTCATGCAGACCCGGGTATGTAAATAAAGGTCATGAGAAAACTACCCAACTATAGGATAATCAATCTCATACTGGTTTGTCCAAGAAGAAAACACCAAACATCATAGAACTTGAATGATGTTCGGGAACCAACGGGGCATCCAAATGTGAAACATCTGAAAGGGCAAAGACAAAACCAGTAAACATGAACGAGAACAACAGTCAACACGGAGAAACATACAACACGAATACAAAGTATGACAAAAACAACAGAATAGACCCTGGCTTGTACAGACAATCCAAGAGAAGTTATGTGTTAAACCAAGGACAGTTTTCAATTAAATAATCTGTATTTACCAGAAAAAAGTTCATATGGAACTTGCCGTTAGATTTTCACATGAGATAAATATTATGTACGTGCCATATCAAAATCAATAAATGAATCCGATAGTATAAAAACTATTTCATTTACCACATGCCTAAAAATAAAATTCCGTTTTAAGATCAGGAAAACCATGTTTGTCTGTTACATAAATCAAGTATAAAAAACAACTATCAATTTTTGACACAAACAACACTAATTGCATTCATAAAAAAATCGCAACTTTTTTTTAGACGAATCAAGTGATGAACAGCTGACGGGACATAAAAACACCCATGTTCATCCTGAGTCTAAAAGAAAACTACAAGAACATTTGATTAAAAATATTTTTATTGCTTTGGGTCATTAAAACATTAAATAGTTAAGTTATAATGTATTAAGTATCTATGCACATTACAAAACAAAACGTATGATAATAATTCTATTCAATATAAACTAAATGGTTTTTTTTTTTCAACGGAATAAACTGTTTTGCTTGCTGTAAATATTTTTAAAAATGTATCTTTGGGTTTTGTATAATGCTGTCAATTGGATCTAAAAGTTTTGCTTCCTTGTTTAATTCAATTATGCTGAACTATTGTAATCTGACCACAAATCAAAAAATCTTCCATGAGGTATGTTTTTTATACAAAGTTTTTATAGTATTTTCTAAAACATCAAATGTGAGAGGCAACACGAAATTCTGTCTGTGGTTAATTTTATTTCTATTTCAAAGTTTCAAAAAACATTTTCTACGCCTGATGCGCGTTTCGTCTATCAAAGACTTACCGGAGTCACTCTATCATATGATTCAGCATTGAACAATAATAACAAAACAAATAATTGCCGAATATGATACCAAATTATAACTATAGGATCAATCTATTCTAGGGCAGGGAGGACCGTAGCTGCAGAAATGTAGCTTCTTCGACATATTTGATATGGTGCAAGTAATGGAGCACTAAAGGGTTATTATATTGGAACTCGGAGGACCGTAGTTGACAGTTAAATACCAGAAATCAAAGGTTTTAAATTAAAGCTATCTAAAATTCAGTGTTTTAATTATTTAAATAGGATACTGCGGCCAGGTTTTCGAATGTGTCTCATAAACAGGACATCGAGTTGTCAGTTGTAATTGTATTGGTTAGGATGTCGTAAATGTAATGACAATTTTAAAATCTGAGGTTTTTTTAATTTTCTGTTATTTTGGTTGTCCTAGTTCAAAATTAAATGTTTTACTTAAGGGGGTACCCAACACCTAAGCCGAAATAGCATATGTCGTTTAATTGTCTTCACAATTTGCCAAAATATGTACTTAAATAAAGTGAAATTATCTGCAAAATCTAAAGAAAATCGAACCATAGGTTTCTGGGAAAAAGTTCTGTTCAAACATAATGGTGATTCAACATTTCCTATTTTTATCATTCAGAAGCTTTATTTCTTAAAAAAATCTAACCAACTAAAACGTTCAGATGATTTTCAAGAGTTATCTAACTTTGATGTTCTGTATTACCTTAATAATGCCAAGACTTGAGAATTAAAATTATATTAGTGCTAAAGATCGTTTTTGTTTTAAAATTGCTAGACACAAAACCAATGAACGAAGGTGGTACACTATATATATAACTACATGTATTTTGGTTTCAACAAAAGCATCCCCTCTAGAAATTGAAATCGTGTATCAAACTATTTATATTTATATATGAAGAACCTAGAATGGTGTAGTGGTTACATTCTCTGTTTTATAAGCTAGGCGCGTACGCTGTAAATGTCCCAAATGTTGTGAGTTCGATCCTCGCTGAGGGCACTCAAAAAAAAATCAAAATCTGTTTGTCAGATGATTTTCAGGGTTGAAATTACAGTAACATTGTTTGATTATTTACTAGACATTCATATAAACTTTTTATATTTCATATATATTTTATAATGAAAATTATCAAAAGCATTTCAAACGTGTTACAAATATGTACTTAGGATTTATTTGACTTGAAATTAGTAATTATGCAATAGACTTTATCTTATATAATCGTATATATCAATATTCTATAATAGCTTTACTTTTTGCATTCATGCAACTTAAATTATATAAATTCTTTTTCTATTCAATATCTGAAACTACATCAGCACATTGTTTGATAAAATTCAGTAGAACTTCCATTTTGTATATTTATATAATGCACATTGCAGCTTTCGCATAATACCCAATTAATTGAGTTGTACCGTGCATTCGTTTGATACATTTCGCCATTGATGAGTTTTTGGAGAGAAATTACTAAAGGGTTCATTTACTAACAAAGATAAATGATGAAATATTTTCTACAGGTGAGAATGTTTAAACGTGAGTGGTTGTAACATTGACTCCATTTCTTTCTGAACTAGCCACGCCCATCTTTCTCCAACCGGGTCTAACCTTTGGACAACAGCTACAAAATATGTTGTGAAATGTCTGTCTAAACTGTGTGCTCATTGTGCAGTACAACACAAAATTAATGGCGTTGTTACATAACGCAGTAATGTCAAAAAGGTCACCAAGCGGCATGTAGGTACTCTCTAGGAACCGTTCGTCTACAAGGTTAAGGATAGTCATGATTCCTTGTGGCAGTTCTGTGATGAGGAAAAGGACAACAACAGCGAGTAACATGAGGGATGTTCGATTGTGTTCGTTATGTTTGTCCGAGTCTTCCTTCTTTCCTTTATTTTTCAAGGCCATTCGTCTTTTATATGCTCGGTGCATTGCTACAACGAGAAGAACGGTCAACAGAGTCAACATTATACATGGTATGATTTTCATAAGACTGGCTTGTACAAACAAATTTACAGATTCGTTTATATCGAAGGCACCTCCTTTCCTCAGTTTCCAGTGATAAACTCTGTCTATCCCGGATATAAATGTGCTGTTATCTGTAGAGTTTACAGAGTATATACACAAGTCAACGTGATCAAAGTCGTTCGCTATAACGTTTGGTATAGTCATAACAACTGTACTCCCAATTATCACAAGAATCACCAATTTAGCATGCTCAAGGCTACATAACGTGCTTCCCTTGGTCGGGAACCAGATGTACAAAAACCGGAAAATAGCTAACGCTATTGTTAACCATATTGCAATTGTATGACAAATTATGCTGAAACTTCCGTGAAACAACAGAAATATAATCCATCCATATGTTCTGGTGTTTAAAAAGGGCAAATCTTTATCCTTCAAGATATAAAAACTCATCGAAAACGGGAAATAATCGAGCATTGTAAACAAGTCTGCTATGGCCAGCCATGTTAAGATAAAGTTTGTCGATGAAACCATGTTTTTCCTTGTTAATACAATAATGTTAGCCATATTGGCCATAAATCCAAACAAACACACGCAAATGCTAACATATCCATGTATAGACCCGTAAGCAGCCCCGAATTTCTGTAACGGAGTCATGGACGCGTTGGCAGCCGTAAAATAGACCATTTCACGTGGACTGCAAATGCTTACTGGCGCCACCATTATGGCCGTTCCGTTCTGGAACGATGTTGTGTTTGGCATTAACGTCGTCATGTTTTTTGTCTGTTGTTATGACAATTAGTTTGGTTCTCTACATATTTCGACTCTCAGATCTAAAAAGACAGAACAAAATACATGATAGTGGTTAGATTGTTGATTAACGTCTAAGGGAAAAGGACAACAACACAAGTCAAGGACTTATACTGCATTGTAATGCAGCAAACGGAAATAGGTAATTAAAGTTTGTGAGACATTTTTTCGTGTATTGAGAATGCCTGCGCAAAAGCACTCTGGAGATCTTCTTTGAGCCTGCATTTCTTTGGGTAGCTGGATTTTCCAGTTGCAATTTTAATTTGGCTTTCTTTTTCTCTGTACTATGCCACCTTTTCTATCTGATTACATTGCATGTATATTTCAATAGTTACATAAGCATCAATAAATATATATATTTGAACAAAGACCATACCAAAAATCCTTAAAAGGGATGTTCTTTTTTTCATTTGGTAAAGCTGCAATTTACAATTTAAGACAATTTCGTGGCAAGCCAATCACAAGTTGTTTCATATTTGATTTTTATACTTCAGTTGTATTTTAAATGTCAATTTTTTCTTTGAATGCGATTCGATTACAACGCTTTAAAATATGGTTCTTCGAAATTCCCTGTTAACATTTTGTTGCTTAAAAGAATTCTGGTATTGAATCAGCAGATACAAAATCAAATTGCAGACTTATTTCCATGAATTAAAAAATAAGATGCCTCCATAAAGCCCTTAATTGTCAAATAATATTTGCAAATTCTTTCTAAAATTCTATCATAAAAAGTAATGATCACGAAATATTTCGCTTTGAAAAAGTCAAGTTATGTAAATTATTTCAAAATTGTGTTTTAAAGTTATATATTTTATACCCGAATGTATATTTCTGCTAAGCTAGAAAAACAAATTCGATAAACTTTCAATAGAGCGATGACTAGAGTTTCTAAAAACAAGGAAAGGTTTCATGTTTGTTGTAAAATTAAATTACAACAACTTATTGAAATAAACTGAAAAAAACTCATCTTTTTTATGGTGAAGACCATATTGAACATAATTTTTAAAAAAAAAGCTTAAGAATACAGCAAAATCTTTGATAGTTTTAGGTTTAGTCTCAAATGATAAGAGTGTCGTATTATATCACTTTACAGCATAAACAGACAAGAGCATGGTTTGACATTTAAGTATTAAATAGAGAAATGACATTTAATTTGTGCATTTTCATGTTCATTATATTGTAAAAATGTTTTCTGGTGTATAAGCTTTCCCGCCAAAAGCAAGAAATATTGGAATAGTTATGCACTTTCCCTGCAACCTTTTAGTATTTTTTTCAGATTTTATGAAATAGCAAACCTGAAAAGAATACTCTGTGTTGTAATTATTTGAATTATTATAAAGCTGCAGTGACGGTACAAACGCTGGGAAGAAGAAAATAAGATGCTTTAAGCAAAGTACAAACAGACTTTGATAATGACAATACGTCATATTTAGAGAAAATTCATATAATACTGTTTCCCTTCAGACACACAGTTTCATCAGTAGTTTGATAATGATACTAAAATTTATCCAGTAATTGTTTCTGGTTTCATTTTTTTTTCTGTCAAATATTTTCATTAAAACCATTTCTTGACCGTTAAATAATGGATCAATGAAAAAAGAGACAGACAGAAAATAGGAGACACACGCCAGGCAGACACATAAAAACTTACACACATGTATCAAACAAAAAACACATGTTAACAGCATTAATACCTAACTTGAATACAAATTCAAATATCAAAGGGCACTTCACGAGCACCAAGGATGAAAATAGAAAGGTGAGGTTATTTTTTTCACAATATACTGCTAGCTGTCGTCATGTCAGGTTTTGTTTACCAGTATTATCAATCTGTATTCCATATCTCTTGAAATCACTTGAATTTTATCAGTGAATTCTACCCAATTATTTAATAAATTAGTTATGGATTTGTAAAGTTATAATCTTTAAGTTTTTAGTAAGAAACAGTTTACTTTTTATCAAAATAACAGATTTTCCGAAAAGATCTGTTTTGCTATATTAATATCATTATTTTGACAATGAACCACCTAGGGTCAACCATAAAGGCCTTAGCACAAATAGGACACATATAAGTGATATATCGATAGTTCACTAAGGTAGAATCTTCAAGATTTTTTAATAATTGTACCAGGGTTTCTTTTATTTAAGTAAACGACAATGAACCACCTAGGTGCTCCGTATATCAGATAGGACCGTATGTATAATATATCGATAAGTCACTATGAAAATATACAACTTCTGATCAGCACATTGATTTCTGGTATCATTGAATCTGGTTGGCAAAGTTGTTCCGAAACATAACATGTACGGTTCAAACAATGATAAATTAGGAATCTTTTATCTTTAGCTGTTGGCATCTCGATCTGTTTAACTAAGCAAGATTTATTGGGACAGGAAATGAAATCGTTTCCTTTTTTATTGCTCTATAAATATTCATATTCAATGCAGGATGGTTTGATCATGGGATAAAATTGTGCAAGTATTTTAAGTTGAATGCAACAATTACGCGCAGTTGTAAATCAGATTCATTAAACTAATCATAGTTTGGGAAATACATTCAAACTGATTGGAGATGTTTTTTAAAAGAAACTTGTTGTAATAAAAGCCCTTAAACTTGGTTTATCAGTAATTGCATCATCTTTCGAAGTCAATTTTACGGTTTTCGTGTTCGAGTGTTATATAATGGAGGGAAACTTACATGTGTCTAAACTTAAAGCCCAATAACTAACAATTTTTATGCTTTTTATTTGTTGCATGTCGGCAAAGTAAATTGAAATATTTTTCAAAGATAAACACATTGACAATTTTGTTGATATATGAACAAGCTGCAATATGTCAATTTTCCACAGCAACCGATATTACTGACGCCCTCAGCAATGTAACGGTTAACTTTCTACACTACTCCATATGCAGGTTGACATTTCAGCAAACATGTTTTTGTCAGATTGCACAACAACATGTTTATTTTTCGTTTAGTAAATGCCCTTTTCAATTTGACTTGTAGTTACAAATTGAGTAGGACTTGAACTATTAAGTAAACTATTTTAAATGGAAGATAGTACCATTTTTCTTCATTTCATTCTTAATTTACATTATTTATAAAGGATATTTTTAAATCTTTTTTAAATGACAAAAGATAAATTCAAACATGTAAGTTACTATTTAAATAAGTTTGGTACGGTTTTCGAGTAATTATAAAACCGGTTTAAAAACTTTCCCAACCTGCTTCATAAGCGGATGCATAGACCACTACTAAATGCAACTGTATGAGAATACTTTCTTCGTTTTTTTTTTCGTTATACATTCGGTTTTGAGCTCACCCATGTATGATCATATAAAGGTGGCTTTTACAGACAGACTAAACTCGGACTATGAGCGAGATTTATGCTTACTTGACAACAATAGTGATCCTAAGTCGATAATGAAAAAAGAGAAACCCCAAAATCGATGTACAAGCACTAATAAGCACTTCTTTTTGAAATGTTAAATAGAGGATATGTTGATACACATTTTAAATATTATAGTCTATACACGAACTAGTTGACCTATGGATATAGAATTAATACCCGAACCATCCGTGCTTTGAAACTGCAAATCCCATTAAACGTATTGTTTATTAAATAATGCACAATTATTATTGTTTTTGAATCCATTAAGCATGGTTAAATTGAGGCACAACTTAAAAAATGTAATAAAATTTTAAACTAAAGAATATTGATTTCGTCGATTTATTGTATTTTTTCCTTTAATAAAATGAAACCTTTCGCTTTGATTCAAAATATAAGAGCATCATTATTTAATTTTTTATTGGGATGCTTAATTAAAACATACATTTTCATGGGTTCAAGTGAGAAATCTGACTCGATATATCTATTTAGATGCCAACTGAATCCATTAGCCTGCATGGATATCGTTTGAAGCTGCTCTAACGTTTCACCAATACTACTTGATTTATTTTTATTTAAAATGTATCGAGTACTAACAATACAAAACTTAAATGGGAACAAATCTTGATCAAACAAAGTGAAGTAATAGTATTTACCGTTCCAAATCAATGAAATATTACTAGATTAACTCGTACATTGCAATTGAAAATATTTTTTTTTCTGTAGCAGTGTTGTGTAACGTGGGGGGAACCGTTTAATAAGAAGGTTTAATTATGTCTTAATGTCATTCACAGTTGTTATGAATGTGGTGTGCAAAAATAAAAAACCGCTCGTCCCGATAAAAGACTTAAAGCAGGTTACTGAGACGGCGATGTAAAAAAATATATAAATGTAAGATGTTTGATTCCCCAAAAATGTCATTAATGGTAAAAGTCTTGTATTTGTAGCAATCATTTTGATCGTCGCTGGTAGTCCAATAGAAGCCATGAATACAAACAACTGCTTCGTTCTCATCATTTGAAATTAAAATAAATGAACAAAGACAGATATGTACATGTATACAAGCAAAGATACATAAGAAATAAAAAACAAATCGACAAAGGCTATTTCGATAGCAAGACAAAACACTAATCACTGTTATTTACTTTTATGCACTTTTAATCAAATACCAAGTAATAAGTTTGTTTATATGATCGATTGTCTTTTTGTTTAATATTTTGGTTGTTGCAAAATTAATTTTTCTAAACAAATTGCTAAAGAAGCCGTCGACATTTTCCACCTTTCATGCAGAAAATGAAAACTTAATTGAATATTTTCTTTTCATTATAACTTCACATTTCCCAATAATGTAAAGGAATTATACCAATTATATGAATGATAGCCTGTTAATTTTTGAAGTTTCATAAAACCCGTGGTTTTAATGAAAAGAATAAAAGCGATTGGAAGAACATAGTGGGATATTAATATTCTAATGGAAACTTGCTGTGTATTCTCTTTCATGGGAAATTTTTAATATTCACTTTCATATGAACTGAATTATTTACTTTTAATGTTTGTCAACATAGTTTTTAAGCATTTATTCCATGATTTATTGCCACGAGTTAACAATTAGTTGATTAACTATTAAAGATGATGATAGCTACATGTATTTACTTTGAATTTTTAATGTTACATAAGAATTTCTTATCCTGTGATCATATTGTTTTAGTTGCACGTACTATGACATTCATTATTTGAAACTATAGACAAGTAGACCAATATTGTTTTAGTTGCACGTACAATGATATTCATTATTTGAAACTACAGACAAGTAGACCAGGGGTTTAACTTGTAAATTGCTTTGATATTATTTTCAATCCATTTTTTCGGTAAAAAGCTTTATCATCAGATCTTTCATTAATGTATTTTATTTGTGTATATACATGTATATGGTCGATGTTTTGTAACAAGAACTACACAGTCTTCCGCAGCACCTGAGTTTAATCTCGGTACGACTCGAGTTTGCGATGTTGAATGCTATTCAGTTGTTTAAAAAAGTGTCTTTATGTTGTCTGTTTCCTCATGTGTTTCGTGCTGTTCTCGTTCATGTTTACTGGTTTTGTCTTTGCTCTTTCGGACTTTTGACATTCGTGACTTTTGAAATTTAAATCGACCCTATAGGTACATCTTAAAGTTTGCTTTTCAGACTAGATTTTGTTTCACTTTTAAACTAAATTAGTAAAGTTTACGGGTTGGACCAATTATGTGTGATATCAATCGATACTTTCCTCCCTTTCCTCTCTCTCTTTCAGTTAACATAGGTTATCTCCCATATACATGAGTTATCTAACTTTACAGCAGGTATGAGATTTATTTTCTCTGGATTTATTGTTGAAATCCTATGATAAATTTGAGGGGTTCAGAAAGAAAAGGAATTTCCCAACATTTTGAGATAGTTATGTATCTTTTTAAAACATTTCCTTTTACAAAAATACTTACAAAATAATCTGCAATAAAAATGTAAACTTTAAAAGATTTTATATAGTAAAGTTCTTGTGAAATTTAGGGAAATCCCTAATTTCTTTCAGATCTCTCTAGATTTTTCTTTGATTTTCCATGAAAAGAACAGAGGGGCTAAGAAATTACACCTCCTGCAAAGTTAGATAACTCCTGCTTATGGGAGATAACCTATGTAAACTGAAAAGATGGAATATTTAAAATTATTCTTTATATAATATGCAAAAGTGAATTTCATCGTTGGAAGAGTGAACTATGGGAAAAGGTCGAACAAATGTTTCATGCAAGTTAACGAAATATTTGCCATCAAAAACAAATATTTTGATATTATGGACGCTCGAAAATGATTTATACGAGGCATGGCTTAAAACGAATCTTAGAATAATTAGAATTTCATGTTGGTATAAAGACTCGTTGATATAACCTAGTCCTCCACTAAGTCTGCTGTGGGCAGATGCCAATAACTCAGTAATACCCATCAATAAGACATCAACATGATCTACATATTTATAAACAATTAGGAATGTATAAATTAGAATTTCATTTTGACAGAGATGAACCCTTTACATCTGTTCGTAAACTTAACCCTTTGCACGTTTAGTAGAACTTTATAGCAGATATCATTTTGTTTCAGCAATTACTCTCAGCAATATGCTATTGAATTCGACACAATAATTACATAGACTTAATAAAACAAATTGCACGAGCAGACAGAAACACGGAGAACACAAGTATACGTTCATAATTGTTGGTTAATTTACCAGAGTCGTGACACATTTTAATTATAACATGTATCAATGCCAGACACTAACATGCTTCTGCCCGGCTTTTCGAAACTTTTATAATAGCTCACTTTGTAATTGGTTATATACATGTTGGAACGATACTGAAAAAGACAAATGTGTAAGCCAAAGTGTTCCAGGTATATTTATTCACAGCTTATATGAAGCTAAACTGTCGCCGTGCTAGAAGATGTGAACAAGGAAATAAGTTGGATTGAGTGACAAATGATATTAAAAAATATATACTAGTATATAAAATTCTAAATCTCTTCTGTTGCCTGCCTACATTATTTTATTGCACCTCTATATAGCAAAGCTATATGTAAAGCAGACACAGACCTTTAATTTTAGTTTTCTTTGTTTCCCGCCGCAACTCGAAGCGGGGACTACTTCGTATAACATTTTTCAGCTCCAATTAATCGTAGGCTTTTGTGGTTGACAGTTTTTTTTCAGCTTTTTCTGAAATAATCACCTTGCAGTCCCTACCACTTTGAACCGATATTAACTTAACCACGAAATGGCATTGTAACGTTACAATGTATTTTAGTAATTTTTATACCATATACTCGTAGATGTGAAAATTTCTATTTATTAAAACTAATTGAAATTCATCTATAATGAGTAAAAAGTGGTTTATATTTGTGATCTGCGGATATTATGTTCTCCCTATTACAGTTCACTAAATCATTAATATCTTCCATGTTTACAGAATATCGCCAGAAATAAACAGCATCCTTAACATGATGCAGAATGAAATATCCTACTTTGTAGTGATCTTTTTGTATGCAAGAAGGGTTATGGTTTAGCATTTATACCTGCATTACAATATGCTATAAACCGATAACCACCAATAACATGTAAAGTATGTTTATAATATGTAGTTTAACAACTTTAATTTAAAAACAGTCTTCGAGTAAGTACTTTTTTCTAGGCTATGGCTATGTATCTATGTTATCTATTAAACAATCATTTTGTATTTTTTATTCAACTTAATCATAGGACGGAGAAACGAAGCTTGGTTTATCAAAGAAAACCTAACTATTTCTGGGAGAAAATCTGAAGATGTACATATAGTATTCTTATGCAATTTATAACAAACTAATTGGGAGCTTTTATTTATTAACATTTTACATCTGTGTCTGCTCTGCATATTTTCACAATAAAACAAAACTAAAGTCAAATGGTTTTCCTTTTTTATTTTATTTGATCTGAATACACTCAATAATTGTTCTTCTTCCTCGTTACCAAGTTGCATAATTCTCAACAAAATCACATTCCGTAATATTTATTGGTCATGCCTTTAAACGTTTGAAGAAATGCAGATAGTGCACCGGTTATCTAAACAATCACTAGAGCGTGTCACATGTTTGCAATCTTTTGTTGCAGTGCTTTGTTAACCCAAAATCAAACTTAGTGCACGTTTAATGATTTTAGTTCTAGTAAAATGCCATTATTTACCGTCTATTGTTGGTAGTTTTTTTTTTGTATAAAACACGATAAGAAGATTAAAGGCTAAAAGATAAACAAGGTTTAGTTGCATAATCTTCGAAACAGGCATTATGTATACACCTTTATTTTAGCGATTGTAATTCTTTTCTGGGATTTTAAACAGGAGTATGCAGAATGCATTGCGGTAGCGCTAAGCAGCTGAAGTCTTTTCAACATCACTTTAGGCAGATGGCAATTGATTTATTTATCGCAGATATCCATGCGGTAGATTAAAAGGTATATCTTTAATAGCTAAGAACTCTGTTTGTAGGTAAAATGGTAATTAATAAACACAGGTAATTACTTTTGCCTAATAAAATATACACCTGGACGCATTTTTTTTTTAGTTTACGACCACTTAACTATTTATCTCGTCAAAAAAGCGAAATTTAGACCGACAAGAACTTTCTGCTTAAAACATTTCAGATCAAGCTATCACTATCTTTTTTTCCCTCGACTTTAGATTACTCAACCAACCAATCATTTCTTTTTAACAGAGAGTCTGTATTGAGGAGTCAATCTACCCGTCATCTTTTCGATTTCATCCTCGGAAACCCAGGGGTTCTTCTATCGCTTACTCATTCATCGCCCCTGGGACATAACGCATGAAATGGTTCGTTCCGAGTTCAGGATCTGATCTTGAACTTGATATTATCTATATATAGAAACAAGTTTAAATCGCATTAGATAAATCTAAAGCGACCAACCAGAAAGCTCGATACAAAACTATGAAAAACGAAGTATTTCATGCGTTATGTCCCAGGGGCGATGAATGAGTAAGCGATAGAAGAACCCCTGGGTTTCCGAGGATGTTCGATTTAAACTCATCACAAACCTGTTGTGTTTTGTGTAACTACCGGACCCAAAGATCACAATGGAAGAGGGATGTTTGGCGCGCCTTAAAACCTGGTTTTACCCACCATTTCTTTTGAAATGCTGTCCCAAGCCAGGACCATTGCGATCTTCATTTTTTTTCGGTATGTATTCCTTGTTTTGTCTCGTCTTATGGACATTTGAAATTGATTCTCCAAGTTCGGTAATTTTGTTATCACCTTTATTTGATGCCTGACAATTAAGGCAACAAAAATATCTGTAAGTTTCATGTTTCTATTTTTACTTGAACCAAGTTGATATTTCATTTGTTTGAATGCTTGTACAATGTATGACAAAAAGATGATGGTCCACAGCAGGTACATGTACCTCTGCTTCTCGCAAAGTGTGCCCTTAAAAACATTAAATATATATTTTTAAAATTAAGTATTCCAAGTGTATAAAACCTTTTAACTCATATTTTCTCGATAAAAAAAATACTATTAATTTGAGATTTGGTTAGATAACTTAGTTTTTACAGAGTGATTTCGGTTTTATCCGGGAGATGAACATGAAAGGGGTGATACAATAAACATGAAATGACGATGAAGTGGAGGAAAGGGGAACAACGGGCCAATCTGGATGGAGAGTTTTGACTGCCACAGGAAAAGAAATTGATGGGTAGGGATGGGCAATTTAGCCTTCTACATGGGGGTCATACGGGTCTCCTCTTACCGAGACCTGCAGCAGGGTTATGGAACGTGTCATTTTCCCATACAAAGTGCACCACTATGGTTTTCCGCATTTTAGCCTGAAGAGCCCAGCATTAATTACATGACAGGGCTCCCCATTCACACATCTAAGTCGCTTGATTGGCAAAGCGGCCTGACCCGATGTCAGGTTTCTTATCGCTCTTTAGTGGACTTTTACCGACAAGCTTAGTGCTGTTGTGGGCCTATTCGCATCCCGGAACCCGTACGGATAAATTTGAAACAGAAAACTGCTGTAAACCATATGATTTCACAGGTATTGAATTCAAAGTTTTAAAAATATTGCATACCAGACAGAAAAGCTTAAGAAGGAATATCAAAACATAATCATTGTCAATCATTTCAACAGTAAATAAACAGGAATTTATTTTGATTATCATTACTTTTAGACTACCAGGTAACACCATGGTTTGTGTGTACGTCTAAGATTTTACAGGTTAAGCAGATAAAAAGATTTTGATGGCATGATGATTGTGGAATCGCTGCGACTCCTCCTCATCTCGCTGCAAGAAAGTTCATTGATAAATAATCTAGAGAAAACAATTATATGTTAAACAATCATATTTCTTGGTACCGAGAAATCTGCTGTATAAATAAACTCGGTAAATAAGCGATAGAAATCAATTTAAATGAAGGTTGTTTTCGCGTTTCTTGCATATTTTCTGTATATGATTTCGCGGTTATTAGTTGAGTTTAATGTTCGTTTGTTTAATGCATATTGAAAACTGAGATGATAATACAGATAGATCATGTTTAATGGAAGTTTTGATGCCAAGAATATCAGAGATTCAAAATTACTGCGATAAAGTTAAAACATCATGCAACAAACAACATGCTGCTTTGGAAATTAAATAGCTAGAATAAATGTACTTTGTAAATAAGAATAATATTTTTTAAATCGACATAAATATATCTTCAACACATTTTGATCGAGATGCAGTTATTATTTAAAATAATGAAAATCCGACAATTAAATAGCACAGCCGGCCTATGTAGACTTACAGCACATTTTTGTTAATCACACGTTGTCTTCAAATTGCTAACACATCATTCCTATACCTCAAAGTGAACTAAAAATAAAACACTGACTAAATATTAGAAAAACACTTTTTAGGACACAAGTCTTGGAATTGTCAGTTTCTTGATTGTTTATCAAATTTTGTGACTATCAGTACCACTTTAGTTTATCACATTATGTGACTGTCAGTACAATGTTATTTGTAATTGTCAGTTCCCAGTCAGTTTGTCACATTTGTGACCGTCAGTACAATATGATTTGCAATTGTCAGTTCCCCACTAGTTTGTCACGTTTTGTCACTGTCAGTACCATGTTAGTTTGTCACCCTTTGTGACAGTCAGTTTCCCGTTAGTTCATCACCTTTGTGATTGTCAGTTCCCCTTTAGTTTATAACTATTTGTGACTGTCAGTACCACGCAAGTTTGTCACATTTTGTGACTGTCAGTTCCCCGTCAGATTGTCACATTTTATGACTGTCAGTTCCCCGTCAGATTGTCACATTTTATGACTGTCAGTTCCCCGTCAGATTGTCACATTTTATGACTGTCAGTTCCCCGTTAGTTTGTCACATTTTGTGACAGTCAGTACCACCTATTATGTCAAAGTTTCTGACTGTCAATTCCCCGTTAGTTCATCACCTTTTGTGACTGTCAAATATCCGTTAATTTGTCACATTTTGTGACTGTCAGTTCCCCTTTAGTTTATCACCCTTTCTGACTGTCAATCACCTTATCACCTTGTCGGACAGTTCCCCGTAAGTTTATCACATTTTTTTATAGTCAGCGTAACTCCATGGTTAGTCTTAGATTTGAATTTGCGCCTTATATAATACCTTTTTGGTTTTATAAGTGTGCTCGTCATTAAACAACTTTTCATAGTAATCTTTTTTTTGGCCTTGACCATTGTTTTGATTTTTTTCGTGATAACCCGTTTGCATTTATTTTTTTACTCTCGCCATTGCTAGTTCTAAGTTTGAATATTAGCTTTTGTAAACTATATCCCTGTTTTGTTGCTTTAAAAAAATCTTTTTTAAGAATTGGTTAAAAAACGTTAACAATGTTAAAAAAAGGTCTATGTAGTTCAAACAAAAAATCCTGAAGCGATTTAACAATTTATACACCAACTCACACAAGGAAACGTTAATTTTTCCACCATTGAAGCTTTATTGTCAATAGTTTGTCAAGATTTAAGAATGAACCATTGAAGCGAAGAGCTTTAATCCTTCTATAGCACAAAAACTCACGATTTATTTACCTAAGATACACTGTTATAGGGAAGATAAAAATGATGCAATTCCCAATGAAATCAATAGCCTGTCTAAAAAGTAATATTTTTATTGTGACTTGTCTTTTGTATTCTACGCTAGCTTTGGCTTAATAAGACTCTATAGTGACAAAAGGTGCTGATACACAATGGAGGGAAATAATTAGGTGCAAGATATCAGATTTGGCCTTGTAGAATCAGATGAACCTCTTTTGTTCGCTGGTACTGATAACATTAGATTTTACGCCTTCATTTTACAGATTGTCTTATCATTTCAAGGAATGAGATAGAATTCTATTAAGACATAAGGCTTATGCACATTGTATCATATATCTTGATATTAGAGCGGTTTTTTTTTAACGTAACGAAGCCTTTAGAATGCTTCAAAGCGAATGTTCTCAAATATTCAAATAGTTCGTTAGTCTTAACTTTGAAAACTAATCCGTTTTAACACTTGAGGGATCTTTCTATTTTGACATAATGATACCATGGTAAATTTGAAAGCTGCAATAAAAATGATCAATTGTTTGAAAAGAACAATTTGTTTCCAGAACAGCGATAGAGACCTGAGCATTCCACCATAAATTGAATGTGCTATTTATCACCAATGAGATTGTCAATGAAAAGTGTTTTAAAATGGAGAGAGACGACTTTTCTCTAGATGGCTTTTAATCTGTATCGCAATATTGCTATTGATTATAGGGGTTAATTAAACTGCTAAACTGTCATGAAAACTGCGAAATGAACAAAAACCTTCAATCTCATCCTGACCAAGTACCATTGAGAAACGTCCTAGGAAACACAGGTCTATTTGTTGAACAATCCTAGAGAAAGATTTTTTGTTTACAAATCAATTCTTAGAAAATGTGATTTGTTTGTATGCTGTGTTTAGATTCTGACAAGGGAAAAAAGACATAAACAATCATTGATTGAAAGCGACCACGTTTCAGAACGCTTTTACTAGCTTAAATGGATATTTCTTAATTCTTCTGATATAAACGGTTTTTTAATTTATATCATTAGAATCTGAGCTATTAGTTCTGTTTTCTATTTATCCATTTTTAAATCATTTATTAAAATTTAAAATACAAATAAATACATCCAATTTTGTGTTAATTATTTAAAATAAGTATTCATAATAAAACAAGTTACATATATCAACATCAATTCTTAATTAACTAACTTAAAATGTCATGTAAAAAATAAGCAAGTATAACTGGTTACCTTCAATATATAGTAGGACTTTTGTTTAGTTAAACAAACAATTAAAACAAGCTCCAAGCCGTATCCATAATTTGTCATTCACAGAAAAAATAGATAAATCCAAATTTGGTGCATATATACTTTTGCTAAAATCAGTTATTTTTAATTTATACAAGGAGAATATTTATCCTTATGAGTCATTGATTTTGCATGCACGTTAGCCCCCAAAAGCAAATCTTTTAAAGACACATCTGAAATTATACCAAGAAATATTCAGTTCAATGCAATTAGTTTTTATTTCGGAACAAATGGATTTAAAGGCACAGCAATGGCCACGTTTTAATGAATAGATATATATGCCTGTGAAAAATACTTGCTAAAGGAATAAACAAGGTCCCTCTTTTGCATGGTATTTGATTTAAAAAAAAAACAAATAGAAAATCAATGATTTTCTTTTCCATAAATTTATGCAAATCAAACTTGCAATATCGGCATATAAAAAACTGTACTTTAATTCAAAGTTAAACCTTATCGTTATCCGCTAATGGTTTCTAGAAATTAAATTCAGTCAGTGTCGTACATCGAACATGCTTGTCTGGCTTTTTATTTATAATATGGCGATTTTGTATTTAAACAACATTTGGTAAATGTTAAGCACTTTCAAGTTCAGATTAAGATCCTCAAAACAAATGTATTTTCAAACAAATCCAAGATATAAACAAATGACTATATTAGAAAGGTTCTAAAGGAAAGGAATGCATCGGAAAACCCGCTCGGAAAGTCCGTAACATACACCCTTAATTCGTTTACACTTGAAGAATGTTTGTTTATGCACATTTGGTGTATTTGTATTGCATATTTGATCTACATTTCAAAAGTACAAACTGATTAGAGAGTATAGGTAGCAGCTGTTGACAGGTGTGACGATCCGTCAAAGACTTTGGACAATTATATTAAGCCATGCAGTTTTAACATAAGAAGTCAAATCTATATATAATAAGTCTTTGCACTGTTTAGTATGTTAGTATATAAAGTCTCGATGACATACTGTATAAAATCTATTAAAACATGTCAGTAACCGTTCTGAAATATGTAGCTTCAAAATATAATGCAACAAATTTTTATATCTTGGGCAGTTATTTTGTAGAATTGGAGGTAGAAAAAATGCATGCACTTAACGTACATTTTACTCTATATAACAATTTGTATAAGAAGAAAAAAAACTAATAGCGCATCCGTATGTCGAACTTCTAAATGGCCAAAGTCAACACTAATACGGAACATACACCATAGCCATTCTCGGTAAAAAAAGAACAATGTTGATTTTTACATTAACCCGCTTTGAAACATTAGAAGACAAGTTCCTGAAAGGTCCCACCCTAACCACTTGCTACTTAACCAGAAATATTTTATCTTTTTGTAAGAACAAAATGGGCAATTTTTAGATAGCAGGCCTAATGCTTTGATAAAAGTCTGACGTTTGAAATTAATATAAAATATTTTAAGATAGGACACAATGTGTTGTGATAAATGGTAGATGTATCTGAAGATCATTTGATTACATGCATGTGATTTCAGTGATCGAATCTGTCAGAATTCAGAGTTTTATCATCTTTCTATATAACTCTTCGTGATCGGTGGTGTGGTTGATAAATGTTCAGAATTAAACTCTTTCTAATATATATTTCTCTATATACATGTAACTCTTTCAGAATTTGACTAAGAACCTTTCTTCACTTTTATCATTCTAAAGATTTTTAACGTCAAACAACTGTAGCACTTGCTTAGTTTTTACGCCAATAACTAAATGTATAAAATACAATAATGAATTATAACAAGAAAAAATAACTATTTTATACAAGAACGCTTCATTGGCATTTATATTCTTTCCCATTTATTTTCCCTGTATAGTTTACATTAAATTATGTATGATTTGCGTTAAATAGCATTATTATATCTGTGGAATGTTATCCTTTTGTTATTTCATAGTAAATTTATGTTTGCTTTTGTAAAAAAAAAGAGATAGAATGATATGTCTCAAAACTTAACTACAACACACATTTATTATTGAAAGAAAAAAAAATAGAAAACAACAGAACTATTACTTTTTAATTAAAAATATAATATTATTTAAGAACAAAAATATGATTATGCTTAAAACAAGAAAAAAATGAAAAATTCTTTGATCAATTTAAAGATTTTAAATTCTATGTTAAATCCCAAATTTTTATTTCTATAAATTCACAAGGTAGCATCAAATCATAACTTTTTTCCCTATATATTTTATCTAATTTAATTAACTTACTTTTCGAGTTGTGCATCGCTCAGACTCCTCTTTAAGATCAAAACATTCTCTGCTTTCAGCAGATTATAAAAGAAGAATAATTTCATGAAATCGATCACCTCAACCTGCCAATCAAGTTCCACCTCCGAGAAACCAGCAGTTAGGTGAAATAACGGCACCGCTTATATTGTCAATACTTAATGATTACTAATTTCTCTAAAACACTGTCATGACGGGGCTAATTGGTATTATTATTAATAAATATAGTAAATTGCAATTTGAGTGTTATAAATGTTTCCTTCTAGCACATAATTGATGGATATTTTCTAATGAAACGAGTATTTACTGTAAATAATAGTATTATTGAAATTAACATGTTTGTTTGCTGTATCGTTATCGCCGCTATCTCAATTAAAAATTCTATGAATAAAAAAGGGAAAAAAAATTGCCAATTCATTCAATTCAATTGATTTAAACGACTAGCATTATATTTCAATGACAAGGTAGTTAAAAAATCGAACTTTTTCTTGTCAATAATTCTAAAAGTTTTCCAAATATAGGTTCTTTGAGATTCAATAAATACATGAAATTGATACCCTCTCCCCCATTTCCGGAAACCAGACCATTGACCAAAACGTTAAAGACTTAATCAATTACGTGTAGCACGTCACCTACGTAACAAAATCAATGCCCTGATTGGCTTGTACAAGGGACGTAAGGATATCTTTGATTAAGGGACAATAACCATATGAAACGTGCCTTAAGAAACATTGTGATTCGTATGGAGACTCCTATCAATCTTGATGGCTAATCAATGCTTTGGAGTGTTAGTGGTAAAAGACTGTCATTGTATCAGTGGTTCCTGATTATACACTGCTGAAAAGTGGTTACTCCACGACCTGGGAGACCAATCCATTAAAGTTAATATGATTGATAGTATAAGTTAATAGTTTAACGAACTGAACAAAACACAACAGCAATAACCTTCTTCTTAAATAAAAAAGTTTCAATTTCAAAGGTTGGACATATTTGCTCTAAGCCTTTGTTTTACTGGGATCGCAAGGTCGCCAAAAGTAGGCCCTTAAAATCCGTAAACCCGAGTTCATTTATACGTACACTTTTACGCGAGCTCACGACTATCTGATTGCAGTTTAGTTCCGTACAAAACATGTGTTTATTTTGTAGTGTCGGTATCTTCTAGGTCTATTTTATGGACTTTTACATTCGATTGTCCCTATCACTGTCGACAAGCGGATTATCGTAACTGTAATTACGACGATCCCAATATGGCGACGGGAAACCCCCGTAAAATAAACAATCCCTTTTTATTCATTTAATACACAACTACACACGACCATACTTGGCCATTAAAAAGGTCTTTTGGATAGCGATATACTGTTAATATGATTTGAATCTATATTCATCCGTTTGGGAGAAATCCACAACAGAAAAATGTGACAAGATCGTCGTAACGCCGATGCCAGATTATCGTAACTTCAAAATTTATTTTAAAATGATTATCGTAACTCAAATAAAATGGAAAAAATAAAATCGTGTCATTCCAATTCCTACAGAAAAATACAAAATAGATATCAATCAAAATATTAATTACATCACTTGTCACAACTTTCACCTTAGCAGTATCTTGGGATCCTATTAAAACTAGTTACTAAAGCTTCACTGACGGGAGGGGGTGCAAATGGTTACTTCAATATGAATGTATTCATAAGAATACGTTCTAATTCTAAACAAATAATTTTTAAATCTAACAATAAGAATTTATAGAAGTATTCAAGTGAAAATCTTATAAAAATGCATGTATTTGCTTTTATATTCTTAAACTGACAGAATAACAAAAATATTCCTCTTTGAATGTTTTTGGTGCATCTACTTTAATTGATTATAGCTTAAACCGAAAAAAGCCAATAATACATAGTCAATAAATTAATTTTATATTAAGCTTATGTTTAGTCTAGTGCAAATGGAAATCAGTCCATTTAGTGAGATATACCAAATGTGTACTATTTGTGGCGGAATAGGCTTGTCCTCTTCACGGGGTTGTCAGGTCTATAATACGGTAAGCCTGATCGCTGACCAAAGTGGGCTAACGTGCATCAAGAGTGCCACGAATCATGCAAGTAAAAGATTCATTTTTGGACCACCGAGTAGAGCACTATATAGACTAAATTATCCGCCCTACTCACCCTCCCCTTTTCCTGTGGTCCTTAATATTTGCTGCTCCTTTGTCTCCCACCCCACATATATATATCACATCATCATTTTATGTTCATTTTATCATCCTCTTCTTGTTCATACCTTATTTAATCTTTTAAGTGTTTCTATGAAATGAAATATAGTTATTACTTACTCTATCATAAAGTTGAAATTGACCATTGAATGCTTGATGGATGCAGTTTTTGTCTCGCCTGCGAAGCAGAGCGAGACATAGGTGTTACTTTACCGGCGGCGGCGTTAACTTTTTGGAAAAGTTTTATGAGCATCTCCATATCTCAAGAACTATAGGTCATGGGTTGATGAAACTTGGTATGCATATGCCCCAGTAGTAGCTAATTAGCACAGTTGCATCCCCATCTTTTGACTTTGACCTTGATTCTACGGTTGAGTGACTTTGACAATTTTCAATACATATAATAGCAATGGAAAATTTTTACGAGCACCTCCATATCTCAAGAACTATAAGTCCTAGGTTGATGAAACTAGGTATGAATATGCCCCAGTAGTAGCTTAGCACAGCTGTATCCCCATTTTTTGACCTTGACCTTGATTTTCCGGTTGAGTGACTATGACAATTTTCAATACATATACATGTAATAGCAATCTTATGGTTTTTCAAACACCTCCATATCTCAAGTATTATTGGTCCTAGGTTGATGAAACTTGGTATGCATATACCCTAGTAATAAAATATCTTAGCACAGTTGCATCCCCATCTTTTGACTTTGACCTTGTTTTTCTGGTTGAGTGACTTTGATTATTTTTATTGCATTTAATAGCAATGTTTAAGTTCTATAAACATCTTTTGATCTCAGAAACTGAAAATCCATGTAAATTCAAAATATAGTGGAAGAAAAAAAGAAGAATTGATTCTGATGGTGCAGCAGGCGAGACATACTTTAGTGTTAACTCTAGTTTGTAATATTCTTGCTCCTGACGTAAGAAAATCGCGAGGAAGCGAACAATGATATTTGATACGGTATTTTAAACTGAAAAACAAAGCAACAAGAAATCCGTGAGCCAATGATGACTAGTGATACCTCCGCTTTCACAGCTACTGGTAGTATGCCTTGTGTTTAATATAAAGTTTAAATGCTTGATCATCGGAATCCCGCATATCATGTCCGTTTCAAGCTTTTTACCAAACATCAGCAACAAAGAAGTAATTATAGTTAGAGTTATACATGTAGTTGTATGTAAGTACATGTAGATGAAAAGTATAACATAATTTTAAAAAAAAATGTTTTCGGTAAACAGGAAGAAGATGTCCGATGGATCCAAAAACGTATCCCACAATACACTATGCCCATATCAAGCTTGTTACCAAATATCAGCAATCTATGAATATCAGTTGCTAAGTTATGAGCAAATGAAAAGCGGAAAGGAATTAAAGTATGGCGGAAAAATTTCAAGGTTTCGGTTAACAAGAAGTAGTTGTCTGATGCAACTTTAAACATATCCCACTATGCATCATGTTCATATAAAGATTGTCTCTAAATAAGAACAACCTAGTACTAAAAGTACAAATGTTGATGAATTACGAATAAACAAATGCGGGACGGAATTACGGAACAACGAAATGAACACGCTTTTGGCTTGTGTAAAACTGGTCACGGAAAGGTGACATTTAAAATTCATCCACTCGTCGCAACTTCGGCTGAGTTACCTCCTCGAACTTCGAAGAGAAGCGGACTCGTCCAAGGAATGCTGATTGAAAATTAACTTGCACAGAGTTGTGAAAAAGGTACTAGTATACGGACACCTCGGCCACACTTTATTTCGTCTCGACCATATGACTCCTCGGTCATACTATGTAAATCTCAGATGTATATATAGGGATTAAGTCTCTATTCTGGTAACTTTTTTTGCAAAATGTATAAATCGAATTATCTTAACTGACAGATTATATAATACTTTTAATTAAAAAAAATCTTTCGAACGAAGAAATAAGTAAAATTGGCAGATGTTAAAAGCATACTGCGGCCAAGGACACATTACTACGACATTTATTCTTATTGGAACTATTATTATAAGGATCTTTTACGCGTCTATATATTGCACAGTTGGTAGATTTTGGACACGCTTTTCAGTTCAGACTAGATTTACCTCTTGGTTTTTTTTTTTTAAAAACAGTTTTTCTCATTCTCCTTATTGTTGTTAAAATCACTGTATATAATTTTACTGTCTTAGGATTTCCCGCGTAAACCATAGCCGGCAATACCCCGTCAGAATAAAACGCCGTAGCTTTACTCCCATATATTTGATACAACAAACAAGCATGATAATAAGATTTTCGGTCGCGATTTTGATGCCTGACTTCTATCTCTGACATGCTAATCAAATAATCAATGCCTAACTTTGTAAAATTGTTTTCTTTTAACGAACGATATAGCAGAGTTACCATAATCAGTAACCCGAGTTACGATAATCTTTCTTTGAAAAATATTCGAGTTACGATGATCTTGCCACATTTTTCTGTTGTGGATATCTCCCAAACGGATGAATATTGATTCAAATCATATTTACAGTATATCGCTAGCCAAAAGACCTTTGCAGTAGCAAAGTATGGTTGTGTGTCGTTGTGTATTGGATGAATTAAAAGGTAATATTTATTTTACGGGGGTTTCCCGTCGCCATATTGGGATCGTCGTAATTACAGTTACGATAATCCGCTTGTCGACAGTGCCTATGGTATTTCTTCGCTCCTTTGAAAAGTACATCGTACATTGAAGTCATTGCCAAGAATTAGTCCGGTTTAAGGGAGATAATTCAATCTAACCCTAATTGCGATATGTAAGAACGATAACTGTTGCATTATCTATCTCAAAGTGTAGTCTCAACATGTGGTTTCAATCACAAAATTAATAATTAACACCTTTTTGTTAGATTTCTTATCAGAGATATTTTCCTGTTTTGGGGATTAAATTGTGTCACGGTTAGTTCTATTTCATATTAGGGTCCGTTTTAATTTTGGTCGTCTCGAGAATTCAATGTCATCATCTACCCGGCGATCTGTCAAATAAAGGGGTGATGAGCAAACAACAGGCGTACAACTTGAAAAAATGTTATTAATTTTAATTAAGTTTTTTTTAAAATACTTTATAGTGTTAAAAGGAACGAATATTTTTTTTATTATTATCTTTTTATAATTTTTTTTTTGTATAGATCGTTACAGAAAGATAATTTTCAAGACCAAAGTTTGAATTAAAATCGTCATGTTGACTTAAAACACTTCTAGAAAAAAAAATCAATTTTCCCAAAATTTGTTCTTTTTTACATGATCGAAAAATTGTGTCCTAAAATTGAGGTTAAGTTTTTTTGAGTTTTTTTTTTCGTGTTAGATATGTACAGTGCTTCTAATAGACAAAATGCACGTCTTGCGGCTGGAGCTTTTTTGTCAGTTATTAATTTTGACTTAAAACTACTCTGCAGTGGATCAACACGAGTTCTAGAATCAACACGAGTTCTAGAAGCTTTCATAAAGACTACCCCATAATGAATAGTTCCATTACAAACTTAAAAAAAAAAAATGAAAACCAGATAATCAGAAATACTAAAGGCAAGTGGCTCTCGACGGTTGAAGCTTTGTAACTTTCATAGCTATACTTTAACGCTATTTATGAGTGGTTATTGTCTGCACGAGTTTTAGAGAACCAAAGTGTGTACATATCAAGAAAATACAGGGAAAAAAACGTGTCACGTCTAAACGTATGTTAGAAATAGTTTGAAAATAGACTAAGTTAAGGTTACTAATTAGCTCACTAACGTTGAGAGAAAAATTATAGTGTATCCTTATTAGTGGAACGCGACTTCAGGTTAGGAAACATCATAAGAATGAGTCAAAAAGGGTCCTGACCCCGGACCCCTGGAGTTTAGACAACTCCGATATTTACATTCTTAGCGTGGGTGAATCTTTGGTTCTGATTCGGATATTTTTATTTAATAAAGTTTGATACGCTTTATTTTCATGTAATGCAATGGGAATTTTCAACATTTAGGCTATATCGCTTCTGAAGACTTGCAGTCGAATGTAGCAAAATGTATTGCCTGAATCATAATGGTAATTTTGATATATATCATATGGCAGTGGTGCGCGTTGGTGAAGTTTAATGCCACTTCGGTAATAAAGGGTACATCATACCATGGAGTTATTATGTATATAAAGTCTAGAATATAATAAGTCGATGATAATGCCTAAAGATAAAGATGTTTTCGTGAATATTCAGTCAAAATTTCAACCTATAGAGTTTCTTTTATAATTTAAAAAAAAACGGAACCAGCGTCAGGCGTGAAAAGGTGTACAAGTGTTGCTTGAAATTATTTTTCAAATATTGTAACATTGAAAACTATGAAATATTTTCTGACATGAAAGACTTACTAAATTGCCATTTAACCACTGGATGGCAAATACGGTGCAATTAAATTGCATTGCATGCAATGTCGGACAGCTAATTGCCTTTTATAATATAATTTTATAATTAGGCTATCAAATTAATTGTTATAAATCTATTTAGGTTTAAAATAGAGAAACTAAATCATTTCAATTCCCAAAAATTTAACACTATTTAAACAAATTATTTATCACTTCAGCGGGTGGTTATCTGCTTGTGATAAGATAGGACACATTTTATCTAAACATATAGATTTTAGTGAGATATTCCTTAAAAATGGTAATTTTTAAACTAAAATGGAAGCAAGAAAACCTTTACCGATTTTTATCAAAAACACATCTTTGTAAAGATCAACTTTTCTGCTTTCTTCCGATACCAGCAATTAAAAAATATTCTTAATAGAAGTATTTTAATTAATTTTCAGAAATGAGGCAATTCTCAAATTCTGCCGATTTTCATTGTAAATTTATAAGGTTGATGTACAGGGCAACACCACCTTTTTAAAAATTTAATTGGAAGCAAAAAAATGATAAACTATTGTAAAATAACTTATACCATCATAAAGAGGAAACATTGAAGTTTTTGCTCATATCAGCACCTAAGAAATATCTTTAAGAATAACATTTATATTGTAGGTTAAAGTTATTTTCCCGTTATAGTTCTATGTTAAAAAGTTATCGATACAATTGTTGATTCTAGCGCATGCGTAACGGTATACCGGACTAATTCTTGGCAATGATTCATACTTCAGCAAGATATGAGTCTGTGTAAATAATTTACGACGTAAGTGAAAAAATATCATTTATATTATATTATAAACCATCAATTAGTCTTTCATTTTTTTTCTTGCCAGAGAAGATACGCCGTTCAATGATGATATGAAAAGTAATGTTTCATTTTATCGGTTTATAAATCTATATCTCTCTCCGGCAAATTAAAAAGTGTTAAAACCTTCCCCATATGCTTACACGAGATATTGAAAAAGACATAAATCTTGCTTCTTGAATATTCGTCAGACAAATACAAAAACAATCACCCGGTCGTACTTTAGCAGAACTGTTTCAGTGTTTCTTGAAAACAGTTAGTCGATCCTTGCTTAAACTATTTGACAATGTTCAATGAGAAATAAGTCAAATAAAATCAAAATCAAATTACGCCCAAAGAAGGGCCGTGAAGTACCAAACTCGAACTCAATTGTCGAACAAAACACTTACATAGATGTAAACAATTTGCTGAAGAAAATAATTCAAAAAAAGACTGTTGTTCATTCGAGGCGCATTTTAAAGCTTGCGCGGTGAATAAAGTTTTTGATTTATAATTTGTTTTTTTTAAATAAAACTTGGGCATGCAACCCCCAAAACTATTAAAAAAATTTGCTGAAAAACAAACTGGTGCAAATTTTATAGCTGAATGTCCAACAACATGGTCTTAGAATTACATGACATTCAGGAATATTTGGAATCCATTAATAAGTAACCATATTTCCCAGCTTAAATTAAACTACTTTGAAAATAATAACAACGCCAGCTTACAAGTTTCTATTCTATAAAATACGATTTTGAATAAGAAAATGTCACTTATCTTTTTAAAAAGACCAGTTTCCTTGTATACTATTGCTATGAGGCGTAAACGAGATATTCTGGGACCAAATTACATTCTAAATACATCTTGTGGTAATTCATACTTTAAATCATTTTACAGCAACTAAATAAATGTTGTATGTTTTAAAATTCATCTAAAACGGTTTAAAACAGCTTTACTAACTACTTTTCAGAGTATTTACATATTCACTCGAGTCAGGCAATCTATCACTTTATTTGCATGTTAATTCTTTAAGGAAGGGTTTCTACATGTTTTATTCAAATCCATTTACTGCTCTTGCATGACTACTTACTGGTGTAAGATCAATAGTACCATGATAATTATGGTTTAACATTTGGAAAAACGGAAACGGTTGCACGACCTTTGTATTTGAACATAAGTCTTGTTTCAATGTAAACTATGCATAGATCACCAGTCTGTTGAATAATGTCGAAGATGGTGTTATGTAATAAGTCAGTGACTGCAGACATCATTTACTTCACTCAAGCTTATTCCATTGTTGAAATAATCAGGAGATGATACCAACTTTACAATACGTGCCACATACATGTTACACATGTATGGATGTCAAAGTATAGAATGAAAAACAAGAATTGTTTAGGTATTGTCTAATTAAGTTAACAAATTCGTATAAAATAAAGCTATTCAAGCGATACATGTTTTGCAAGGTATAAGTGAACATCTTGAGTAGCCTCAAGGTTTTTATTTATAATTATTTTAGTTTTTGCTTTAGAGTAAGTTTGTAATTGTTTGACGAATTCGACTAAATGGGTGATATAATGATCATTCGATGAGGAAGAAGTGAGCTCTGGAATCAAGACTAATTGGTGATTTTTGAATTTTAAAAGGTAGAGAGATGGATACACCGAACTAGGTAGAGACTTGATGTTAGTAACCTATTTACCACCTTGGCACCAAAGGCTGTAAGCAAACAGAATGAACAAGGGAGAACGATTTAGTTTACCGGAGAGAAGCCGAAGTTCATACTCATAACAAGAATTACAACAGCGCTTTAACGTCCAAGGAAAGTAGCATCTTTTCGTATATGGTACACCCTTACGATGTGTGGTCATGCTTTCTATGATGTAGTCCGTTGACCCCCTGTATACAGCAGCAGCAGAGCCTAGCTTGTCGTAAGATGCGACTAAGGGTCTTGGGATTCTGATGTCGGGTCAGTGTGACCAAGTGTGTACCCTAGGTGGTCGAATAGGGTGGCCCTCGTCAGCGGGGGTTGTCAGGTCTATAATACGGAAACCCTGACCGCTGATCATAGTGAGCCAACGTGTGTGGAGAGTGCCACGCTTCATGCACGTAAAAGACCGCTTTGTGGACCGCCAAGTAGTGCACCACATAGGCTAAATTTTTCGCCCCTATCCATCTCTCCCCTTTTTCTGTGGCTCTTCAAAATTTACCGTTCCTTTGTTTCCCAACCCACCCCAATATTTCGTTTATCATCATTATTTCATGTTCATTTTATCATCCCTATCATATTCATCGCCTGTAAAACACCACCTCACTCACTAACTCACTGTATACAACATAGCAGGGTTTCTCAATACAACCTGGTGCATGCATCTTAACCACAGAGTGCATAAAGAGGCTTGGAACGATGACCAGGGTACTGGGTGCTCTCTAGCTTTGAGATTTTTAGTTTTGGATTTCGTTCTAAGATGCTAAGGAGTATCAATTGAATTCAAAAAAGGCAAAGATAAAACCAGCAGACATTACAATACACTAAAAGCAACAAACTGCAACGTAAACGAGAGCGACAACAACCGACAAGCAGCATAATACTTTTTATCAATTTGTTTGTCGGGCGTGATGTTCTTTACGGAAGTCATGATACATCCCACAGGCCCTGAAATCAGTTAGCAACAGATGAGATTCTTAGTGTTTAGTTTTATTAAAAATTGCTTAATTACTATAAACATGTTTGACAAATAACTTAATTTTATCGTGCTTGTATTGTGCACATATGTCTAAAATCGTGTTGTAGTTTTGATTCGAATTGTTATAAAGTTTTTTAAATAATTCGAAACTATCGTCATATCACACTGGTAATATGAGTTGAAGATATGACAGTTGCTTTACACTGTTACAAGTAAAGAGATAAAATATTGATAATAACACGTGAAGCTGTAAAGACCTTTTTACATAAAAGGTTGTTAAATCAACAGTAGATCTTTGTATTAATTAGAGTTCAATATTTGGTAAGGGTTTACCCAGAATAATCAAGATCTCAAATGTAAACATACGGTATAATTTATACATTCTGAATTTATTTTGAATTTTATTTATTAATCGATGGTAAATGTAATTAAATTTGTAGAACCATTACAGATATCCGATAAAACAATCGATATGGAAGAGTAGTACGTATCAACTTAAAAAAAATATATGTAACAAAACATCATTTAACTCTAATCGTATAAGACATGTATGTATTTGGGTCTCCAAATTATTAAAAGTTTAATTGCTTAATCTCTACACTCGCCAGAGTGGCGGTGAAGTGATTATTTCTCCGTTAGGACGGTGTCTGACCGTCCGTACTCTAATGACATGAAAATCAAACTGCATACTACAAAAGTTTTAATTGTGAACATGTCTGATTGTGCATTGTACTTGACCAAAGTCTAATAATTCTGAATTTTATCTGACAGTTTAGCAAAACAAGTCTATTAGTCTTAATGTTCTCGACCTAGTTTAAATTTCGACCAAGTCTGAATCATTCTTAACAAATAGAAAGACCTTATCTAATGCAGCAAAAAAAATGTGTTACTCAATGATATTAGTTTTAATTAGGGTCGAGTAAAATTAAGTATTTTTGGACTATTTCAAATGATATAGAATATGTTTAGACATTTTTTCACACAATCATGCTTTTGTCAAGTCCAAATAAGTATGAAAACTAAGGTGTCATTTGAAACTTTTGTAGTTTTCAGTTACACTTCAGCAGATCAGATAAAAGTTTTGCGCTGCTGCACAGAATAATAATTGTGGTTCGATCTTCAGCGAAGTCCAAGACATACTTTTCATGTTTCGCTACTTTTAAAATATTTTTTGTTAGATGTAACATGTTGTATGCACTAGAAGTGACTGTAAACTTAAAACATTCGCATAAGTTTGAAAACAAAAGCTCTAAAATTTTAAACAAGCACATATAGTTATCAATCTACCGGAATGGCCCGTGGCGATTACTTCGTTCAAATGCTCATAGAGATAGGCATTAGTTATTGTGTTCGCTCAGCTGATTTGGTCTTAACCTTTTAGAACTTTCGAAATTTGAATGTCGCATTGGTTCTTCTCTCGAATCGCGAAGCAACTACAAGACAAAAAGGACACAAGTTAAGCGAGTTAAGTAAAAGCTATAGAACACTTTAAGCTTACGGTCAATTCTAAGTGTAGATTTAAGTGCAAAGCGGAAATATTAAAGGGAACACCTAGGTCACTCTAAGATAAAGTGAGTCAAGTAAAGACATGTCGCAGCCTTGTTCCATTTTTAACCAATAAATGTTTTCATTATTGTTGATATAACTAGATAAGTACAACTGTTCAATATCTTTTTCTACGATTTCTTTCAGATACTATTATTGTAAATTAGATAAAAACGAATGAAAGCTTTAAAAGACAGACTGTCATCAGTTGACAATTATTTTGAAAACACTGTGATCGATTCTTTTTAAGCTGACACTAATCATATCAACTACATGTTGAGTCGTGTCAATGATTTCGTAGAAATCTATTTTATAGCATTTTTTTCTCTTAATTTTAAGTCTTGTAAAGATTTCTCTGAATCGCTGTTGGTTTTATAACTTAGTTAGATAAGATATCGACGCATGGGTTTGAAACATATGGATAAGGAAATTGAAAATAAGCTGCAGAGAAGAAAAGGATTAAAATATCTTAAAGTACGACAATAATGTAGAAAAAAGTCAGAAATTGAAATGCAAAAAAATAAATATATTAAAATAACTTAGTATGGTCATTTCTGTCTCCAGCATTTAATCTTTAAAGTATAATTTGTTCAATCTTACTTGCTAAAAGACACATCTTGACGCCCAAAATTAAAAACTCGTACTCAATAAATTAAATGTCCAGAAAACAGTTAATTCTAATCTTGAAGGCCAAGGTTATTAAGTTGTCCTATCATTACCAAGCAGCGAGAATTCGGCTACCCCAGGAGATGAACATGAAACTGATGATAAAGTGAGACGGTATACGAGTTTTCAGTGCCACTGAAAATATTGAAATGTGCAGGGTTAAGCAAACAAGGGGTTGCACTTAGTTGTGCTAAGGATACCCCCCACTCGGCCACTCAGAAAAAGGAAGTAGATGCGCGATTGACCTGGAAAGAGGAGGCACGATACAACTAATCATGCTAAAGCTTTGTACCAAATTTGAAATCAATCCCTTCAATAGAAGCCGAGAAATCTGTTACCAAAAACTGTCTATTTTTTACCCTTAAAAAGACTAAGTCGGCTCAGAAAACAGGAAGTGGATGCGCGACTGACATGGAAAGGGGAGACATGATACAACTCATCATGCTAATGCTGTATACCAAATTTGAAATCAATCACTTCAGTAGAAGCTGAAAAATATGTTACGAAAATTTGTTACGGACGGACAGACGGACAAGGTGATTGCAATATAGCCCCTCTCTTACGAGTGGGGGTATAATTAATCCTACTAGAGGGGGGTCAAGGCTCTTCATTAGAACACATGTGGACCTTTTGAGGCATTTTATCACATGGTACATTTTTACAGTTAGCTGTAAGGGCATCTTTACAATGACCTAACAACCAAGCATGCAACCCCATTCACCACTAAGTCACTAGCTCTGTTGGCCAAAAGGCGGAACAGGACGTTAGTATACTACAGAAGCAGAGGAATCTATGGGGCAAAGGTAAAGCTTGTCAAAACAAACAAGAACAACACGAAGAAAAGGACAACTCAAAACAACAGCAATCAGAAATGCGCGTCATATCGCACAGGGACTTGCTCCCCTCTATCAATATTTTGTTTGAGTCAATGTGCGGTACGAAAAAAAAATTGGCAATCGCATATTTTTCGTACCGCACATTGACTCTGAAAAATATTGATAGAGGGGAGCAAGTCCCTGTGCATAACGTGAGTGTATTCAGGTGCTCAGGAATGATAAGCGGTTTCTATCTGTTACAACGCACCTGTCGCGCTATTAATAGTCAGTTTGGTGTGTCATATATCTGGTTTAGGAGGACTACTCGTCAAGCGCTCTATAATTTACAACTTAGCGATATTGTGGGTCTCTATTTTGTTGCGACTCGTAACCTGCAAAGAACCAATTTTTTATGATATTTGTTATGAAACTTCAGATATGACTATTCAAATTATAAAACAAATGTTTGCATTCTAAATTCTTTTTGGCTTTGTCAGATATTTTCATTAAAATTTTACCCGTT
The DNA here is from genome assembly GCA_963971305.1 of Arcuatula senhousia. NCBI lineage: Eukaryota > Metazoa > Mollusca > Bivalvia > Mytilida > Mytilidae > Arcuatula > Arcuatula senhousia. The sequence continues at coordinate 57,579,598 of OZ020305.1, forward strand.
CACGTAGACATAATTTGTTTTCCTAAAAATGAAAAATCGAAAAGGAGTTTTCAACTGAGTAATGCAAGTCTTAAATACAAACGTATCAAAATTCGATCTATGTGATGGGATATATTGCGTGTATATAACCCTTTCTCAGCAAAAATGTAAGCCTAAGAATTGGCAACAATTAAATAAAGTAGAAAATGAAAAAAATCTCAGTTAAATAAACAAAAATTTAACATAATTGAATAAGATATTTATCAACCAGAGGCTTCCATAGACCTGATTCGGGACCCTGGTCAAAAGGTTCTCTTTACCGGGTTTAACATCTATAACAGTTTGTCTAATGACTGCAGTGTAACGTTTGCTTTTGTAGAACGTCTTGAGTTAGTCATATGGGTATACGTATGCATCATATCAAATTCACTATCTGCAATAGTTTTTTTATTTCTATAAACGAAAATTAGCATGTTTTTTTTTTACTTGAACGTGCACATGTACAGTCCCCAAAAAGGGAATCTGACAACTTTAGTCTATTTGAGACTATTGTAAAGTTCCTTGTACTAAACATTTCATTTTTAGGCAGAGCCTTATAGCGTCATAAAGCTATCTGATTTTCGCGTTTTTTTTTCGTCTAGACAGGGTAAATCGGTCAGTCAATTCAATATTGCTACCAGAGGATCTATTACAGAACATTATTCGTGTATTGTATTTTAAATGTTACATGTGTTATACGTATTGTCTAAAATAGGAGGTACATATTTATACCCGCGATATAAATGTGCACTACATATCGTGTATCAATACTCGTTGACGTTTACTTAAGCATTTTTGACCTTTGACCTTTGATCAAGTGGGCGGAGCTTAATAATTACAGATTTCTTAACAAATGTGTAAGTGTGCGGAGGAAACAAACAAAATGATGTGCTATGTTTCAAGTTTATGAAACACAGATCGTTCTTTATTTTAAGTGCTTAGATTTAGCTCTGCCTTTAAACGCTTTAGTGCTTTGATTTAAAGTAAGCAACAAATTTTCTTTGTCTGCAAAAGTATTTATTCTAAAAGCAAAGAACATTAAATACACATCCCCCAATACAAAGCTACGAGTATGAAATCTATTGAAGGATAAACATGAAGGTATGAAACTTGTTAACCACATGCATGTACATATTGTTTTCAGCTTTAAAAACGTTGTAAATGCAATTAAGGAAAATAAACTAAAAACTCAAGATGGTAAGTAATTTAACTTAATCTACATCATTTGGTTAGTCACAAAAAGTCACTGTCCACTTACAGAAAAGAAAACGAAAAAAATGACACGAGACAGACTAGTAATCTAATATTATGCAATCATTAGAAGCATTTCTTAATATAATAGAGGAGGAAATAAAAGATGGCATCTTTTTTTCGAATGAAATGTGTAACCTCTTGTTTCATAATGTTATATGATATTAATCGAAATATAAGAAAATATTAGATTGGCAATATTCTGAAATCTTATCGACATCAGTCCGTTTACAATTTGAAATTTCACAACACTATCACTGTCATACCCCGTGCCATTAATATGTACTTCAAAAACATAGTCAATTTTCGACAGTAGTGGTCAATGATTAACTTTTTTATTAACAGTTTTAAAGTTTGAAATTAAGACGTAGCCTTTGTTATCCTAAACAGGTGCCTTTTCTTTGAGAAAAAAAGGTTCCACTTACATAAATATAGGAGTGTTAACTTTTGGTGTGCATCTAACCACATATAGTATATAGACGAGATGAAAATTTTTATATACACGTTATTTATAATAAAATAAAATAATCCTGGACCCAAACGCCTGTGTTTATCATATAAATATAATGTGAATTTGCCACCCATATCATGTTCACTTTCCTGGTATTGCTTGGGAGTTAAGGTCATCCTAATGTATTAACCGATAGCTATAAAATCTACTCTCAGTGAATAAACGCGACTATAAAGTTGTAGATTTTGTTTATCAATTTGAAAATGTAACATAAAATAGTGTCCGCTATGAAATATTGTCTTGAGTGGCATTCACTCCTATGATGAAGTCCAAGGACGGAATAAAACGCTTAAGAGATATGAAATTTTGTCCTCTAGATTTTTCAGTGTTAAGTATGGCAGGGTGGACAAAATTTCATAGGACACTATTTTGCTTTACAACAAGAGGCTCCCAGGAGCCTGAATCGCTCACCTGGTCTTGATGTTGACCCTATACTTTTGTAGAGCTAAATGAGCTGAACATTTAAGCAAGCAACAGCTAATCTCTATCTGCAATAGTTTTCATTCTGTAGGCCAAAAACATGAAAAATCACTTTTTTCAGGGGCCCTAACCCCTATAAGGCGTCATCTAACAACTTCGACCCTGTGGAGAATTTTGTAGAGCTAAATGAGCTGAACATTTAAGCAAGCAACAGCTAATCTCTATCTGCAATAGTTTTCATTCTGTAGGCCAAAAACATGAAAAATGGCTATATTTCAGGGGCCGTAACCCCTATAAGGGGTCATCTGACAACTTCGACCCTATGAAGAATTTTGTAGAGCTAAATGGGCTGAACATTTAAGCAAGCAACAGCTAATCTCTATCTGCAATAGTTTTCATTCTGTAGGCCAAAAACATGAAAAATCACTTTTTTCAGGGGCCGTAACCCCTATAAGGGGTCATCTGACAACTTCGACCCTGTGGAGAATTTTGTAAAGCTAAATGAGCTGAACATTTAAGCAAGCAACAGCTAATCTCTATCTGCAATAGTTTTCATTCTGTAGGCCAAAAACATGAAAAATGGCTATTTTTCAGGGGCCGTAACCCCTATAAGGGGTCATCTGACAACTTCGACCCAAGAAGAATTTTGTAGAGCTAAATGGGTTGAACATTTGAGCAAGCAACAGCTAATCTCTATCTGCAATAGTTTTCATTCTGTAGGCCAAAAACATGAAAAATGGCTATTTTTCACCTTTAAGGGGCCGTAACCCCTATAAGGGGTCATCTGACAACTTCGACCCTATGGAGACTTTTGTAGAGTTAAATGAGCTGAACATTTAAGCAAGCAACAGCTAATCTCTATCTGCAATAGTTTTCATTCTGTAGGCCAAAAACATGAAAAATGGCTATTTTTCAGGGGCCGCAACCCCTATAAGGGGTCATCTGACAACTTCGACCCTATGGAGAATTTCGTAGAGCTAAATGAGCTGAACATTTAAGCAAGCAACAGCTAATCTCTATCTGCAATAGTTTTCATTCTGTAGGCCAAAAACATGAAAAATGGTTATTTTTCACCTTTAAGGGGCCGTAACCCCTATAAGGGGTCATCTGACAACTTCGACCCTATGGAGACTTTTGTAGAGTTAAATGAGCTGAACATTTAAGCAAGCAACAGCTAATCTCTATCTGCAATAGTTTTCATTCTGTAGGCCAAAAACATGAAAAATGGTTATTTTTCACCTTTAAGGGGCCGTAACCCCTATAAGGGGTCATCTGACAACTTCGACCCTATGGAGACTTTTGTAGAGTTAAATGAGCTGAACATTTAAGCAAGCAACAGCTAATCTCTATCTGCAATAGTTTTCATTCTGTAGGCCAAAAACATGAAAAAATGCTATTTTTCACCTTTAAAGGGCCGTAACCTCTATAAGGGGTCATCTGACAACTTTGACCAAATGGAGACTTTTGTAGAGCTTTTGATGCTGAATCAGTAGCGTGGCCTCAGATTTCCTCTATCTCTTATACTTTTTGATTTATAAGTCAAAAACAGTAGTCTGACCCCCCTAGTCTATTTTTAGTAACGGCGGCCATGTTTTTTATCAAAGCATTTCAAAATGAGGATCGTTTGTTGCCAACATGTCATATATCATTCCTGCCAAGTTTCTGTTAAATTGGTTCAGTGGTTTCAGAGGAGAAGATTTTTGAAATTGTTAACGGACGACGACAGACGACGACGGACGACGACAGACGACGACGGACGCATAGTGATGGCATAAGCTCACATGGACCTTCGGTCCAGGTGAGCTAAAAAGACCGATCAGAGCAGGACCGGAAGTTTCAAATAGCGAAAGAAATAAAAATAACAACAAAGTTCCAGACAGTAAATTTAGCTACGCCTGACGAGCGTTTCGTCTATTCAAGACTCATCAGAGGCGCTCTACCAAAAATATTGAAAATGCCAAATACTATATGATTATGAAGAGCATAGAACAATAAAAGCAAAAATACCAAACGGGGGAACCAAATTATTACTAAGATGATCAACCTATGTCTGGGGTAGGAAGAATCTTAGGGTTTAGACAATTTTGAAATTTAAACGGATAATTTAAAGCTTTGATGTGTTCTCCAACACAAAAGTGTTGGTGCCGGAGCGGGCTAACCTCGGGAATTAAAACTCCACCAGCAGTGCTAGCCTTCACGTGTATTCGAAATAAAAATAACAACAAAGTTCCAGACAGTAAATTTAGCTACGCCTGACGCGCGTTTCGTCTATTCAAGACTCATCAGAGGCGCTCTACCAAAAATATTGTAAATGCCAAATACTATATGATTATGAAGAGCATAGAACAATAAAACCAAAAATACCAAACGGGGGAACCTAATTATTAATAAGATGATCAACCTATGTCTGGGGTAGGAAGAATCTTAGGGTTTAGACAACGGATAATTTAAAGCTTTAAAGGAAAAGTTTGAATAGGCAAGACAAATTAAAATAATTCGACAACCAGATGAGTCGAATAAAACGGGTGTATACATTATGACAGTCGGAATTTCAGAGTTTAACTAGGAACAACTTAAATGTTTAGAAACGGAAAATTTAGGAAACAAACGTTTACAGGCATATCAGTTTGAAGATCTGATTAAAAAATAAAGTATTTATAAAATTGATGGTAATTATCATGAATGCTGCATCTACTTTTTGAGAAATTAAGTATTAACATACTTACGGAGATGTCGAAGGTCAACAGCTCTCCACTTATACATGTGATACTCAATCATTTAGTTTGCTCGAGAAATATACAACAATGCAGTCTTTTAAGAACGTAAATTCTTGATCAATATATCCATTTTTTTTATCAATTATGTAGGTTTTGCAACACATGGCCATTAAGATGCGTGAATTAATTCATAATAAAGATGTCACAAAATTAGATTTTAGTTAATATGTTACACGATTTTACAATTCAACCCACATTTTAATCGACCGAATACTTTTAATGAAGACTAAAATTTTCGTACAGTTCATTTGCCAGTGCATTCGCAGGGGATTTGGGCTTCCCTTTTAAGTTCCACGTGGAAATTAAGTTCACTTTGTTTAATTATAATCGTTCAATTATTCATTAAGTTATTGTTGAAAGTTGAAATAATTCTGACTGGTTGTATTTGCTTTTAGTATTTTTAACCATCATGTGCCAGTTTTTGCATTACTAAAATGGGTAATGTGTTTGTCGCACAACAAGGCATTCATGTACACTTAAAAACAGTATTTAAACTGTTAGTTTTTAATATTGTACATTTTATAGCAATCTTAATCCCAAGGCCTTCGACATTTTTCTCTCTAGATAAATACATGAATTTGGAATAAGTTTTTTTTATAAAAATGATTTCGCTAATTGGTTGTAAATTTGTTGCTAATACGGTGGTCAGTATAACTTAAATGCAAAAATATTAGCTCCAAAGGTTTTTTCCCCCGTCTTGTGTAAAGATTTTATGAAAGACGACTGAAACATCATTATTTTGTCTGTACACATATGCATGATACAAGCTGTCTTTTGTGATGAGTTCATGACCTTCTGTATACAAATAAAGACATCGCTGTCCAAAATATCAGTTGAGACTTATTATTCCTTAGGATCTTCATTTTGTGAGAGAAACTTAAAAAGGTATATATAGTGATCTTCTTTGAATAACATAATATTTTTTGAATTACAAAATTGTCTCGCCGTCTAATATTTTGTTTACCTCAAGTAGTGTTTCAAGTTTATTTTTCTGTTGTAGACGTTTTATATGAACTTTCAATATACAGACTATTCCTAATGTGGCCTCCTCAGACATGCATCAGGTGGATAAATACGAAATTCAATTACTATACTTTCTTGATTACATTGTTTCATATCTATGTAAGGTTTTGTTATCGAGCTTTCAGTGCCTTAAAAAATCTTTACTTCTATACTTGTATTAATATTAAGTGCTTCTTAAGCCAGTTTAATGGATTTTAATTATTCTTATGTAACTATTCCTTCTTAAATTCAATTCTTGTTATACTAGTACATGTCTTCCAAGCTCATGTTTTGGTAAAAATATACGTCAAGTGCCTTCACTGGAGAAGCTGCCGTCTGTATTTAAAGTGTTCTGTAAAAGATAAATACCAGTAAGAGGCATACATGCAAATGTCAAGATATCAGTGCCCCGAAAATTGTGAAGCCACAAGACGCTCGACACATTACGCAAGTCATGAAATGAAATGCCCCCTCATATGTAGCTTCTTCAATTCGTCGCAAAAAGAGAAATAAATGTCAAGGTTCGCTCTCAAAATTATTTGAGTTTATTTCGCTATGCAGTTTGGTAGAACACAGATTAAACGTGGAACACAGATTACACGTGGAACACAGATTACACGTAGAACACAGATTACACGTGCAACATAGATTACTTTGGTATCTCTTCTACGTGTACGTACACCAAACTAACAATAGGAAGAACGATGGTATTTTTTGACGTTTTGTATTATATTTTGTGTTAATCTTGCATAATTGATAATTTTTCGTTGAATTTGAATTGTACTTTAAATCCCCAATGAAACATGTTGGAAAAAATATTTATATCATAGTTATTTTTAAACTTTAAACATTGCTGCACAGATCAACAAATATATTTGGTTTTATGCACAACTGTTACTTACATGTTCAATCAATCGATTATTGTGATTGATTCAAGATATTGCAGGGTGAACAGATGTGTAGAATGCATAGTTTTACTAGGGCATTTATTAATGAAAATTATTAAAAATATGTATTTTTACTTGGAAGTTACGTAACTTCGAAGTATAGTTATGAATTCAAAAATCAGTCTCATCCCAGGGCGCACTACCCTATCCGGTAGATAAATGTATTCGCTTTCCGGTAAAAATGTATTTGATTTTATGCAAGTGATTGTTTACAATAATAAAATACTAACGATATAAATTTGGTCAATAATATTGAGCGATAATTTGAAATGATCGATATTTTCGGTCATTTTATTTTACAGCACTATTCAGAGAAGGAACATTGATTTCCGGTTTTACTCAACAGCTGTTGAATAAGAAAACTTATTTTTTAACAATAATGTTTGCCAAATTTTCCGAAACGTTTTTGTTGGTTTTTATTTTACTGTATACATGTACCATAAATAATCAAAGTACTGAAAGTACTGGTAGCCGGGGTAATCTACAAATTTAAATTCTTCATGTGTAGCAAAAAATAAAAATAAAAGCTACTTTTTTTTTGTAAAAGGAATTTTCACAAGGATTTCAATGAAAAAAAAAGATTTTGATAATCGAACCAAAATTCAAAAATGTTGATTTTATAGGCGTGGTCTGTCCCCTGTAGCGATATAACGGTGCAATATATAGGATAACCACTGACATATTAAGTTGACAGAATATAACGAGGAATTAACTCAATGAAAAAGAATTATAAAAATTCTACAGCCGTTTTGTCAATACAACCATATCAGCTCCTTTCGGCCTCAACCCCAAATACAACACTGATCTTCCTTCAGTGGATATAATCATCATATTAAAGCTTTATAACAATTTGCTGGCCCACTACAACTTTATTTCTTGTCTAAAAGTATTTGCCTCAATAAACTCTAAAACATGGCGTTTTTTGGCCCTTATTCAACCATTAATTTCTCAAAAAACGGAAAGAAATATTGCAAATCTAATTGTAAAAAGCAGCCAGGGATTTTCACAAGGATTCCTATGAAAAAAGGTTTTGCAAATTGGAACTCGAATAGAAAGGTCGATTTAAGCCGGAAGTCCCCTTTTTGACCCTCTGTAATAAATTCAGATGACAAAATTTAATAAGGAATTCAATAAAAAAAGAATTTTTTAAAAAGATTAATAATAATAAACATTCTACAACAATTTTGCCAGTAGCCCAGTACACCTGTTTTATCCCCTTTTGGGACCTTTTTTCTAAAATAGTGGGGGCCAAAACACTCAAATACAAAACCAACCTTCCTTTAGTGGTTACAAACATCAAATCAAAATTTCAGAACAATCAATCAATATTTACTTAAGTTATTGCACGGAAAACAATGTCCACAGACGATGACATCCCAATAACATTATACCGTACCGTAAAATTTGGCGGTCGGTATAAAAAAGTAATAAATTGGCTGCATATGCCCCCAAAAAGTGTTTTTTTCCTGGCGGTATGGACGAACATCATTTAAACACGCCATATACTGTATGCCAATTATCCCATTAGGCCAAATTAAAAAACACGTGTGTTTCTATTACTTTTTTTTTGTGTTGACCCATTAGCTCAACTGAATTGATACTTTTTGCGCAGCATATTTGCTACAACTTATTTATATATTTGGTAGATTTTATTCTGCAAGTCAACGGACAACTTTCTCTATATAGTTTATTACAAGTTTGTTTTTTGTTTATTTAGATGAGCAAGCAACATTTAATTCTGTAGGTTAACCAAACACAATTTTCAAATTAAATGAGGAATAACCCGCGACAAGAGGTTGTGAAAATTATATTGAACTGTAAACTTTTGGGTAAAGCGAAACGTTTTAAAAAGCATCAGATTTCTCTCGTTCTAAATAGGAAAGAACATACAAATTAACAAGATTGCTGCAAGTTGCTGATGCGCCCCTCCTCCAAATAACAACAGTTAAAAATCTACTTTGACAATAATCTGAGTTCTCATTATTTTGTTTAAAAACGTCTTTAAATTGCCATAACATTTTTTGTTTTTGATTTTCAAGATAATAAAAAATCCTTTTGGTTCTACCATGGAAGTATTAAATTGAATTTAATACTTCCATGGTTCTACAATTTTCAGAAAAAAATCGTTTGTGCAGTGCATCTTGAAAAAAAAATTATTCAGTTTTTCTAAACCTAGAAAATTTTGGTTGATCAAAATTTTCAATGAAAAATTACTTGGTCCAGAAACTATTTTCCCCAAAAAAATATTTTTATGCTTTATTTTCAAAATCAATTATGGTAAATATGAATAAATTCTTATTCAAAGAACAGTTTACAGAACAATTTTATCTGATCAAATAAAAAAGTTATGAGGATTTGAACTGGGTAAATTATCCTGTCCATCGATGATTGTTTATTGCACTGTGTATTGCCATCCTGTTTGACACATAATGAGATGCAAATTATTGAATATGACATCACTAATGAGATCGACGAACACGCGGCCTATAAACAAAATATCAATCCGCTTTTATATACTTTATTAATCATTAAATACTATCGCATCAGATAGGCGTCTTACATGCTGGTACAAAATTTGAAAACTAAATAAATAAGTTTTAAAACATGAGAGTAAAGCGACGAAAAAAAAAACACAGATCTGTGAAAGAACTATATTGCAAGCGTGTATTGATACTTTAATTGATAAGTTTTTGGTTAACCGCCAGAAAAACCATCTGATAGCTTACAGAAAGGCTATCGTAGCTATAGCCGTGGCTAATCGCTTGCGATTACCCCGGCTAAAAAGTAAATCATAATAATATTCAATTGAAACAGAATTTTTTGGTTCTTATGTTACTTCCACTTGCAAATACTCGGTATACATGGTACTTTGATTTATATAAAAGTAAGCGATTCACTCACCAGCGAATTGCCTATGCTCAACCACAAGGAACGTTGACCAAGATAAAAAATAAATTCAAATCAATATTTAAAGAAGTCAAGATAAACTTAAGCGTGTTAAAATTTTAATATAAATTGAAATTTTGTATTAAGAGTACAATATAGATCTTAATACATGTAGTTAATATTTAAGTAATATTTATCGTCAAAATAGTATAAGCACTATAAGTGCGCCAATTAATGCATGAAAGTTTGTAAAAATAAAATAAAGGGTATATCATATATGTTTATGTTGTACTTGTACTGTTACAGCAGTCACTACATTATCAAAACTTAGTTTTATTAAACAGTTGTAATTTATGCGAGTATTTCCAGTATTTACACTTCGAGGGTAAACTTTTGTGATTACGACATATGCTACAGGACTAAATTCGAAAGCTCTTTTTTTTAAGTTTATTACTTCAATACAAAGTATAGAGATTATGTTAGTCTATTATTTGTACAAATTGTGTGTTAGAAAAAGCTTGTCTCGTCGTCGCCTACAATTGTACTATTTTTACATTCCTCAAGTGTATATATATATTTCAACTAATTGTCATTTGAAGGCGTTTCATACATACTTTAGAATTAAAGACTATTCTTAATTTAGCTTTCCCAGACATGCATCAGGTGGATAAATTCGAAACTGAATTACTGGACTTCATTTACATTTTTGTTGTGGAACTCACAAAGACTGATCAAGTCTGTAATTTTATATTTTCATTAATATAAAATGCAACAAAAGCTAATGGATTTTAATCTTCGTTCCGTTTTTGTAATATATATTTATCTATTTACAGTCCCACGCATATAAGGAAAATAAATAATGAGTGTCTTACCAGATATCTTGTCTGAGTTTATACATTATTCGGTAAACAAGAAGTAGATTAATAACGGGCTTAAAATCGCTTGACAGCATATCGTACTACAGGATAAAACTATACTTGAAAATGTAAAATGAAAATGATTATTTATACAGGCTGGTACAGGATTGTGTAAATACCCGCCAACCCGCCAACATGTCGCCAACGTCGCCAACATTATACACACCCCCTCTCATAATGTCGTTATGTCGGTAACCCTTCACGAACACCTACCTGTTCGGTAACGTCGCCATCGTCGGTAACCTTCTCGAAAAGCCCCCTGTTCGGTAACGTCGCCATCGTCGGAAACCTTCACGAACACCCCCCTGTTCGGTAACGTCGCCATCGTCGGTAACCCTCTCGAACAGCCCCTGTTCGGTAATGTCGCCATCGTCGGAAACCTTCTCGAACACCTCCCTGTTCGGTAATGTCGCCATCGTCGGTAACCTTCTCGAACAGCCCCCTGTTCGGTAACGTCGCCATCGTCGGAAACCTTCTCGAACAGCCCCCTGTTCGGTAACGTCGCCATCGTCGGTAACCTTCTTGAACAGCCCCCTGTTCGGTAACGTCGCCATCGTCGGAAACCTTCCCAAATAGCCCCCCGTTTGGTAACGTCGCCATCGTCGGAAACCTTCTTGAACACCTCCTGTTCAGTAACATTGCTATAGTCAGTAACAGTCTTTTTGTTCCAAAATGTTAACAACATTATATCATTAATATATCATCTACATATTTCAAAAAGCAACTTGTATTTTTTGTTGTTGTTACATTACATTTTGATCATTGCTTTGTATCCTGAAGATAACCCCTGCATATACCTTTCAGGCTTTGAGTGTTTTGAGAGATCAATCATTACATATATCTCTGACATTCTGTGCAGTTACATGTACATGTACATTTGTACTTCATGCTACAAATGTACTTGTGTTTATTTATATCTTTTATAAAATTTCATTTCCTAAATCAATTACCACATTTAATAATAAAATTATTTCTAGATGTTAATAAAACTTGGGAAGAGTTAACCTATCATGTCGTCAGACCGTAGAGAATCAGGATAAAATATGAACTACATTCTATCTTTGCATGCTTTTAAGATGCAACTGGCAAAATTGTAAAGAGTAAAAACTAAAGACAATATATGTAACAATAAAAAGCCTGTGAAAATTTTATTGAAAGGTAAACATCATATCTGTATGAATTCTAGACTACTTCATGTGGACTTATTTAATCAACATGTCAGACAAGTGAATGAGGTTACCTGTGTCATACTAAATTTGAAACGTTTTTAACCCTCTTGGTGCGGGAGGGACAAATATGTCCTCATCTGTGCAAGTGCGGGAGGGACATATATGTCCTTATCGGTTTACTGCGGGAAGGACATATATGTCCCCTTTACAAAATATCAAAATTGTGATTTCCTCAAGGTATTTGCTAAAATCACTTATTTGTTTAAGCAAAATGGTGCATTATTTAACATCTATGGTTTTGTAAAAATCAAAAATATTTGTTTTGCACTTGTGAAAAAAATGTTACGTCATTATCAAAATGCGTCACAAATTGACAATGACGTCGCATTTATTTTCAACACTTTTTGTAACGTTTCTCGGATCGGTTCCCGCACCAAAAGGGTTAAACATTTGATATGTTTATAATTTGGTTTTCTTTCTCGTTCTTTTTTAAAATACAAATTAAGGTGCCATTTTTATCATGTTCTTCTGGACATGTGTGTGCAATTCATTTTACCCTATTCTTATCTCGTGAAACATTACTTGAATGTACATGCACTTCTGTTTGGACTTTGTTTTGACAGGGGTTATAATTGTAGGGATCAGAAACGAATGAAAAGAGCTCTATAAGATTTCTGTTCGGAATTTTCTAGACTCTACATTAAAATTATACGAATATTACGAATCAACTTTTATACAGTTTCTGACACATAAACATACACAGCCACATAAAACAATTATACATAGTTACAAGTAAAGAAAAATTAAGGGTCCCCTGTCCTCAGTTCAAAAGACTTTTTTTTATAAAGGATCCTAGTTTATTTACTTGCAATTGTGTTGAGGGGTTTAACAAATAAGTTACTTTTTCTTCATCATTCAGATTATTGAATGGTATGTGTTCTAAAGATATAAAGTTAAAATAGGTTACTCTTAAGTTTGCATTATAAGTACATCTTAGTAAAAAATGATTCTAGGAATTTTAAAGTGGCTAAGGCTTTTTCAATTAATAGTTTGTGGTCAATGAATCAGTTTCCTGAATTCAAAGTTTGAAATTGAGACAAATGGTTTTATTTTTAAGGCTGGAGTTAACTTTTTATAGAAATTTGGTTTACTTTTATCATCAATACTATTCATTTTGTGTTTTTTTTTATAATATTTTCATAGAATGAGTTTATTTGAGTTCACATATCTTTTTATGTTTTTCGTTCAGTTGTTTTAATTCTGTACAAGTCTCCAGTCTTTCTAAATCAATATTTGTTTCAAAAAGTATGTCTTTTACATATGTATACCAGGTATACGTTCCCTTTTCATCTAGTATTTTAGTTAATTGGAAAGATTCACTTAAGGGTGTATTCTTCTGAGGTTTCAGTCTCGTTGAAATCTCGTTTGTGAATAATTTTTCAACCTTGCCTTATAATTGAAAATGTTTGGTGGATATATATCAAATGATGATCCATCTAAATTTTTTCAAAAAATTATGAAGATAGGATCAGTAGTTTTTGAGATTTGCAACTTTTTGATTTTTGACCAAATATGACCATTGATCCCAATCTGAATTTAGCCAATTTCAGGGTAGGGGTAGTAAATTTCATTTTTCCAACAAAATATGCATGCAATTCATATAATTTCTTTTCTAAATTCAAAAAAGATATATTTGTCCAATTATTTTAAACAAAAATGGAGAGTTTTGCGGTTTTGTTATAATAGAAAATTTGAAAAATCTTGATTTTTACCGGTTTTATGGTGCCGCTTGAAAATGACCAAAAAAGGCACATTTTCGGGACTAAACTTTCTTATATCATCACGGACATATACTTTTTATATGTTAGATTTGTTCAGAATCCTGGAATCTATCAATATGGAAACTTTGAGAGAAAACTTGATTTTGAAACTTGATATTTTAAAGAAAATTACCTCAAAATAGGCCAAAAATGATAAAATTTTGGGAAAATTGTCAAAATAGGCCCTTTTTAAATGGCTGTAGCGAACTAAAATGCACACTGACATATTGTTTTCTTGATAAATTTGATTTTCTCAGGGTTCTCAGCATTTCAAAAATGTAGGTTTGGGAAAAAACTTGATTTAGGAAAATTTTGACCCCTCAGAAGAATACATCCTTAATAGAGGGTTTAGATTTGTAGTGAAATAGCCATGCTAAATACATACTAGTAATAGTTGATATTTTGATATGACATTCAATGGGCATTCTACCCAGTTCTTGTCTAGTTACAAAATTTGAAGCATTCTTAATATATTAATGCCAAGTGCATTTTTGCAATATGCAAAATGCAGATTTATCAATAAAATGGAAAGGGTCTACATTTTTCCCTGAGACCAGGGCTCTGTTTTTAGCATTAAAATAGCAACTATACGAGTCTAAAAATGTAATTTCAGAATTGTATGTTTAATAGATAGGTTTTATATAATTACTAGTGTGTCAAAGAGGTTATTAGAAACATTTACCGGAAGATTACTTAGAGATTTTGTATAAGACTTTATAGAAAATAATACCTTTTTTGTCTATTTGGTTAATTCTGTTGTACTATGGCTCATGTTGCCATTGGACTTTAAAATAAGTAATCCTAAATAAGGATATTCTGAGACATTTTCTATTGTCTCATTATTAAAAATAGGTATATTACATATAAGTTGGGAGAAATTGATCTGGATGAATTCGCTATTTCATTGGTTCCTATAAGCCGCGTATGGTCACATGCAAATATTGACATTGTATATGTGCACACACTTTCTCTGACGTAGTAGATGCATGGTCAGTTTGACATAGGCGGATCCGGGGTGGCCCGCCTCCCCTTTTGGTGGAAAACTTTGGTTGAATATATAGGAAATCATTGAAGCGTGATCAAAGCGGGCCCCCTCTTAGGCCAGTCAGTGCCCCCCCTTTTCAGAAGTTCTGGATCCGCCACTGGTTTGATAGGTAAATAGTGACATGCCTCGTGATAAAATTAAGTCAAAAGAGAAAACTGAGAAAATAATTATTAATTGTTTATTGTTATCTCTGGGAAAAAGAAAAAAAAACTAAAAAAATAAATCATCGTTTACATTTAAATATACTTTATCATTACAACAAACAACTATAAATAAACAAAGGACTCATAGAAGGCCTTAATATCCCCCCTTTTATCGCTTCTTATGCAGTGTCGGCTGCTGCAGCATGCATTATAACATATAGGAATGGTCCTGTGGTGTGATTTATGAACAAATTTATACAAAAAGACTGTCATGACAATGCGAATTTCAACTTTAAAAAAAATCAACAACAAAAAACAAACAAACAACAACAAAAACAAAACAAACAAACAAAATAATACGAACGACTTTAAATTTGAATTATAAATTATATGCATTTTAAGTAGACCTTGGACATATTCACGACTGGCTTCGTTGAAGACTGCTGGCGGTTTTTCATTGACTTTACCGTTTGTCATGTGATTTTATGTGAACTGTGTAGCATGCGCCTTTTCCACAGAAGTTATCATACTGTTATAAACATTGACCTATTTGATAATAAGAAGAATGAATGGGATTATTGGGGATCAAGATCTCAAATATTCATGGAACTCATGACTCATGCATCTGAGACCTTGTATATAATATCAGTGGTCTCTTTACCATTGTAACATATGGTTATGAAAAAAAGTAAAGTTAAAGTTGAAGAGTGAAAAACCAAACACCACTGTTGTTTCTAGAAATAACAAAATTCCAAAAACTATCTCAAGTCATATAAGTAAATCTATATAAATGTATGAATCAAAGGCTGACAAACTTCGATCAGTGTAAGAAATATAAGATAAGAAATAGGAATCCAGTTTTTGAAACATTCAATATAACAGACAAGCACTATTCAAGACTGAGGCACTTTAAAAAAATGTTTATAAATTATAGCCTACTCAAGTATGTTGTCAGTTGGTTGGATATATATATTTTTAAGAATGAAGAACTTTGGTTGAGTTCCAGGTTAAGTGAATGTCCTCATATTGTGCTACATGTTAGGGGTCAATTATATTTCACCACTGAATGTGTTTTGGGTATTATGGTGACTTTGAAGCAGCAAAGAGGCACCAATAGGGCACTCTAGAGTCAAAAGTCCAAAAGGGCAAAAACAAAAACAAAAAACAAACAGTGAACAGCACTAAAGATTAAAATACAATGTCAATGTAGTCAATCCTTCTCAATTGTTTTTACACAGTTCAATTGTCTTAATTCAATCCATTGATGTCCCGTGTCTTATAAATCGAGTTACATGCGTTATAATGATTCAATTATTACTATGGTATCAGCGGGGATATACTAGTATTACTGTTATCCCCGCTGTAAGGGTATCACAAAACACACTAATGGGTATGTACATATTCATCTCTTATAATGAGGGGGTGCTTTTTACAATCGCTTCTCAGATCAATTGACAAAGATAGATCAAAATGGTCGTAGTATCTGATAGAGGGGTGTCGCTTGCTACGGTGCCCTCCGGTGCCCTCCGCTGCGCTGTATGCTGAAGATAAAGATCAATCTGGTATTGCTTCCAGAATAGTAAAGTAAAGTCAAGTCCTCGGGGTGTCGCCCTCCGCTATGCCAAGGCATCGCTCCGCCGGGCGACTGCGCTGCGCAGCCTCATTAATTGACCCAAGAAAATACACATGAAACTGTATCCCAAGTTTCAATTGGAAGTTACAGACTCTGGAGGCCCAGCCCTAGGTACTCCTTTTTCAGCCCATGGTTTGATGTGAGAAATTTCATGAAAGGCAAACTTGCATCTAATATATAATGGATTCCAAGTCATGTTCTACCATTGTACAGGCCTCTCATGTACCCACATTTACATCACTAGATTATACATAGTGACTTTGAAATAACTTTTTATCAGAGAAACATAATGAGTTTGAATTTGAATTTATTTATGAGAATTGCATTGGACGTCGATTTTAAGGTAACTTATTTGACTCTTTTGACAATTCAGTCAATTGAACTCATATGTCAATCCAGTCAATTCAGTAAAAACAGCAATTCTGCACCATTATGACCCTAACCTTATAGTCGAGGTGGCTCCCTGATACTAACATATTGAAATGTTAACCCTAACCTGATAGTCGAAGCGGCTCCCTGATGTTAACCTGATAGTCGAGACGGCTGTCTGATGCTAACCTATTGAAATTCTTACCCTAACCTGATAGTCGAGGCGGCTCCCTGAATCTATCTTATGGAAATGCTAACCCTTACATGATAGGCGAGGCGGCTCCCTGATGTAACCTTTTGAAATGCTAACCCTAACCTGCATGAAAGTCGACGCGGCTCCCTGGTACTAAGCTATTGAAATTCTAACCCTAATCTGATAGTTGATGTGGCTCCCAAATGCTAACCCTAACCTGATAGTCGAGGCGGTTCCCTGATGTAACCTTTTGAAATTCTAACCCTAACCTGATAGTAGAGGCGGCTCCCTGATGTAACCTTGTGAAATGCTAACCCTAACCTGATAGTCGACGCGGCTCCCTGTTGCTAAGCTATTGAAATGCTAACCCTAACCTGATAGTCGACGCAGCTCCCTGGTGCTAATCTATTGAAATGCTAGCTAACCCTAACTTGATAGTTGAGGCGGCTGCCTAATGTAACCTATTAAAATGCTAACCCTAACCTGTTGGTCGACGCGGCTCCCTGGTGCTAAGCTATTGAAATGCTAACCCTAACCTGATAGTCGAGGTGGCTCCATGATGCTTACATGATAGTCGGAACGACTCCCTGACACTTACATGATAGTCAAATCGGCTCCTTGATGCTAAACCTTATAGTCGAGGCTGCTCCCTAATGCTAACCTATTGAAATGCTTACCCTAACCTAGCTGACAGATGCTAAACTGATAGTTTATACGGCAGTATGAGATTGATAGAATAATATCCCTGATACTAACGAAGACTACTATCATAGACCTATATATATCAAATATTTAATATACAGATCTATGCTACTATAGTATTGTTTTTTTCTTCAAATTTTATTAAAAATTCAAAATAATTTACTTTATCGGACGCGGTCGAATGCTTATTAGCAGGACCAAGTGAAGATCATTTTCAATCGCCAATTGTTAGGACTTATCTGGTGCAATATACGTTTCTATCCCGGTGAAAATATTATACCCCGTCATGAAAACAAAGTTGAAATGCACAGCTTGAGGTGGTAAATCACATGAAATTATATAAAAAAATCATATTATCTGCGGCTATAAAAGTACACAACGCAAACAAAATTATTTGTAAGCTGAAGTGGGTGTACACCTTGAATCTGTACTTGAAAAAAAGCGATAATTTGATTCTGCACAATTTCAAAACATAGTTTCAAAGTTTATAATCTACTAACATTACATGTAATTGTAACTGGTGCTTGCTTTTAAAGACATACTGTTCATTTAAGATTTAAGGAATACTATATTCAAAGGCATGAAATTATGTCATAGACCAGTGTTTTTAGGATACAGAATATATTTATGGGCATATGATATATATTATATAAATTGTAAGGCAATTATTATTTTATTACTAAAAATTTCCACCTTCTTTCGTTAATAATAAACAAATTTTTATTTATATCAAGTGTCTTATTCATTGATATACATGTAACATTTGAGCTTACATTTTAATGCGGCTCTGTAAAAGCAGCCCTTATTGCTTAAACATGTATTAATAATATGTATTTTCATCTTATTTAGAATGGTAGTTTAAACATATTTATTTGTCCTGGATTGAGAAACAAGCCTTATGCTTCTATAAATCCCTTTCCAACATGTTAAAGCCAGGTATTGTGCATTTTTTGTTTAAAAGGAATATTATTGGGAAATATAAATAATCTTAAAATTGAAAAAAACAAAAAAAATATTGTTTCAACAGTCAGGGGCGTAACTTATTTTAGTTATTACAGAAAAATCAGCATCATTTGTTATTAAACCATAATATCAAGAGTTGTCTGCCCTTACAATCAATAACTATAACTAGAAACTATGTTGGCAACATTGCTGAACATGGATGTGTTCTGTTTCAATAAATGTTTGTGACAGTAAATGCATAGAAATGTTCATAAAATGTTGGCGACGTTGGCGACATTACCGAACAACCCCATGTTCGGTAAATGTTAGCAACGTTGGCGACATTACCGAACAACCCCATGTTCGGTAAATGTTAGCGACGTTGGCGACGTTACCGAACAACCTCATGTTCGGTAAATGTTAGCGACGTTGGCGACATTACCGAACAACCCCATGTTCGGTAAATGTTAGCGACGATGGCGACATTACCGAACAACCCCATGTTCGGTAATGTTAGCGACGTTGGCGACGTTACCGAACAGGGGGGTGTTCGGAAATGTTGCCGACGTTGGCGGTCTTGATGGCGGGTTGGCGGGTATTTACACAATCCTGTACCAGTATGTATTTATACGGGCAATGTCTTAACGTTAAATTAAAGGTGAAGGTCCATTACGCACGAGAATTTAACGTTAAGGTAGATCGGGTGTCTATTAGCTTCTATAATGTAGCTCCTTAGACATCTTTTTGATTAGGCGGGGCTACAAAGGGTCCCATTAATACCTGTAATGGTCAATTCCATATTTTATGTTTAGTCTTCACAAGACTTGAAATGGATTAAGATAGTGAGATGGATGAGTGTCCATTATTTTTTTTGTCCCTAGATTGACACTGCAAGAAGCTCGAAACAGTCAGGCAGTAAAAAACTATTGTCCTTGTGTCCCCATTTCCTCCACCTTTTCATGCTCATTGTACCTTTCATGTTCATCTCACGGATATAGCCGAAATCGTAGTCCTTGGGAGTAAAGCAATAACTTACTAAGTAGCTACAATAATGCAGCCCCTTTGACACCTTGATTTCCGCCCAATCATAGATGTCTAAGGCGCTGCATTATTGTAGCCAAGTTTTGACTGTCACTGAAAAAAAGCCAATTATAAATATAGCTGTATATTTCATCAACATATATAAAGATCGAATTATGAAATGACAACTTCAGACACCTTTTGTATAAATCTTATATATATATATATAATTTCGCATTTAAAAACGAAACAGCTCGCACAGCTCCTTATTAGACAAAATGACTCATGACCATGAAGATATTTATATCTTTTTTTTTTAATTACAGTAGTGAGTGAGTTGGTGTTTTACGCCCGTGCAACGCTGTATAGGTTATTTACAGGCGATGAACATGAAAAAGGATGATAAAATGAACATGAAACGATGGTGATAAATGAAATATGGGGATGGGGTGGGAAACATAGGCACGGTAAATTTTGAAGAACCACAGAAAAAAGGGAAGAGGTGCCGGTAGGGGCAGAAAATTTAGCCTATGTGGTGCACTACTTGGCGTACCACACAGGGGTCTTTTACGTGCATGAAGCGTGGCATTCTCAACATACGTTGGCCCACATTGTCAGCGGTCAGGGTTTCTGTATTATAGACCTGACAACCCCCGCGGACGAGGGCCACCCTATTCAGCCACCTAGGGTACACACTTGGTCGCTCTGTGGGCTAAGCACTGACCCGACGTCAGAATCCCAAGACCCTTAGTCGCCTCTTACGACAAGCTAGGCTCTGCTGCGGGCCTATTCAACACCCGGGTCCCGCACGGGACTTTAATTCCAGTAAAAGAATGCTGTATGTGACTGTTTAGAATGTGAATTTATGCAATACCTTCGACTTATCCTCTTTCCGTTTAAACCTTGGTATAAGTACATTGTGCAAGACATTTAAAAAATTGACCTATTGATAGTATTCGGTTTCTTTCAATACAATAGAATCCTCTTTCCGTTTAAACCTTGGTATAAGTACATTGTGCAAGACATTTAAAAAATTGACCTATTGATAGTATTCGGTTTCTTTCAATACAATAGAAGATTTAAAGGGGTGGATAGGATCACCACCAATTGCTCAAATTTTCAAATGTCTTGCACAATGTACTTATACCAAGGTTTAAATGGAAAGAGGATAAATGTTCGATTCATGTGTTTCAAGGTGAACAGATGTTGAATTGTGATGGGAGCTTAGTTTAACTAGAGCAAAACAAACATTATATTTATTAATGAAAATAAATATAAATATCTCTTGTTATTATTACTGTTAAGAGGATTGTTTGGTTGCCTGAACATTATCATCACCAGCAAACTGCTCAAACCCAATCACAAGGAACATTGAGTAAGAATAAACATACATAACAATTAATATTTTAAGAAGTCAAATTAATGCTATAGTTACGGAAGCGTATAGTGGACTCGTATTGTCTTAATAACACCCGTTATAACGCACTATTTCTCTTAAATAAAACAACTTTATCCCCTTATAAGACAATAAATCGCGTTATTTAGTGTGATATATTGTATTATAAAGATATTTGTTGCATTGACTTAAGTCGTTTTATTCTTAATAATTTTTATTTTATCTTAAATTACTGCAAGATACAATAATAAGAGTTAAGAGCGTATTAATTTTACACGTGTTGTGCTATAAAAGGCAACAACTTTTTCAGTTTAAAGTAATGTTTTGAATTTTAAAGCAATAAGTCGTCTTAGTTTACTCGTTTTACTTCAGTAAAAAAAAGCCCAGTGACACTAAAATGCACCCGGGACGTGCCGGGGAAGGAAAATGCACTCGTGAGGTTTTTAAATGGTTTCCGAGCTACATGTAAAATAGGTGTAACATGAACAGAGTAAATGTATTTTAATTGGACAGAGTATATGTATTTTATCGCATCTTGTTTTTTGTATTCATTAAAACTCGTTAATTAAAGGTAATAACAAAATCATTGAACTTTTCAAAGATCAATCTCAAATGTTTAAGAAAAAAGAACAAGAAATTGAAGGGCGTGATGGTCTTGGCTTGGTTTATTCTAAGAAGCAGAGGTACCAATGGGGCACCCGAAAGTCAAAAGTCAGCAGGGCAGAGAGTGAACTCATGATCAGGTGCTTCAGAAGAGAAAGCAGTTTCTGCTCGCTAACACATCCGCCGCGTAGCCAACTGTCAGTTCAGCAGACTTGCTAGAATCCCCGATTTGTTTTCTAGCTGTACGTTTGTTCATTGATAACAAAGAAAGTATAATTGGCAACTCTAAATCAGTTGCACAAGCATCAAATCTTTCGATTTCTTCCACTTCTATACACATAAACAACTCAAATCACGATTAGCACAGCTGATTAAACGCAGCTTTGAAAAGAAATGAAAACCGCCAGTATAAATTTCTGGTAGTCGATTATCTGTCACCAGTGAGTCTAAGAAAAAGAACACATTTATAGAAAAATAAATAACCGACATGCTCAACTTTCTCACAGACAACATATCTATAGTTTGGTAGACATGTTTTTCAGCAAACAATAGGGACTTCAATGTGCAATAATTGTGCACCTTTTTTGCTGATTTGTTGCTTCATTCATATAAAGCAGACTTCTTAAAATCACTTCTAGACAAAAAAATCGTAGACTAGCTCTTTCTAGACAATTCTCTTTTAATTTCACTTTCTGTTATATTGATGATATCTTTTCTATTTGGTGACTATAATCATCTTATAAACTAAGTACGTGTATCCTCGTGAACTTGAGATAAAACAACACAACGTATTCTATGAAGTCTGCTTCATATTGAGATCTAATAGAATCTCAAGGAAAACTTTCAACAAAGCTTTATAACAGGCGTGATGACTTCAACTTTTCAATTGTCATCTTTCCTTTCTTGTAAATCAATTCAACATTCCGTTCGCTCCACATTATGGAGTCTGCGTATCACAATTCATTCGTTTCTACAGAGCTTGCAGGACTTACAACGATTTCCCTGGCAGAACGTCACGTCTAACACAAAAACGGCTTGCACGGGGTTATAATGCTTTTCGGATGATTATTTGTTCTAGCAATTTTATCGAAGACATCATTCGCTTATAGACAAATATGGGATTTCAATCTCTCAAATGAGTGCAGACGTTGGTCTGTCATAGGCTTTATTGTGCCTTTCTTTACCGGATTAGGCACACTTAATTGACAGTTGGCTACGCGGCAGGTGTGCAAACTCCCTGAGTCCTCGTTTTTGATTGCTTTTCAGATTCTTATGTAATTTTGTGTTTTATGTTGTCTGTTTTTCATCCTGTTCTCGTTGGTTGTAACTGGTTTTGTCTCTGCTCTTCGAATTTTTGGCATTCGGATGCTCAATTGGTACCTATTCTTCTTTAAATGGGACATTACGTTAAAAACGACGTTACGGATAAAAAGAGGAGGGGCATTAGGATCCATAAATGGCCAAAGAAAATGGTGTTGGTTCAAATGATATTTAATTATAAGTATTATTAACTTATGTGTGTATATACAAAGAAAACACATCATATTAGGCAAATTTCATTGTGACGTTATTATGGCATCACATTAGACGGTCATATTTGGAGAAAATCTGCAACTTTGGATGTTTTCAGTACATATTTTCCTTTTTTTAGAATCATTTGGTGCATGAAAGCCTTCCTTTTTTTAGAAATGATAGATTTCATCATATTACGCATTTTTTGCAAGTATGGAGTTATGGTTTATGTGTGCATACATTCTTTCATACTAAAAAATTTGCAAAATCGATGAATATGTAGCTTTAGGGTGAACTGTCAAAGTCAAAAATGACCGGATTTCGTTTTACAGAAAGTAGGTGAGCGACAGACCTGAAACATGTAAAACATTTTGAGTGAAATGATTGGCATGACAACTTAAATGATCAGGAAGTAGGTGAGCGAAAGACCTAAAATAGAATCCCACGTAATGAGACCCCACCATGATGCTGTATACCAAATATCAAGTGGCTGTGGTAAGTAGTTGCTGAGAAAATGTTCTGCAAATTTCTTCCCCGCCTGCCAGCCGACCGACATTCACCATTTTATAATCCAGATTCTTAACTCCGTGAAATCTGGCCAATAAATCGTATTGAAGCTGTGTTTTTCCTAAAGAGACCACCGAATCAAATTGCTTCACGTCTTTCTTGGATTTGCACCTCGAATTTGACCCATGTGGTCATCTCAGTACAAAAATTTACGATAAACGAGACGATTTTAATTTTCAAATTATTAATTTTCCTAATCTACAGAGCAATATACCTACTTCCCCTGCATACGGTGTTTATATTTCACAACTTGTTCGATATGCCAGAGCTTGCACACATTTCACAGATTTTTTGATCAGACACCGATTTCTTCGTGACCGACTTTTGGAGCAGGGTTATAAGAAAATACGTCTGATACGATCCCTAAAAAAATTCTTTCTTCGTTATCAGCCACTAGTAGAAAAGTTCAAAATTGACTTAAAAGATATGATAGCTAATTGTTTTAATTAGTGTTTGACTGGTCTGCTGTACTGAGATGATCATCTCAATATCCCTATTGTGTCTCACAACTATGTTGTGTTCTATGGTCATTACCGGATCCAAAGATCGCAATGGAAGAGGGGGGGGGGGAGTTGGCGCCGTGAGGCCTGGTTTGACCCACCAGTTCGTTTGGGATGCCTGTGCCAAGTCGGGACCGTTGCGGTCCACCAATTCTCCGGTATGACTGATTCGTTCTTGTCATTTTCTCTGGACTGTGGGATTGGTCATTCAGGTTCGGTAGTTTTGTTATTACCTTTATTTACGCCTTTGTTAATTTGTTTTAAAAAAATGCATTTAATTAAAAAACGAGGCCCGATTTTTTTTTTCATATATGGATGTATATCAATAAGAACTATATGCCTGCCAATTTTCATTAAAATATGGATCTATGTCATTTTGTATGGTCCCTACGTAAAGAAAAGACACTAACCAAATCAATACTGAAATTAATGCTTGTACCAAGTCAAGACCATTGCAACCTTCAATTTATATGGTAATTCTTCCTTTTTCTTTCTTCTAGAACATTTGAGATAGATCTTCGAAAAGGTCAATGATTTTATTATTACCTTTATTTAATGAGTTTTAATGAATACAAAAACCAAGATGCGATAAAATACATTTACTCTGTCCAATTAAAATACATTTACTCTTTTCATGTAGCTCGGAAACCATTTATAAACCTTTTGGATGCATTTCCTTCCCGGGCACGTCCCGGGTGCATTTTAGTGTCACTAAACTTTTTTGTTACTGAAGTAAAACGAGTAAACTAAGACGACTTATTGCTTTAAAAAACAAAACATTACTTAAAACTAAAAAAGTTGTTGCCTTTTATAGCACAACACGTGTTAAATTAATACGCTCTTAACTCTTATTATTGTATCTTGCAGTAATTAAAGACAAAATAAAATTATTAAGAATAAAAAAAACTTAAGTTAATGCAACAAATATCTTTATAATACAATATATCACACTAAAGAACGCGATTTATTGTCTTATAAGGAGATAAAGTGGTTTTATTTAAGAGAAATAGTGCGTTATAACGGATTTTATTAAGACAATACGAGTCCACTATACGCTTCCGTAAAATTTTGAAGAACCACAGAAAAAAGGGAAGAGGTGCCGGTAGGGGCAGAAAATTTAGCCTATGTGGTGCACTACTTGGCGTACCACACAGGGGTCTTTTACGTGCATGAAGCGTGGCATTCTCAACATACGTTGGCCCACATTGTCAGCGGTCAGGGTTTCTGTATTATAGACCTGACAACCCCCGCGGACGAGGGCCACCCTATTCAGCCACCTAGGGTACACACTTGGTCGCTCTGTGGGCTAAGCACTGACCCGACGTCAGAATCCCAAGACCCTTAGTCGCCTCTTACGACAAGCTAGGCTCTGCTGCGGGCCTATTCAACACCCGGGTCCCGCACGGGACTTTAATTCCAGTAAAAGAATGCTGTATGTGACTGTTTAGAATGTGAATTTATGCAATACCTTCGACTTATCCTCTTTCCGTTTAAACCTTGGTATAAGTACATTGTGCAAGACATTTAAAAAATTGACCTATTGATAGTATTCGGTTTCTTTCAATACAATAGAAGATTTAAAGGGGTGGATAGGATCACCACCAATTGCTCAAATTTTCAAATGTCTTGCACAATGTACTTATACCAAGGTTTAAATGGAAAGAGGATAAATGTTCGATTCATGTGTTTCAAGGTGAACAGATGTTGAATTGTGATGGGAGCTTAGTTTAACTAGAGCAAAACAAACATTATATTTATTAATGAAAATAAATATAAATATCTCTTGTTATTATTACTGTTAAGAGGATTGTTTGGTTGCCTGAACATTATCATCACCAGCAAACTGCTCAAACCCAATCACAAGGAACATTGAGTAAGAATAAACATACATAACAATTAATATTTTAAGAAGTCAAATTAATGCTATAGTATAAATTCTTAACCACTTAAATTATAAAAAGATATATTTTACAATTATATCAAGGCACTTTGTTAAATTTTATTACCCATTGTACTATTGAGAAGTTGAAAGCAAATATTGAATTTACGTTTTCATCGGAATAATTTTCTTCAAAACATGAGATAAAGTTTATTCTGTTGCACTTTGTAATAATTGTTAGAAAAGTGTCGACATAGAAGGAGAAAAAGTTTCTTTTGCTAGTAGGAAATGTAATTAAAACATATAAGGTTTTTAAATAATGTGAATAATTCTATAATGGTAATACCATGGAGTTATATATGATATATATCATAGCTCCATGGTAATACTTTAGAGGCAATCTTTAATAATTTTTCTAAACCTTAAGAACTATGATTTTATATGTTCGACCTCGAAAAAATATATGCAACTATAATCAGCAATACAAATTCAAGTCGAAACCAGATGAATTAACGTGCGTCAGAATGCTAAAAATTCTATGACAAACCAGCTAAGATAGATCTTCCGTATTTCTCCAAGAACATGTCTTGGTTAACTTGAAGGAGACCAGCTGGTTTTTTTTTCTTAATTTTTTATTTGTTTTTTATTTTTGATGAAAAAAATATTCTGGCAGCAGAAGTTATTCTGTAGAAGGATATCTACTTAATAGAATAATGCTAATAATGAAGTCGGGAAGCCTTTATAAAATAAATAATTTTGAAAAAAAAACACAAAAAACCCAACCCAGCCTCCGTTCAAGTTAAATGGTCCGTCCCTTAAAACTTCTTGCGTAACGAGAACAACTGAAGAGTAATCCAAGGTTCCACGTTAAAAGCAACTTGCGTGTCAGACGTGACACTATACCCTCACCTCAATTTTTTGGAATAACACACGCGTTGCTAATTTGGTTTTTCACTTTTTGACCAATGCATTAATGACTATCTTTGAATACAACATATGTACATGTACTTATAAGTGAGTTATTTCTTATTTTAAAACAACGCGAATTCAGCTATACCAGGGATACATTGAACGTTTAAAATGGAATGGGGACTCAATGTCAAAGGTCAAACGAATTTTGACTTGGTAAGGTCAAACAATTTACATGTAACCGACCGGAAGAGTTATAGGTGCTTTTGGACAGGTCAGATGCACATCTTTGATGTACATATGTGAGAAAGTGCCTAATTATATTATTTTTATGAAAGGATATGGAGTAAATGTACATAAAATCACAAGGGCAAAACTAAGATCGAGGGAGTTTAACCTTAGATTTTAGAATTTCCATAAATTTAGATAGTGGTTAAAAAACAAAGTGTACAAATGAGAAGTAATCTCACGTACAAGTACACCAGTGTTCCAGCCAGGATTTGAAAAGGGCAGGGATGAATTTTAAAAAAAGGCACCCTCATGCGTTGACTTCATCTTTCAAAAGGGCATACACATGTAGCTAATAACAATCAAATACAGCATACATTCTTTTTAACAAACAAACATGAATTTTTAGGCTTAAGGGGGCCTCTTGTTTCTATAACAAGACTTTAGGCTTTTCATTACATTCATACATTCTATCACTGATAGACTATCAATGCTAAAAAGCTTGAATGTCCAAGAAAAAATTGAGAAAACCCATATGATTTTTATTGAATTTGCTAGTAAAATCCGGAGATTTAGTACCATTCCGGTTAGAGTTCGTCTTTAGTTTTTAACTTCCGCTTCCTGTCATTATTTGTAAACAAAAAAATATGATGGAGCATTGCACAAATCCATCAACATCGTTTCTATTTTCCAATAAAAGCACACATTTAATGTTGTTTTTGATAGAAAACATCCAGATGGGTTCAGATTCTGATTTGTACACAATTATCATTACCGAAGCAGAGAAATTTACCCCTGCAATTGGACAACTTTACTTACCTGTAAATTATTGAAATTGATTAATCATAATAGATACTTTAATTAATTGACTAGAGAACACATGTTTATTTAATTTGTTAATTGGCTTGGGGTTGTAAATGCCATTCAATTATCCCAAATGGCTTCATTCTCAATACACAAACTATGTACGATTGACTGAAAAAGGCAAATGTACGATCAAAAAGGGCAGGGCGGAGATGAAAACCGGCAGGTATCCTGAAAAGGGCAATCGGGCGGAGAAAAAGGCAGGCGGGCGGACCGCCCTCTGAAAACAGCCTAGCTGGAACACTGTACACCATATCTAAAAAATAAAGAGTATATATCTTAAACACGGGGAAGTGTTCTACTAACTCCACACGGCATAAAGACAAACTCCTGTAATAAATAATTTATGAAATGATATAAGGAGTAAATGTACATGAGATCACAACACATATGTTAACTCCAACTGCAATTAATTTTTATGAGCTGTATGGCCATTTCGGAACATTATTCCTCATCAGCAGCACTAGAACCAAAACAGAAAATCCACATTTCAAAAGATGTTCAAAATGCACATTACCAAACGAAATCCAAACATATATAGACAAGGGCAAAACTACGATGGAGGGAGTTTAACCTTAGGTTTTAGAATTTACATAAATTTATATAAGATAGTGGTAAAAAACAAAGTATACACATGAGAAGTAATATCACGTACAAGTACATCATATCTAAAAAATAAAGAGTAGACATCTTAAACACTAGGATTGTTCTAATAACTCCACACGGCATAAAGACAAACTCCTGTAATAAATAATTTATGAAAGGATAAGGAGTAAATAAAGGTAATAACAAAACTACCGAACTTGAATGATCAATCTCATAGTCCAGAGAAAATGACAAAAACGAATCAGTCATACCGGAGAACTGGTGCCTGACTTGGTACAGGCATTTCAAACGAAATGGTGGGTTAAACCAGGTTTTATGGCGCCAAACCTCCCACTTCCATTGCGATCTCAAGTCCATAATATATATATAATTACATAGAATAGTGTGATACTAGAATTTTCTTAACCAAAAAATATATAGTTACGTAAAATAGTGTAACACTGTAAAATTTTCTTGGAATTAGGTTTTAAAAGTCGAACATAATAGGACATGTAGGATATGAAAATTATCATGAACAAAATACAGAAGCTTTT
Source organism: Arcuatula senhousia (assembly GCA_963971305.1). Taxonomy (NCBI): domain Eukaryota; kingdom Metazoa; phylum Mollusca; class Bivalvia; order Mytilida; family Mytilidae; genus Arcuatula; species Arcuatula senhousia. The sequence goes on from OZ020305.1 coordinate 57,608,960, forward strand.
GTCTGGAACTTTGTTGTAATTTTTATTTGAGAGAAACACAAAACCAGAAAAGTTTAAGACCGCAATGGTCCTGACTTGGTACAGGCACTTCCAAAGAAGTGGTGGGTTAAACCAGGTTTTATGGCGCCAAACCATAAATGTAAATGTACATGAGACCACAACACATATATGTTTACTCCAACTGCAATTAATTTTTATGAGCTGTATGGCCATTTCGGAAAATGATTCCTCATCAGCAGCATTAGAACCAAAACAAAGGAAATCCACAATTCAAAAGATGTTCAAAATGTACATTACCAAACGAAATCCAAATATATAAACAAGGGCAAAACTACGATGGAGGGAGTTTAACCGTAGGGTTTAGAATTTACATAAATTTAGATAGTGGTTTAACACAAAGTATACACATAAAGTAATCTCAAGTACAAGTACACCATATCTAAAAAAATATATTTTACCTGTATTTACCTGTATATCGCCCAATTAAGCTTTAGCCCAAACGTCGACTACTGTTAGCCCAAACGTAATCTTTTTTTTTATCCCCATTGTATTGCCATTTAGCCCAAATGTGGATCCCCCATGACGCCTAATGTAACAGAACTTTAATTATTCAGTACAAAATATATGGATTACACTATTGTAATTTGCCATGTAGTTTGGTAAGTATCCAGATCCTGCCTTGTTTAAGCTCCCCATTGAAGCGTTGACATGCATGTAGTTCTACAATGTCCTTTAGAAATATCAGGTTATTAGCTAAAGTTCTCTTCGAGAAGAAAAATAATACCGAAAGGGAAAAACAATCGTTAAATTTGAAAAAAAAAATCATTTAGAAAGTTGTTTTCGAGCGGTTCCGTATTCATTTGGAATACCATGGCGTAAAAATGCCAGTCACTCGTTATTTAAGAATCTGTTAAAACAATGACTTGCATGTCACACAACAGGAAACAACAAATACGATTTAAATGCACTTGTCATGTTCAACTGTCGTACGAAATCTTCCAACATTATAATTATTGAGGATTTTATGGATGAAGTTACATAAAATTTGCATTACCTAAAACAGGAAGATAGGATTTAGAACCGATTTTAACTGAATTTAATTATGCACTTCATATTAAAATCAAAAGTTCGTCAGGTTGGTATGCTTATTTCTATTTTTAATAAACAATTGAATGAATCAACGTATAGAATAAAATATTCATGAATTCTTTTTAGGAGTAATAAAGATGCAAGTTTTCTCCCGCTTTTCAGGAAATTGTATAAAAATCAATAAGATTACTGTGTTTTGGGGTATGTTTTTATTTATTTATTGTTAGAACATGTAAATGGGGATTAGTTTAGTTTTTAGTATACGTTTCATAAGAGAAGCGATATTTAATCTTTAAGAAGCTTTCTTAAACAAGAAGGAATCGAAGTCATTTGCATATAAATAAATATTGTTATATAACATATCTCAAGACATAAGAATAGTCCGATCATATTGCAAGTTTCATTCTTTTGAATAAATTTCTTTACTCTTTAAACAACTTTAAAACATTAAAAATATAGGAATTCAGCTTAAAACTTGTTGCTGCAGGAAAGTATGTACGTGTTCTTTTTATACTAATCTGGCCACATGTCGGGGGCATTAGGTTTTTACTCGTAGTTGTCTGTTTGTCTCTACGAACTTCGGTCAGTCTTTTCTAAGGAATTAACCGTAGATGAGAATGATTTGGAATTTGGCAGGGTGGTTCGATATTGTGAATTGTACGTCCTGAGGAAATGTTTAATATCGACCACAACTTCCTGTTTGGGACTGGGCTGATATATAATATGGGTATATGATTTTTTTTCTCAGAAACCATTCATGAGATTACATAAAATACGTCTTATAGTTTCTTAAAAGGTTGCTTAAAACACTAACACTTGGCAAATTGTATTCTTAAATGAACAAAAGAAGCAAAGAAGCACCAATGGGGCATTCTAGTGTCAAAAGTCCGAAAGGGCAACGACGAATCCGGCAATTGAAACACGAATGAGAACATCACGAAAAAACACACACAAAAAAAACCCCAACTGAACAGAAAACAGCAACGCGAACTCAAGTTTCAACGAGAGTAAACTTAGGTGCTCTGGAAATATACAGCATTTTATACTTTCAAGTGCTGTAAATCATAAAAAAATCAAGATTATCAGGCATTGCTTACTGAATGCTACACTTATGTACAGATTGTAAAGGGCAATGATAGTTATTTAAGAATTCGTCTGGTCTGTCTATCCTTAAATTAACAAGATGGAGATGTGATATTTCAGTGTTTTATTCTCATCAGTTATCTTAATGCAACAATGTTGATGGTTCGCCATTGATAAAAGATGAGATACATTGTATTATCACTCTTTTGTCTCAATTAGACATCCAAACCATCTTGTTTGTGAAATTTTATCCCTTCAACTCCTATCAGTTGATTGTATTCAATGTCCTATGATCATATTCATTAGCGCTTCTTTTCAGGATCTTAGTTCGTTAACATCGCACTTTATACACGTTTATTAACAACTAGTATTCTAGATGGTTATGGAACAAAAGATATGGCGTCACGGATTCCAATTATCATCAGTGATAGCTTTGATTATTGTTGCTGAGACGTTTGAACCTTATTATGTTGCGTTCACAAGTCTCAATATAAACAATAGGATCTAGTTGTCGTGGTTGTTAGCATAGGAAATATCTGACTAATATGGTAAACATTCTGACGAATAGTAAACATCCATTATTGTTTATTTCTATAACATGTAATACTGCTGCTTGTTATATTACTATAGAAAATATTATAGTCATACTTAAAAATCGCTAACCTTGATATAGATAATTATGAAATATGGAATTAAAGTGTACGCGACACAATTCTCATAAACCAACGGCAATTCGACATTTGCTTTGAAAAACAGCCAGATGGCTTCATTGTAAACAATTGTACGTCGCTGCTCACTGTCTTGCAGTTGCAACTAGATAGCAATGTAAAGCAAAAGATACAAAACAAAACATAGACGTTCTAAGTGTATTTACTTTCACAATGTAACCCCCTGAAACAAGTTTGTGGTACATAAGCTTGATATATATTCTCATTAGTTTTTCTCGAGAGTTATAGTTTCCATTCTGTAGACAAACAAGAGGCTCCCAGGAGCCTGAATCGCTCACCTGGTCTTAATGTCAACCCTTTGAAGACTTTTGTATAGCTAAATGAGCTGAATGTTTAAGCAATAAAAAGCTTTTCTCTATCTGCAATAGTTTTCATTCCAAAGCAAAAAACACTATTTTTCACCTTTAAAGGGCCATAACCCCTTAAAGGAGTCATCTGACAACTTCGACCCTAAAAAGACTTTTGTAGAGCTAATTAAGCTGAACATTTAAGCAAGCAACATCTTTTCTCTATCTGCAAAAGTTTTCTTTCTTTAGGCCAAAAACACTATTTTTTGCCTTTAAGGGGCCGTAACCACTATAAGGGGTTATCTGGCAAATTTGACCCTATGGAAACTTTTGTAGAGCTAAATGAGCTGAACATTTAAGCAAGCAACAACTTTTCTCTATCTGCAATAGTTTTCATTCCATAGGCCAAAAAACACTATTTTTTGCCTTTAAGGGGCTGTAACCCCGTTAAGGGGTCATCTGACAACTTCGACCCTATGGAGACTTTTGTAGAGCTAAATGAGCTGAACATTTAAGCAAGCAACAGCTTTTCTCTATCTGCAATAGTTTTCATTCTATAGGCCAAAAACACTATTTTTTGCCTTTAAGGGGCCGTAACCCCTATAAGGGGTCATCTGACCACTTCGACCCTATGGAGGCTAGTGTAGAGCTAAACCAGCTGAACATTTAAGCAAGCAACAGCTTTTCTCTATCTGCAAAAGTTTTCATTCTATAGGCCAAAAACTCTACTTTTTGCCTTTAAGGGGCCATAACCCCTATAAGGAGTCATCTGACAACTTTGACCTTATGGAGACTTTTGTAGAGCTAAATGAGCTGAACATTTAAGCAAGCAACAGCTTCTCTCTATCTGCAATAGTTTTCATTCTATAGGCCAAAAACATGAAAAAATGCTATTTTTCACCTTTAAGGGGCCGTAACTCCCATAAGGGGTCATCTGACAACTTCGACTCAATGGAGACTTTTGTAGAGCTTTTGATGCTGAAGCAGTAGCGTGGCATCAGATTTCATCTATCTCTTATACTTTTTGATTTACAAGCCAAAAACAGTAGTCTGACCCCCCTGGTCTATTTTTAGCAACGGCGGCCATGTTTTTTGACGGATCAAAATACCGAACACAATTTTTGTGCAGGACACCCTAAGGATCAATCATATCAAGTTTGAAGAAATTCTGTTCAGCAGTTTCAGAGAAGAAGATTTTTTAAAAATTGTTAACGGACGACGACGACGACGACGACGCGGACGACGACGGACGCCAAGTGATGGTAATAGCTCACCTGGACCTTCGGTCCAGGTGAGCTAAAAACATAAATAAACCGCTATGTTATATTTAAAGGGCAATAAATTCTTTGAGGTATCATCTGACAAGTTAACCAAACAGAAAGGTATAAAGAGCATTTACATTGATGCTCTAGAAGGAAGGCTGCACGTAGAATAAAATAAATTCTTTAAGTCTCAGTGGTTAAAGATACAAATGACAACAAAGTTCCAGACAATAAATTTAACTACGCCTGACGCGCATTTCGTCTATTTAAGACTCATCAGAGGCGCTCTACCAAAAATATTGAAAATGGCAAACACTATATGATTATGAAGAGCATAGAACAGTAAAACCAAAAACCGAAACATACAATCAAGATATAATTATTAAGAGATGAAAAAAAACTTGGCGCAACCTTCCTTATTAGGCATCAACTTATAAATTCCTACTTATTGTTTGTGTTTGATTTTATAGTATCGTAGCATTATTTTATCGTTGCATTTTCATTAATCTGAACAAATTTAGACTGGATCTTTACTATGAGATTTTCTTTGATTAAAATAAGGTATTCCAGCTGCGTTTTCTAGGGAATAAGGATCGTATTATTGACTTAGAGAACTTTGGAATAATAAGTATTTGTTTTCAACAGAAATTGTGTAAGAGATAAAACCGATATTATTGTCTGGCTCAAGGCATTAAAAAGTAATAAATATTCAATTGGGTCGAGATACTAACTTGCAAAAACAAACGTTCAAACTTCTGGAACAATATTTGTCGTGCATATCAAAAAGTGCATAAACGTTATCATTAAAATTAAAAGAACCATTAAAATATTCGTGAGTTTAAAAGCTTGACTGAATGTAAAAGGAACAATTATGAACAACAATGTGTTAACAGTGCGAATAGTGTAAAATATAACTGTTACAGTTGTATACTTTTTTTGTTTCAGGAACTGAATTTAGCAGGTCTTTCACATTACTGAAACAAGATTTTTACGACGATTGCAATGAGATGTGGAATAAGTTAGTTAACACTTATTTATTTATCATGGATTTGGAAATAAGCTTAATGCTTATATAAATACCTCTCTAGCGTGTATTGATCCTTGTTGAGCCTACATTTTTAGAACTTTACAAGGGGATATTAAACACAGAGTATGCTCTCCCCACGAGAAAACGTTGTTTTTTTGCTCCTCCCAAGGGACTAGCATCGTTACTTGAGCCCATCCTCGCAAATTATGTCGATAAAAAGTCGGAAAATTGGTTCATGAAATTTTCACCCACCACGAACCGTGGTGTAAGTAGTCCGACGCGTTTAAGCCGTTAACCAATTCATCATCGGCTCTCTAATAAAAATAAGACTTGTATCAAGGCCATTCCTTTTCATTTGCTAACCTAACCGAAGACCATGTGTGCGTTTGCCATCATTCGTCGTCCGTCAGACTTGTCAAAAATTCTGTCAAAGTGAAAAATGACAGGTTTTCGATAAACAGGACGTACATGAACGACACATTGTGGGGCCCGATGCTGGTACTGTAAACTAAATATCAAGGACCTGTCATAAGAATTGGTTGAGAAACTGTTCGGGAAAGTTTCCCGAACGCACGCCGCCCGACATTCCCAGCAATGTTTTACTTAATGAAATCCAGCCAAAGTTTTTCTATTATTGTTATTTAGATTGTCTTTTACCAACTGCTGTTGATGAGAGGTTACTCTTAGAAATATGCATGTTCAGCCTAACAGAATTAATCGTTTTATACCCGCTTTGTTAATATTTGTTGATTATATTTGTTGATTACAACATTATTATTATATAATGAATGTATCAGCAACATTTTCTTAATTATACGACAATTTCTCCATACTTAGTATTTTACATTTCAGGTATTGTTTTATTTTATTTTTGCAAAATATTTTTTATATCTTATTGTTAAGACTTCTCAGAGTAATATTTTGTTTTCTTTTTTTTTTCAATAGTTTTTATCGCGTTAATGTGATAAGCGTTTGCTCAATTGTTAAGTTTATTGTTCTCAAAGGAAAACATTTATCATGTTTGGTAGATTACATTTAATAATCTATAATTGCAGCTGGCATTATGAATTTGATGCTAACATGGGGGAGTAATTCTTTGTCAAGAAGGCATACTTCTAAAGTAATATCAATTCTTTACGTCTCAATGGGTTGAAAAGAGTATCAGAAACATATACTCAAGATTTAATTATCCCAAACGCAACTATTAGAAATAAACTAGCGGTCTGGTCTATAAGGTAACTTGACTTTCGCCTTGTTCACATTGCAAATACTTTGAACAGATGGCGAAAGGCTTACCGCAGCGATCAATTTGTAGGTAAATGTCCATAATAAAAGAATCAAAGTACCGTTGGTACCGTGTACTTGGAAGTCACATTTGAACGAAGGCAAGCGATTTGTGTTGTGGCTTATAACTTTTTCGACAGAAGAAGGCAATTACTGAATTTAAATATAACTTTATTTATGTATGAATCACGCTTTCTTACAACGATATGAAATCGATATAACTACATGTATTTTCCAGTAACTTTTATCTTGTTTAATTATCCCATAGCTTTTATATAAAGCATTAATGGTTTTAATTTCTATAATTTGTATATTCCCGCTGAAATATATTTCCCCATCGCACAGGTGACTAAAGTCACGTGATACACAAAATGTAGTTTTAAAAAGGTTATGAAAAATATACCAAATACTTTATATCATCATTTAATACGAAATAAATAAACAAATCAAATAATAATAAGGAGTTATAATAACATATATAAGAAAGCTCGTTGACCAAAAAAATATAATCACTTTTCTACCAGAGAGCTAATGCCCAATAGAATAGGTTATACGTCTCTGGGGGAGAAACGCGGATGGATTTCTCCGAAATCGATTACTGTACCTTGGAAGTAAAAACAAATCAATACTTTTACGTCGAATAGGGACGTGTTGCGCACAGAACGACCGGGATAAGGGCCTTCATTTATTGTAATTTGGAATGCCTGTTTGACAAGGCGTGATACTGAAAGAGAGAGTTGTAGTTTTTCGCTCTAGCAACACTATATATACATGGGAAATGAACATGAATGAGTAAGCGAGAGAAGAACTCTGGGTTTCCGAGGATGCAGTTTGCCTTGTGGTTCCTAGTGCCGAAATAGTCCCCATTTCCTCCACTTTAGCATCATTTCATGTTCATTTTATCATCCCTTCATGTTCATCTCCCAAAACTAATTAATTATGTCCATCTTGTAACCACGAGTAATAGTTTGTGAACCGCCTTTAGACGACTTTTTAGCCGAAATGGACATACAGCTCATAAACATTAAATGCAGTTGGAGTTTACATATGTGTTATGGTCTCATGTTCATTTACTCCATATCCTTTTATAAATATTAAATGCTGTGAAAAGCATTTTACAAGGACCTAAAATTATTATTATTACTATCTGTCTGCTTTAACTATATTCCAACTATTTTAGAGTAAAACCACAACTGCTAAAAATAGCACAAAAACATTGTTTGGTACAGTCGAAGTTAAAGACTGCTACATGTAAGTGATAGTTCAATACTGAATTGTGATGTTAGTTATTGCTTTACTCCCAAGCAGCGCGATTTCGGCTATATCCGGGAGATGAACATGAAAGTGGTGATACAATGAACATGAAATGATGATAAAGTGGAGGAAATGGGGACACAAGGCCAATCGGGTGGGATAGTTTTGACTGCCACTAGAAAAAGGAGTGATGGGTAGGGACGGGAAATTTTGCCTCCTGCATGGGGATCCTACGGGGCCTACTCTTACCGAGACCTGCAGCAGGGTTCTTTAACGTGCGAGGAACGTGACATTTTTCCCAACACGGTGCACCACTATGGTTTGCGGTCAGGTTTTCCGCATTATCGCCTGACGACCCCGCATCTCTCGATGTCAGGGCTGCCCCATTCAACCACCCCCGATGTCAGGTTTCTGAGCGCTCTTTAGTGGACTTTTACCGACAAGCTTAGCGCTGCTGCGGGCCTATTCGCCTCCCGGGCCCCGCACGGGACCTGAATTGTGATGATGTCGTGTTTTATATCCATCCATCCAAAAATGATTTCTTGAATGATTTCATATTAAGGGCCTTCACCTTCCTCCATTTCGAGTTCAACTACAAAAAATAGAACAAGTCAAAGCTAAAGTATAAAAAGGCAAATAATCTTTGCCAATAAATATTTCACATTCAATAAAATTCAATAGCATCCTAGGGGTAAAATAAAAGTAATTATTCCTTTACTCATCACTGAACATAGCGATAAGAAAATTGAAGCTCTTATAATGAAATCTCTTTTGTTATCTTCGCTGTTTCATAGTTCTTGATTCTCTTATCTGTAAGCTCAACTACGTTACTGTCATCAACTTATCACAGTCCGGTTTACAAGGAAAAAAAATCAAACCTAACTTTTAAACTTGTATATATTTGGAAGTTCGAAAATTAATTTAAATAAAAAATCAATATATTGTCAAACTTGAAGTCTTGAGCCTTTCAGGAATATATGGGTTACATTTAGCACGAATATTTTACCCAAAAAATTTGCAAAAAACAGATGTAACTTATTGCATTATAGATATCGTGTCATAACCAACTACACGCAATCGCTACTATAAAAAAACAATGGATGTTCTAATATTAACAATATAATACCAGTGACTTGAGAAAGTTTAACTTTTCATTGAATAAGTGAATATAAATAAAAGCAAACGGAGAATTCTCATTATGCTCAAGAAAACTAGACAAAATATGTAGCTACAATGTACGTATCAGAGAAATTAAAACAGCAATGTTCCTGTTTTTTTTGCAGGTATCAAATTAATAATGGACCTGGTATTAGTCCTGAAAAACACATCTTTTAATGCATTTACATGGTAACTGGTATGTGAACAAAAAGTAGTCTATCAATACTTTTTAAAACCGTAGTCCTATTTTAAATTGTAAATGTAAATAATTTATGCAAGGATATGGAGTAAATGAACATGAGACCACAACACATATGTAAACTCAAACTGCAATTAATTTTTATGAGCTGTATGGCCATTTCGGAAAATTATTCCTCATCAGTAGCACTAGAACCCAAACAAAGGAAATTCACAATTCAAAATGCATAAAACCAAACGAAATTCAAATATATTTAGCGAAGGACAAAACTACGATGGAGCAAGTAAAACCTTGGGTTTTAGAATTTACATAAATTTAATCGGATAGTGGTTAAAAACAAAGTGTACACATGAGAAGTTATGTCATGTACAGGTACACAATGTCTAAAAAATAAAGAGCATACATCTTAAACACGGGGGGAATTGTTCTACTAACTCCACATGGCATTAAAGAACTACTGTAATAAATAATTTATGAAAGGATATGGAGTAAATGAACATGAGACCACAACACATATGTTAACTCCAACTGCAATTAATATTTATGAGCTGTATGGCCATTTCGGAAAAACATTTCTCAGCAGCAGCACTAGAAACCAAACAAAGGAAATCCACAATTCAAAAGATGTTCAAAATGCATAACACTAAACGAAATCCAAATATATATACATGAAGCTAAGGGCAAAACTACGATGGAGGGAGTTAAACATTAGGTTTTAAGTAATTAATTACTATATCAAAATGGGTGATGATATTTCAACATGGGTATATGTTGAAAATCTAAGTTAACTAAATTAGGTATTTGTGACAAATTGTCACAGGAACCGTTTCAACTTTGTAAACTTAGCAACATGAAATGATTGATGTGAGAATAGCATATTTCAAATTAAATTTAAAGATATGCATCCAATTAATGAATTTAATCTGCAAATCTTTCCAATCCATTTTGATTACTCCAATTTAGGTTGCAAAATTAAAACAAAGGGTTTTCCCAGTACAGGTTGCAAGTGATGAGATTTCGGTATAGTTTGCAGAAATTTGAAAGATTAAAATCGTCTTTTTAATTGCAACATTGGTGATGAATAGTGATTCTCTACAATGAAATTATTTAAAGTAGCTTATTCAAAGAATTTAAATTCAGATGTTTTCACAAACTTGTACTTCTGAATTTAGTACTGTACTTTACAGCAATGACATTTGATACCTCAAACAGATAAAGCATGCTATTTTGCATTGAATGGGGTTTAAGAAACTTATTTTTACGTCTGATGACATTAATTAGGAACTTATTATCGTGCTTTTGTGGACATTTTAAAGACGACATTTGACTTGATCAAGGCAAACTTTTTACACTTCGTTTTCTCGTTTCCGCTTTGTGTTCTAAAACCGCAACGTTTTTAACAGTAAATTACAATTTAGTCATTTGTATTTTACTTTGAAAGAACACTAGTCAACCAATATATTATGTCCGTTAAGCCTTCCCTTTCCTAAAGATTCATCTTAATTAAAAAGAAGCAAAATTTGGGAAAGTACACTACTCCACTGTATTTAAAAAAGAAAACAATGTTGATATTGCACGAGTTTATTACCATCAACCTAGGGGATTAAGTCTTTTCTTAGTTTTTGTGTCTCTTTCGGGTCATCAATGCACAAAAAGTGTTCTACGCATTTGACATTTGAATGCAGCTTTATTGTTGAAGTGAAAGACTTAATTTTATTTGTGTCGGTTGCAATTTTATGTGTTTTATAACTTGTTCAGTACTGTTGTCTTACTTTTCATGGTTTTTAATGAAATAAAACATGTATGTCAATCGTCTGAAAGCAAAGTTACATAAATGTCATGTTTGAATATGTTAAGTGTCTGTCTGCATGTTAGTTGTCAATTTAGGTTAATGTTGTGCAAATTTCATTCAGATTTTAGTAGACAATCAGTCAAATGATGCTCAATTCCAACCCTTATTCCAAAGTCTTGTGAAGACTATAGTAAAAGGCAATAATGATGATTAAAATGCGGATCGATAATTTACAAATCCATGTACAATTTTCTCCTTGATCAAATTAGAAATTCCAATAAACACTAGAAAATCAGCAATAAATTCTTTGATTTTAACTTGTCGTTCCTGTCATCACTTCTTTGATAAATTTAATAAACGAGAAAAATATTGAATGAATTGGTTAATGTAGGATGACATTGAAATGAAGGGATTTCAGTAAAATAATCCAAAAGTTTTCTGTTTGTAGAAAATGAAATGATATTGACAAAACAAACGATACAGGCATGTGTTCATCACTATTACTGTTGTTTTAAAGAATTTCGCAGCGAACAAACATTTTTATTTGAAGAAAATTAAGGTAATGAACTAATATTTGTAAATAAATTAATTATTATTATGAGTATTTTCGAAAAATTATAACTTTCAGCAAATAAGAGGAATTTGTACAGACATCAAGTACAACTGACCACTTCGTCTAGATCAATGTGACTTTGTCCAATTAATGGCGTTACTTTGTCGATAAGGCATCAAGCATATACACAACCAATGAAGGATATATATTTGGTGGGATTGAAACTGTGTTCATGTCAAATTCAACATGGCTGAGTGGAGACTGTCAAGTATTTTGTCGCCAACCCGACACGATTATACAGCAGTAAAACTACTTACGTAAATTGGTAATTTCAATATACTTATAAAGGCAGAATATACGTACAGATAAAATCTTGGTCGAGACTATAACTGCGGTCAAATATATCGGCTCTTGTTTTTTTTCACATAAAGCAAAGTTTAATAATATTACAAACTACATTTGTGTAAGTGCTCTTTCACGCCAAGTTTAGGATAGAGAGAGATCAACTTCAGCATGGACGATATAAAATTATTACCAAAATTTCCGCCGTGGTAAAAAGGACAACACAACAAAGAAAAATATGTACCGTCGATTCATGTGTGTACATAGTGTCATATAGACACAATGTAACTTGTACATTGCTAAAAAGCGGTAAAAGAGTTTTGCTTTAACCGGCCCGACTTCTTTATATTAGTATTAGTAATTCACTTCATGTTTATTTAAAAGGGGGCGTAGCTCGACGGCTTAAATAAACTGATTTATCCTCTAGCTGTTATCAGCTTTTTTTAACTGAGAATTCATCTTCAGGAAAATTATTTTATAATTCACCTCCAAGTTCAGCTGTCACTTATCTTTTAGTGTTGTATGATTGGTCAGATAGCAAAGTAGAAATCATTGAATATGCATACTAGAGAATAATATAACATTACCCTGTATATCAGTGGCAGACCATTTATTTCATTCATTCTCACAGTGTCCATAATAGTAGAATATACAAATTATTAATTTTCAAGTTATTTACATACTCTTGATCCAAACGTATCATCATAAAATGAAAAAAAACAAGAACAAACTCTAGGTTTCCTACCCGTTGAGTGGGAAAAATCTAAGTCAGCTCGTTAAACAGGAAGTAGATGAGCGACAGATTTGAAAACGCATCCCACCCACCATATGAGACTTCTATCTGTAGCTGCATACCAAATATCGAAAGCCTTTAATTAATAGTTGGTGAAAAAAACTGTTACGAAAAAAAGTGTGACGGACGGACGCCCGGCATTTCTATGTCCCCGTTCCGCGTTGCGGTGGGAGACAAAAATAGAAAGTAGCCACCCAAAGCATGCATGCACCAACTTGAAGTTAGCTTAGATCAGAAAGTAGATGACCCATAGATAGAGCAATACACTAGTTGTCATCTGTTTATGTCTTCGAGCTTTCGACTTGAAACATTAGAATGCTCAATCGGACCATTCTCTGCTTTTCAGCTGGGATAATCGCTGTAGCGAATAGCCACGGCTAATGGTACGATAGCCTTCCAGTAACTGACCAATCAAAAGTTAGCTTTTGGTCGTGCTGCCTCACCACATATCAATTCAGATATCAATACACGCTCGCAATATAGTTCCTTTTCCATTATCCAATTACTTTAATTTTTTATACTGAACTTTGTAGATTATCCCGGCTAACAGTACTTTCAGTGTTTTAATTATTTTATCATGTTTATATCAGGGCGATTCAACGTGAATGAGTTGGCATATTAATTATAAAATCTACGGAAGTTAACTTCGTTTAACTGTGTAAAAGTATAATTTTTTACCACTTTTGTAAAAAAAACCCCACAACATATTATCTGTAACTTCCTCCTTATAGTAATTTTACGTTATACATGAAAGAAGCAAAGATAAAAGTCTGAAAGGACAGAGACAGAACCAGTAAACACCAACGAAAACATGACGAAAAAACAGACAACATAAAACACCGAAATACAAAAACAACTGAATAGCAATCAATAACGCGAACTCAAGTCGTAACGAGAGTAAAAGCAGTTTTTGCTTGGCAAGTTGCTATAGCATACACGTCGCGCTAGCGCTGCCAACCGCCAATTCAATGTGTCAAATCCTGTAAAGGAAGACAAAACAAAACCCTATGACAAACCAACATATGCACTCATCTGAGAGATTGAAATCCTATATATGTCTATGAACGCATGAAAAATTTCTTGAGTGAAGACAGCAACCGAGAAGCAACATAACCCAATGTAAGCTATTTTTGTGTCAAACGTACATATTGACTTCTTGTATTCCAATTGGTGTATTGGTCGGTCAACATTTAATTATATAAACATTGTGGCACATTAAAATATCTCTTTCTTGACAAGGTTCTGATATTGATGCAAAGTATGCTACAATACAAATTTTTACCGATCATTTTGAAGAATTGTTAAATGACGGTAGTTATTTAATTCTTGAAAGTACCAATGGTACTGATTTAACGTACATCAATGTCCTGAAAAAGTAAAATTCCCGACCTGTGTATAACCCAACTTAACTGAGTAAGTTTAAACTATGATACTTCATGGAAAATATTATTGTTGACTTAATTCCAAAGCTTATTATTATCTAATCTCAAAGTTATAGCGCCAAGTTTTTGCAGCTTCCTGTCGTAAACGCGATGATAGTGAAGAAAGTATCAATTCAATGATCATTAGTGCATATGCATCATTCTGGTCCTTACAGAATGAAAGATGGAGTATCAAAGAAATCAATCGCCATCTCCGCGGCAAATCTTTGAGAGTGATTGATAGTTTTTTCTGATTGTGTTTTCATTGTTTGAATAGATGTTTTGTTGCGTTCTTGTAATTTATGACGTCAGGCGTGATTAAATCATGACACTGAACATAAATGCAATAATTTTCTAATATTAGACAACACGCAAGTGATTTTAGTGAGCCATTATGACACTGTAAGATATGGCCTTAATGTCTTAGGGTATAGGTTTCTTCAAAAGGAAATTTTCAATGACACCAGCTGGAAACCAAATGAATTGTACGTTCAAGAAATATGACAATCATATTCACGATAGCTATCCTAAGAAATGAAATCAGTCGCGTTTAAATTATTGAAATACAGGAAATGGCCTAATCAATCGGATAGCTTGCGTTATTGAGTCATTATACAAAGGGGCGAGTATAATAAGTATTATTTGGGATAACAAGCGTATAACGAATGAATATAAGTCACGAAATAAGTAATTTCTTTAAGGACAGTATGTGGTTAATTTACATATATTCGATTGAACTGAATTTTAGTTCTACAAAACACTATAGTTTGCCAGAAGAAATCTTAATGCTCAAATCGTTACCATACAAAGATAATGCATTTATTATACACTGAATTGACCAGTAATTGATTCAACTCTCGTTTCAAGGGTTGCTTCTTATTCGATGATTCTTACTGCCTGTCCTACAGTTTGGTGTTATATAGTATTTTTCACAGAAGTATTTATTCGAGGATGAAATGAGAACGAAACGGGGACATCATGTCATCATATACGAGTACATGTAAACGGGTCAAGCTGGAGGGATGTACCTAATATTAATGTATCAAGGTTAAGGCTCTTATTCATACCAAAACAGACCTACACCAGTATACTTGAACATGCGAGGAACGTGGCATATTTTCCTCATCACAATGCACCACTAGAATTGCGGCCCGTTTAACTGTATAATGGTGGACGATCCTGCTTCATGTGTTTCAAGATGATAGAACACCCGAGACACACAACAATCGATCAATGATAATACGAACTGTCTTGACGAGCAGAATACACTGCGCATTTCGCTGTGTATTGACAAGCGCAACGCTACTTCGGACCAAATGTTTCATGTCAGACTTCGGACTGATAGTGTAACGTAAAATCATTCAAAACCTAGCTTTAACAATCATTAGTTTTCAACAATCATTTATTTAAACCCTTACACATGAGAATTTGAGTACTGATTTCTGCTTTGTCCTTTACTTTTTCGAAAATGGTATTACATACCTGGATTCAGGTACCTGCCTTAATTCGGTAGTTTCCTACACTATTGAAACTGTCAACCCATAAAGCATATGCTGCACGCTAAAAAGAGCAAATACGACATCGTACTTATGTAAGTAAGAACAAGTGCTGAAAGTAACAGTTTCGCTTTACACTTAAAAGTCTAAAATAGTTTAGTTAGTTAATTTTTGCTTTATACTCAATCAGCGCGATCTCTGCTGTATCCCGGAGTTGAGCACAATAAACATGAAATGATGATGAAGTGGAGGAAAGGGGTACACAATTTGACCACTGCTGGAAAAAGGAGCGATGGGTAGGTACGAGAAATTTTGCTTCCTGCATGGGGATCCCACGGGTCCGACTCTTACTGAGATCTGCAGCAGGGTTCTTTCAGTGCGATCAGGTTTTCCGCATTATAGCCTGACGACCCCCGCATTCATTATGACAGGGCTCAGTGCCAAATTCAACCTCCTGGGGCACACATCCCAGTCGCTTTGTGGGCAAAGCTGCCTGACCCGATGTCTGGTTTCTGGGCGTTCTTTAGTGGACTTTTACCGACAAGCATAGCGCCACCCGGAACACGCATAGTTGTCTAAAAATGGGTATGAAAAAGTAGAAGAATGTAGTTAAGTAGCACTTTCGTTTAAAAAATGAAGTTTAATTTAATAAAGGCCCAACCCAAGAAACAGTACAAGTAATTTGAAGCTCTTGTATTTTTAGTTAGAATTAAGTCAAGTATATATGGAATTGACTTAAGTGAACTAGTTAGTACAATGTGGGTCTCGATAATTTCTGATTACTATGAAAGTTCTTAGAGTGTCGTGAATGTAATGAAGGGTTCTCATATTGAAAGGTATTTTAATAGTAATGGTTTTAATAATGCTATCGTTATTCAAAATTGTCATTCACAGAGGAGTCATTACGCTGCAATATCATACTATTTTGTCATCAATGCACCTCATAAATCAACAGATTACGTTCAATGGCATCTTGCCAAATACATACAGGGATGCTTTAATTTTGTTTTGTATTGCATTTGATCTGTTGACGGCCAAGATTTCCAATCAGTTTTACAACAAAAAAGGGAAGTCATTAATTGAAAAAGGCAAACTTCAAAGCCACTTGAAGTCATTATGTTTTTTTATAAAGAGGTTTATTACCTGTTGTATAATTTTCAATTAGAAAGACCTGATTGAATTTCCATTAGGTGTCCTGTGTCTTTGAAGAGATAAGGCTACGTTGTCATTCAATCGAGGTTCCTTTTTGATTAAAATAAACTTATGGACAATTTCTATTCTAATTAAGCGAAAAGTATGAGGTTTTAATTACCTTCCTATTAATTAGTTAAAATATTGTTTAGAGAACATGATATGGTAGTTGTTTTAAATATTCAATTAAACGTCAATTGTGATCTCTTAAGCACTCACGAGATCTCGAACTCAGTGATTGACACAGAGAAACGAGGCCAAAATCGGCTTTTATAAACTTCGTGATACTGATTCATTTTCATATGATTTTGCATAAGTTTCGACGAATGAAATGCGAAACAACTTTATTTTTTTCCCAAGGGGTTTGGACCATTGAACGTATTCTGGACGTGATTGCAACACTCATTTAAGGGTTTTTGATTTTTAGTCCATATTCATGATCTATGTGCTAATAGTCAATACAACATGTAAAGGTGAATGTACCGCTACGGTGACTAGTCTCTCAGCTCATGATGAACCACCATCCGAGTTAGTTTTCCCAGTGGACTCGGTACGATGAACTTCGGTTCTCTGGAGACGGAATCCGTTTAGCACCACGTGGAGATTAGGCATACTAATGTGTTTATGATATAGAAGCACAGAATGCTACATAAAATTTCAGCACTCAGAACCAACTACTCTTTAACAATCAAAACCAAACAATATTGGTTGAATAACTTCAAGACCCAAATTGAAAGCAAAACTTGGGTTGTTTCTCTGTATGTTATAAAATTTAAAAATCATGTGTAAAATTATGATCACGATCGTTATTTCTAGCTTAATGCCATGATTGATTGATTGATGTTTGTTAAGTGTCAGGTCAATAGAATTCAGTCATAACGAGGACAAGAACAAATTAAGGCAAGACATTGAATTATGCAGACCAACCAGAACACAGCACTCATGATATATACACATGATTATCATGCAAAAAGGGCTAACGTACGGCCAAAAACTAAAAGGAAAATGAACCATACTCACAAGACAGGCCAATGTACAAACACAAAATAGGCCAATGATTCCAGAATGTGATGAAACCATATGCAAATATTTTGCACAATCTGGAGCTATTACCGATGGTGACTGACAATGAAAAACCCTTGCAAGAAATGACTCCAAACAGACGGAAGGAACGCTTATTCATAAATGGATATAGCCAACTCTTACCTGTCGAAAATACAATGGTAAGTTCTTTTTGAACCCACACACGCTGGGAGGCGGAAAGCACAGAAAACCATAGTACAAGGTTAGAAATAGAAAAGAAAGAAGGCTTTAAACCCTATGAAAAGTAGAATAGTCCACGAGGATATTAATTTGACTGCCACGTACATTAGTTTTTGGACGTATAGGAGCTACCCTGTGACACCTTACCATGGCAAAAGCCCCAGTGAACCTACTCTTATCGGACACTGCTGTTTGGATCTTTTACTTACGCTAGTCACAATTCTGTAGTTCCGCCCAATCAAACATGACACAGGAGCTACATTGTTGTAGCTATTACTTGCGCAAGAGTGACTTTTCAAGCATGAGCTCCGTTTTGGGGTAATCATTCCCACTGGCCATATTTTAATACGTCGGGGTACCACCGGTGACTAGCTTGATAAACGTCGGGGTACCACCGGTGACTAGCTTGATAAAGTAAATATCCATTCTTGGAGCTTTTTTAGTCAAAAGCCAATTTAGTCTTTATATGTTATATTTTTCATTATGAGACTTGCATTAATATTGTCTGATCATGAGTATTATAAATCGTGTCTCATTCAACCGCGAAAATTAATTTTCAAAGAATTAAAATTTAATACTAAATATATTTTTTATGAAAACGAACCTTTATTGTCATCAAACTTTTATATAGTTTGTGACACATTAACATACACAACCATAAAACTATAAACTAAAGCACATTTAAATCACGATTCTGCATTTTACTAGAATTCCCATTAAAGTGTTAATTCCTAGCACAGTACAAAGTACTTTCCTTTATTCGTAGAATGGTGTTCTGATCACGGAAAAGTCTAAGACGAGTATCTGTAAACCCCGATGAATTTTCTCTGATGGGTTAAACAGAGAATATAATTCAAATAAAAAGCTTCGCCGAGCGCAGCATGATACGACCGCAACATGTTGAACCCTGTACGTTTTAGGCCTAATATGGATAGTCTATTGTTCTGGACACATGCAGCCCATGGTGGACTGACAAAGGTTTTTGACACATGCTTCTCTGATGGACTTTCAACCCAGGGGCTAAAAATATAAATTTTGAATGTTGTATTCTACTCTTTAAAAGAATAATGTTTGGGGAAAAAATTAAAAATCGAACCAGATTTTTTTTTAAAATTATGATTACAGCCCCAAAAATTTATTCTTAAATTTAGAATCGCTACCTCACAAGAATAAATTTGCAAAAAAAATTTTCAAAATCAGACCACAAATAAAAAAACCCCATTTGGCCCCTAATTACGTAATTGGGGGAAAAAGGGGGGGTCGCAAAAATTAATTCTTAATTTTGTATTCGCTATTTGACAAGAACAAACATGCAAAAAAAATTTTCAAAATCGGACCAGAAATAAAAAAGTTTCAATTTCGGCCCCATTTGGCCCCTATTTACGTAATAAGGGGAAAAAGGGGGGGTCGCAAAAATTAATTCTTAATTTTGCATCCGCTATTTGACAAGAACAAACATGCAAAAATTTTTTTCAAAATCGGACCAGAAATAAAAAAGTTTCTATTTCGGCCCCTTTTGGCCCCTTATTACGTAACAGGTGAAAAAGGGGTGGGGTTCGCAAAAATAAATTCTCAAATTTGGATTCGCTACTTGACAAAAATAAACTTGCAAAAAAAAATTTCAAAATCAGACCACAAATAAAAAAGTTTCGATTTTGGCCCCATTTGGCCCCTAATTACGTAATAGGGGGAAAAAGGGGGGGGGGGTCGCAAAATTTAATTCTTAATTTTGTATCCGCTATTTGACAAGAACAAACATGTAAAAAAAAATTTCGAAATCGGACCACAAATAAAAAAGTTTTTATTTTGGCCCCTTTTGGCCCCTAATTACACAACGGAGAAAAAGGGGGGCACAAAAATTCATCAGGTTCATTATTTTATTGTAAGACACATTCTTGACAAATTTCACAGCAATAGGCCAACTAGGACCAAAGTTATGGTGGAAACAAGTAAAATATTTGAATTTTTTCCCCCTTTTGGGCCCCTAATTTCGAAACAAAAAAAGGGGGGACCCCCAAAATCAATCCCATTCATCCTTGTATGGTAAGGAACATCACTGTCAAATTTCATAGCAATTGGATAACTAGAACTAAAGTTATTGTGGAAACAAACAAAAAAGTAGTATTTTTGGCCCTTTTTTGGCCCCTAATTTCTAAACGAAAAATGGGGGGACCCCCAAAATCAATCCCATGCATCCTTTTATGGTAAGGAACATCATTGTAAAGTTTCATAGCAATCGGATAACTGGAACTAAAGTTATTGTGGAAACACTAAAAAGTTAACAGACAACGACGACAACGACGACAACGACGACGACGACAGCATCATACCATAATACGTCCGCAAATTTTTTGCGGTCGTATAAAAACGAAAAAAACAAAACAAAGACAAATTGTCCATTTAATGACATTATCTGGAATTCTGATTTTAAAAAAAATCATATCTGATCCAAATCTGATAACCTCTTTTTGGAACCAAGCAACTATCAGTAGATTTATTAGAAAAAAAGTAAGTTTTAAATTTTGGGGGGAATTCCCAAAAATTATGCGCACACTATTTACGTTACTTGCTAGAAACTTGCAGAAAGAGAGGTAACTCGATTTGATCTTCATTTGGAACAATTTTTAAACGTTTGTTTAAATATTTCGCCTTTAAAGGTCTTTTGACAGTTGAGTTCAGTGTACACTGAGAGTTCTACCGACAAATGCGCGCCAAACAAATTCTATGCTGTTTGGTTAGTTTCAATTCTAATATTACTGCGACTTTTGAATGGCAGCAGGAAATTTTGACAGACTCGCTTGTCGTAAGAGGCGACTAAAGGTCTTGGGATTCTGACGTCGGGTCAGTGCTCAGCCCACAGAGCGACAAAGTGTGTACCTTAGGTGGCTGAATAGGGTGGCCCTCGTCCGCGGGCGTTGTCAGGTCTATAATAGGGAAACCCTGACCACCGACCATAGTGGACCAATGTGTGTGAAGAATGCCACGCTTCATATACGTAAAAGACCCCTTTGTGGACCACAAAAAAGTGCACCACATAGGCTTAATTTTTTGCCCCTACCCACCTCTCTCCTTTTCATGTGGTTCTTCAAAATTTACCGGACCATTTACCATCATCATTTCATGTTCAATTTATCATCATTTTCATGTTCATCGCCTGTAAATAACCTATATAGCGTTGCACGGGCGTAACACTCACTGTTCAAATAGGCAGATAGGAACTTTGAATTGTCTAGAACGAAAAGTCTCCAATAAAAGTCTGCCCACTCTTTTTTACAGTTATAAAAAGAACCTTAATTTATATTATTAAACATTCATTTTATTCTATACAAATAACTCAAAATGAACTAAATTTTAAGAAATCTATAGTGTCTTACAATTTCTGTCAAGTTCAAACAGAATCAATTGTTTTATGCTCTCCAACGCCTTAGTTATTTCTTCAAGGCGCCCGTATATTTTCTTAATATTGACACATGGTTGTGTTTAAGCTGAAAAATCCATTAGTTGCAAACACTTTATTATTTCTTGCGGAAATCGAACCGACCGTTGACTTCCGACAGTACAACCAAACAGATTTTCTTGCATGTCCTATCATTAAAAGTCAAATCGTACCAAATTGAAGGCCGATCAAGCTGTAGAAAAGGTCAGAAAAAACATCTCGCCTCATATCGTATACGTCAAAATAAATGGGACGTTATGATTAATAACACGGCTTAAGATGCAGAAATTTATGTAGATAGATGCAGATGAATGGTTACAGTATTGTTGTAATTCCTTAATTGACAAATTGATGACTTCTGATGGTTCTATTGTGCTGAATGGAATTCTTCGTACAAGACATTTGCATATTCTTTATCAACAGAAATCAGTTATACAACGTATTGAAAACACAAAATAGTCATCTCCATGTGAACTAAAGTCATGACAAGTTTTCGATCTAAACGAATCTTTACTTTATTTTTGGTAGAGCGCCTCTGATGAGTCTTGAATAGACGAAACGCGCGTCAGGCGTAGCAAAATTTAATGTCTGGAACTTTGTTGTCAATATTTGTATTTCGAACACACGTGAAGGTTAGCACTGCTGGTGGAGTTTAAATTCCCCGAGGTTAGCCCGCTCCGGCACCAACACTTTTGAGTTGGAGAATACATCAAAGCTTTAAATTATACGTCTAAATTTCAAAATTGTTCTAACCCTAAGGTTCTTCCTACCCCAGACATAGGTTGAATATCTTAGTAAGAATTTGGTTCCCCAGTTTAGTATTTTTGGTTATACTGTTATATGCTCTTCATATTCATACAGTGTTTGGCATTTTCAATATTTTTGGTAGAGCGCCTCTGATGAGTCTTGAATAGACGAAACGCGCGTCAGGCGTAGCAAAATTTAATGTCTGGAACTTTGTTGTCATTTGTATTTCGAACATACGTGAAGGTTAGCACTGCTGGTGGAGTTTAAATTCCCCTAGGTTAGCCCGCTTCGGCACCAACACTTTTGAGTTGGAGAATACATCAAAGCTTTAAATTATACGTCTAAATTTCAAAATTGTTCTAACCCTAAGGTTCTTCCTGCCCCAGACATAGGTTGAATATCTTAGTAAGAATTTGGTTCCCCAGTTTGGTATTTTTGGTTATACTGTTCTATGCTCTTCATATTCATACAGTGTTTGGCATTTTCAATATTTTTGGTAGAGCGCCTCTGATGAGTCTTGAATAGACGAAACGCGCGTCAGGCGTAGCAAAATTTAATGTCTGGAACTTTGTTGTCATTTGTATTTTAAAATTAGATGTACTTAATTAATTATACCCTCTTTTCTATACTATTTTACCTGTGTCCGTTAGTAGTTATGTAGTTCCGTAATTCTGTGGTTCCGTCCCACTTTATATTTACTCATAACGCAGCTACAGTTGGTATTTTGGTAACAAGTTTTATATAGACATGATGCAATTTGGGATAAGTTTTAGGTCCATCGGACATCTCCTTCCTGTTTACCAAAAACTTTCCGTCACGCTTTCTTTTCACTTTTAGCTCTGCAACTTGAACTCCGCTAGTTGCTGACATTTGTTAAGAAGCTTGATATGGTTGTGATGTATTATGGGATATATTTTTGGATACATACACTGACATACATCAGACATTTATTTCCTTGTCTGGCCAAAACTTAATTCTTTTCCGTCACAATTTTTATTCACTTATACATTGTAACTCACCAATTATTACTCCTAGTTTGCTGATATTTTGAATAAATTATACTCAGAAATTATAGCTTTATATAGACATTATGTGTTTTGGAATAAGATATTAACTCCATTTGATATCTACTTCCTGTTTGGCAAAAACTTAAACACAAGACATAGTTGGGAAAGCAGGGGCATTACAAATAAGCATTGCCTCACAGATTTCTTGTTTTTCTATTTTCAATTTTTACCGTTGCAGGGACAACATTTTAGTCTTATTCCCCCTTATTTTTTTTACAAAATATAATGATTAAAAATGATCGGAAATCGAGTGAGTGTTTGACGCCTTATAGGTTATGCAAGGTGAATAAATTATAAAAAAATGCTAAGATAAACATGAAACAATGAGAAATATATGGGTGAGATGGGGAACAAAAGGAGCAGTAGATTTAGTCCACTTTTATACAGAAGACCACTGTATAGGGAATTATAGTGCTAATAATAAAACCCTCTAACGCTAGCTGTCCCGCCTAATCTAAAAGATGTCTAAGGAGCTACAATATTGCAGCTAGGGGTATTCGAGCAATAATGTAGACAACTTGGCAACAAAATATAGTGGTTAATAGTCACATGATAGTGTGGGATAATGCCATGTTACTCGCACGATTAACAACACTGCTGTAAGATTCATTAAGAGTTGGCACCTCGGCTCCCCTGCATTACGTTAAATTGTTCGACCGTACTCGTTTTTTCCGACTTGACCGGTGTCCCTATCCCAATTTATCATCATTTATCGACCAGAAATAGTAAACCAAAAATAGTTAACTTTGCGCTGCTAAGAGTGAATGAGTGAGTTGGTGTTTAACGCCCGTGCAACGCTATATAGGTCATTTACAGGCGATGAACATGAAAATGATGATAAAATTAACATGAAATGATGATGATGATAAATGAAATATGGGGTGGGGTGGGACACAAATGACCGGTAAATTTGGAAGAACCACAGGAAAAGGGGAGAAGTGGGTAGGGGCGGAAAATTTAGCCTATGTGGTGCACTACTTGGCGGTTCACAAAGGGGTCTTTTACGTGCATGGAGCGTGACACTTTCCACACACGTTGGCCCACTATGGTCGGCGGTCAGGGTTTCCGTATTATAGACCTGACAACCCCTGCGGACGAGGGCCACCCTATTCTGCCACTTGGTGTACACACTTGGTCGCTCTGTGGGCTGAGCACTGACCCGACGTCAGAATCCCAAGACCCTTAGTCGCCCTTTACGACAAGCTAGGCTCTGCTGCAGGCCTATTCGCCACCCGGGCCCCGCACGGGACGCGCTGCTAAGAAGTTTAAAAATAGCCAAGTAAATAACGAGTTACCAAATGACAACCTTTCCTTTATAGGAATGAACTAAATATACCCATAACTGAGTTATACTGTTGGTCGCGTATTTCTTCTTTATCTTTATATGATCTCCATATAAGAGCACATTAAGTAAGTTTGTACAAGGTATCAAACTTCAATCAGCATTGTTCCCTATATCTGATTGTGATGTATAATGACAGAACGTTCCCACGTCGAGTCTTATCTCTAAAACTGCCAATCAAACATGAAGTCATCAAATAAATATGCATTTTTACTTGTCTGGTATAAGATTTATCAGTAATGGTAGAGTATTGTTTTATAATTAATAACTGTTGATCAATTTAAATAAAAGGGCAAGATATCAATATTGATTATTTGGTTCATGCTGTAAGAGAATGTTTTATTAACGTTTTGGCAATACAAGGAATGGTGATTTCAAACTAGACGCTTTAAGGAGCCTAAAATCGCTCACCTGATCTTTAATGATACTTAGTCTTATAATTATAAAATGAAAATAAATGTCCTTAATGAGGTTTGCTCCTCATGTTTTGAATTTTCTGACAGATTTTTTATCCATCAAATTTGCTTGAAATTTTTTGCACATGAACCCCCTTTTCTCTTTCTATTATTAAAAAAAGGTACACTAAGTATGAAGTTTAGGAAGAACTTCTATTTACTCGATAGACCCGTGCGGGGCCCGGGTGGCGAATAGGCCCGAAGCAGAGCCTAGCTTGTCGTAAGAAGCCGACTAAGGGTCTTGGGATTCTGACGTCAGGTCAGTTCTCAGCCCACAGAGCGACCAAGTGTATACCCTACATGGCTGAATAGGGTGGCCCTCGTCTGCGGGGGTGGTCAGGTCTATAATACCTATAATACGGAAACCCTGACCGCCGACCGTAATGGGCGAATAGGTGTGGAGAGTGCCACGCTTCATGCACGTAAAAGACCCCTTTGTGGGCCGCCATTGTTAATGCATTGACAACTTTATTATATCAGCAACACTTTTCATTTTATACGCGAAAACATCCCTTTTGATGTTCTTTATGACAATAACCCCTTAAAGTGGTAACCTGACAACTTCCACCCAAAGGGATTTTAAGATAGAAAAAAAATAAATGTGGAATAAGTGTTCGTGACACAACCTACAATATAAACTAAAATTATAAAAAAAATCCACAATGGAAAACAGTCAGCAGCCTTCAATGTGACCAGTGGTCGCTGCTCGCTGTTTTTTTAATTAATTTCCCTATTTACAATAGCTCTCATTTGATCAGGTAACTTAAAACACTGTTTTAGCTCACCTGGTCGAAGTATAATAATAAAGATTTTTTTAAGTGATCATTTATATATGACACATCACCCATGCGGGTTCCGGATGGCGAATAGACCAATAGCAGCGCTAAGCTAGTCACTAAAAGTTCACACAAAGATCGCTCCAAAACCTGACATCGGACCAGGCCGCTTTGCTCAAAAAGCGACTGGGGTGCGTGCTTAAGTCGTTAAATGGGACAGCCCTACATAATGAATGCCGGGGTCGTGAGGCTATAATGCGGACACCCTGACCGTAAACCGTGTTGGGACAAGCAAAGAGGCACCAACGGGGCATTCTAGTGTCAAAAGTCCAAAAGTGCAACGAAAAAACCGGTAAACACGAACAAGAACAACACGAGGAAATACAAAACATAAAAAAACGCTAAATAAACCGAAAAGAAATCAACAACGCTAACTCAGGTCGTAACAAGAGTAAACTCATGTGCTCCAGAAGAGTAAGCGGTTCCTGTCGGCTATAGCACACCCGTCGCATTGCTAATTTCCAATTCAGTGTGTCAAATCCAGTAAAGGAAGACAAAACAAAACTCTATGACAAACCAGCATCTGTACTGAAAATGTCTTGTTTCTCGCACGCTCATGCTACAGGTCTGAATAAGGACCGATAAGGAAAGGACCAATATGACACCTATGTAGGAGGCTAAATTTTCCGATCCTACCCATCCGTCCTATTTTCAGTGGCAAACTGGCTTTGTATCAATATTTCTTCCATTTTATCGTCTTTTCATGTTCAGTTTATCACCCATGAAGTTGTCAGATGACCCCTTATAACCCTTTAGCCATTATAGCCTTTTTAAAATGTTTTTTGCCCTTTGGGATGAAAAATATAGCAAAAAAATGCTGTTTGCTATTACTTTCAACTCATTAAAAACTCGACAAAAGATTCAATTTTTTGTTCATATATTAAAAATTAAAAAAAAACGAGCAATGCATTAAAACATATAATGCTTTGAATTCATATCCCTGATATAGCTGAATTTGGGCTGCGCTGATTTGGAGTGAAGGACCATTCAGATACTTGTTTTTCTTTTAGTGTACATGGTCAATATAATCGATGAGGAATTTTGCTTTCATTTACCTAACCCAAAAAGACATGGAACTTAAATGTCTTTGAAAATATTTTTGATGTCAATCAGTTGAAAACAGGTACATGTACACTTACTTAAGCAGAGACCTACCTTAGTTAACCAATATAGATGCTTTACCGTTAGATTTTACAGTGATTTATGAACGAAGCAGTCTATAAAGATTGGTCCCACATTGGGATTAACGTTCAACAACCTGCACTTACAATGGATTTGACCAAAAACATAACTGACATTTGATCACATGTAGTGTTTTTTTTTAAATGAATGTACCATTTTTTGAAATTGATACGATTTGAAGCTAAAATGTCAAACAAAACACAAAGTACTATTTGAAAATTGGCATTGTATGGGTTTCTAATAGCAAAATGATAATAGTTCAACCATACAGTTTTTCATGGGGGGACAATGGATATTTATTTCATCCTGCCTTTATTAATATTTTCGGACAAATCGGAGCCTATATGTTTATTTAATTGCACACTAGCGCTCGCAATTAAAAAGAAAAATAAATCCACCATATTTTTTTTTCAGCCAAAAACTGCATCCTGCCTTTTTATTTTAAATTTCACCATAGCCCCTTTTAAATAAAATGGTCGCTCCCTTATGTAACTTGGACTTATAAATATGTTTAATCTTCTACATTTCTTCATCTTAAATGTGAAGTAGGTTTTTTGATATAGCATTTATAGATAATAATATATTTAAAATTATAATGAGTACTCACATTTTAAATGTCTCAGTTGGTCAACTCCTTTTAATTGCATTCATCGAGAATCCAATGTAGTTAAAAAAAAAACCTTAACACTTCCCCCATATATAGAACATATCTGAAAAACTAAAACCGTTTCAGAATAAATCATGGTGTTTGATGATATGCATTTATTCAAGCAACATCTCCTTTGATCTGATTGATTGCCGAAAGATAACTAAGAAAAAAACTTGATACGACTGATCGATGGTTACATTGGAGTGGTAGTGGACAAAAATAAGGAATCCAAATCAGACATATTTCAGGGTAATTAATGAGGTACACTACACCGAATTGAGATAAATTTTATTACAATCATCACTATTCCTAGACGGTATTGATGGCGAAGAGAATTAAGTCCCTAACTAACTTTTGGCTGATGAAACTTGTTAACTTTTGTGTTTGATTTAAAACAGATGAACTTTTGTTGTGGTACAAGTACATGCATATAAGGAGAAAAACAAGAGGTCTCTTGTTAGGGCTATAACCCTTTTAAAAAAACACATAGACATGTAGAGCTAAGTTAACTGAAGTTTAGCAAGCAACAACTCTTCTTTCAACTGAAGTTTAGCAAGCAACAACTCTTCTTTCTATCTACAAGAGTTTATATTAGTGTTATCTTTGTGTTACCACGGACCCTAACATCGCAACGAAAGAGAGAGATTTGTCGCCTTGCAACCGGGTTCAACCCAAGATTTATTTTTAAATGTCTGTACAAAGGCAGGACCTTTGCCATCCTAAATTTCTCCGGTATGTTTTACTTGTTTTGTCTTTCATCTAGGACATTTAAGATTGATCGTTCAAGTCGGTAGTTTTGTTATTACAGATTATTTACTTTTCGTTCCGTGCGGGTTCCGGGTGGCGAATAGGCCCGCAGCAGCGCTAAGCTTGTCGGTAAAAGTCCACTAAAGAGCGCTCAGAAACGTGACATCGGGTCAGGCGACTGGGATGTGTGCCCCAGGTGGTTGAATGGGGCAGCCCTGACATCGAGAGATGCGGGGTCGTCAGGCGATAATGCGGAAAACCTGACCGCAAACCATAGTGGTGCACCGTGTGGGGAAAAATGTCACGTTCTTCGCACGTTAAAGAACCCTGCTGCAGGTCTCGGTAAGAGTAGGACCCGTAGGATCCCCATGCTGGAGGCTAAATTTCCCGTCCCTACCCATCACTCCTTTTTCCAGTGGCAGTCAAAACTCTCCTACCCGAATGGCCTTGTGTCCCCATTTCCTCCACTTCATCATCATTTCATGTTCATTGTATCACCACTTTCATGTTCATCTCCCGGATATACCCGAAATCGTGCTGCTTGGGGGGGTAAAACAATAACTAACTAACTAACTTACTTTTCGGTCAGAGTAGGACCCGTAGGGTTCCATGCAGTATACGTAAAGCCTTCCTTTTCCCGTGACAGTCAAAACTTCTTACTGGTAGTTTTGTGTCCTATCCCACTTTTACATTCAATGTTCGTTTAAACACCACTTCCGTGATCCCCGACCCCAAATATCCGATTTTGAACTGCCAGTAGTTTTGCCCATTTATATTTTATGGCTACGTAAACGACATATAAAAGTCAACTTGATATCATCTATTGTCTTGCGTCCTCCAGATTTCAATGAAACTGCACCCCACGGTGTCTTAAGATGCAGCTGAAACTTGTAATACTATATGGTATAAAGAGGTTTTGTCCCCGTATGTCATTTTGCAATGTATTTGAATATAGTTTCTGTCGCAGTTATTCATGCAATTTCAAGTAACAGCCATTTGCTATTTTTCATGTGGTTTTATTCTACAGTACTGTATGATGAAGCTATTTTAAACTCATGAATCATCCACTTCCTATTAACAGAATAATTCAGGATACAGGCAACAAATTAAAGGTTTTAATGGAAGGCAACAAATTATTTTTAAAAAGTAAGTTAGTTATTGCTGTACTTCCAAGCAGAACGATTTCGGCTATATTCGGGAGATGAACATGAAAGTGGTGATACATGAATTGGTGATGAAGTGGAGGAAATGGGGACACAAGGCCAATCGGGTAGGAGAGGTTTGACAGCCACTGGAATAAGGAGTGATGGGTAGGGGGAAATGGGGATCCTACGGGTCCTACTCTTACTGAAACCTGCAGCAGGGTTCTTTAACGTGCGAGGAACGTGACATTTTTCCCAACACGCTGCACCACTATGGTTTGCGGTCAGGTTTTCCGCATTATCGCCTGACGACCCCGCATCTCTCGATGTCAGGGCTGCCCCATTCAACCACCTGGGGCACACATCCCAGTCGCTTTGTGGGCAAAGCGGCCTGACCCGATGTTAGGTTTCTGAGCGCTCTTTAGTGGACTTTTACCGACAAGCTTAGCGCTGCTGCAGGCCTATTCGCCACCCGGAACCCGCAAGGTATATTTTGAAAAAGTAAATGAAAATAACTTATATAGCGGATAAAGAAAAGATGGTTGCGTTTAGATGTTCAACAAAAAAAGTTTTGTCAAATGACCAGTTAAGAGGTAATAACATGTTTTTAAGGTCAAAATAGTAGAAAAATTGCAAGGTCACCGCCACAATCAAATAAGTCAGCATATAAGGAGTGATTGCAGATGTTGGTTTGTCATAGGGTTTTCTTTTGTATTCCTTTATCGGACTTGACACACTGAATGTACATTCGGCGGTGCAATGAGTGTGCAGGTAAACAATTTCAACGCACCCGAGTTCTATCTCGTTATGCCTTAGATTCGCGTTGTTGTTTGCTATTCATTTGTTCAGTTGTGTTTTGTATTTGCGTAGGGTGTTTCTTCGTCCTGTTCTCATTCGTGTTTACTGATCTTGTCTTTTCCTTTCGGACTTTTGACCCTTACGGCCCATAGGTACCTCTGTTTCTTACTTCAGTATTAGATCCTATATCGCGAGTATAAAAATAAGGTCTGGCCTACATCTACTTCCCGTTTACCGACTAAGTCAATTTGAGGGTAAACGGGAGGTACATGTAACGAATGAGCAGTGGTTCACAGATGCCTAGTTTTTATTCAACGCTAATAAGCTCCCGCTGTCCCGAACAGCGAAAGCTTAATTGACTGAGTATGATGCCTTTAACCGGAAGACGTATAAGCTAATCAAGAATCCGCACCCAATAACACGGAATGCAAAATTAAATTCCTTTTTTGTAATTTTCAATTTTGAAAAATAATTAACATAGTATTGATTATTTCTAGTATTTCAACCTATGAAATGTTTTAGATGTAAAGAATTTAAAAAAAAATAGGACTTCAAGCTTATTTTAATATTATTTGCGTCCATTCTATCACTAGAGGTCGCGTCCATCAAAACATAATGACAGAAGTGCGGGAACATGTCATTCTAATTTTCGCGAAAAAAGAATCCCCCAAAAAGCCTAGCATTGTCAACCAAACTAATAACATCAATAAATCAGCAAGCAAAATTCATTCCCTGCAGTCATTACATTTACTTTGTCCTCAGTAAACAAGTTTGTTCTTGTTATTTTCTCACTAGCCGACTTTGCATTCGAAAATGAAAGTAGAAATTCTTTAAAGGGTGTCTTCTGCGAGATCCGAAGCAATACACTTTCTTGTTCTGTCTTTTTCAAAATCATGCAAAAGCTGGTGTTTCTTGCTTTAATTGAGTGAGTGAGTTGGTGTTTTACGCCCGTTCAATGCTATATAGGTTATTTACAGGCGATGAACATGAAAGGGATGATAAAATGAACATGAAATGATGATGATAATAAATGAAATATGGGGGTGGGGTAGAAAAGCATAAACTTTTATATGTACTTGCAGCACACGAAATCCTTATCCTTTTCCTCACTAGTAGAACCAAATATACCTTGATCGGACATCTTTTACTGATATATCAACTCTTGTTTTGTTTTTACTGGATACTGAATAGTGTTATTAAGATCAGTGCAATCGCAGTAGTTAAACTTCAAGGTCGATGCAATCTTGTCCAGACTATTATTTTCTGATTTTTCTGGAAACGATCTTAATTAAACTTGATTAACTGCAAGGAAATATACTGAATTCATACGAAATTTCTTATAGTACTGGACAATTTTAGCAAAAGTTCAGCAAATGTACTAGTTATTAGGAAAATGTTGTCTTTTCCGGTAGTTAAATGTACTTCTAGTGCCTGTTTAAAGTTTGTAGAAAACTGAAATATCGTACATAAAAATAAGAAGTTATCTTATGTTGTTTTCGACCATGTTTGGGGTAAATCAATCTGATAAAAATATGGAAATTAGACTCTTATACCAAGCTATTCTGAGGCAGATCCAGGATTTTTGAAGAAGCAATAAAACATAAAATTGTAGTACCTTGTGTTTCTACAAAATCTATATACTAAGTACAGTCAGAAGTAAGCGTAAATGGTCATAAATGATATTGAATCTACAGTATGTATTCCAGTTTTAGTCGTTATGCATATTATATTGCAAAAGTGTTAATAAGTACATCTTTGTCAAGAGGTAAACTGTAATGTACATGCATAAGGGCTAGACCATTCAGTCTTTCCTGTCCCATTGTTGCCCTTAAGTAGGTTTGAAATAGTCCTAGCTCACTATTAGAGCGTTCACACTCGCAACTGGTTTTGCTTATGTACAAACAATTTTTAGCATTGCATATATATTTGAGTAATCAAGTATATTGCATGCTTTGGTGATTCCTGTTGCAGATCTGGGAACTTCAAGAGATTTTGACGAATTTTGCCCAAAATGAATCCGTCTGTCTTACTCAGATGGTATGTATATTGGGCTCGGCAAGTCTGATTTATATACATCAATGAATGAATGCAATTGGTCATAAACAAAACGTGAATCAAGGCGGCCCTGACAAACAGATGGCACAATCTGAAGTGCCATTACTGCAAGAAGCAGAGTTGCCAATGGGGTATCCGAATGTCAAAAGTCCGAAAAGACAGAGACAAAACCAGTACTCACCAACAAGAACGGGACAAAAACAGACAACATGTAAAACATGGAAACACAATATAACTGAAAATCAATCAACGACGCGAACTCCAGTCGAAACAAGAGTGAACTCAGGTAATCCGGAAGATGAAACAGTTCTGCTTGCTATAGCACACCCGTTGCGTTGCCAATAGTCCATTAATCGTGTCAAATCCGGTAAAGGAAGACAAAACAAAACCATATGTCAAACCAACATCTGGACTGATCAGAGATCGAAATCCCATATTTGTCTATAAGTGCACGATGTCTTCCGTAAAGTTTCTTGAGTGAAGACAACAACCGAGGAGCAATATAACCTTGTGTGAGCATATTTTGCGTCAAACCTGTCGCTCTGCTAATTAAATCGATGTAAGTCCCGCACGCTCTGGAGTAACGAATCAATTGAGATAAGTAAACTCCATAGGCTGGAGCGGACGGAATGTTGCTACACAAGAAGGGAAAGTTGACGATTGGAAAGTTGAAGTCATCACGTTTGTCATAGAGCCTTGTTGAAAGTCTTCCTTGAGAGTCAATTTTGAGATGTAGATCTAAATGTGAATCCGTTGTGTCCTTTATCTCAAGCTCCTGGGGATATATGAGATGGAGTCACCAAATCGAGAATTGTTTAGTAAAAGCTTAAGGACATCATCAATATAACGGAACGTGAAGTTGAAAAAGAGAGCTAGTCTACAGTCTTTTCTGTCTAAAAGAGATTGTAAGAAGTTTGCTTCATATGAATGAAGAAACAAATCAGCAAGTAAAGGTGCAAAATTAGTGCCCATTCGAATCCCTATTGTTTGCTGAAAAACACGTCCACCAAACTGAACAAATATGTTGTCAATAGGAAAGTTGAGCATGTCGATTATTTGGTCTTGTGTAAATTTGTTCTTTTTCTTAGACTTTTTGATGGCAAAATAAGTCTTGGTATAATTGACTACTAGATATTGGTACGTGCGTTTTCCATTCTTTTTGAAAAAGCTGCGTTTAATCAACTTTGCCAATCGCGATTTCAGTTGTTCATGTGGAAAAAAAGTGCTGCTACAAGATGAAACTGATTTAGAGTTAAGAATCTCCATCAGTTCTTTCGAATTCTTCAGGATCCACATTTGATTGACACTATTTCAAGAATAACAACAATCGTAATATTTCTGGACGCCGGATTTTATTGCCGTAAGAATTGAAGTCAACAGAACTGAAGGAGGCTTAGTTGTACATTTGGATGATCCTGCAATGTACCGCTGCTTGTATGGATGTTTATGTAATTTAGGAATCCAGTACAGAGATGGAATGTCATCATTATTGCCACCAACAGAGAGACCGAAGGAGGAAATGACAGATTTGTGGTTGTCAATGATTTCCTCCTTAGTGTTGTAGCCATGTATGTGGTGCTATTGCTGGTACAACCAACCCCCAATTCAGCTGTCAAACAGTCAATATAGTGTTTCTTGCACAAAAAATGATGTTATTTGGTGCTTTGTCTGCGGGTACAACAACAAATTTGTCATGTAAGGTGGACAATGTTTTGGCAACATCAGCGTTGCTGAAAATGGATGTTGCCTTAGTGCTCATTGAGCCTTTCAAAGAATGGATTCTTTTCTAAATCAATGACCTCACAGCTTTTACCCATTTTGACAAACCGTCACATTCTTTCTCCTGTTCTTTTTTGGCCCATTTTCTGGCATAGTCCTCAATTTTCAATAACGATGAAAACCGATCATTCAGTCCTGAGACGATTTCGTCTAAGTATGGTATGCCCAATCATATACGGATTCATACCATGCTCTTTCCCAAAAGATACAGTTTCGTCATACCAGAAAAAAAATAGTATCAACATCGCTTATTATGCAAAGTACAGACTGAACATTTAAGTAGGCTGAAATAATGTCTTCACTTCTACCTTGCAATTTTTTTGCTAAGCCCAACTGTATGGCCCATCAATTTGATTTACAACGATCATTGTAATCAGACAGTTAAAGCTAATAATTGCTGTAGGAAGCGTTGTAGACTCGGAACTAGTCTCCCTGTTGTAGTCTCTGCTCGGATACATATCCTGTAGAGAAGCGGCTATTCGATCGTACATTTAACTGCATACTTCAAAAGCATCGTGTCTTTCAATGAATTGTGTTTGGCAAGTATCTTAAAGTTTCGTTTTGTTTATACTTGTCTCATTTAGAAGCCATTTTTGTTAGCTATCATTACCCTTGGGACTATTGTTAAAGAACAAAAGAATTTTCTCAGAAATGTCAATCATGTTTCGAACCATCTGAATTCTAGTTCATTGGGACAAGACTAAATTTAAACTGAAACAAAGTAAAACAAAATAAAAAAGCAAAGCAAATAAAATAAACTAAGAAGAAATCATAATAATAGATTTTGAATTGAATAACAGCTACAACTTTTTGTAAAGAAAAAAAAATATATAAGAATAATAACCAACATAATAATAGAATAAAGGTTTGTTCACTTTACTTTATCATTGTTTGACGTTTTTGCATTTTATTGTGTGTACCCATTCTTGACCTTCTTTATCTATGTTCAGCTGTATCATTGACATTAGCTTTGGTACTTTGTAAACTGACACAGTGTACTGTTAAGTAAATCAATATACGTAAAGTCTGTATAAAAATATAATTTTTAATTAAAAACAGAAGTCAAATCGCTCACAAGTGACTAGCACAATGTTTATACACAACTTTAGGATATTGCTCAGATATATGTTTAGCAACGCCTCTGGATGACCCATCGTATGTTTGACCACTGCAATCCTTCAAATAAAGACTCCAACTTGTTATTGCTTCTTTATGACCTCTGACAGGCCAAGCCCTGTTGTGTCACCCATCACATTTACGAATCCCATGAAAAAATCACGTATCTATTACAAGATTCATTTAGGTTTAAGCGTTTTGCTTACAGGTTTACTTTCTTGTTCTCAATATCAAAATTATGTAAAAGTTTATTTTTATTAAGTCGCCCAAAACAAAGTTTGGGAGACTTATTGTTTTTGCACCGTTTCTTATTATTATTATGTCCCCGAACACGAAGTGTCGGGGACATATTGTTTTTGCTCGGTTTCTTATTATTATTATTATATCTCCCAAACACTATGTTTGGGAGATATATTGTTTTTACTCTGTTTCTTATTATTATTCTTCTTTTTTTTCTTCTTCCGGACATGAACATGTCCGCGTGGTTTCTCAAAAACTACTCAATGGTACTTTTTAAAATTGTGTAAGGTGATAGAGTGGGTCCCAAAGATGTGCATGCAATTTTCAAAGATTTCAAAATGGCCGCCGTCTCCATGGAAACAGGGAAAGGTCATAATATAGGACATTGCGATATCTCGGTTACCTAGGTGCGCAGGGTTCTGAATTTTTGTAGGTGAGTAGAGCAAAAGGAGCTCTTTAATAATACGAAAAAAAATTTCGAAGCGATATTTACGGTTTTCAAGTTATTCACGAAAATGCGATTTTTCGGGCCCAAAAATGGGAAAATTGTCAAAATACTACGATTTCGACAAAATTTGGTATGTAGGGGTTTGAAATGATGGCGAGTTAGGATGCGATGTCAAAATTTATGCAAGAGTGACAATATGCGAACGTTTGGGAGATATTTTTGTGTTGGGCATCCCCAACACAGTCAGCACTAGTTATTATTATTATTATTATGTCTCCCAAACAAAAGTTTGGGAGACATATTGTTTTTGTCCGGTTTCTTATTATTATTCTTCTTCTTCTTTCTTTCTTTTTTCTTTCCGTTCAATGTTGTCCGCGACGTTTCTGAAAGATGCAATGCCCAATCAATATGAAACTTTGGGAATATATTAAGGGTGACCTGAAGTTTTGCAAACCCCTTAAAAAATTTTCAAAATGGCCACCGTTTCCATGGAAACAGGAAAAAGGTCATAATATAGGACTTGCAATATCTCGGTTACCTAGGTGCGCAGGGTTCTGAAATTTTGTAGGGTAATAGAGCAAACCATTCTCTTTAATAATACGAAAAAAAAATTTGAAGCGATATTTACGGTTTTCGAGATATAAATGAAAATGTGATTTTAAGGGAGATAATCAGGTCTAAATTTTAATAAAAATTTCAAAGTTGTCTGTTAATGATGAAAATTAGTATACTAATAGATTATGATGTTGCGAGTAATATTCTCTAACTAAAATTAAAATTTGACCATGGCAGCCATTTTGAATCCAAGATGGCCGCCAAAATTTCAAAGTGGTCTGATTATGTTGAAAATTGGTATACTGATAGATTATGATGTTGCTAGTAATATAATATAACTAAAATTAAAATTCGACAATGGCGGCCATTTTGAATCCAAGATGGCCGCCAAAATTTCAAAGTGGTCTGATTATGATGAAAATTGGTATACTGATAGATTATGATGTTGCGAGTAATAATATATAACTAAAATTAAAATTCGACAATGGCAGCCATTTTGAATCCAAGATGGCCGCCAAAATTTCAAAGTGGTCTGATTATGATGAAAATTGGTATATTGATAGATTATGATGTTGCGAGTAATATTCTATAACTAAAACTAAAATTTCACAATGGCGGCCATTTTGAATCCAAATGTCTAAGTTGTCTGATTATGATGAAAATTGGTATACTGATAGATTATGATGTTGCAAGTAATATTCTATACCTAAAATTAAAATTTGACGATGGCGACCATTTTGAATCCAAGATGGCCGCCAAAATTTCTAAGTTTTCTGATTATGATGAAAATTGGTATACTGATAGATTATGATGTTGCGAGTAATATTCTATGACTAAAATTAAAATTTGACGATGGCAGCCATTTTGTATCCAAGATGGCCGCCAAAATTTCTAAGTTGTCTGATTATGACAAAAATTGGTATACTAATAGATTATAATGTTGCGAGAAATATTCTATAACTAAAATTAAAATTTGACGATGGTGTCCATTTTGAATCAAAGATGGCCGCCAAAATTTTAAAGTGGTCCGATTATGATGACAATTGGTATACTAATATATTATGATGTTGCGAGTAATATTCTATTACTGAAATTAAAATTCGACGATGGTGGCCATTTTGAATCCAAGATGGCCGCCAAAATTTCAAAGTGGTCTGATTATGATGAAAATTGGTATATTGATAGATTATTATGTTGCGAGTAATAATCTATAACTAAAATTAAAATTTGACGATGGCTGCCATTTTATAATCCAAGTTGGCCGCCAAAATTTTAAAGTGCTCAGATTTACATGAAAATTGATATTTAAGGGTTTTTTGACATGCTTAAGAGAATAATGGCAATGGGAGTTTGTTTGGGAGACATTCTGTGTTGGCATCCCAACACAATCATACCTAGTTATTATTATTATGTCCCCGAACACGAAGTGTCGGGGACATATTGTTTTTGCTCGGTTTCTTATTATTATTATGTCCCCGAACACGAAGTGTCGGGGACATATTGTTTTTGCTCGGTTTCTTATTATTATTATGTCCCCGAACACGAAGTGTCGGGGACATATTGTTTTTGCTCGGTTTCTTATTATTATTATTATTATTATTATTATGTCCCCGAACACGAAGTGTCGGGGACATATTGTTTTTGCTCGGTTTCTTATTATTATTATTATTATTATTATTATTATTATTATTATTATTATTTTTCTCGGTATTCTGGATCGTGAACTTGTCCACCTCATTTTTTCGACATCTTTTAAGGTAGGAAGCTGAAAATTCATAAATCAAGAGTATGGAATGGGAGATTGTGCTTTTTGTATTTTTCGCCGAAATCGAACGACCCCATATAGGTAAAAAAAGGGCCTCAAAATGGCTCCTCGAAACCGAAGTTGAATTTTTCCTGGCATTTCTGATCCGGCAGGGGTAGGAAAAATTCCCTTATAGGTTTAGTGCGGATATACAATACCTTTCATTTAAAAAAAAAATTTTGAAAATCGGACTTACCGT
Source organism: Arcuatula senhousia (assembly GCA_963971305.1). NCBI lineage: Eukaryota > Metazoa > Mollusca > Bivalvia > Mytilida > Mytilidae > Arcuatula > Arcuatula senhousia. Next base: position 57,647,779 of record OZ020305.1, read on the forward strand.
TTTCAAAATTTTGCAAAAAATCGAAAATTATTTTTTTTGTAAGATTGAGTTATCTTTCTTTGTACCATAAATTTTGTGATATTAATGAAAAAAATTCTCAACTTTGTTATTTCTTAATGAAAATTGGATTACAAGGTAATAGTGGTATGCCGAGTTCAATTTTGGAATCGAATTTTTTTTTTGGGCGGCCATTTTCAAAATGGCCGCCATTTCCCGCCAAAATTAATATTACTCCGATTTTAATGAAAATTGGTATATAAGGTAATTGTGGTATGGCGAGTTGATTTTTGACATCAAAATTTTTTTATCGTCGGCCATTTTCAAAATGGCCGCCGTTTCCCGCCAAAATTAAAGTTATTCTGATTTTGATGAAAATTGGTTTACAAGGTAATAGTGGTATGCCGAGTTCAATTTTGGAATCAAAATTTTTTTTGGGGCCGCCATTTTCAAAATGGCCGCCATTTCCCGCCAAAATTAAAATTACTCCGATTTTAATGAAAATTGGTATATAAGGTAATAGTGGTATGGCAAGTTAATTTTTGACATCAAAATTTTTTTATCGTCGGCCATTTTAAAATGGCCGCCGTTTCCCGCCAAAATTAAATTTACTCAGATTTTAACGAAAATTGGTATATAAGGTAATATATGTATGGTGAGTTGATTTTTGACATCGAAATATTTTTATTGTCGGCCATTTTAAAAATGGCCGCCGTTTCCCGCCAAAATTAAACTTACTCCTATTTTGATGAAAATTGGATAAATTAAATTATCTCAAATGCCAAGAGACATTGACAAAGAGGGGTACGTGAGGGGACATTTTTGTGACTCGCTTGCGATCACAATTAGAACTAGTTATTATTATTATTATTATTATTATTTTTCTCGGTATTCTGGATCGTGAACTTGTCCACCTCATTTTTTCGACATCTTTTAAGGTAGGAAGCTGAAAATTCATAAATCAAGAGTATGGAATGGGAGATTGTGCTTTTTGTATTTTTCGCCGAAATCGAATGACCCCATATAGGTCAAAAAAGGGCCTCAAAATGGCTCCTCGAAACCGAAGTCGAACTTTTACCTGGCATTTCTGATCCGGCAGGGGTAGGAAAAATTCCTTTAAAGGGTAAGTGTAGACTTTTAATACCTTTCATTTAAAAAAAGAATTTTGAAAATCGGACTTACGGTTCTCAAAATTTTGCAAAAAATCGAAATTTAATTTTTTTGTCAAATTGAGTTATCTTTCTTGGAACAATATATTTTGTAATAGTAATGTAAAAATTCTTAACTTTGTTATTTCTTAATGAAAATTGGTTTACAAGGTAATAGTGGTATGCCGAGTTCATTTTTGGTATCGAAAAAACTTTTTGGCGGCCATTTTTAAAATGGCCGCCATTTTCCCGCCAAAACTTAAACTTGCTCCAATTTTTATTAAAATTGATATATAAGGTAATAGTGGTATGGCGAGTTGATTTTTGACATCAAAATTTTTTTATCGTCGGCCATTTTCAAAATGGCCGCCGTTTCCCGCCAAAAATTAAACTTTCTCCGTTTTTGATGAAAATTGGTATATAAGGTAAAAGTGCTATGGCAAGTTGATTTTTGACATCAAAATTTTTTTTATCGTCGGCCATTTTCAAAATGGCCGCCGTTTCCCGCCAAAATTAAAGTTATTCTGATTTTGATGAAAATTGGTATATAAGGTAATAGTGGTATGGCGAGTTGATTTTTGTCATTGAAAATTTTATTTCGTCGGCCATTTTAAAAATGGCCGCCGTTTCCCGCGGAAATTAAACTTACTCCTATTTTGATGAAAATTGGATATAATAAGTTATCTCAAATGCTAAGAGACATTGACAAAGAGGGGTACGTGAGGGGACATTTTTGTGACTCGCTTGCGATCACAATTAGAACTAGTTATTATTATTTTTCTCGGTATTCTGGACCGTGAACTTGTCCACCTCATTTTTTCGACATCTTTTAAGGTAGGAAGCTGAAACTTCATATATCAAGAGTATGGAATGGGAGATTTTGCTTTTTGTATTTTTCGTAAAAATCGAACGACCCCTTATAGGTAAAAAAAGGGCCTCAAAATGGCTCCTCGAAACCGAAGTTGAATATTTACCTGGCATTTCTAATCCGGCAGGGGTAGGAAAAATTCCTTTAAAGGGTAAGTGTAGACTTTTAATACCTTTCATTTAAAAAAAGAATTTTGAAAATCGGACTTACGGTTCTCAAAATTTTGCAAAAAATCGAAATTTATTTTTTTTGTCAAATTGAGTTATCTTTCTTGTTACAATATATTTTGTAATAGTGATGTAAAAATTTTCAACTTTGTTATTTCATAATGAAAATCGGTTTTCAAGGTAATAGTGGTATGCCGAGTTCATTTTTGGTATCGAAAAAAATTTTTGGCGGCCATTTTAAAAATGGCGGATAAAATGGCCGCCGTTTTCCCGCCAAAACTTAAACTTGCTTTAATTTTTATGAAAATTGGTATATAAGGTAATAGTGGTATGGCGAGTTGATTTTTGACATCAAAATTTTTTTTTCGTCAGCCATTTTAAAAATGGCCGCCATTTCCCGCCAAAATTAAAGTTACTCAGATTTTGATGAAAATTGGTATTCAAGGTAATAGTTGTATGGCGAGTTGATTTTTGACATCAAAATTTTTTTATCGTCGACCATTTTCAAAATGGCCGCCATTTCCCGCCAAAATTTAAAGGTACTCCGATTTTGATGAAAATTTGTAGATAAGGTAATAGTGGTATGACGAGTTGATTTTTTACATTGAAATTTATTTGTAGTCGGCCATTTTGAAAATGGCTGCCGTTTCCCGCCAAAATTAAACTTACTCCTATTTTGATGAATATTGTGTATATTAAGTGATCTCAAATGCCAAGAGACATATTGACAAAGAGGGGTACGTGAGGGGACATATATGTGACTCGCTTGCGATCACAATTAGAACTAGTTATTATTATTATTATTATTATTATTATTATGTCCCCGACCACGAAGTGTCGTCGGGGACATATTGTTTTTACTCCGTTTCTTATTTTTCTTATTATTATTATTATTATTATTATTATTATTATACTTTTTTCTTTTTCTTCCGTCAACCTGATGCACGAACTTGTCCGACTATCTCCTCGGACAAAGGTGGACCGATCGATTTGAAACTTGGAGGGGTGATAGGTCCCAAGGTCCTACAGTGTTTTCTGCGATTTATAATTTCAAAATGGCCGCCATTTCCAAGATGGCCGCCAAAAACCGAAAAACTATTACCTTAATTTTCTTGGAAACCACATGATGAAATTCAATGATACTTTGTATACATGTTCAGAAACATAATTGGAAACTTTTTGGGCAAAAAAAAATTTCGCGAGTGGCGGCCATTTTGAAAAATGGCCGAAAAAGAGCGAAATATGTAAACATTGTCCGATTTCAACGAAACTTGGTATAGAGGGTATATGGGTGATGGTGATTCACGGCGCATTGTCGGAATTTCCGTATTGGCCGCCATTTTCAAGATGGCCGCCGAAAATCGCGAAAAATGTAAACATTGTCCGATTTCAACGAAACTTGGTATACAGGGTATAAGGGTGATGGCGACTGACGGCGCATTGTTGGAATTTCTGTAATGGCCGCCATTTCCAAGATGGCCGCCGAAAATCGCGAAAAATGTAAACATTGTTTGATTTCAAAGAAACTTGGTATACAGGATATATGGGTGATGGCGACTCACATCGCATTGTCGGAATTTCCGCAATGGCTGCCATTTTCAAGATGGCCACCGAAAATCACGAAAAATGTAAACATTGTCCAATTTTAACGAAACTTGGTACACAGGGTATATGGGTGATGGCGACTCATATTAAATGAGAACGGGAGGGGACATCCCACGTTTCGGGAAACGTAAATTTTAATTATTATTATTTTTCTCGGTATTCTGGACCGTGAACTTGTCCACCTCATTTTTTTGACATCTTTTAAGGTAGGAAGCTGAATCTTCATATATCAAGAGTATGGAATGGGAGATTGTGCTTTTTGTATTTTTCGTCGAAATCGAACGACCCCTTATAGGTCAAAAAAGGGCCTCAAAATGGCTCCTCGAAACCGAAGTTGAATTTTTACCTGGCATTTCTGATCCGGCAGGGGTAGGAAAAATTCCTTTATAGGGTAAGTGTAGACTTTTAATACCTTTCATTTAAAAAAAGAATTTTGAAAATCGGACTAACGGTTTTCAAAATTTTGCAAAAAATCGAAATTTAATTTTTTTGTCAAATTGAGTTATCTTTCTTGGTACAAAATATTTTGTAATAGTAATGTTAAAATTCTCAACTTTGTTATTTCTTAATGGAAATCGGTTTATAAGGTAATATTGGTATGCCGTGTTCATTTTTGGTATCGAAAAAAATTTTTGGCGGCCATTTTCAAAATGGCGGCTAAAATGGCAGCCATTTTCCCGCCAAAATTTAAACTTGCTCCAATTTTTATGAAAATTGGTATATAAGGTAATGAAAGTATGGCGAATTGATTTTTGACATTAAAAATTTTTCATCGTCGTGAAAATGGCCGCTGTTTCCCGCCAAAATTAAAGTTACTTCGATTTTGACGAAAACTGGTATGTAAGGTAATAGTGGTATGAGGAGTTGATTTTTGACATCGAAATTTTTTTATTGTCGGCCATTTTCAAAAAGGCTGCCATTTTCCGCCAAAATTAGACTTGCTCCGATTTTAATGAAAATTAATATACAGGGTGATTGTGGTATGGGGATTTCATTTTTAGCATCAAATTTTGTTTCTGGTCTGGTGCAACAGCTTTTGGATGTGACTGTGTGACTCTTCTCGACCATATGAGATTAAGGGAGAATAATATCTTATATGGATGTCAACCAAAAGCTTCTCCGTAACATTCTTAGCATTTCATTGAAGAGTGGCTCCATTGTGGAGGACGAGAGCGGTAGTTATGCTCGCTAGTCACCACAATAGTTTACAAGTACGCTACCAATGCTTGTAAAAAAGGGTGCTTCAATGGAATGATAAGGGTGTCATTGCTTAAACAGGGTTCTAACAAAAGCCAGAAATATTGTCAAAAAGGGGTACGTGAGGGGACATGTATGTGACTCGCTTGCGATCACAGTTAGAACTAGTTATTATTATGTCCCCGACCACGAAGTGTCGTCGGGGACATATTGTTTTTACTCCGTTTCTTATTTTTCTTATTATTATTATTATTAAGTCGCCCAAAACAAAGTTTGGGAGACTTATTGTTTTTGCACCGTTTCTTATTATATCTCCCAAACACTATGTTTGGGAGATATATTGTTTTTGCTCTGTTTCTTATTATTATTATTCTTCTTTTTTTTCTTCCGGACATGAACGTGTCCAAGCTGGATCTCGAAAACTACTGAATGGATCTTCATGAAATTTTGTATGATGGTAGAGTGGGTCCCAAAGGTGTGCCATCAAGAATTGGAATTTTCAAAATGGCCGCCGTTTCCATGGAAATGAGATAAGGTCATAATATAGGACATTACAATATCTCGGTTACCTAGGTGCGCAGGGTTCTGAAATTTTGCAGGTTTATAGAACAAAAGGAGCTCTTTAATAATACGAAAAAAAAATCTGAAGCGATATTTACGGTTTTCGAGTTATTCACGAAAATGTGATTTTTCGGTCCCAAAAATGGGAAAATTGTCAAAATGCTACGATATCGACAAAATTTGGTATCTAGAGGTTTTAGATGATGGCGAGTTATGATGTTATGTCAAAATTTATGCAAGAGTGACAGTATGCGTACGTTTGGGAGATATTTTTGTGTTGGGCATCCCCAACACAGTCAACACTAGTTATTATTATTATTATTATTCTGATTCTTTATCGTAAAGTTGTCCTCCCTAATTCAAGAAAATGGTTCAAGGAAATTGAATAACACTTGTTGGATTGGATAGTGGGTCACTCAAAGGTGTGTAATCAAGTTTTAAAATTTTCAAGATGGCCGCCGTTTCAAAATGGCGGCCGTCCGAAAAAGTGGGCGGAAATTTTTTTTTCATCGGATCGTCTTGAAAATTGGACATCTGGGTAAAGCGGGTATGCTGAATTCAAATCTGCGACCGGATTTGAAATCCGACTTCCGGTTTCAAAATGGCGGCTATTTTACTACACCCGCCCCCCTTAAAAATGTGAACTTTGTCCGATTTCAATGAAATTTGATTTCTATACATATTTTATTGTACTGAAAGGGAAGAAAAAGTATCCAAGCCGATTTTGGGCGACTTGTGTGTTGGCATCCCAACACAAATTATAGCTAGTTATTATTATTATTATTATACTTTTTTCTTTTTCTTCCGTCAACCTGATGCACGAACTTGTCCGACTATCTCCTCGGACAAAGGTGGACCGATCGATTTGAAACTTGGAGGGGTGTTAGGTCCCAAGGTCCTACAGTGTTTTTTGCGATTTATAATTTCAAAATGGCCGCCATTTCCAAGATGGCCGCCAAAAACTGAAAAACTATTACCTTATTTTTCTTGGAAACCACATGATGAAATTCAACCAAACTTGGTATACATGTTCAGAAACATAATTGGAAACTTTTTGGGCAAAAAAAAATTTCGCGAGTGGCGGCCATTTTGAAAAATGGCCGAAAAAGAGCGAAAAATGTAAACATTGTCCGATTTCAACGAAACTTGGTATAGAGGGTATATGGATGATGGCGATTCACGGCGCATTGTCGGAATTTCCGTATTAGTCACCATTTTCAAGATGGCCACCAAAAATGTCGAAAAATGTAAACATTGTCCGATTTCAATGAAACTTGGTATACAGGGTATATGGGTGATGGCGACTGACGGCACATTGTTGGAATTTCTTTAATGGCCGCCATTTTCAAGATGGCCGCCGAAAAATGTAAACATTGTCCGATTTCAACGAAACTTGGTATACAGGATATATGGGTGATGGCGACTCACAGCGCATTGTCGGAATTTCCGTAATGGCTGCCATTTTCAAGATGGCCGCCGAAAATCGCGAAAAATGTAAACATTGTCCAATTTTAGCAAAACTTGGTACACAGGGTATATGGGTGATGGCGACTCACGGCGCATTGTCGGAAATCTGTTGAAGAGGACAGACATTATATGAGATCGGGAGGGGACATCCCACGTTTCGGGAAACGTAAATTTTAATTATTATTATTATTATTATTATTATTTTTCTCGGTATTCTGGATCATGAACTTGTCCACCTCATTTTTTCGACATCTTTTAAGGTAGGAAGCTGAAAATTCATAAATCAAGAGTATGGAATGGGAGATTGTGCTTTTTGTATTTTTCGCCGAAATCGAACGACCCCATATAGGTAAAAAAAGGGCCTCAAAATGGCTCCTCGAAACCGAGGTTGAATTTTTCCTGGCATTTCTGATCCGGCAGGGGTAGGAAAAATTCCCTTATAGGTTAAGTGCGGATATACAATACCTTTCATTTAAAAAAAAAATTTTGAAAATCGGACTTACCGTTTTCAAAATTTTGCAAAAAATCGAAAATTATTTTTTTTGTAAGATTGAGTTATCTTTCTTTGTACCATATATTTTGTGATATTAATGAAAAAAATTCTCAACTGTGTTATTTCTTAATGAAAATTGGTTTACAAGGTAATAGTGGTATGCCGAGTTCAATTTTGGAATCGAAAATTTTTTTTGGGCGGCCATTTTAAAAATGGCCGCCATTTCCCGCCAAATTTAAAATTACTCCGATTTTAATGAAAATTGGTATATAAGGTAATTGTGGTATGGCGAGTTGATTTTTGACAACAAAATTTTTTTATCGTCGGCCATTTTCAAAATGGCCGCCGTTTCCCGCCAAAATTAAAGTTATTCTGATTTTGATGAAAATTGGTTTACAAGGTAATAGTGGTATGCCGAGTTCAATTTTGGAATCGAAATTCTTTTTTGGGCCGCCATTTTCAAAATGGCCGCCATTTCCCGCCAAAATTAAAATTACTCCGATTTTAATGAAAATTGGTATATGAGGTAATAGTGGTATGGCAAGTTGATTTTTGCCATCAAATTTTTTTTATCGTCGGCCATTTTCAAAATGGCCGCTGTTTCCCGCCAAAATTAAATTTACTCAGATTTTAACGAAAATTGGTATATAAGGTAATATATGTATGGTGAGTTGATTTTTGACATCGAAATATTTTTATTGTCGGCCATTTTAAAAATGGCCGCCGTTTCCCGCCAAAATTAAACTTACTCCTATTTTGATGAAAATTGGATAAATTAAGTTATCTCAAATGCCAAGAGACATTGACAAAGAGGGGTACGTGAGGGGACATTTTTGTGACTCGCTTGCGATCACAATTAGAACTAGTTATTATTATTTTTCTCGGTATTCTGGATCGTGAACTTGTCCACCTCATTTTTTCGACATCTTTTAAGGTAGGAAGCTGAAACTTCATATATCAAGAGTATGGAATGGGAGATTGTGCTTTTTGTATTTTTCGTCGAAATCGAACGACCCCTTATAGGTCAAAAAAGGGCCTCAAAATGGCTCCTCGAAACCGAAGTTGAATTTTACCTGGCATTTCTGATCCGGCAGGGGTAACACAAATTCCTTTATGGGGTAAGTGTAGACTTTCGATACCTTTCATTTAAAAAAAAAATTTTGAAAATCGGACTTACGGTTCTCAAAATTTTGCAAAAAATCGAAATTTAATTTTTTTGTCAAATTGAGTTATCTTTCTTGGAACAATATATTTTGTAATAGTAATGTAAAAATTCTTAACTTTGTTATTTCTTAATGAAAATTGGTTTACAAGGTAATAGTGGTATGCCGAGTTCTTTTTGGTATCGAAAAAAAATTTTGGCGGCCATTTTTAAAATGGCGGCTAAAATGGCCGCCATTTTCCCGCCAAAAATTAAACTTGCTCCAATTTTGATGAAAATTGGTATATAAGGTAATAGTGGCATGGCGAGTTGATTTTTAACATCAAAATTTTTTTATCGTAGGCCATTTTCAAAATGGCCTCCTTTTCCCGCCAAAATTAAAGTTATTCCGATTTTGACGAAAATTGGTATATAAAGTAATAGTTGTATGGCGAGTTGATTTTTGACATATATTTTTTTTTATTGTCGGCCATTTTCAAAATGGCCGCCGTTTCCCGCCAAAATTTAAGTTACTCTGATTTTGATGAAAATTGATATATAAGGTAATAGTGCTATGGCGAGTTGATTTTTGACATCGAAATTTTTATTTCGTCGGCCATTTCCAAAATGGCCGCCGTTTCCCGCCAAAAATCAAAGTTACTCCGATTTTGACGAAAATTGGTATATAAAGTAATAGTTGTATGGCGAGTTGATTTTTGACATATATTTTTTTTTATTGTCGGCCATTTTCAAAATGGCCGCCGTTTCCCGCCAAAATTTAAGTTACTCTGATTTTGATGAAAATTGGTATATAAGGTAATAGTGCTATGGCGAGTTGATTTTTGACATCGAAATTTTTATTTCGTCGGCCATTTCCAAAATGGCCGCCGTTTCCCGCCAAAAATCAAAGTTACTCCGATTTTAATGAAAATTGGTATATAAGGTTATTGTGGTATGGCGAGTTTATTTTTGACATCAAATTTTTTTTATCGTTAGCCATTTTCAAAATGGCCGCCGTTTCCCACCAAAATTAAACTTACTCCGATCTTGATGAAAATTGGTATATAAGGTATTCTCAAATGCCCAAACACATATTGACAAAGAGGGGTACGTGAGGGGACATGCATGTGACTCGCTTGCGATCACAATTAGAACTAGTTTTTTTTATTATTATTCTTTTCCTTACCTTAATCATGAACTTGTCCGCCACATTTTTTGAAAATGCTTTGACCAATCAAGATAAAACCTGCTTAGGTGGGTGGAGGGTCACTCAGAGGTGTGCAATCCACTTTTGAAATTTTCAAGATGGCCGCCATTTTCAAAATGGCTGCCGTTTAAGATTTCTGGGCCTCTCTCAGATCTCGGAGATGGCTTGATGGATTTTAATCAAAATTGGTTCACTGGTAGAGTGATTCATCCTAAGCAACATGGCGAAAAAAATTTGACGCGAACAACGCCATTTTAAAATGGCGGCCGTTTTACCACACCCGCCCCCCAAAAACGTCAACTTTGTCCGATTTTAACGAAATTTAATTTCTAGACTTATTTTGATGCACTGATTTCAGGGAATACTATCCAAGGCGATTTTGGGCGACTTCTGTGTTGGCATCCCAACACAATCAGCACTAGTTTTTATTTCATTTCTTTTATGATCATAGAAGTTTGGTGAGAAAAGCGCACCTTTAATTTAACGACAAAACCAGTAAACGCGAACGAGAACAGCACAAAGCAACACAAAAAATAAAAACACGAAATAAACCGAACAGATATCAACAAAGGTTATATCTATATCTATAGACCAAAAACACAAAAAACGCTTTTTTTATTGCCTTTAAGGGGCTGTATTCCCTGTAAGGGGTCATCTGACAATTTCGACCCAATGGAGACTTTTGTAGAGCTCAATTAGTTGAACATTTAAGCAAGCAACAGCTTTTCTCTATCTGCAATAGTTTTCATTCTATTGGCCTGAAAACACTATTTTTTTTTGCCTTTAAGGGGTCATCTGACAACTTCGACCCGATGGAGACTTTTGCAAAGCTAAATGAACTGAACATTTAAGGAAGCAACAGCTTTTTTAGCTCACCTGACCCGAAGGGTCATGTGAGCTATTGTCATCACTTGGCGTCCGTCGTCCGTCCGTTTTAACTTTTTAAACCGTTAACTCCTCTGACACCATAAGTCCAATTGCAACCAAACTTGGTATGGTTGTTTATTGGCATACGGTGCTTAGAATTGATGTGGGTATTTTCGATTCAACGTAAAACATGGCCGCTGTGGCTAAAAATAGAACATAGGGGTAAAATGCAGTTTTTTTCAAATAACTCAAAAACAGTACCTGATATCAAAATTTTGGCAGGGTAAAAGTGATCAGCACCTCAAGATCTACCTACCCTGCAATTTTGAAGAAAATCCAACAACCAGTGTAAGAGTTATTGTCCTTTTTGTGGATTTTTTGAAAATTTTGCACCTGTTTAGCTCAATATCTTGAAAACTATACTAGATATTTGAGAAATTTAAATTGCATATTGTTAAGCACATCAAGATCTACAAAAACGTTGTAGGGCCTTTCCTTTTAGGAGTTATTGCCATTAGAATGTCAAAATTGAGCATTTTCACAGCAGTTCCTCATTACATTGAAAACGTTAACTTTTCTGACACTTTAAGTCCAATTTGAACCAAACTTGGTATAGTTGTTAATAGTATTAGGTATATAGAGCTGATGTGGGGATTTTTGATTGGTTGTAAAACATGGCCGCTGTTGCTAAAAATAGAACATTAGGTTAAACTGCATTTTTTTGCTAATAACTCAAAAAGGGTGACAGATTTTTAGATTTTGATTGAGAACAAAAGTGATCAGCACATTAAGATCCACCATATTGTCAGATGACCCCCTTATTAATCTTATGACCCTTTCAACGTCAAATTAATTTTGCCTTATAACCTTTACTTCAGGCACATATTTCAGGTGAGCGAATCTTCTATCTGCAATAGTTTTCATTCTATAGACCAAAAACATGAAAAATGCTATTTTTGACCTTAAAAGGGATATAACCCCTATCAAAGGTCATCTGATAACTTCGACCAAATGGAGACTTTTGTAGAGCTTTTGATTCTGAAGAGCCTACATGTAAGATCCTTCGGATTTTTTTTCTATATGTTATGGTTGCTGAATTATAACCCATTTTAAATGATTTTACCCTTTTTGCGTTTCCAAGGAGTAATTACTCATCAGCAGCATTTTTTTAGTCATTTTTCGTATGTGCACATCGAGACTGATTTAGGGGTATTAATAGCACTGATATATTAGAGATTAATTTGTTAGTTACTGAATTTTATCACCCGGGACACCATAACAAGCAATATATAAAGAAAATATTGCTTCTCTACGACAGACGTATAAATGTATTGCCTATTATGTAAGAATAGCACAAAACAAATAACAATAGATCATTATTCGGATGTTGCTTTACCCCTAAGCAGTGCAAATTTGGCTTTATCCGAAAAGATGATAGAGTAAACATTTGATGATAAAGTAAAATTAAAGTACCGTTGGTACTGATAACTCGGAAGTCAGAATGATTCTTTTGTTAGGGTATGCTGAAATACAAATGTTCAGTTGAGTTCTGAGACTAGTAGGGCCATAACTCCTATAATGGGTCATCCGACATCTTCTAACCTATGGAAATTTTGTTAAGCTCACTGAGCTGAAGTTTTAAGCAGGCAACAACTTTTCTCTATCTGCAATATTTTCATTCTATAGGGCAAAAACATGAAGAATTGCTTTTTTGACCTTTTAAAGGCCGAAACCACTGTAAGGATTGGTCTGACATCTTCAACTCAACTGAGGCTTTTGAAGAGCTCAATAAGCTGAAGGTTTAAGCAATCAACAGCTTTCTCAATCTGCAATATTTTTCATTCTTTAGGGAAAAAAACATGAAAAAATGCAATTTTTTAACCCTTAAAGGGCCATAACACCTATAAGGGGTCATCTGAATGACAAATACCAAAACGCGGGTATGAACGGTTAATTTGGATATGCTATATATCGATATTTCAAGGAGTACCTCTCATCAGTAGCATTAAAATCAAAACATTGGAAGATCAAATTCTAAAACTATCGAAAACGAAAAGTACTCAAACCCAAAACGTTCGAACAAGGAAGCCAAATCCAGCAACGAGGATATCGATCATGTGCATTACAAGGAAAGAAACCTGGTGATTTAAACAATTTTGAATTTAAAAAACGGAAATTTCAGCGACAAAAATATTTGAAATTGTATGGTAAATCGTGTCAGACAAGGCTGACGACCAGGCTTGTGATTACCCTCGGGGACCTCTGGTCCACCAGCAGCGGTTATCGCCCAGTGGTTTCAAAATTTCAAATACCAAAACGCGGGTATGAACGGTTAATTTGGATATGCTATATATCGATATTTCAAGGAGTAAACTCTCATCAGTAGCATTAAAATCAAAACATTGGAACATCTTCGACCTCATGGAGACTTTTGTAGATGCTGGTTCTGTCATCTGCAATTTTAATATTTCAATTTTATATCTACTGTACATTTTAATTGTATGCATGATACATGTAGTTGTTAATGTACCGTAATGTTAACATTGTTTCAATCATAACTTACATGTAATTGCCCTAATGGGCTACCAATGAAGCCCAGCCCAAAGGGGTATTATCGAAATTCCGAAACCTTCGGCAGAATCTACATCCATAGGGCAACTACTGAGCCAAGTTTCAGTTCGGTATTCCAAATAACCTAGGAGGAGTTGCGTGACGAAGGAAAAATGTGCCATTAGGCTACCTATGCAGCCCAGCCCCTAGGGCATTATCAAAATTCCGAAACATTCGGCACTGTCCCCACCCACAATGCAATCAATGACCCAAGTTTAATCTTTCTACTATCTTTGGTTACAGAGATTATCCTGGACATTAACGCCATACGTACGTACATGTACATTCATACAACAGCAAAACATTATCCTCGCATTTTCTGTCCCGTGCGGGGCCCGGGAGGCGAATAGGCCCGCAGCAGCGCTAAGCTTGTCGGTAAAAGTCCACTAAAGAGCGCTCAGAAACCTGACATCGGGGTCAGGTCGCTTAGCCCATAAAGCGACTGGGATGTGTGCTCCAGTTGGTAGAATGGGGCAGCCCTGTCATAATGAATGCCGGGGTCGTCAGGCTATAATGCGGAAAACCTGACCGCAAACCATAGTGGGCCAACGTGTATGGAGAGGGCCACGCTTCATGCACAGTGGACCGCCAAATAGTGCACCACATAGGCTAAATTTTCTGCCCCTACCCATCACTCCCCTTTTCCAGTGGTCTTCAAAATTTACAGTTCCTTTGTTTCCCACCCCACCCCCACGTTTCTCTTTCAGTGTGTGTAGGTCCAATCAGGATTCATCATTGTATTTTCGACAGATAAGGGTTGATTATGTGAAATCGGGTAAGGGTTGGCTATATACCACTTAGGTAAGTGTTCTAACTAGTATGACCTCATTTCAGGTAAGTGTTCTTCATTGTTGGTCACCATAGGTAAGGGTTCCAGATTGTGTGAAGTTTTTGGGGAGAGATTTCGTCGCTTTCTGGGTACATCGGCCTATGGTGCGTTGAGGATACATTGACCTGTCTTGCGAGTTGGTTCGTTTTCCTTCTGGTTTGTGGTCGTGCATTGGCCCTTTTTCGCATAACATGCATGGGTCTGTGTTATGGGTGCTGTTTCCTGGGTGGGTCTTCACAATTCAATTTGTTTTTTCAATTAGTTCTTGTCCTGATTATGACTGAAATATTGTTGACTGGACATAAAACAAACAAACAAACAAACCTCGCATTTTCTTTAGCGCGGGGATAACAATTAGCCAACCAGAACCAAAGTTATGGTAAGAATAAATAAAATATTTGAATGTTTTGTCACTTTTGGGCCCCTAGTTTCTTAACGAATAATAAGGAGACCCCAAAAATCAATCTTTTTCATTTTTTTTATGGTAAGAAACATTTTTATAAAATTTCACAGCATTTGGTTCACCAGAATAAAAGTTATTGTAGGAACAAACAAAAATGTAGCATTTTTGGCCCCTAATTTTTAAATGAAAAAGGAGGACCCCTAATATCAATCCCAGCTAACCTTTTATGGCAAGGAGCATCATTGTCAAATTTCATAGCAATTGTATAACTACAACAAAAGTTAATGTGGTAATTCTAAAGTTAATAGACAACAACAAAAGCATCATACCATTATATGTCCGCATTTTTTGGGGGGTCGTATAAAAGCTGCTACATGTATTTGTGTAAATTCCACAAAAGATGTTGTTCCAACTTTTAAAATCCATTTCTTCAGATATTTTTTATCAGTTCATTTATTTCTCTGTGAGAAGTGGGTGGCTGTGCCGGTGAATGCTTACTTTTGAGCTCGGATAGAATATAGATCTTGCGTATAACCTACGGTAGGAATCGAAATGCACAAGGCGTGAAATGCATTAACGAAAAAATAATTCCTTTGTAAATAGATGTACATGTAATTGGTTAAAATACATATATGCCTGATCTAACAGTATGTACAATATCAACAATTTATTATGTGTTTAGCTCACCTGACCCAAAGGGTCATGTGAGCTATTGTCATCACTTGGCGTCCGTCGTCCGTAAACTTTTTAAAACTTTAACTCCTCTGACACCATAAGTCCAATTGCAACCAAACTTGGTATGGTTGTTCATTAGCTTTCGGTGCTTAGAACTGATGTTGGGATTTTTGATTCGTCGTAAAACATGGCCGCCATGACTAAACATAGAAAAAAGGGTAAAATGCAGTTTTTTTGCAAAACACTCAAAAACGGCTATATTTATCAAAATTCTGGCGAAGGTAAAAGTGATCAGCACCTCAAGATCTACCTACCCTGAAATTTTGAAGAAAATCCAACAACCCATGTAGGAGTTCTTGCCCTTTTTGTGGATTTTTTGCAAATTTTGCACCTGTTTAGCTCAATATTTTGAAAACCATACAAGATATTTGAGCAATTTAAATTTGAGCATTTCCGCATTACATTGAAAACGTTAACTCCTCCGACACTTTAAGTCCAATTGGAACCAAACTTGGTATTATTGTTTATTAGCATTAGGTGTATAGAACTGATGTGGGGATTTTTGATTGGTCGTAAAACACGGCCACTGTGGCTAAAAATAGAACATAGGGCTAAATGGCAGTTTTTTGCAAATAACTCAGTTAGTTAGTTAGTTATTGCTTTACGCACAAGCAGCACGATTTCGGCTATATCCGGGAGATGAACATGAAAGTGGTGACACAATGAACATGAAATGATAATGAAGTGGAGAAAATGGGGACACAAGGCCAATCGGGTAAGAGAGTTTTGACTGCCACTTGAAAAAAGGAGTGATGGGTAGGGACTGGAAATTTAGCCTCCTGCATGGGGATCATACGGGTCCTACTCTTACCGAGACCTGCAGCAGGGTTCTTTAACATTTTTCCCAACACGGTGCACCACTATGGTGTGCGGTCAGGTTTTCCGCATTATCGCCTGACGACCCCGCATCTCTTGATGTCAGGGCTGCCCCATTCAACCACCTGGGGCACACATCCCAGTCGCTTAAATTAGTGGGCAAAGCGGCCTGACCCGATGTCAGGTTTCTGAGCGCTCTTAAGTGGACTTTTACCGACAAGCTTCGCGCTGCTGTGGGCCTATTCGCCACTCGGAACCCGCACGGGTTGCAAATAACTCAAAAACGGTGACAGATTTCAAAATTTTGATTGGGAACAAAAGTGATCAGCATCTCAGGATCTACCAGCTCAGAAATTTGGAAGAAAATCCAACAACCCATGTAGGAGTTATTGCCCTTTTTTGGATTTTTTTTTGCAAATTTTGCACCTGTTAAGCTCTATATCTTGAAAACTATACAAGATATTTGAGAAATTTAAATTGCAATTTGCATATTGTTTAGCACATCAAGATCTACAAAATATGTAATTAAGTCAACGTTGTAGGACCTTTTCTTTTAGGAGTTATTGCCCTTAGAACGTCAAAATTATGCATTTTAACAGCATTTCCTCTGACACTTGAAGTCCAATTGGAACCAAACTTTGTATAGTTGTGTATTAGCATTAGGTGTATAAACTGATGTGGGGATTTTTGATTGGTCGTAAAAAACGGCCACTGTTGCTAAAAATAGGACATAGGGGTAAATGGCATTTTTTTTTGCAAATAACTCAAAAACGGTGACCGATTTCAAAACTTTAAATGTGAACAAAAGTGATCAGCAACTCAAGATCTACCAGCTCTGAAATTTTGAAGAAAATCCAACAACCCATGTAGGAGTTATTGTCCTTTTTGTGGATTTTTTTTGCAAATTTTGCACCTGTTAAGCTCAATATCTTGAAAACTATACACGATATTTGAGAAATTCAAA
Source organism: Arcuatula senhousia (assembly GCA_963971305.1). NCBI lineage: Eukaryota > Metazoa > Mollusca > Bivalvia > Mytilida > Mytilidae > Arcuatula > Arcuatula senhousia. Next base: position 57,664,854 of record OZ020305.1, read on the forward strand.
TTGCATATTGTTAAGCACATCAAGATCTACAAAATATGTAATTGGGTCAACGTTGTAGGACCTTTTCTTTAAAGAGTTATTGCCCTTAGAACGTCAAAATTATGCATTTTAACAGCATTTCCTCTGACACTTGAAGTCCAATTGGAACCAAACTTGGTATAGTTGTTTATTAGCATTAGGTGTATTTGTATTGAACTAATGTGGGGAATTTTGATTGGTCGTAAAACACGGCCACTGTGGCTAAAAATAGAACATAGGGGTAAATGGCATTTTTTTTTCAAATAACTCAAAAACGGTGACAGATTTCAAAACTTTGATTGGGAACAAAATTGATCAAGATCTACCAGCTCGAAATTTTGAAGAAAATCCAACAACCCATGCATGTAAGAGTTATCAAATCAAATCAAATATCTTTATTGGACATAGCACAGTAATACATGTGATCTGTAATCCAAGTTAAAACATAAAGACAGGAAAGCAGCAACTAAGAAATTTACAATGGAATTAAGTGATAGCTATACAATATATGATAATAATGCAAACACAGGCAGCAATATTCATCCAGTTATTCACCATATAAGGAAGGAGAATTAAACATTTTTGAAATCTGTGAATCTGTGAGTTATTGAGTTATTGAGTCAAAATTGAGCATTTAAAAACATTTCCTCATTACATATTGAAAACGTTAACTCCTCTGACACTTTAAGTCCAATTGAAACCAAACTTGGTATTATTGTTTATCAGCATTAGGTGTATAGAACTGATGTGGGGATTTTTGATTGGTCATAAAACATGGCCACTGTGGCTAAAATATAACATAGGGGTAAATGGCAGGTTTGTTTTGCAAATAACTCAAAAACGGTGACAGATTTCAAAGCTTTGGTAGGGAACAAAAGTGATCAGCACCTCAAGATCTACCAGCTCTGATTACCCCTTTGATTTCCACATGCAAGAAGAATGTGGAGAAATTTGAAGAAAATCCAACAACCCATGCATGTAGGAGTTATTGCCCTTTTGTGTTTTTTTTTGCAAATTTTGCACCTGTTTAGCTCAATATCTTGACAACTATACAAGACATTTGAGAAATTCAAATTGCATATTGTTAAGCAAATCAAGATCTACAAAAAATGTAATTGGGTCAACGTTGTAGGACCTTATAGCAGCATTTCCTCATTACATTGAAAACGTTAAGTCCTCTGACACTTAAAAGTCCAATTGAAACCAAACTTGGTATTGTTGTTTATTAACATTAGATGTATAGAACTGGGGGATTTTTGATTGGTTGTAAAACATGTCCACTGTGGCTAAAAATTGAAAATTAGGTTAAACTGCATTTATTTGCTAATAACTCTATAAGGGTGACATATTTTTAGATTTTGATTGAGAAGAAAAGTGATCAGCACCTCAGATCCACCATATTGTCGGATTACCCCCTAATTAATCTTATGACCCTTTCAATGTCAAATAGATTTTGCATAATAACCTTTACTTTAGACACATATGTCAGGTGAGCGATTCAGGCTCCCGGGAGCCTCTTGTTATTTTTGTAACATTTTTAGTTCTTTCATTTTGCGAGTTAAAATAAGTTTGAAGTAACCTTTTTTTTTATTACTCGTGAGATTAGGAAAACGTTCCCGTTTTAGTTACCAGAGAAAAAATAACAAATTCTTATTGTTACTCATGGTGAGTAATCGTAGCCCGTCCATATTAAAAGGCATTTTGAATTAAGTTTGCATGTCAGGCAGCTTAGGCCGCATTTGATACAATTTACATGTACACTGTGTACTACACGTGTAAATGTAATAACTCATGGTCAGAAATCGTAGCCAGTCCATATTGAAAAGGCATTCTGAATTTAGTTTGCATGTCAGACAGCTTAGGCTGCATTTGACACCTACACGTGTAAATGTTACATATTAAATTAGACAAATACTAGAAAACCTTTTATAAAATAAATGCAGGATATATCTGGAACAGACAGCTTTGTGTCCGGTCACGTCAACATTCACGCCTCCGTCCATCGTACATTCAAACATCAAACATGTCAAATGCATATTTTCCACAGCCCGTCGGAAATCCACGGGTGATTCTATATACATGATATATGTTCTTTTAAACCACACGTAGATAAGAAATCACATTATTCTTGCATATGGAAATCAAAGGGGTAATCACCGTGGACATTGCATTTTTTTATGATGCCTGCCTTCCCTATGTATGTTCCTTTAAACCAAACGTACATGTAGATAAGAAATCACATTGTTTTTGCATATGGAAATCAACGGGGATTGTATTTTCTCTCTCTCATTTTTGCCTCTCTGTCTAAAACACTTGAAAAGCTAATTGGTAGCACATACTTTTCCCACGACCTGCATGGCCTTTGTTTATGGAAGGATAGACATCTTTTCCGTTCACCAAATTTTCAATCGTGTTTCTCTGAAAAGGTTTTAGTTCTTCCACGCCAAACAATTGCAGGTTTGAGATTTCTTAGTCATAACATGCCATTTTCATCGTTTACAAAATGGTCAAAAGCACATGTTAACGTTTTGGAAGCGATAATGTGATTGGCAAAAAAGAATGAAGAGATATCTTTAAGCGACCAATCAAAACGGCTCGTTTAATATTCATGATGAAGTTTATAATCTGCGTTGCCGATTGGTCAGTATAATTATCGTATCGGTATCGTATCGTACAGTAAAACTAGTCATATATAAAAACGCAATATTCCGCACATGCGGAAATTATTTTATGCACTTACATTTTATTAATGATGGACACTGTTTATGTTTCAGGATTTCAGTCTGAAAATGTCACGTTCCTCGCACGTTAAAGAACCCTGCTGCAGGTCTCGGTAAGAGTAGGACCCGTAGGATGGCTAAATTTCCCGTCCCTACCCATCACTCATTTTTCCAGTGGCAGTCAAAACTCTTCTACCCGATTGGTCTTGTGCCCCCATTTCCTCTACTTCATCATCATTTCATGTATCACCACTTTCATGTTCATCTCCCGGATATAGCCGAAATCGTGCTGCTTGGGAGTAAAGCAATAACTAACTAACTAACTAACGGAACTCTTCTAGACTTTGCCTTCAAATATTGAAGAATTTATTTGTACACTGACCCCTACTTTTTATGATATGTTTTTATTATATAGACCTTAACAACCAACTGTATAAAATTTCTTGAAATTTTTGATACAACTTCATGGTTTTTAAGGCCAAAAATTCACAATGTTAAAGTTTGGTAAAATCCAGAGGAGTCTGATTTCCCGCCAAATTTTTGACGTCATTTATCTCGAAAACGAGCACACGGACCTATCATTTTCTTTTTGCTATTTGATTAAGTAAACAATTATCTATCATTTCCACCACATATCATAAAATTTTTGATACAAAAAAAAATCAGGAGTGACCATCCTTAATATAATGATATTTAAGTGCTCAATAATACATGTAATATTCAATGCAATGGTTCACGTTAATATTTTATAGAAACGTACATTATGAAAGAATCGCATAACTGTACATCGTATTATTTTTTTATTGCGGAAGGCCAGTTTAGTGAATATCATTAATTTCAAGAGACCATCGCTTTCTTCCATTTATATTTTCTCCGTCAAGACTCGCAGGTAAAAATGGATGTAGCTGTCAATAGGTCAAACGAGGTTCGACTTTCAATTGGAAAATGGAGGAGAGGTTAACGTCAAGTAAATCAATATACCTACTCCAAAAGGGGGAACTGAGCGAGTAAGATGTTGGTGTTTACTCCCTAGCAGCACCACAAAGGTTACGTAAGGGGAGTGAAAAGGATGATACAACTTCTATTCCTTCAACAGAAAATAAAAAGTGAAACCTGACAATGGTTTGTAACGAAAAATACGAAAGCCAAAATGTCTACAAAACATTTTACTCGCAGACGCAATTTAAGTAATTTTTGTTTAATTCAATAATTTGTCTTATTCAGCCATCACTTTGTACACAACACTCCAGCTTTTCATTAGCCTATGTAACAATATGGCTAGATCTATCTCATCAATGGAAAATCCTTTTCAACCGTGGTAATCCATCATAATCAGTTTTGGCGAATTGGAACTTGTTATCAACTGTCTCTTGAGATGTTTGTCTGACGGCTCTGTAAATCAGACTCCAGGATGGATTGTTCAGTTTATCAATTCACACTTTTATTTTATTAACCTAATGATACCAGATTACTGTATTATGCAGTCTTTTTATTAAATTGTTACTGATGTAATTTCCCTATACACAAGTTAACATCGGTAATTAAATTCAGAGATACAAATTTAGAACATTAGATGTTACATTTAATATATGATTTATTTCGTAACAACAGGCAACTCAATCTTTCACATTACAGCTAAAATTGTGAAATGAATAAAGTAGAAAAGGATACCTGTATGTCCCCGCTTCTTAGCATAGCATGTTAAGGACTTGTTGTCACGTGCAGCTAATTTACAGGTAGTTACATGTATGTTGTTTGTGTCTGGAAGACACATATGATGCCATGTTTAGATAATAAATGTACTGAAAGTACTCTTATCCGGGATAATCTTAATATTGTTTATTTTAAGTGTAAAAGTAGATTGGTAATTCTATTTTGAAAAAGGAACTATATTGCGAGCATGTGTTGATACCGTGAATTGATATGTAATGAGGCAACAAGATCATCAACTAGACTTTGATTGGTCAGTTACTTAAAGACGCGGCTGGGTAAAAGTTACTGTATTACGTAATTGACCAGTAATGTTGAAAATTGACTAAGTCGGATAACAAGAAGAATATATCTTACAGACCTAATTTTGCTACTCGCAATAAAGGACATCATATTGAAGCAAAATTTAAAATTTTAAGTCACTGTAGTATGTAGTTGCTGAGAATGTTCAACAATTGACCAGAAATGTTGAAAATTGACAAAGTCAGTAAACATGAAGTAGCTATCCGATTCTAAATAAAGTTCTAAATAAAGGTAATAACAAAACTACCGAACTTGAATGATCAATCTCATAGTCCAGAGAAAATGACAAGAACGAATCAGTCATACCGGAGAATTGGTGGATTGCAATGGTCCTGACTTGGTACAGGCATTTCAAACGAAATGGTGGGTTAAACCAGGTTTTATGGCGCCAAACCTCCCTCTTCCATTGCGATCTTAGGATCCGGTAATGACCATATATTCTATATTCTTTCGTTTTTAATAGAACACAACATAGTTGTGAGACACAATAGGGATATTGAGGTGATCATCTCAGTACAGCAGACCAGTCAAACACTAATTAAAACAATTAACTATCATATCGTTTAAGTCAATTTTGAACTTTTCTACTAGTGGCTGATAACGAAGTAAGAATTTTTTAGGGATCGTATGAGACGTATTTTCTTATAACCCTGCTCCAAAAGTCGGTCACGAAGAAATCGGTGTCTAATCAAAAAATCTGTGAAATGTGTGCAAGCTCTGGCATATCGAATAAGTTGTGAAATATAAACACCGTATGCAGGGGAAGTAGGTATATTGCTCTGTAGATTAGGAAAATTAATAATTTGAAAATTAAAATCGTCTCGTTTATCTTAAATTTTTGGACTGAGATGACCAACTGGGTCAAATTCGAGGTGCAAATCCAAGAAAGACGTGAAGCAATTTAATTTGGTGGTCTCTTAAATCTCCAATTCCGGAGGATATATTGAAGGAATCCATCTACCAAATGAAGTGTTATTGACAGAAAGGACATCATCAATATATCTGAATGTAAGACTAAATGACCTTGCCTCTTTCATCTTCTTGTTCTTTACGAGTCCCTGAAGAAATTCAGTCTCGTAAGAGTATAAAAACAAATCGGCGAGGAGAGGAGCACAGTTTGTGCCCATTGGAATTCCGATTTGTTGTTGAAAAATCTCTCCTCCGAAGGTGACAAATATGTTGTCAATGAGGAAATCAAGCATACTGCAAACTTGTTCCAGTGTGTAACAAATTTTATCTTTGAAAGATGTTCTGGAAAAGAATGTAGAATTATAACCCAAAACAACAAAATTCCTAGAGTTTGAAAAGGCTTTTTCGAGAAGTTTTTTCAGGCGACATTTTAGTTTTTCGTGTGGCAAGGTAGTGTATAAAGTTGAAAAATCGAACGTTTTCAAAGAGTGAACCTCAGAAAATGATCTAGATTTAAAATGATCTAACAAATCTTTTCAGTTCTTCAAAATCCACATATGGTTAATTCCACTACGATTATAAATAGTGTCGCAGTATGCTTGTTGACCTTCTTTGACAGCAGACAAGATTTTAGTTAAATGAACGGACAGCTCTGTAGTTGAACATGATGAAGATCCAGCTATATACCTTTCTTTGTACGGATTTTTGTGAAGTTTAGGTATCCAGTACAAATATGGTAACTCTTTATGTTCCTCTTTCATTGGAATATTGAAAGAGGACATAAAAGAGCTATGGTTGGCTATGATTTCATCTTTGTTACCGTTTGTATGTAGCACTAGCGGCAGTATTACCATCAATGCCTAGTTCTTTTATTAGACAATTGTAATAATGTGCTTTACATACAAAAACCATATTATTGGAAGCCTTGTCTGCTGGCGTTACAACATACCTGTCATGTAAGGAAGAGAGACAATTGAGAGCTTCACGATCTCTAAATACAGAAGAAGGCCGGGGGTTCACACATTTGCGAAGTTTGTCTATTCGGCTCCGTACAAGAGATCGGATAGTCCTTACCCAGTCCGACAGTGATTCTTGGTCCTTTTCCCTCTTTATCCAGGCTCTAGCATAGTCCTCCACAGCGTCCATGATGATCTTAAAGTTGTGATTCCAATTTATACGTTGCGGTTTCCTGAATTTAGGTCCATGGGAAACCACATAACGTAATAAATCATTTTCAATTATCTTAAGATCACCCGTGATGACATGACCAGATGGACCATAGACAAAGGGAGAAGCATAGCAATCACTCGTCAGAGGGGACTTTAGATATTCTTCAATGTTTAGGTCCTATTTAGATACTCGCGATAAAAGACCTCGTCCTAAAGCAATATAACAAATTTCAAGTCACTGTGATATGTAATTGCTGAGAAAAATAATACAAAAATTTTCAACAATTGACTAGTAATGTTGAAAATTTGATCAACAGGAAGTAGATGTCCGACAGACCTAATTTTGATCCTTGCAATAAAGGACCTCATACTGAAGACATGTACTAAATTTAAAGTCACTGTGATATGTAGTTGCTTAGCAAAATGTTACGAAAGTAGAAAAAAACCTGCTGTAGGTCTCGGTAATAGTAGGATCCTCATGCAGGAGACTAAATTGCCCACTCCTACCAATCACTCCTTTATCCAGTGGCAATCGAAACTCCCGCCACCCATTGGCCTTGTTGCCCAATTTCCTCCACTGCATCATTATTTCATCTTCATAGTATACCCCTTTCATGTTCATCTTCCGGATAGAGTCGAAACGGTGCTGCTTGGGAGTAAAGCAATAACTTACTATGAGGGCAACATTTTCCTGATTTTGTTCACATTTAGTTATGGTTTTTAGCTCACCTGGACCAAAGGTCCATGTGAGCTATTGTCATCGCTTGGCGTCCGTCGGTCCTCTGTCCGTTCAACTTTTCAAAAATCTTCTTCTCTTAAAACGCCGGATCAAATGGAATGAAACTTGGTATGATTGTTTTTTAGGGTGTCCTCTATAAAACTGCTGTTGGGATTTTAGATTCAAAGAAAAACATGGCCGCCATTGCTAAAAATAGAACTTAGGGGGGAAATTGCAGTTTTTCGCAAATTACCCGAAAACGGTCATAGATATCGAAATTCTGGCGAAGGGTAAGATCAGCACCTCAAGATCTACCTGCCCATAAATTTTCAAGAAGATCCGAAAACCGATGTAGGAGTTATTGCCCTTTTTAGCTCACCTGACCCTTCGGTGAGCTATTGTCATCACTTGGCGTCCGTCGTCCGTAAACTTTTTAACAAGAGGCTCCCAGGAGCCTGAATCGCTCACCTGACATATGTGGCTGAAGTAAAGGTTATAAGGCAAAATCTATTTAACGTTGAAAGGGTCATAAGATTAATAAGGGGGTCATCTGACAATATGGTGGATCTAAAGGTGCTGATCACTTTTGTTCTCAATCAAAATCTAAAAATCTGTCACCCTTTTTGAGTTATTTGCAAAAAATGCAGTTTAACCTAATGTTCTATTTTAGCCACAGCGGCCATGTTTTACGACCAATCAAAAATCCCCACATCAGTTCTATACACCTAATGCTAATAAACAACTATACCAAGTTTGGTTCCATTTGGACTTACAAGTGTCAGAGGAGTTAACGTTTTCAATGTAATGAGGAAATGCTGTTAAAATGCTCAATTTTGACGATCTAAGGGCAATAACTCCTAAAAGGAAAGGTCCTACAACGTTGACCCTATTACATATTTTGTAGATCTTGATGTGCTTAACAATATGCAATTTAAATTTCTCAAATATCTAGTATAGTTTTCAAGATATTGAGCTAAACAGGTGCAAAATTTGCAAAAAATCCACAAAAAGGGCAATAACTCCTACATGGGTTGTTGGATTTTCTTCAAAATTTCAGAGCTGGTAGATCTTGAGGTGCTGATCACTTTTGTTTCCAATCAAAATTTTGAAATCTGTCACCGTTTTAGAGTTATTTGCAAAAAACTGGCATTTACCCCTATGTTCTATTTTTAGCCACAGCGGCCATGTTTTACGACCAATCAAAAATCCCCACATCAGTTCTATACACCTAATGCTAATAAACAACTATACCAAGTTTGGTTCCATTTGGACTTACAAGTGTCAGAGGAGTTAACGTTTTCAATGTAATGAGGAAATGCTGTTAAAATGCTCAATTTTGACGTTCTAAGGGCAATAACTCCTAAAAGGAAAGGTCCTACAACGTTGACCCTATTACATATTTTGTAGATCTTGGTGTGCTTAACAATATGCAATTTAAATTTCTCAAATATCTAGTATAGTTTTCAAGATATTGAGCTAAACAGGTGCAAAATTTGCAAAAAATCCACAAAAAGGGCAATACTTCCTACATGGGTTGTTGGATTTTCTTCAAAATTTCAGAGCTGGTAGATCTTGAGGTGCTGATCACTTATGTTCCCAATCAAAATTTTGAAATCTGTCACCGTTTTAGAGTTATTTGCAAAAAACTGCCATTTACCTCTATGTTCTATTTTTAGCCACAGCGGCCATGTTTTAGGACCAATCAAAAATCCCCACATCAGTTCTATACACCTAATGCTAATAAACAACTATACCAAGTTTGGTTCCATTTGGACTTAAAGTGTCAGAGGAGTTAACGTTTTCAATGTAATGAGGAAATGCTGTTTAAATGCTAAATTTTGACGTTATAAGGGCAATAACTCCTAGAAGGAAAGGTCCTACAACGTTGACCCTGTTACAGATTTTGTAGATCTTGATGTGCTTAACAATATGCAATTTAAATTTCTCAAATATCTAGTATAGTTTTCAAGATATTGAGCTAAACAGGTGCAAAATTTGCAAAAAATCCACAAAAAAGGCAATAACTCCTACATGGGTTGTTGGATTTTCTTCAAAATTTCAGAGCTGGTAGATCTTGAGGTGCTGATCACTTTTTTTCTCAATCAAAATCTAAAAATCTGTCACCCTTTTTGAGTTATTTGCAAAAAAATGCAGTTTAACCTAATGTTCTATTTTTAGCCACAGCGGCCATGCTTTACGACCAATCAAAAATCCCCACATCAGTTCTATACACCTACTGCTAATAAACAACTATACCAAGTTTGGTTCCATTTGGACTTACAAGTGTCAGAGGAGTTAACGTTTTCAATGTAATGAGGAAATGCTGTTAAAATGCTCAATTTTGACGTTCTAAGGGCAATAACTCCTAAAAGGAAAGGTCCTACAACGTTGACCCTATTACATATTTTGTAGATCTTGATGTGCTTAACAATATGCAATTTAAATTTCTCAAATATCTAGTATAGTTTTCAAGATATTGAGCTAAACAGGTGCAAAATTTGCAAAAAATCCACAAAAAGGGCAATACTTCCTACATGGGTTGTTGGATTTTCTTCAAAATTTCAGAGCTGGTAGATCTTGAGGTGCTGATCACTTATGTTCCCAATCAAAATTTTGAAATCTGTCACCGTTTTAGAGTTATTTGCAAAAAACTGCCATTTACCTCTATGTTCTATTTTTAGCCACAGCGGCCATGTTTTAGGACCAATCAAAAATCCCCACATCAGTTCTATACACCTAATGCTAATAAACAACTATACCAAGTTTGGTTCCATTTGGACTTAAAGTGTCAGAGGAGTTAACGTTTTCAATGTAATGAGGAAATGCTGTTTAAATGCTAAATTTTGACGTTATAAGGGCAATAACTCCTAGAAGGAAAGGTCCTACAACGTTGACCCTGTTACAGATTTTGTAGATCTTGATGTGCTTAACAATATGCAATTTAAATTTCTCAAATATCTAGTATAGTTTTCAAGATATTGAGCTAAACAGGTGCAAAATTTGCAAAAAATCCACAAAAAAGGCAATAACTCCTACATGGGTTGTTGGATTTTCTTCAAAATTTCAGAGCTGGTAGATCTTGAGGTGCTGATCACTTTTGTTCTCAATCAAAATCTAAAAATCTGTCACCCTTTTTGAGTTATTTGCAAAAAAATGCAGTTTAACCTAATGTTCTATTTTTAGCCACAGCGGCCATGTTTTTCGACCAATCAAAAATCCCCACATTAGTTCTATACACCTAATGCTAATAAACAACTATACCAAGTTTGGTTCCATTTGGACTTAAAGTGTCAGAGGAGTTAACGTTTTCAATGTAATGAGGAAATGCTGTTAAAATGCTCAATTTTGACGATCTAAGGGCAATAACTCCTAAAAGGAAAGGTCCTACAACGTTGACCCTATTACATATTTTGTAGATCTTGATGTGCTTAACAATATGCAATTTAAATTTCTCAAATATCTAGTATAGTTTTCAAGATATTGAGCTAAACAGGTGCAAAATTTGCAAAAAATCCACAAAAAGGGCAATAACTCCTACATGGGTTGTTGGATTTTCTTCAAAATTTCAGAGCTGGTAGATCTTGAGGTGCTGATCACTTTTGTTCCCAATCAAAATTTTGAAATCTGTCACCGTTTTAGAGTTATTTGCAAAAAACTGCCATTTACCCCTATGTTCTATTTTTAGCCACAGCGGCCATGTTTTACGACCAATCAAAAATCCCCACATCAGTTCTATACACCAAATGCTAATAAACAACTATACCAAGTTTGGTTCCATTTGGACTTACAAGTGTCAGAGGAGTTAACGTTTTCAATGTAATGAGGAAATGCTGTTAAAATGCTCAATTTTGACGATCTAAGGGCAATAACTCCTAAAAGGAAAGGTCCTACAACGTTGACCCTATTACATATTTTGTAGATCTTGATGTGCTTAACAATATGCAATTTAAATTTCTCAAATATCTAGTATAGTTTTCAAGATATTGAGCTAAACAGGTGCAAAATTTGCAAAAAATCCACAAAAAGGGCAATAACTCCTACATGGGTTGTTGGATTTTCTTCAAAATTTCAGAGCTGGTAGATCTTGAGGTGCTGATCACTTTTGTTTCCAATCAAAATTTTGAAATCTGTCACCGTTTTAGAGTTATTTGCAAAAAACTGGCATTTACCCCTATGTTCTATTTTTAGCCACAGCGGCCATGTTTTACGACCAATCAAAAATCCCCACATCAGTTCTATACACCTAATGCTAATAAACAACTATACCAAGTTTGGTTCCATTTGGACTTACAAGTGTCAGAGGAGTTAACGTTTTCAATGTAATGAGGAAATGCTGTTAAAATGCTCAATTTTGACGTTCTAAGGGCAATAACTCCTAAAAGGAAAGGTCCTACAACGTTGACCCTATTACATATTTTGTAGATCTTGGTGTGCTTAACAATATGCAATTTAAATTTCTCAAATATCTAGTATAGTTTTCAAGATATTGAGCTAAACAGGTGCAAAATTTGCAAAAAATCCACAAAAAGGGCAATACTTCCTACATGGGTTGTTGGATTTTCTTCAAAATTTCAGAGCTGGTAGATCTTGAGGTGCTGATCACTTATGTTCCCAATCAAAATTTTGAAATCTGTCACCGTTTTAGAGTTATTTGCAAAAAACTGCCATTTACCTCTATGTTCTATTTTTAGCCACAGCGGCCATGTTTTAGGACCAATCAAAAATCCCCACATCAGTTCTATACACCTAATGCTAATAAACAACTATACCAAGTTTGGTTCCATTTGGACTTAAAGTGTCAGAGGAGTTAACGTTTTCAATGTAATGAGGAAATGCTGTTTAAATGCTAAATTTTGACGTTATAAGGGCAATAACTCCTAGAAGGAAAGGTCCTACAACGTTGACCCTGTTACAGATTTTGTAGATCTTGATGTGCTTAACAATATGCAATTTAAATTTCTCAAATATCTAGTATAGTTTTCAAGATATTGAGCTAAACAGGTGCAAAATTTGCAAAAAATCCACAAAAAAGGCAATAACTCCTACATGGGTTGTTGGATTTTCTTCAAAATTTCAGAGCTGGTAGATCTTGAGGTGCTGATCACTTTTTTTCTCAATCAAAATCTAAAAATCTGTCACCCTTTTTGAGTTATTTGCAAAAAAATGCAGTTTAACCTAATGTTCTATTTTTAGCCACAGCGGCCATGCTTTACGACCAATCAAAAATCCCCACATCAGTTCTATACACCTACTGCTAATAAACAACTATACCAAGTTTGGTTCCATTTGGACTTACAAGTGTCAGAGGAGTTAACGTTTTCAATGTAATGAGGAAATGCTGTTAAAATGCTCAATTTTGACGTTCTAAGGGCAATAACTCCTAAAAGGAAAGGTCCTACAACGTTGACCCTATTACATATTTTGTAGATCTTGATGTGCTTAACAATATGCAATTTAAATTTCTCAAATATCTAGTATAGTTTTCAAGATATTGAGCTAAACAGGTGCAAAATTTGCAAAAAATCCACAAAAAGGGCAATACTTCCTACATGGGTTGTTGGATTTTCTTCAAAATTTCAGAGCTGGTAGATCTTGAGGTGCTGATCACTTTTGTTCCCAATCAAAATTTTGAAATCTGTCACCGTTTTAGAGTTATTTGCAAAAAACTGCCATTTACCCCTATGTTCTATTTTTAGCCACAGCGGCCATGTTTTACGACCAATCAAAAATCCCCACATCAGTTCTATACACCAAATGCTAATAAACAACTATACCAAGTTTGGTTCCATTTGGACTTACAAGTGTCAGAGGAGTTAACGTTTTCAATGTAATGAGGAAATGCTGTTAAAATGCTCAATTTTGACGATCTAAGGGCAATAACTCCTAAAAGGAAAGGTCCTACAACGTTGACCCTATTACATATTTTGTAGATCTTGATGTGCTTAACAATATGCAATTTAAATTTCTCAAATATCTATTATAGTTTTCAAGATATTGAGCTAAACAGGTGCAAAATTTGCAAAAAATCCACAAAAAGGGCAATAACTCCTACATGGGTTGTTGGATTTTCTTCAAAATTTCAGAGCTGGTAGATCTTGAGGTGCTGATCACTTATGTTTCCAATCAAAATTTTGAAATCTGTCACCGTTTTAGAGTTATTTGCAAAAAACTGCCATTTACCTCTATGTTCTATTTTTAGCCACAGCGGCCGTGTTTTAGGACCAATCAAAAATCCCCACATCAGTTCTATACACCTAATGCTAATAAACAACTATACCAAGTTTGGTTCCATTTGGACTTAAAGTGTCAGAGGAGTTAACGTTTTCAATGTAATGAGGAAATGCTGTTTAAATGCTAAATTTTGACGTTATAAGGGCATTAACTCCTAGAAGGAAAGGTCCTACAACGTTGACCCTGTTACAGATTTTGTAGATCTTGATGTGCTTAACAATATGCAATTTAAATTTCTCAAATATCTAGTATAGTTTTCAAGATATTGAGCTAAACAGGTGCAAAATTTGCAAAAAATCCACAAAAAAGGCAATAACTCCTACATGGGTTGTTGGATTTTCTTCAAAATTTCAGAGCTGGTAGATCTTGAGGTGCTGATCACTTTTGTTCTCAATCAAAATCTAAAAATCTGTCACCCTTTTTGAGTTATTTGCAAAAAATGCAGTTTAACCTAATGTTCCATTTTTAGCCACAGCGGCCATGTTTTACGACCAATCAAAAATCCCCACATCAGTTCTATACACCTAATGCTAATAAACAACTATACCAAGTTTGGTTCCATTTGGACTTAAAGTGTCAGAGGAGTTAACGTTTTCAATGTAATGAGAAAATGCTGTTAAAATGCTCAATTTTGACGATCTAAGGGCAATAACTCCTAAAAGGAAAGGTCCTACAACGTTGACCCTATTACATATTTTGTAGATCTTGATGTGCTTAACAATATGCAATTTAAATTTCTCAAATATCTAGTATAGTTTTCAAGATATTGAGCTAAACAGGTGCAAAATTTGCAAAAAATCCACAAAAAGGGCAATAACTCCTACATGGGTTGTTGGATTTTCTTCAAAATTTCAGAGCTGGTAGATCTTGAGGTGCTGATCACTTTTGTTCCCAATCAAAATTTTGAAATCTGTCACCGTTTTAGAGTTATTTGCAAAAAACTGCCATTTACCCCTATGTTCTATTTTTAGCCACAGTGGCCATGTTTTACGACCAATCAAAAATCCCCACATCAGTTCTATACACCAAATTCTAATAATAACTATACCAAGTTTGGTTCCATTTGGACTTACAAGTGTCAGAGGAGTTAACGTTTTCAATGTAATGAGGAAATGCTGTTAAAATGCTCAATTTTGACGTTCTAAGGGCAATAACTCCTAAAAGGAAAGGTCCTACAACGTTGACCCTATTACATATTTTGTAGATCTTGATGTGCTTAACAATATGCAATTTAAATTTCTCAAATATCTAGTATAGTTTTCAAGATATTGAGCTAAACAGGTGCAAAATTTGCAAAAAATCCACAAAAAAGGCAATAACTCCTACATGGATCGTTGGATTATCTTCAAAATTTCAGGGTAGGTAGATCTTGAAGTGCTGATCACTTTTACCCTATGCCAGAATTTTGATATCTGTAGCCGTTTTTGAGTTATTTGCAAAAAAATGCATTTTACCCCTATGTTCTATTTTTAGCCATGGCGGCCATGTTTGACGACGAATCAAAAATCCCCACATCAGTTCAAAGCACCGAATGTTAATGAACAACCATACCAAGTTTGGTTGCAATTGGACTTATGGTGTCAGAGGAGTTAACGTTTTAAAAAGTTTACGGACGACGGACGACGGACGGACGACGGACGCCAAGTGATGACAATAGCTCACATGACCCTTCGGGTCAGGTGAGCTAAAAACGTTAATTCCTCTGACACCATAAGTCCAATTGCAACCCAACTTGGTATGGTTATTCATTAGCTCTCTGTGCTTAGGACTGATGTGGGGATTTTTGATTCGGCGCTAAACATGACCGCCATGGCTAAAAATAGAACATAGGGGTAAAATGCAGTTTCTTTGCAAATAACTCAAAAATGGCTACAGATATCAAAATTCTGGCATAGGTAAAAGAAATCAGCTCCTCAAGATCTACTTACCCTGAAATTTTGAAGAAAATCCAACAACACATGTAGGAGTTATTGCCCTTTTTGTGTTTTTTTTGCAAATTTTGCACCTGTTTAGCTCAATTTCTTGAAAACTATACTAGATATTTGAGAAATTTAAATTGCATGTTGTTAAGCACATCAAGATCTACAAAATTTGAAATAGGGTCAACGTTGTAGGACCTTTCCTTTAAGGAGTTATTGCCCTTAGAACTCCTCTGACACTTTAAGTCCAATTAGAACCAAACTTGGTAGAGTTGTTTATTAGCATTAGGGGTATAGAACTGATTGTGGGATTTTTGATTGGTCGTAAAACATGGCCGCTGTGGCTAAAAAATAGAACATAGGGGTAAATGGCAGTTTGTTGCAATTAACTCAATAACGGTGACAGATTTTTAAATTTTGTTTCGGAACAAAAGTGATCAGCACCTCAAGATCTACCAGCTATGAAATTTTGAAGAAAATCCATCAAACCATGTAGGAGTTATTGCCCTTTTGTGGATTTTTTTTTCAAATTTTGCACCTGTTTAGCTCAATATCTTGAAAACTATACAAGATATTTGAAAAATTTAAATTGCAAATTGTTAAGCGCATCAAGATCTACAAAATATGTAATAGGGTCAACGTTGTAGGACTTTTCTTCATAGGACTTGTTTCCCTTAAAACATTAAAATTGATAATTCCACAGAGTAGCAGTCCTTTGTTAAAATATCCAGCTTATAAGTATCATCAAATACAAGGTGAGCGATTCAGGCTTCTGGGAGCCTCTTGTTAAAAAATATGAGTAACTGAAAAATAATTTGACCCCAGATATGTTTCCGTGACTATTGAATCTATTTGGAAACCAAATTTTGTTAAATTTGAATAGTTTTGACGGTTTTCACCAATTTTACGTAACCAGGAAGTTGATCGAAAATAAGTTTTGGCGTGATAAATCATTCCCAGGAGTCATAGGATATTTTCACACTTCAGGTAAAAGATATCGGTTTAGAATTTTGCGTTTAATTGAAAGCGAAGGTAAACAATATTTGGGGAAATAAAGTCACTAAAAAATAACAGAAATCAGTTAATTGTGCCATCTGGTAATAAGACCAAATAATGGTTTAAAGTAACGAAATGACGAATGTCTTGGCATTGATCCGCCGAATAATAATACTAATAATCATAAGAGATTCAAAACGATCTTTCCTTATGGAAAAGGGCAGGACTTTAAATATCAAATGGAATCATAAAAAAAAACATAAACTAAAAACGTAAGATGTATATAGACGTTATCCGTAGAAAAAAATAGTAGCCAATCTTTATTAAGAAACATCTTGGTAATAAGACGAGAACTGTTATAGAGATAAATGATAGCATTGTTCAATACCCAATCAAAGCTTGATAAAAAAGACTAACAATGAAAGTAAAACTAATTACTGTAGACTGTCTGTATTTTCTCAATAAAGCAGATTTTTTTGCTGACACTGTCTAATAAGAAAAACAAATACAAATTATCTAGATCATCGTTACCGTCATAGTTTTGGACATAATATGACCTTCCAAGAGCGATTCAAAGGTGTCGAAAATGTAAGAGACGATTGTGTCAGATTAATATACGGAAAATAGAAACTGTCATATTAATCCCCATCGATATACTTTTGCAAGTAGTCTTCTGATAGACTAAGCTTGCCGGTAAAAGTCTACTAGAGAGAGCGTTCAAAATCTGACATGGATCGGGTCAACCCGCCTTGCCAACAAAGCGACTGGGATGTTCCCATCCAGCAGGCTAAAATACCCGTCCCTCCACTTCATCATCATTTCATGTTCATAATATGACCCCCGGATACAGCCGAAATAGTGCTGCTTGGGTGAATGAGTGTTTTACGCCCTTGCAACGCAATATAGGTTATTTAAGGGCGATGGACATGAAAAGGATATTAAAATGAACATGAAATGATGATGAGAAATGATATATGTGGTGGGAGTGGGACACAAAGGAACAGTGGATAGGTGGGTAGGGGCGAAAAATTTAGCCTATGTGGTGCAATACTTGACGGTACTCAAAGGGGCTTTTACGTGCATAAAGCTTGGCACTCCTCACACGTGCGCCCACTATTTAAATAATGATTGATTGATTGTTGGTTGCTTAATGTCTCGTCGGCGATTTTGCAGCCATCATCGGGACAAAAACAAGTTGAAATAATTATGTAAATAACACGTTGATATAACACAAAAGACCGTAGATTAAAAAGAATGACTAGAAAATGAATAGATAAAATAATCATTAAAAAGTTAACACAATAAACCAATAAAACCATTTTCAGCAGTAGCAAAACAAAGAACTTAAGAATAGCGAGCTAAATGTTATATATAATGACATTAAATTAACTTTCAAGTAGTGTTTATAAGAACTATGATTTGGAATGGCTGGGATGCCGCTGAACAAATCGTGCATGGATGTACAGTTAAGAGCCTGTTCATGAGAAAACCATGCAAAATCGTCTAATAGCAATGTTTTCATTTTTGTAAAAGGTATAGTGCAACTGAAAGACCATCCTTTAAGACTTATTCAGGCAAATATTTTCCTTCGAAAAATCAAAGATGGCCACCCTAAAGGCCTTAATAGCTATATATAGCATTCATCTAATTTTTCAGTGATTTCAATAATTTTCTTTATGAAAAGAAGACATTTTCATTGTGATTTTTTTAGTTTACGTATATTGAATGACAATTGTAACAATATTTTTTGAAATAGTGATGTTTTGTCTTTTAAATACAGTGCAATTTTCGTAATTCATAATTTTGGTTCCTCTGGTACCTTAAGGTAGGACTTGGGCAGTATTCCAGACTGTTCAAAAATGCTGAAATTTGTTATTTTTAAGGGCACTTATTGTCCAAGGTAACGCTTTTTTTTATCCTCATCTTTTAGTAATTCCAAAACAATAACATATCAAGACAAACATATCAAAACGCCAAGCTGGGATTTTACATTTTGACTTAGACACAGCCCCGGCAAACAATGACATGTTTTGATAATTCTACATAAAATCCACTTTTTGGAGGATTCAAATCTCCATTTTTGTAATGCTGTAACATGTAAGGGATGACCGTAAGCAAAGTTACAAATATGTTTTTGTATAGACCATATAACAGTCTTTTGGAAAAATATTCCATATTAATAGTCCAACCCTTCATTCATGAAAAATAGTACCCTAAAATTGGCCATTTCTGTACATTTCATCAAAATACACGGATATTCCCATCTTTCACCCTTAATCCCCAAGTATATGTCTTTCCCGACCCTTAAATGGTACTTTAATTGTGATCATCTGTTGTATCACATGTTCTTAATGTATTTTGTTTCATAGCAAACACATTTAGATTTTTAATCTGAATCCCCCAAAAAGTGGATTTTATGTAGAATTACATGTTTTTGTATCGAACATGTCATTGTTTCCCGGGACTGTGGCTAAGTCAAAATGTTAAAATCCCAGCTTGGCTTTTTGATATGTTTGTCTGAATAAGTTATTGTTTTTGAATTTCTAAAAGATAGGGATAAAAAGCGATACCTTGGACAATAAGTGCCCTTAAAAATAACAAATTTCAGCATTTTTGAACAGTCTGGAATACTGCCCAAGTCCTACCTAAAGTTACCAGAGAAACCAAAATAATGAATTACGAAAATTGCACTGTACATGTATTTGAAAGACCAAACATCACTTTTTCAAAAAACATCGATACAATTTTAATTCCTTCTACGTAGACTGAAAAAAAATCACAATGAAAATGTCAAATTTTCAAATAAAATTTGATTGAAATTAGTGATAAATCAGATGAAAGCTATATACATGTATATCTATTGAGGCCTGTAGGGCGGCCATCTTGAATTTTTCGAAAAAATAAATTTGCCTGAATAAGTCTTATAGGATGGTCTTTCAGTTGCAATATACCTTTTACATAATTAAAAACCTTGCTACTGGACAATACATGTATTTTCATTTTTGCATGGTTTTCTCATGAACAGACTCTTAAAATACTTCATGCGAATTGGAGTAAGATCAACACAGTCAATTCGAACATGCCTCAAAGAATACCGTGCGTCACAAGGGATGCACATCGGGATTTCCTTCTCTTGTGTTATCAGGTAGCCATGGGTGACTCTAGAATGTCCTTTACGACATCTAGTGATGACTACCTGGTCTCGACGGCATCGGATTGAGGCATGACCATCTCCAAGCTGTGGCTTGTGCTCATGAAGTTGTTTTGCTCAGCGGCAGCCCAAACTTCGTCCCATAAACTTTGAACATATAATCAGATTGTATTTCTACAATCCGAATACGGGATAAAACATTTGGAAATGGGTTTCCGAAGGGCTTCTTTCGCAACCCTATCCACGACTGAATTCCCATGAATACCAGTAATACTGGGTACCTATAGGAAAATCAATTGTAAGCCACCTTTAATCAATTGATGAACCATATATACAAGTTTAGAAATAAATGGGTTTTTCAATTTACATTTCTCAATTGCCAGAAGACAAGAGAGAGAATCGGAACAAACAAAGAACTGAGAGTTCTGAAGCATCAATAAGCCTGAGGGCTAAAATGATGGCTCTTGTTTCAGCTTCAGCTGTAAACATGGAAGCAGTAGACGGGAGGCGTTGTGTAGAAATGCTACTTCTGAGACAGCAGCAACAGCAACACTATCACCATCTTTAGAGCTATCTGTATAAACTGTTGAAAAATGAAGGTATTTGGATTTAATTTCACAGTAATGTTGTTGTATTAGCAGATGATTTGTTGCAGACTTTTTATGTTTACGGAGATCAAATATAAATTGAGACTTTAAAAGTTCCCAGGGTAGTACTCTCAAAGGCTTGACAGGTGTTATAGTTTTTAAATCAATTTTCAGATTAGTCAGGTGAGGTTTGATACGAATACCAAAAGGAGGAGTTTTGTTTTCATGTTTTTCATACATATTCGGATGTCTTGTAAAATTTCTGGAGTGATGGCAACAACCTTTGGAGCAACGTTCCCCTGTGTTTACAATTTGCTTGTCAGTCGTGTAGCTCTATCAAGGAAGTCGTTATACCCTCCACATGCTCGTGAATATTATGAAGTTTTCTTGTGTATTTTGTCAACAAAAATGTTGCTAAAATGAAATACTGTAAGGGTTTTTAATACCACTACATTTCCTCTGCCCGAATCGTTGATAAGTTTGTTTAAAAATTTTGTTTCAAACAATTGATCACATTGGAGAATGTGAATATTTCAATTGCCATAGTTGTATAGACAAATTTTGCGTACACTTAATCTACTTCTCATTGTTTCCTATACCGTCGACATCTCTGATTCATTAAGTCAGTCCTGGTGGTTTTAATTAAGATGAACATAGTTTTATATGTCTGTATTAGGATTTTTTTTTGTTCATCAAGATGTCCCATCAACTTAACAACCTTCTGACCCGTCATGACAAGAACATTTTTCCACTGGAACCGACAAATTCTTCTTGGCAACTACTTGATTAACTGAACTTCCATAGTTTCCAGTATTTTAAGAAATTCAGTAAAAATTTAGAATATTTACCATGTGGTGAATCAAGTAAAATCAGGCTCATGTCCAGTAAAATCGATTAAGAGTTGATATTTAAATTACTAACCAGATTGACCAATCAGATTAGAACGTATGTGAAAAAAGTCCTTAGAATTCCCAATATAGGAATTTGTGTACAAACTTTATACATTATGATCATACAATATCTGTGTAACACAGAAATATCACATTTAATAAATTTTGATACATATAGAAGAAAATGAGATGTGGAATAATTGTACGCGACACAATTTTCCTACAATATAAACGTAATTTTATTGTTTGTTTGTTAGTTTGTTTGCTTAAATGGTGGGGTTTTCAGATGTAGATCGAAGAATGATGTATATATTGAAGGAATCCATCTACCAAACGAAAAGTTGATGACAGAGAGGACGTCATCAATATATCTGAAAGTGAGATAAAAGGACAAGTGCATCTTTCATTTTCTTGTTCTTTACGAGTTCCTGAAGAATTTCAGTCTTATAAATAGCATAACCAAATACTAATAACCGTTTTTATATCACTTTTCATTTTTCTTTATTTCAAAACCAAAATCATAAAGCAGTAAAGGACTAAGTTACCTGACAAATAGCAAAAGAATGTAGCACGAGGATGCTTCGAAATCTATGACGGAATGTCTTCAGACGACGGACAGTGGCTGAATGGGTGGCCCTCGTCCGCGGGGGTTGTAAGGTTTATAATATGGCAGCCCTGAGAGCTGACCATAGTGGGCCAACGTGTGTGGAGAGTGCCACGCTTCATGCACGTAAAAGACCCCTTTGTGGACCGCCCAGTAGTGCACCACATAGGCTAAATTTTCCGCCCCTACCCATCTCTCCCCTTTCCCTGTGAGTCTTCCGGTCCTTTGAGACCCACCCCAACCCCATATTTCATTTATCATCATCATTTAATTACCAAAATAATCTATATAGCGTTGCACGGGCGTAAAAATCCAACTCACTCACTCACTCATTTCGCGAAAAAATGCTTGACAGGGAATTCCATGAAAATAAATATCTTGCAAAAATAAGTACGTTTACAATATAAAGAAGATTACAATCCCACAATGCTATTACAAAAGCCAACTTGTACTGGATGAAACAAATTAGTGAGTGAGTTGGTGTTTTACGGCCTTGCAACACTATATAGGTTATTTAAAGGTGATGAACATGAAAGGGATGATAAAATGAACATAAAATGATGATGATGGTAAAATGGCACCAATGGGGCATTCAAGTGTCAAAAGTCCGAAAGGGCAACGACGAAACAGGTAAACACGGACAAAACAGTACGAAGAAACACCAAACACATAATCGAGAATAGTTAAGTGAAAGGACATCAGCAATCAATATAACGGAATGTGAGGTTGAAAGAGAGAGCCATTCTACGATGTTTTTTGTCTAGAAGAGATCAATCAATAAATTTTGAAGAACCACAGGAGAAGGTAGCAGATGGGTAGACCCGACAACCACCGCAGACGAGGGTCACCCTAATCAGCCACCTAAGGTACACACTTGGTCGCTCTGTGGGCTGAGCACTGACCCGACGTCAGAATCCCAAGACTCTTAGTCGCCTCTTACGACAAGCTAGGATCTGCTGTGGGCCTATTCGCCTCCCGGGCCCAGCACTGGACTAAAATTAAGTTTCAGCTTAAACACTGTAAATTGCATCTAACGCGCGATTCGTGTATACAAAACAACCAGAAACAGTACTAAAGCAGGCCTTTTCTATTTGTTTCCATAGCGGGTTTAGATTTTGAATCTTATATATTGTATTTTTTTGTCTTGTGCCAATGCAAGAGGCAAGCAGCGACCTCTGGTCATGTTGAAGGCTGCTCATGCTGCTGGCTGTTTACCATCGTGATATTTTAATTTTTTTGCCGTTTTTTTATGTTGGTTGTTTCACGTTCACTTATTCCACATTTCTTTATCGTCTATTGCTAGGCAATATTCGTTAGAGTCCACACTTGCTATGATAAGAATAAAGTTTGATGTTCATACAACAAAATGTAAAACTTGAAGTTCTGGACCGTTATTACAAGGTTTTCATCGATTCATAAAATCTAGTGTTTGCATTATATATATACATCAATGTTTAGTTACAAATAATGTGGCTAGACGGCTAAGCTAACATCAACTTCCTTCGTTGACAGCTCGTATTAGTTTAATGAATATAAAATAGAAATAGATTCCTTTAGTCGAACACACTGACAAGAGTGCGTAATAGAACATCATATCGAATAAAATAATTCATATTGGATGAATTTTTCTGATAGACACTAAATACAGTTTTAAATCAAGAGTCTATATTGTCAGATCCTACAATTCCCCCTTTTTTCGAATTCCATTTGCAGAAAAAATTGGCCTTCTGTCATTTCAGTTTCACCTCTTTCATGTTCATTTCTGATATAGCCGTAATCGTGCTTCTTGAGAGTAAGCAACGAAAACAAAGACCTTTGTGAGCATGCTCACACATCCCACGTGTTCTGGTTTTAGACTACAGTCATCAGTATTATCCTTGAGGAATGGCATTAAGTTACAAGCAAGCATTGTATAAGTGAGTTTGCATGTATTTAAACATTATAACAAAAGATCTGTTAAATCAGTTAAAGAATTATGGTAGAAATGTGGCATGTAGAAAACAGGTTTTTAATTTTAAGTTTCAAAGTTCCAAGGGACATGATCCTCACACATATTTACCATATCCTGGATAACAATCCTGGTAATATTAACAACTACAAATGTTCAACTATTCTGTTTAAAAGTTTCAGACGAGTAGCGTCCAGAAGATTTTTTTTTTGGTAAAGTTCCAAGTTCCAAGGTCCATAATTCCAAAACAAAAAAGCGAATCAAAACTTCCTGGTAGTTTGCACAACTACTTATAGTGTAATTCTTGAATACCAAGTCTCGTTAATTCCGTTCTGAAGTTTCAGAGGAGTTGCATCCACAAGATGATAACTAAGAATTTTCGGTAAATTTAAAAGTTCAAAGGGCAGGGTTTCCGTGTTATAGACCCGACAACCACCGCGGACGAGGGTCACCCTAATCAGCCATCTAAGGTACACACTTGGTCGCTCTGTGGGCTGAGCACTGACCCGACGTCAGAATCCACAGACCCTTAGTCGCCTCTAACGATAAGCTAGGCACTGCTGCGGGCCTAAACGAAATGAATGGAATGATGAGCGGAATTCGTGAAATTTAGTTCTAACTTGAATGAAATCAATCAAACATGAAATTAAGTACACGTTTACAGTAGTTTTGAATACAGATAATAGTTTTGAAATCAACTTCATCAATGGTGGGCTATGTTAGTGGAGGTCCCCAATGCAGGATATTTAGTCCCAATATTAAAAGATAATGGCTTTAAACTTAAAGATCCGTGCGGGTTCCGGGTGGCGAATAGGCCCGAAGCAGCGCTTAGCTTGTCGGTAAAAGTCCACTAAAGAGCGCTCAGAAACCTGACATCGGGTCAGGCCGCTTTGCCCACAAAGCGACTGGGATGTGTGCCCCAGGTGGTTGAATGGGGCAGCCCTGACATCGAGAGATGCGGGGTCGTCAGGTGATAATGCGGAAAACCTGACTGCAAACCATAGTGGTGCACCGTGTTGGGAAAAATGTCACGTTCCTCGCACGTTAAAGAACCCTGCTGCAGGTCTCAGTAAGAGTAGGACCCGTAGGATCCCCATGCAGGAGGCTAAATTTCCCGTCCCTACCCATCACTCCTTTTTCCAGTGGCAGTCTAAACTCTCCTACCCGATTGGCCTTGTGTCCCCATTTCCTCCACTTCATCATCGTTTCATGTTCATTGTCCCGTGCGGGGCCCGGGTGGCGAATAGGCCCGCAGCAGAGCCTAGCTTGTCGTAAGAGGCGACTAAGGGTCTTGGGATTCTGATGTCGGGTCAGTGCTCAGCCCACAGAGCGACCAAGTGTGTACCCTAGGTGGCTGAATAGGGTAGCCCTCGTCCGCGGGGGTTGTCAGGTCTATAATACGGAAACCCTGACTGCCGACCATAGTGGGCCAACGTGTGTGGAGAATGCCACGCTTCATGCACGTAAAAGACCCCTTTGTGGACCGCCAAGTAGTGCACCACATAGGCTAAATTTTCCGCCCCTACCCACTTCTCCCCTTTTCCTGTGGTTCTTCAAATTTACCGTCCCTGTGTTTCCCATCCCATCCCATATTTCATATATCATCATCATTTCATGTTCATTGTATCATCCTTTTCATGTTCATCGCCTGTAAATAACCTATATAGCGTTGCACGGGCGTAAAACACCAACTCACTCACTCACTCATTGTATCACCACTTTCATGTTCATCTCCCGGATATAGCCGAAATCGTGCTGCTTGGGAGTAAAGCAATAACTAACTAACTAACTAACTAAATTTAAACATAAAGAAACTGAAAAAATATCAAGCAGTGGATTTGTTTTATCTAAAATGTTCAAAAAGAGGAAAAAAAATAATTATTTTTTTAATCAAACCTCAATTCCCTTCTCATTTATTAAAATTATTTGAGTTAACCTGTGATAATTTGTCAGACTCTCAAAAAGACAAGTTACAAACATTGTTGTCTGATTTTCAAGATATTTTCTCTAAATCATCAACCGACATAGGCCGTACAAAATTAGTGAAACATAAAATTGACACTGGTACTAGTAAACCCATTCGGCAACCTCCTAGGCAAATACCTTTAGCAAAACGAGCCGAGGTACGACAAGAACTTGAAGACATGAAACAAATGGGTGTAACTGAGCCAAGTGAAAGTCCTTGGTCAAGCCCAATTGTTCTGGTTCGCAAGAAAGATGGTACACTTATGTTTTGCATTGATTATAGGCAGTTGGATGATGTCAATATCAAGGACTCTCACCCGCTGCCAAGAATCGATGACACACTCGAGACTCTTTCCGAAGCGAATGGGTTAAGTGATAATGCAAGAAATATTTCAGCATTGCCCACATGTACAGTAACTCATGTATCTGCAGAGATGTGCGACAATGAAAGAGAAATCTTGTCATTATTGAACCAAGGTACTTTAGATACAGAAGTTGTTAGAGCAGAACAGGCTGCTGATGAAGATCTAAAGAAACTCATTGAATTCCAAGAGACCTGAAAAAGACCTAATTGGGCCGAAATTTCAAGTCTATCTGCAACTTTTAAATACTATTGGTCAAGATGGAATGAAATTTATCTCAGAGATGGAATTTTGTATAGGAAATGGGAAAATTTTGATGGTTCAAAATTTGACTGGCAATTAATTCTTCCTAAAAAGCTCAGAAAGTTCGTTTTCAAGAATTTACATGAAACCCCAACCTCAGGTCATCTAGCTATAGGCATCACAAAAACCTTGTCTAAAATTCGACTTAGATTCTTTTAGCCTGCAATGAGAAAAGACGTTACTTATTGGTGTCGTATTTGTGACATGTGTGCTTCTCGGAAGCGAACTCAGAGAACAAATAGAGCACCAATGCAAAAGTATAACGTTGGTGAACCACTTGAACGTATTGCAGTAGATGTACTTGGTCCACTTCCAACAAGGCAACAAGTACTTACTTGTTATCGGTATTTACTTTACAAAATGGATGGAATCATTCCCAATACCAAATCAAGAAGCTTATACAGTAGCTAGGGTATTGGTTGAACGATTATACAGTAGCTAGGGTATTGGTTGAACGATTTTTCACCATATTTGGCGTCCCAAGAATGATACACTCAGACCAAGGAACTAACTTTGAGTCTATGGTCTTTAAAGAGATGTGTACTCTTCTTGGAATAGACAAAACAAGGACAACTCCCATTCACCAAGTTAAGCCTGTAGTAGAATCGAATGAGTTGCCTGAAATGAATGAAAACCAAGGTATTCTACCGGACATTGATCATTCATGAACTTTTAGAAATGTCAATAGATCTGACAAATTTTGCGGAAACATCTGACAAACGTAATAGAAGAGGTAGAAAAATAGTCAAACCAAAACGGTTTGAAGATTTTATATAAAATATTGTATTGTCATTACGCTTATTTTTTTTGTAGCATAAAAGTATCTACAGATGTTCTATCTGCAAGCCAGACGCCAAAACTCATTCGTTTGTCACCAAGGGGCCTGCCGAGAGACATGTCATGGAGAGACCCAGTAACTTTGGCTGGTTGTGTAACTTTTGTGAATTTGTACCATCAAGGGAAAATGGAAAGCACACCAGGTATAAGAGAGACGACAGGCCATTATCGTCAAAGTGCCACAATAGAGTTACGGGTCAGACAGGAGATGAGACAAAAGTTGCCTATGAAGAATATAGGAAGGGTGAAGCTCAGTCAAAGATAGTTGAGGTCAGACCACCAGTGGATCACCTGGAACGTTCACCAAGGAAGAGGTCCCGTTCTGAACCAAGTCAGACATGTGCACGATCAAGATCTAAATCACCACAACAGAAGCGTCGTCGTTCCGAGGAACCGGTAACTACTAATAAAGACCAAGGAAATGAGAATACCGAACGTAATGATGAAGCTGACAGTGAGAAGTCGAAACCCGTTAATGTTCGATCAAAGTATGACAGTGTTTCGGAGGAATCAGATGGGGAGCACTACGTACCCCGAAGAGTCATCTCCAGTACACTGTTTGAGGGTGATGCTGAAGAGCGACAAGAAGTTTTATCTTGTCACTCTACTTGTGAGAGATAATCACCGGCAGCACCAAGACAGACAGCTGAAGATATCAGAGAGATGACCAGCGCTCAACTATCCTAGGCTAACGAAGATCATAACCAAGCCTTATATGACAAATATAAGTTGATTCAGGATGGTAAAGTAACCTTAAATGTTGGTGATAAATGCTGTGAAACGTCAGTGCTCACTTTGCGGTATGATCCGTCCTCAATCCTTGCAATTATTACCGCTACGGCTATGATGGCAGAAGAACCGTCTTCATCGACCAAGATCCGACGCATTTTCATGTTGTTCTTAACTACCTTCGGAATAATAGAATTATAGATCTTCCCTCACTACCACGAGAGATTGGACAATTATATGAAATTAAAAGACTTTGTATAAATTAAAGTTTGTTTTTGCCTACAGAAACGATGTCTCCCCCTGTTTCCCCAAAAAGTTCCAAGTTCAAAAGGCCCTTACTCCCAAAAAAATTTGATGATCAAATTTTCATGGTAATATGCACAACTACATATGGTGTCCTTCCTATATACCAAGTTTCATTGAATTCGGTTATGTAGTTTCAGAGGAGTTGCGATGACAAGATGATAAATGGGGATTTTCAGCAAATTTCTAAGTTCAAAGGGCCATAACTCCCACGAAAATTTGAGGATCAAAATTTCCTTGTAATATGCACAACTACATATAATGTCCTTCTAATATACCAAGTTTCGTTGAAATCAGTTCAGTAGTTTCAGAGGAGTTGCGCTGACAAGACAATAAATGAGGTTTTTTAGCAAATTTCTAAGTTCAAAGGGCGATACCTTCCACAAAAATTTGAGGATCAAAATTTCATGGTAATATGCACAACTACATATGATGTCCTTCCTATATAACAAGTTTCGTTGAATTCGGTTCAGTAGTTTCAGAGGAGTTGCGCTGACAAGATGATAATTGAGGATTTTCAGCAAATTTGTAAGTTCAAAGGGCCATAACTTCCACAAAAATTTGAGGATCAAAATTTCCTGGACATATGCACATCTACATATGGTGTCCTTCCTATATACTAAGTTTCGTTGAATTCGGTTCAGTAGTTTCAGAGGAGTTGCGCTGACAAGATGATAAATGAGGATTTTCAGCAAATTTCTAAGTTTAAAGGGCCATAACTCCCACAAAAATTTGAGGATCAAAATTTCCTGGTAATATGCACAACTACATATGATGTCCTTCCTATATAACAAGTTTCGTTGAATTCGGTTCAGTAGTTTCAGAGGAGTTGCGCTGACAAACTTTGTGACGGACAGACGGACGGACGGACACGACAAAAACAATATGTCTCCCCACAAAAGTGGGGGGAGACATAATTTACGACTAGATGGTTTACTGGCTATAGTTTCGAGAAGAATAGACAATGTAGGGTGTGCATAGACAATAATTTTCATTGACTTTCACTTCATGTTTGTTTTCATGTTTTATAGTTAATGTATTATGAATTGAAAAATATTAGTAAATTCAGAAGTATCATAACTATCTTTCCATTTCTGTCATTGTTTGGGGACAAACACCTTTAGAAGGGGGATTGTGTCACGAACCTTTATTCTTTGTTATGTCCCTTATATACCTTTATATACTTCTGCATTTAATAACTCATTCATTTTACTGATAATCATTGTGTATTTTATCACTATTATTATGATTGTTGTTTACATGTATTTAACCTGTCCTTTTAACTAAAGGTGACCTTAATAATGGACATTTACCTGAGATGCATTCAGGTGCGAGTTTATAAATAAATGGTCATGTGACTAGGTTTTGTATAAAAGCCAGC
This sequence comes from Arcuatula senhousia, assembly GCA_963971305.1. NCBI lineage: Eukaryota > Metazoa > Mollusca > Bivalvia > Mytilida > Mytilidae > Arcuatula > Arcuatula senhousia. The sequence goes on from OZ020305.1 coordinate 57,694,607, forward strand.
TGTTTTTCACAACCCATATTCAGTCTGTTAGAAGCTAACACGAAGCACGAACGAATTGACAAAGACCATGGTAATTATACGCCTTAATTAATTAAGTAGTTTTCCAAAAGATTTTGTTAACACAGACACTTATAATTGGTGTACAACATGGTTAAAACTCTGGCACTTAACCACAAAACTTTATCATGGTTAATCTTGGTATAACTTGGTAAACATTTACCAACCAAACAATCCATTCTTGGTTAATGCTTTACCACAAAGTGTGGAAAATCTACAATACCTGATTTGATTGAATCTTTATCATCACCTTTTTGTGAAATATACTTGAATTGATCATGTCATCTGAATAAAACATCTATTTATCACCATCTTTATTTTATTTGTTGCCAAATGTTCTAGCTCACAAGACATTTAATAGAACACAAAATTGTAGCGTAAGCGAGTGCGTTACAATATTCATGCCAAAATGTGGACACTTACATATTAACTCTATTTATGTAGGAAAGTCATCTTTTCCCTTCCTTATTATCCTGTTTACAGTGCATAAACGTCCTATATCTTTTACATTGTTTATAACAACCGCCATTTTAGGAACTTCTTCCGGCGTAGTAACCTTGTGACCTAGCCTTAATATATAGGTCAATAGGCTATAGTCCGTTTTGAATTTGAACTGGATCTTGACAAGAAAGGTACATTCTGCAAATACTTTGATATTTTTTGGACATAACTTAATTTAATTAACTTACACGCTACCTATATCATTGTTTACACATATTTTAAAAAACCAAATATTATCTTGAAAACTTATAGTTTGTTGTATTTTATTACAATCCGAAAATCCTAGAGATAACTCTGCATTTACATGAAAAACAAGAGGCGCAACAGGCAACTCATTTATTAAACTGGTGGCAGAGGTGGGATACCTACATTTCAACAAATTTGAGAGAGAATTTGATAGAATGTTGATATATATCTGTTGCAATTATATACAAATCATTCCCTTAAAAAAGAGAGAGAGAGAGAATCAACAAAGAAGAAAAGACAAAGGCAGATAATCATACAGTTGGTAGGACCAGTGGTTGTAAAATAGACAAATTCACAAAGGATACCATTAATCCAAGTGAAATGTCATCAAAAACTCTATTTTAATTTCACAAAGATTACAAAATCTAAGTGAATAATCATATAGTCATATCCATTTATCCATAGTCCTGTTTCAATTTGTTCAAGAATTTTAATTCACAAAGATCACAAAATCTAAGTGAATTTTCCAGCTATTATATGCTATTTTTTTTAATGTAGTTTCACAAAAGCTAAGTGAACTTTTCAAACTGAATTGAAGTTTTATAAGTTATTATAAATTTAATTCACAAAAGATTCCAAAATCTCCGTGAATTTTCTTGAATTTAAAGAGCAAAGTATTCCATACCAGATTTTTGTTTGATTATAGACTGAGTCCAGAAAATATCCATAAATTCATGAAATTTTATTCACAAAGATCACAAAATCTAAGTGAATTTTCGATTGCAGTACATTTTAGTTACATCAAGTGACATATAAATATGAATTAATAGTAGTTAATACCTGAAACTCCTTGCTCTGAAAGCTAAACATAAAATGTATAATTTAAGAAATAAACCTACAACCGGTATGCTATCTTTTGGGAGGGGAAGAGGTAAAATGAGCTGACCCAGTACATCAATCCCTAGTTTTAACTTCCAAAATAGCTAACCACGGGGGCATGCCAAGTACAAGTTTTTTATTGACCACAGGGTATGACTTTATAGGGGATGATTTAGATCATGAAAATCAGAGTACGTTTGAAGGCGAGCACAACAAATTAGAATCTAGTAACCCCACACATCAAAGCATGGGGGAAGTCAATAGCGGAATGAAAATGACAACACGTACACAGCATTGTTAGATGTAGCATCCCATGACAGACAAAATGACCATGATGATCAAGGAAACAACAGATCTGTAACTAAATTAACAGAAGAAGTAGGACGGTGCCATGAGTTGATTACAATATTACAAGATCAGCTTGCAAGATCCAACAATGCACCACAGATTCAACCAATCAGTCCGAATAAATAAATGTCTCAAGGTCAACCACAGTCAAGCTATAAGCAACCAGATAGTCATCCACCTATGGACAGGTATGGAACAAGGAAGGCCAAAGTATAATGCCCTTCAGAATAATGTGGACAATGGACCATCCTCATCTCAGCTATCAAGAACACAGATACAGGTCAATCAAAAATATATAACCCAGGACCAACATCAAAACGCCAGCAAGAATACCGATATGTTCCCATTGGGCAATAATAATGATTTTGATCCTTGGCAATCAGAAACGCACATGTACCAAACACAAACCGTGTGACACAATCAAATTTGTTCTAGCAACAAAGAATAGGATTTGCCAGCAACAATGGTTTTACACGGGAGGAATTGACAAGACAACCCGAACTTGAGACCGATAGTTTTGATCATTGGCAACCAGAAACTCAGTTCCAGACATCACATACACAGTCATCCTGCAGAACCCAATATCAGCCAGGTAGAACCGTACCCATACGTGACATCAACAGTTTACAGCAGACAAAAGCAAAATTTGATCAGTGGCAACCTAGTTCCAGCCATCACAAGTATCATCAGACGGGAGACACTGAAGCGAATTCCTTACAATATTGTGAAGCGAATTCCTTACAATACAGACCACAACAGGCTAGTTATATAAATCAACCAGTCATTGAGCAACCGTCACAGTATATGAACCAGAACCAACTTAACAGACTGCAGTTTGGGGATAATTTTCCATTGTCTCAGCAACTAGGACCATAGTCCGGTAGCTTCTCACAGCCAAATCTGTGTTCAGGAATCCGATGAGCAACTACAATCTGCAAGCAAACAGCCAAGAATTGTATCGAAGACAACACATAAATGAAAATCAAACAATGCAGGATAATGGTAGACGTACAAGGGTCCCAATGTACATTGGCGAAGAACCCTGGAGTGCATATTTGATGCAGTTTAACCTCATCGCCACACAAAATAATTGGAGCATTGAGACCAATGCAACTGAGTTATTGACAGCTTTAAAGGATGACGCCATGTTTTATGCATCATACCTCTCAAACAAAGTCAACCAGTCATTTCATTTGTTATGCACAGCTATGGGGAGTAGATGTGGTGATATAGGGTATCCACTGTATTATTTATAAGCACCACAGCGATCAAGTATGTCGGTTCTGTGTGATGATACAACTCTAAATCATTCATTGTTTTGACGTGGGGTGTCGGATTTAGAACTGATGTATTTGATTCTTTTACATCAATCGATAAATGTTTCTTAGCTATTTGTCAGTAACTTCGAGTGTTCTCAAGAGAGTTCCTCCTTGTCTTGTTGTTTTCATACAGTGTTTTGTCTTAGGTTCTCTCTTGTTGAATTGAACTTTTGTCGATTGAGTTTTACAGTGTGTTTTATATGTATGCTTTGTGCAAGCTTATCAATAGGGGAAAGGTTGGATCCAAAAAACTAGTTTAACCCCGCCACATTTTATATGTGCCTGTCCTAAGCCAGGAAACTTGCCAAAGCCTTTGTTTGTCCTTGTCATTCTGTGTTAACTGTTTTATGTCAAGAATTGGGTCTTTCGTTGATGATTTAGGGATTGGTTTTGATGCTTTTGTATTGTATTATAAGTCTTGGGCCAATGCAAGACGGTAAGCAGTGACCTATGGTCATGTTGAAGACTGCTTGCTGTTTTCCGTTGTGATTTTTTGAATTGCTGTTTGTTTATGTTTGTTGTGTCGCGTACACTTATTCCACATCTCAATATCGTCTATCCAGAAACATTCCGTCAGGAATTACACTCGCTCAAAAAGTACCACAAGGAAGACCAAAGTATAATGCCCTTCTGAATAATGTGGACAATGGACCATCCTCATCTCAGCTATCAAGAACACAGATACAGGTCAATCAGAAATCTATAACCCAGGACCAACATCAAAACGCCAGCAGAAAATCCGATATGTTCCCAGTGGGCAATAATAATGATTTTGATCCTTGGCAATCAGAAACGCAGTTAAAAGTATCACATGTACCAAACACAAACCGTGTGACACAATCAAATTTGTTCCAGCAACAAGGAATATGATTTGCCAGTAACAATGGTTTTACACGGGGGGAATTGACAAGACAACCCGAACCTGAGACCAATAGTTTTGATCATTGGCAACAATAAACTAAGTTCCAAGCATCACATACACAGACATCCTGCAGAACCCAATATCAGCCAGGTAGAACCGTACCCATACGTGACATCAACAGTTTACAGCAGACAAAAGCAATACCCAACAGCAGTGAATTTGATCAGTGGCAACCTAGTTCCAGCCATCACAAGTATCATCAGACGGGAGACACTGTGAAACGAATTCCTTACAACATTGTGAAGCGAATTCCTTACAATACAGACCACAACAGGCTAGTTATATAAATCAACCAGTCATTGAGCAACCGTCACAGTATATAAACCAGAACCAACTTAACAGACTGCAGTTTGGGGATAATTTTCCATTGTCTAACAACTAGGATCACAGTCCGGTAGCTTCTCACAGCCAAATATGTGTTCAGGAATCCGATGAGTATCTGCAAGCAAACAGCCAAGAATTGTATCGAAGACAAAATATAAATGAGAATCAAACAATGCAGGGTAATGGTAGACGTACAAGAGTCCCAATGTACAGTGGCAAAGAACCCTGGAGTGCATATTTGATGCAGTTTAACCTCATCGCCACACAAAATAATTGGAGCATTGAGACCAAAGCAACTGAGTTATTGACAGCCTTAAAGGATGACGCCATGTTTTAAGCATCATACCTCCCAAACGAAGTCAAGCAGTCATTTTATTTGCTATGCACAGCTATGGGGAATAGATGTGGTGATCTAATGTTTCCAGAAACATTCCGTCAAGAATTACACTCGCTCAAAAAGTACCAAAAGAAAGACGACCAAAGTTTAATGTCCTTCAGAATAATGTGGACAATGGACCATCTTCATCTCAGCTATCAAGAACACAGATACAGGTCAATCAGAAATCTATAACCCAGGACCAACATCGAAACGCAAGCAGGAATACCGATATGTTCCCAGTGGGCAATAATAATGATTTTGATCCTTGGCAATCAGAAACGCAGTTAAAAGTATCACATGTACCAAACACAAACCGTGTGACACAATCAAATTTGTTCCAGTAACAAGGAATAGGATTTGCCAGCAACAATGGTTGTACACGGGAGGAATTGACAAGACAACCCGAACCTGACACCAATAGTTTTGATCATTGGCAACCAGAAACTCAGTTCCAAGCATCACATACACAGACATCCTGCAGACCTCCCAAACGAAGTCAAGCAGTCATTTCATTTGCTATGCACAGCTATGGGGAATAGATGTGGTGATCTAGGGTATCCAGAAACATTCCGTCAAGAATTACACTCGCTCATAAAGTACCACAGAAAGACAATTCAAGAATACGCCTCTCGAGTAGAAATGCTTGACAGGAAGTCATTTCCCACCATGGATGCTTTGATGCATGGTACTTGAAACGTAGAATTTATGTTAAAAGGGTTACCTGACCAAAGTATAGCATTAGATTTACTCACCAAACGTATCACTTACATGACAGATGCAATACATCAGGTCACATTGTATGATTCCTACAAGAAAGGAATGCGCGACCGTCATAGCATCAGACAACTGAACATAGGTGACCAAGAAATTGACTATGATGAAACGAATCAGGAAGAGGTAGAGATTCGAAAGGTCGGTGGGAAAAGATATGTAACAGAGGAAAGTATTGTAGAATTACAAAATATGATCAATTGTGTTAATACCTATTCATATGAATATGGTTTGCAAATAAATTTGTCAAAAACAAAAATTGTAATTTTTAGAAATAGAGGTACACTTAAACCAGATGAAAGGTGGAATGTAGATGGTAAAGAGATAGCAACATGTGATGAGTTTGTCTATCTGGGTATATTGTTCAAATATAATGGCAATTTTGTTCATACACAAAAAATGTTAGCAAACCAAGCCAGAAAAGCATTATTTAGTTTATATTCAAAGACTTATGATGATTGTTTTAACTATGAAACTATGTTAGCATTATTTGATATATATATATCTAGTATTTTAAATTATGCTTGTGAAGTTTGGGGTTATCATAAATCAGAAGACATTGAAAAACTGCATTTAAGTTTTTTGAAGCGTATTTTACATGTTAAAAAATGTACGATTAACTTTATGGCTTACTGTGAATTAGGAAGAACCCCCATGTATGTTATGAGATATTGTAGATTAATTAAATATTGGTTTAAATTATTAAATACAGATAATTGTATATTGTATGAATGTTACCAGGAAATGTATGAACGTTCTAAAATATATCACAAAGATAGATATAATTGGGCATGTAAGATTAAAGATATTTTATTTGATTATGGTTTCCAAGATGTATGGGTAAACCAAGGGGTAAATATTAACATAGAACTTTTTATAGTACAATTTGTTCAAAGAGTTAAAGAAAGATTTTTTAGTGAAATGTCGGTTTTCTTTGATGAGTCACCAAAGTGTATCTTATATAGATTTATATATGAGCCAAATTGTTTACAGTATTATCTTAATCGATCTGTCAATTTCTATTATAAATCTTATATTTGTAAGTATCGTCTGTCGTCACATAATTTAGCTTTGGAAACTGGTCGTTATTATAATATAGATAGAAATATGCGTTATTGTAACATGTGTAGAAAAAATTTGATAGAAGATGAGTTTCATTTTATATTAAAATGTGATAGATACATGGATTTAAGAAAGAGGTATATCAAACCATATTACTGGAAGCGACCTTCTACTTTTAAACTTGTGCAATTATTATCAGTTCAAAATGTTAAAGAACTTAATAATCTTGGCAAATTTTTGTATTTAGCAGAAAAAATAAGAATGTCAGTATGAGGTAATTTCTCTGCCGTTTGTCTTATTTCTGAACATTTAGACATTTACATTTATGTGTATGGTTATTTTTTATATCGCATTATTTACTGCATTGTGACCTCACTTATGCTTTGTAATATGTGAACGTATTTGTACAATTATCTATTTCTATGAGCTGTATTGCTTACGAATAAAGATTATTATTATTATGACCCAGTTTGAGAGGGACATAACATCCTCTATCAAAGATACAGTTGGGAACAGTGTAGAGGCTAAACTGGAAAAGTACAATAAATCGTTTTCAATTATCTTTAGATCACCCGTGATAACGTGACCAGATGGACCATAAAAAAGGGAGAAGTTACAGACATCGCAAAGATCTTGACTTGGTATAAGCATTTCATGCAAATGTAGTTTAGCGGATTCACACTTAAGTGATTTCCATACATCCAGCATTTTTTGTCAGAGTTCCTTCCAGGATAAGCCTATGGTTTTAATGTATATAGTATATATATATATATATTATATAAGTCAAAACACAATATAGATTTTTTATGGTAACTTGTAATATAGAAATATCTAATTATTACTCAAACAGGGCCGGATCCAGAAATTTTCGAAAGGTGTTTTTCACATACAAAACAAAACACTGTGGATGTGGATGAAAAGGGAGTGGTTCCAGACAAATTTTGCGGAAAACCTACTCGAAAATTACGAAAGTTTCGACGGAAACGGGTGAAGTTCTAACCTCCAGACCCCCGGATTCGCCACTGCTGAAATATTACAATAATTGATTTTCCCCTACTCAAAGATCGCCCATCCCTTATTGTTTCACAGGGAAAAGTCAGATAGAAACTAAAACCGGAAGAATTATCTCAGAAACGACCACTAACAGAAGGGCAGGTCATAATATTAACAACGCCATTATACGATTTAAGACCCAGGAAATTACAATCTACTTTAAAGAACAGTTATTATAATTCTTAAAATAAAATCACCATTTGTAAATTCGTTTGTTGCTGTTATAATTAATCTTTAGCTCGTTATTGTCAAGTTCTTTTTTGCTATCGCTGTAAATGGTTTTATTTTTTAGTGTGTTAACTTTAAATGATTATTTTATCTATTTATTTTCTAGTCATTCTATTTATTTTATCTACGGTCTTTTGACTTTGTTTTATATTAAAACGTGTTATTTACATTATTATTTCAACTTGTTTATGTCCCGATGATGGCTGCAATATCGCCGACGGGACATTAAACAGCTAACAATCAATCAATCAAAGAACAGGGAGCCAGCTTCTGTTAGCTTGGACGGAAATTTTGACAAGAGCATTATCAACCCATTTAAGACCCATATGTCAAGAACTTCACATATTTTTTTAAAAAGTAGATAATAATTTGTGGTGCCACCATTCTGTAGGCAATGTTGTCTATCATGATGGCGATCATCTGTTATGATACTAATGTTCCAATTGCTCATTTTCGGGCCAGTTTCCATAAAATCTATTAAAAATAATTGAAAGTTATTTGGCACATTTGAAAGGGACCGACCATTTAACTTGAAGGGGGGGGGCTTGGTTTTTTCCTCTAAAAATATTCTGAAAATTATTTTTGATGGAAAAATTATTTTTGCAGCAGAGGATAAGAAAAAAAATATTCTGAAGAAGGATTTTTGCCATATAAAATAATAATAATAATGAACAAATATTCTGTCGCGAAGCCTTCCAAAAACAAATATTTTTCCGCGATACAAAAAATCTGACCAAAAGAAAAAAGAAAAGCCCCCTTCAAAGAAAATGGTCCGTCCCTAATGAAATCTTTTAAACAAACCACATGGGCTTGAATTCTGGTCATTTACTTAGACTTTAAAACAAGAGGCTCCCAAGAGCCTGAATCGCTCACCTGAACTACACAGGTACATATATTTGTAGATATTATTGTGCTTAACCATATGCGATTTAAATTTCTGAAATATCTTATGGAAAATTTCAGGACAGGTAGGTCTTAATATGCTGATCACTTTTGATTCATGCACAATTTTGATATCTGAAACCATTTTTGAGTTATGAGCAAAAAACAGGGTTCCCACTATTTTTTTGACACACAATTTAAGGGTTTTTCAAGGACTTTCAAGAGTATTGAGGTCATTTTCAAGGATTAAAATAGTCCGCAAAAATTAAAAAACTCCAATATTTTCGGCCTTTTTTTATCAAACAGTCAACACATATGCATATTATAAAATTCCAGGGTTTTTCAAGGATATTTGATAAAATTCAAGGATTTTTCCAGGTTTTTGAACATTGAAATGAAATTCAAGGACTTTTCCATGTTTCCTTGAATTCAAGGATGGCGTGGGAACCCTGAAAAAATACAATTTACCCCTTTGTTCTATTTTTAGCCATGGCGGCCATGTTTTTTACAAATAAAAAATCTGAACGATAGAGTCGTAGCATATAAGCTATTAAACAGGAGTGCCATGTTAAGATGCAGTTGGTTTTACCTTGTCAAACAAGTTAATCTTTGAAATTCAGGGGAAAAGTAATGAACAAGAGGCTCCCAGGAGCCTGAATCGCTCACCTGAATTACACAGATACATATATTTTGTAGATATTATTGTGCATAACCATATGCGATTTAGATTTCTGAAATATCTTTGTTAGTTTTCAAGATATTGGGCTTAATAAGTGCAAAATTTGGCAAAAATTAGGAAAAGGGCAATAACTCCCACATCAGCAGTCAGATGTTTTGCAAAATTTCAGCACAGGTAGATCTGAATATGCTGATCTTTTTTGATACTGGCAAAATTTTGATATCTGAAACAATGTTTGAGTTATTAGCAAAAAAATGCAATTTACCAATTTTTAGCCATGTCTTTTGACGAATCAAAAATCTGAACAATAGAGTTGTAGCATATTAGCTATTAAACAAGTGTGCCAAGTTAAAATGCAGTTGGTCTTACGGTGTCAGACAACTTAATCTTTGAAATTCAGGGAAAAAGTAATGAAAAATGGTAAATTTTGTTGTTTTAAGGACAATAACTCCTACAAGAAATGATCCTACAGCTTTGATCTAAATACATGAAATGTAGATCTTGATGTGCTTAATCATATGCAATTTAAATTCTTGAAATATCTTGTATAGTTTTCAAGATATATGGCTAAACAAGTGAAAAATTTTGAAAAAATCCAGAAAAAGGGCAATAACTCCTACATCAGTTGTTGGATCTTTTTGAAACTTTCAGAGCAGGTAGATCTTGAGATGCTGATCACTTTTGTCTCCCATCAGAATTTTGATATCTGTAACCATTTTTGAGTTATTAGCAAAAAACTGCAATTTACACCTATATTCTATTTTTAGCCATGGTGGCCATAGTTTTTGACGAATCAAAAAACTTAATGATAGAATTGTAGCATATATGCTATTAAACAACTGTGCCAAGTTTGGTTGAAGTTGGATATATGGTGTCAGACAAGTTAATCTTTGAAATTCAGGGGAAAAGTAATGAAAAATGGTAAATTTTGACGCTTTAAGGGCCATAACTCCTAAAAGAAATGGTTCTACAGCTTTGACCTAATTACATGAAATGTAGTTCTTGATGTGCTCAATCATATGCAATTTGAATTTTTAAAATATCTTGTATAGTTTTTAAGATATGGGGCTAAATAAGTGCAAAATTTTGAAAAAAATCCAGAAAAAGGGCAATAACCCCTACATCAGTTGTTGGATCTTCTTGAAAATTTCTGGGCAGGTAGATCTTGAAAATTTCTGGGCAGGTAGATCTTGAGGTGCTGATCACTTTTACCCTATGCCAAAATTTTGATATCTGTGACCGTTTTTGAGTTATTTGCAAAAAAACTGTATTTGACCACCCTGTTCTATTTTTAGCCATGGCGGCCATGTTTTTTTTACGAATCAAAAATCCGAACGAAATTTTTGTACACATAATGCCACTAAACAACTATACCAAGTTTGGTTGCAATTGGATTTATGGTGTCGGACAAGTTAACGTTTGAAAAATTGTTTACAGACGACGACAGACGACGACGACGACGACGGACGCCAAGTGATGGTAAAAGCTCACATGGACCTTCGGTCCAGGTGAGCTAAAAAATCGACCCCTACTCTATAATACCCATATATTATAGAGTAGGGGGTCGATAGTTTAAAGTCTATATAAATGACCAGAATTCAAGCCTCTGTGTGGGTATTATAGAGAAGGGGATCGAATTTTTTTTAAATATAGTTAGTTAGTTATTGCTTTACTCCCAAGCAGCACGATTTCGGCTACTGTTTATCCGGGAGATGAACATGAAAGTGGTGATACAATGAACATGAAATGGTGAAGTGGAGAAATGGGGACACAAGGCCAATCGGGTAGGAGAGTTTTGACTGCCACTGGAAAAAGGAGTGATGGGTAGGACGGGACATTTAGCCTCCTGCATGGGGATCCTACGGGTCCTACTCTTACAGAAACCTGCAGCAGGGTTCTTTAAGGGAGTACGAGCCTCGGAAATTGAACATTAATTTTTCAGGGTTATCTTTCAAATGCATTAAAAATTTTACACCACGTTTTCTAAATGTTTGTTCAGAACTAATTGGAGAAGGTCCTAATAAACATCTTTTAAAAATGTCAACCAATTCTAATTATAACTGCTATATTAAAACAGAAGAATAATTGTCAATGTAATTCCTATGAAAAATCTAGAGAATTTTTTTCCGCCATATTTTAGGTGCTTATATCTCAAAACGGCTCCGTGTTTTTGAAAACTTTTTTAATAAAGTCTAGCTAATTTTGAGCTATTCTTTCCAAATTTTCTATTTCAAATAACTTTTATTACAAAAAATTTCAGGCTCGTACTCCCTTAACGTGCGAGGAACGTGACATTTTTCCCAACACGGTGCACCACTATGGTTTGCGGTCAGGTTTTCCGCATTATCGCCTGACGTCCCCGCATCTCTCGATGTCAGGGCTGCCCATTCAACCAACAGGGGCAAACATCCCAGTCGCTTTGTGGACAAAGCGGCCTGACCCGATGTCAGGTTTCTGAGTGCTCTTTAGTGGACTTTTACCAACAAGCTTAGCGCTGCTGCGGGCCTATCCGCCGCACGGGTTTTAAAAAAAAATATAAATGACCAGAATTCTAGCCCCTGTGTTGGTATCATAGAGTAGGGGTCGATTTTTTTAAATATATATATTAATAACCAGAATTCAAGCCCCTGTGAAACAAACGACATTACTTTGACTTTATCTAAGGTATAAACTAAAATATACAACAACAAAAAACTATCCATGGAAAACCCTAGCCTAAACCCCTTAAATATCATGATAATCGAGTTTTACACGAAATAAATATTTTAATCTGTAAAGTTAACATTTTGTCTTTTATTTTTGTCAAGATCAACCATAAAGGTATTTTGAAAATTAAAAATAATAAACTGGAAATTCATAAACGGGAATTTGAAAGGGAGATTTTTAATACGAGTATTAATAAACCAAACCATTAACTTGAGGGCAAAGTCAATTGCCCTTAAAATTGATTATAATATTCTTCATTATTGTTCTAGATGACTTCAAAGTTAACACTTTATTTAAATCCGGGAAATAAAAAGTGACGTTAGATAGTGGGTATGATCTCTGACCACTCGTTTATGATTGATCTATAAAGGAAGTAAAATGTTGAATGACATTTATAATATACATATAAGGATTTACCTACATATTTATATATAGGTAACATAGTGACGATCTCAATATCTGTTGTTATTTATGGTACAAAATAGCTTTTAGCCCTAAGGTAAGAATTATTTTAATTTTATAGAAATGAAATATATTTGTATTCAGTAAAGGTAACAAAAACTTTTATAAATTTAACTTCATATAAAAAATATTATATATTATAAATTCAACACTCATTCATAATGTTAGAATTATTGGCTTCTTTATTGAAAAATCATTAGAAATGAAATTAGAAGTCTCTTAATACTTTTATGAAACTGTTATATGAAAATCATTTTTATGAAACTTCATGTTTGTTTGTCTCAAACATGTATTTTTATAATGTTTTATATATGACAATAATGATTAATTGATTGATTGAATGTCAATTTTTCAGTCAACTTATCCTAATACATTTAAGGCTTAAGGTGAATATAAAAAGGTGAATATATTTGATCCATGTACATGTCTTCAATATTTTCTTTTTCTTTCATTTCTTTACTTTCCATTTACTATTTCTTTTACTTCCTTGATCAATAAAGTAGTTTACACAAATTTCCTACAGTGTTAAAATTGAAAATTGTATAACTACATTCAAAAGCGTAAACACTATGGCTAGGATAAACTTGGATACAATTTTCAAAGTTTGAAATGAATGTTTGAAGTCTTAAAAAAACTTTACTTATC